>OY992530.1:287297963-288497963 GCA_963921185.1 Dasysyrphus tricinctus
GGGATCTGGATCTTCTTTTCTTCTTTGTTTTTTCAATCAGGTACTTGTAGTGTGGACTCACATTGTCAAGATCGGTTTTTCTATTCATAGTATTGGTCGTGTTGATAATGTGTAGTGTTTCAATTGTCATCCTTTTGTTGTAGTGGTGTTCTCTCTGTATTATTTTCGTCTCATCAAAATTTGGTTTATGGTCGTTTGTTATACAGTGGGTAGCCAACGCTGTTTTTTGGGATGAATTTGATTTTAAGTCTGATTTGTGCCCTGATATTCTGTTTTTAAGTTTTTGTTTTGTAGTTCCAACGTAGACCTGCTCACTACTTTTCGTCTTTTTTGCCATTGCATGTTATTTGGTAAATTAGGTTTGAATCTTCCATTGGATCCACTTTTGTTTTCAACTTGCTAAAGACCTGACCTAGGTTGTTAGTAGAGCTCATTGCAATATTGTATTTTTCTTTATCTATGAAGTCGGATTGTTTAAATCTATCCGCTATATGCTTTACGTAGGTGAACGATTTGTATTTAATGGGTGGAGCTTCAGCTTTTTCCGCATGAATTATTATTGGTTTATAGTTCCTTATTAAAGTGTGTATTATATTTGTTGGAAAACTATTCGCTGTAAGTATGTTTTTGATAATACATTTGTTCTTAGCATGAAATTCGATATCGCTGATGTTGAGAACTCTGTTAACTAAATTTTGTGCAGTGTTGAAAATGGTTTGTTTTGGATGATGGGAATTAAAATTTATAATTCTACCAGAAGATGTTGGTTTCTGATACCAATCCATTTTTAACCGATTTTCTTCCCTAATAACAACCGTGTCCAGGTACGGTAGTTTCTGATTATTCTCTTTTTCCAACGTGAATTGAAGATTTTTGTGATAGCTATTTAATACTGCCAAGGTTGAGTCTATTTCCGACATTTTAACTATGGCAAATATATCATCAACGTATTTTGTCAAGATCTTCGGTTTTTGGGTTAATTTGTTTAACGAAACATCAAGTAACTCCTCCAATATGATGTCAGCTATGATGGGCGACGCTGGATTTCCCATTGGCATACCGTTACGTTGTTGATAGATCTTGTCCTCGTATATCAGGTAATTATTGTCAACTACACAAAAACGTAGTAGGTCCAAAAATGTCTGTCGTGTGATTCTAGTATGTTCTTTTATACTATCCCATTTTCTCTGTATGAGTTCTAGTGCAAGTTTCACGGGGATGTTGGTGAAGAGGGAAATTACGTCAAAAGACACTAATATTTCGTCTTTGTCAATTTTGATGTTATCAAGTTTGGATTTGAAATGAAGTGAATCTTTTACGTTATAATGAGAATTTTCTGTCAGATGTTTCAGTATGGTGATGAGATATCTTGAAAGGTTGTAACACGGAACTTTTGTTGATGAACAAATAGGTCTTAAAGGCATTTCTTCTTTATGAATTTTTGGAAGTCCGTAAATTCTTGGTGCCACCGGATTGTATGTCATCATCCTTTGTTTTTCAAATTGATTTAAAATGCTTTTAGCATGGAGGTCTTTAACGAAATTATTGTTCATAGTCTGTAGTTTATTGGTTGGGTCAATTCTGATTGGCCAGTATGTAGTTCTGTCCTCCATGATATGTTTCATTTTCGACTTATAGTCATTTTTATACATTGCGACAGTTACGTTGCCTTTATCCGCTGGAATAATCATCAACTCTTTATTCTTCTGAAGAAATTCTTTTGTTTCTTTTAAGATGCGTGATAAATATCTGTTGAGATCGTTGGAGTGGTGGCTTTTAAGACTAGTGTCCAGAATGTGTGCAAATTTCGCACGTGACTTTTCGCGTTCTTCATTGTCAGCTATAGTTTGGATACATTCTTCACCGTCAGCTATTATTTTGAATAGAATATTCGAATTAGTTTTAATACAGCTTGGGAGAGCGAGTTTTGGGCCAAGCGATAAAAGATATTTTATATCGTCAGGGATGGTAACCCTAGTTTTATTTACAAACCATTTCTCATTAAAAGTAATTTTATGTTTCTCTCTTAATCTCTGTTTAAGAGAAGCAAGTTTTTTGTCATGTAGTTGTCTAAGTTTTTCCGTCATATTGTCGATGTATGTGTTTTCATATGAACAAAACCGTAGGTATTCTTCTTCTGTCAACCTGGATGCTAAAATGTGTTTGATTTTTGCAAATTTATTTTCTGTTTTGGTTATGCTCATATATTTTGTTGATATGCAGAGGTTAAGAATGCGGCAATAAAAATTATATTTTGTTTTACTAAGTTTGTTGTGTATTGAAATATCAAAATCTTTGAATATAGTATCTATGTTAGTTGTTGTGTTAGCAATAAAGTTTGGAACTAATCCTAGCTTTCTGCATCTAAGCAAAAAGTTCTTGCTTTGTGTTGTTTTTGTTTTAAGTGTATTGAGTGTTCTATAGCTTTTCATTTTGTTGCAAAGGTGAATACCGTATTTTTCCCTAATGTGTTGATAGAAATACATTTTCTCTAGAGGTGTTGTAGACAACTACATGACAAAAAACTTGCTTCTCTTAAACAGAGATTAAGAGAGAAACATAAAATTACTTTTAATGAGAAATGGTTTGTAAATAAAACTAGGGTTACCATCCCTGACGATATAAAATATCTTTTATCGCTTGGCCCAAAACTCGCTCTCCCAAGCTGTATTAAAACTAATTCGAATATTCTATTCAAAATAATAGCTGACGGTGAAGAATGTATCCAAACTATAGCTGACAATGAAGAACGCGAAAAGTCACGTGCGAAATTTGCACACATTCTGGACACTAGTCTTAAAAGCCACCACTCCAACGATCTCAACAGATATTTATCACGCATCTTAAAAGAAACAAAAGAATTTCTTCAGAAGAATAAAGAGTTGATGATTATTCCCAGCGGATAAAGGCAACGTAACTGTCGCAATGTATAAAAATGACTATAAGTCGAAAATGAAACATATCATGGAGGACAGAACTACATACTGGCCAATCAGAATTGACCCAACCAATAAACTACAGACTATGAACAATAATTTCGTTAAAGACCTCCATGCTAAAAGCATTTTAAATCAATTTGAAAAACAAAGGATGATGACATACAATCCGGTGGCACCAAGAATTTACGGACTTCCAAAAATTCATAAAGAAGAAATGCCTTTAAGACCTATTTGTTCATCAACAAAAGTTCCGTGTTACAACCTTTCAAGATATCTCATCACCATACTGAAACATCTGACAGAAAATTCTCATTATAACGTAAAAGATTCACTTCATTTCAAATCCAAACTTGATAACATCAAAATTGACAAAGACGAAATATTAGTGTCTTTTGACGTAATTTCCCTCTTCACCAACATCCCCGTGAAACTTGCACTAGAACTCATACAGAGAAAATGGGATAATATAAAAGAACATACTAGAATCACACGACAGACATTTTTGGACCTACTACGTTTTTGTGTAGTTGACAATAATTACCTGATATACGAGGACAAGATCTATCAACAACGTAACGGTATGCCAATGGGAAATCCAGCGTCGCCCATCATAGCTGACATCATATTGGAGGAGTTACTTGATGTTTCGTTAAACAAATTAACATAAAAACCGAAGATCTTGACAAAATACGTTGATGATATATTTGCCATAGTTAAAATGTCGGAAATAGACTCAACCTTGGCAGTATTAAATAGCTATCACAAAAATCTTCAATTCACGTTGGAAAAAGAGAATAATCAGAAACTACCGTACCTGGACACGGTTGTTATTAGGGAAGAAAATCGGTTAAAAATGGATTGGTATCAGAAACCAACATCTTCTGGTAGAATTATAAATTTTAATTCCCATCATCCAAAACAAACCATTTTCAACACTGCACAAAATTTAGTTAACAGAGTTCTCAACATCAGCGATATCGAATTTCATGCTAAGAACAAATGTATTATCAAAAACATACTTACAGCGAATAGTTTTCCAACAAATATAATACACACTTTAATAAGGAACTATAAACCAATAATAATTCATGCGGAAAAAGCTGAAGCTCCACCCATTAAATACAAATCGTTCACCTACGTAAAGCATATAGCGGATAGATTTAAACAATCCGACTTCATAGATAAAGAAAAATACAATATTGCAATGAGCTCTACTAACAACCTAGGTCAGGTCTTTAGCAAGTTGAAAACAAAAGTGGATCCAATGGAAGATTCAAACCTAATTTACCAAATAACATGCAATGGCAAAAAAGACGAAAAGTGTGAGCAGGTCTACGTTGGAACTACAAAACAAAAACTTAAAAACAGAATATCAGGGCACAAATCAGACTTAAAATCAAATTCATCCCAAAAAACAGCGTTGGCTACCCACTGTATAACAAACGACCATAAACCAAATTTTGATGAGACGAAAATAATACAGAGAGAACACCACTACAACAAAAGGATGACAATTGAAACACTACACATTATCAACACGACCAATACTATGAATAGAAAAACCGATCTTGACAATGTGAGTCCACACTACAAGTACCTGATTGAAAAAACAAAGAAGAAAAGAAGATCCAGATCCCCCTAACACCCGCTTACCCCAGGGAGGTGAAGTCAAACATTGGTTCTGACGTTTCATGCTTTCTTCTTCTTATCATTCTTGTTCAAAATGTAAAGTATAGTATTGTGTGCAAGTAAAAATGTATTTTTGTTTTCAATATTTAAGTTGAGATTTAAGTGCAATATATATGTAAAAGCAATATGAATGTTTAAATAAGTGCAATATAAATGTATAGTGATGTTAATTATTATATATGTACATTTTAAATGTTCATAGCATAAACACAATGTAAGTCAGTTACTATAACAATTTTATTTAAATTATTTCAATTTTTTTATACTATCATAATTATTTTTGATCAACTTTGTAAATTCATAACTAAACTCAGTATTTTCTTCCAATGTGTTCATAGAAATAAAAACCTGATGATGTTCATAATCATGAACGAAACGTCGTTTTAAAACAATTACTGTGTTTAATTTAATTTGAGAAAAAAACTGACCTACAGCCCATAAACTAATAACAAAGTACACCAAGTTATAAAGGTCATAAAACACACAAATGTTGTATTCGGAGGGCACGCCGAAGAGTCACTACCATCCTAACTCAAAATTCTAAATAAAGCTATTCTCCTACAACACCTCTAGAGAAAATGTATTTCTATCAACACATTAGGGAAAAATACGGTATTCACCTTTGCAACAAAATGAAAAGCTATAGAACACTCAATACACTTAAAACAAAAACAACACAAAGCAAGAACTTTTTGCTTAGATGCAGAAAGCTAGGATTAGTTCCAAACTTTATTGCTAACACAACAACTAACATAGATACTATATTCAAAGATTTTGATATTTCAATACACAACAAACTTAGTAAAACAAAATATAATTTTTATTGCCGCATTCTTAACCTCTGCATATCAACAAAATATATGAGCATAACCAAAACAGAAAATAAATTTGCAAAAATCAAACACATTTTAGCATCCAGGTTGACAGAAGAAGAATACCTACGGTTTTGTTCATATGAAAACACATACATCGACAATATGACGGAAAAACTTAGACAACTACATGACAAAAAACTTGCTTCTCTTAAACAGAGATTAAGAGAGAAACATAAAATTACTTTTAATGAGAAATGGTTTGTAAATAAAACTAGGGTTACCATCCCTGACGATATAAAATATCTTTTATCGCTTGGCCCAAAACTCGCTCTCCCAAGCTGTATTAAAACTAATTCGAATATTCTATTCAAAATAATAGCTGACGGTGAAGAATGTATCCAAACTATAGCTGACAATGAAGAACGCGAAAAGTCACGTGCGAAATTTGCACACATTCTGGACACTAGTCTTAAAAGCCACCACTCCAACGATCTCAACAGATATTTATCACGCATCTTAAAAGAAACAAAAGAATTTCTTCAGAAGAATAAAGAGTTGATGATTATTCCAGCGGATAAAGGCAACGTAACTGTCGCAATGTATAAAAATGACTATAAGTCGAAAATGAAACATATCATGGAGGACAGAACTACATACTGGCCAATCAGAATTGACCCAACCAATAAACTACAGACTATGAACAATAATTTCGTTAAAGACCTCCATGCTAAAAGCATTTTAAATCAATTTGAAAAACAAAGGATGATGACATACAATCCGGTGGCACCAAGAATTTACGGACTTCCAAAAATTCATAAAGAAGAAATGCCTTTAAGACCTATTTGTTCATCAACAAAAGTTCCGTGTTACAACCTTTCAAGATATCTCATCACCATACTGAAACATCTGACAGAAAATTCTCATTATAACGTAAAAGATTCACTTCATTTCAAATCCAAACTTGATAACATCAAAATTGACAAAGACGAAATATTAGTGTCTTTTGACGTAATTTCCCTCTTCACCAACATCCCCGTGAAACTTGCACTAGAACTCATACAGAGAAAATGGGATAATATAAAAGAACATACTAGAATCACACGACAGACATTTTTGGACCTACTACGTTTTTGTGTAGTTGACAATAATTACCTGATATACGAGGACAAGATCTATCAACAACGTAACGGTATGCCAATGGGAAATCCAGCGTCGCCCATCATAGCTGACATCATATTGGAGGAGTTACTTGATGTTTCGTTAAACAAATTAACCCAAAAACCGAAGATCTTGACAAAATACGTTGATGATATATTTGCCATAGTTAAAATGTCGGAAATAGACTCAACCTTGGCAGTATTAAATAGCTATCACAAAAATCTTCAATTCACGTTGGAAAAAGAGAATAATCAGAAACTACCGTACCTGGACACGGTTGTTATTAGGGAAGAAAATCGGTTAAAAATGGATTGGTATCAGAAACCAACATCTTCTGGTAGAATTATAAATTTTAATTCCCATCATCCAAAACAAACCATTTTCAACACTGCACAAAATTTAGTTAACAGAGTTCTCAACATCAGCGATATCGAATTTCATGCTAAGAACAAATGTATTATCAAAAACATACTTACAGCGAATAGTTTTCCAACAAATATAATACACACTTTAATAAGGAACTATAAACCAATAATAATTCATGCGGAAAAAGCTGAAGCTCCACCCATTAAATACAAATCGTTCACCTACGTAAAGCATATAGCGGATAGATTTAAACAATCCGACTTCATAGATAAAGAAAAATACAATATTGCAATGAGCTCTACTAACAACCTAGGTCAGGTCTTTAGCAAGTTGAAAACAAAAGTGGATCCAATGGAAGATTCAAACCTAATTTACCAAATAACATGCAATGGCAAAAAAGACGAAAAGTGTGAGCAGGTCTACGTTGGAACTACAAAACAAAAACTTAAAAACAGAATATCAGGGCACAAATCAGACTTAAAATCAAATTCATCCCAAAAAACAGCGTTGGCTACCCACTGTATAACAAACGACCATAAACCAAATTTTGATGAGACGAAAATAATACAGAGAGAACACCACTACAACAAAAGGATGACAATTGAAACACTACACATTATCAACACGACCAATACTATGAATAGAAAAACCGATCTTGACAATGTGAGTCCACACTACAAGTACCTGATTGAAAAAACAAAGAAGAAAAGAAGATCCAGATCCCCCTAACACCCGCTTACCCCAGGGAGGTGAAGTCAAACATTGGTTCTGACGTTTCATGCTTTCTTCTTCTTATCATTCTTGTTCAAAATGTAAAGTATAGTATTGTGTGCAAGTAAAAATGTATTTTTGTTTTCAATATTTAAGTTGAGATTTAAGTGCAATATATATGTAAAAGCAATATGAATGTTTAAATAAGTGCAATATAAATGTATAGTGATGTTAATTATTATATATGTACATTTTAAATGTTCATAGCATAAACACAATGTAAGTCAGTTACTATAACAATTTTATTTAAATTATTTCAATTTTTTTATACTATCATAATTATTTTTGATCAACTTTGTAAATTCATAACTAAACTCAGTATTTTCTTCCAATGTGTTCATAGAAATAAAAACCTGATGATGTTCATAATCATGAACGAAACGTCGTTTTAAAACAATTACTGTGTTTAATTTAATTTGAGAAAAAAACTGACCTACAGCCCATAAACTAATAACAAAGTACACCAAGTTATAAAGGTCATAAAACACACAAATATTCATCACCTATCTGGTGCCGTGAAATAACGCCGAGCGAAATAAAGCCGAATGTCGAAATTCGGCTTTATTTCGCTTTACTAAAGTGAAATAAAGCCGAATTTTATCGTTCGGCCTTATTTCGCTTTGAAAAGTTAAATAAGGCCGATTCGGTGTTATTTCACTTTTCAAAAGGATTTACATATTTAATTAGTTAAGAAATTTCCAGATCTTTAAATGCAAAAGAAACTTTACATACACCAACCTCGCACCCACCCCAAATCCTATAATGAGCCCAAGCAGGGGGGTTGCAGGGGGGCAGCATGCCCCCCCAAACATACCTCACTGTTTATTCACGAATTTTAAAATTTCACAAACCTAATAAATTCTCTCCTTTATTTGGTTTGTACAATTTTAAAATTCGCGAATAAACAGTGAGGTATGTATGGGGGGCATGCTGCCCCCCTGCAACCCCCCTGCTTGGGCTCGCTATAAGATTTGGGGTGGGTGCGAGGTTGGGTGTATACAAAGTTTCTTTTGTATTTTTATAGACTCTGGATTAATGAAACTTAGAAATAAAATCGAACTTCGAATTTGTTTGGTTCGGCTTTATTTCTCAGTAAACATTCGGCTTTATTTCCCTTTGCCACAGCGAAATAAAGCCGAACGCTAAAATTTGGCGTTACTTCACTTTAGTAAAGTGAAACAAAGCCGAAATTCGTCATTCGGCTTTATTTCGCTCGGCGTTATTTCACGGCACCCACCTATCTTTCACGCCATCAACCGTTATTTTCCGACAAGGGATTTGGCATCGGGAGCCTGTCAACCACCTTAGGTCGTGATCAAAATACAAAAATATTTCCAGGTGCATGCTTCGACCTCAAAAAAATCCATGTTCCAGTAAAGTGGCAACACTGAAATTTTTTTCCCGGGTAGGTCTATTAATCACCGATCTTTCACGCCATTAATTGTTATTTTCCGACAAGGGATTTGGCATCCGGAGCCTGTCAACCACCTTAGGTCGTGATCAAAATACAAAAATATTTCCAGGTGCATGCTTCGACCTCAAAAAAATCCATGTTCCAGTAAAGTGGCAACACTAAAATTTTTTCCCGGGTAGGTCTGTTAATCACCGATCTTTCACGCCTTTAACTGTTATTTTCCGACAAGGGATTTGGCATCCGGAGCCTGTCAACCACCCTAGGTCGTGATCAAAATACAAAAATATTTCCAGGTGCATGCTTCGACCTCAAAAAAATCCATGTTCCAGTAAAGTGGCAACACTAAAATTTTTTTCCGGGTAGGTCTATTCATCACCTATCTTTCACGCCATCAACCGTTATTTTCCGACAAGGGATTTGGCATCCGGAGCCTGTCAACCACCCTAGGTCGTGATCAAAATACAAAAATATTTCCAGGCGCATGCTTCGACCTCAAAAAAATCCATGTTCTCGTTAAGTGGCAACACTGAAATTTTTTTCCCAGGTAGGTCTATTCATCACCTATCTTTCACGCTATCAACCGTTATTTTCCGACAAGGGATTTGTTATCCGGAGCCTGTCAACCACCTTAGGTCATGATCAAAATACAAAAATATTTCCAGGCTCGTTAAGTGGCAACACTGAAATTTTTTCCTAGATAGGTCTATTCATCACCTATCTTTCACGCCATCAACCGTTATTTTCCGACAAGGGATTTGGCATCCGGAGCCTGTCAACCACCTTAGGTCGTGATCAAAATACAAAAATATTTCCAGGTGCATGCTTCGACCTCAAAAAAATTCATGTTCCAGTAAAGTGGCAACACTGAAATTTTTTCCCTGGTAGGTCTATTCATCACCTATCTTTCACGCCATCAAGCGTTATTTTCCGACAAGGGATTTGGCATCCGGAGCCTGTCAACCACCCTAGGTCGTGATCAAAATACAAAAATATTTCCAGGCGCATGCTTTGACCTCAAAAAAATCCATGTTTCAGAAAAGTGGCAACACTGAAATTTTTTTCCCGGGTAGGGCTGTTCCTCATCTATCTTTCACGCCATCAACCGTTATTTTCCGACAAGGAATTTGGCATCCGGAGCCTGTCAACCACCTTAGGTCGTGATCAAAATACAAAAATATTTCCAGGCGCATGCTTCGACCTCAAAAAAATCCATGTTCTCGTTAAGTGGCAACACTGAAATTTTTTCCCAGATAGGTCTATTCATCACCTATCTTTCACGCCATCAATTGTTATTTTCCGACAAGGGATTTGGCATCCGGAGCCTGTCAACCACCTTAGGTCGTGATCAAAATACAAAAATATTTCCAGGCGCATGCTTCGACCTCGAAAAAATCCATGTTCTCGTTAAGTGGCAACACTGAAATTTTTTTCCCAGATAGGTCTATTCATCATCTATCTTTCACGCCATCAACCGTTATTTTCCGACAAGGGATTTGGCATCGGGAGCCTGTCAACCACCTTAGGTCGTGATCAAAATACAAAAATATTTCCAGGCGCATGCTTCGACCTCAAAAAAATCCATGTTCCAGTAAAGTGGCAACACTGAAATTTTTTTCCCGGGTAGGTCTATTCATCACCGATCTTTCACGCCATCAATTGTTATTTTCCGACAAGGGATTTGGCATCCGGAGCCTGTCAACCACCTTAGATCGTGATCAAAATACAAAAATATTTCCAGGCGCATGCTTCGACCTCAAAAAAATCCATGTTTTCGTTAAGTGGCAACACTGAAATTTTTTCCCAGATAGGTCTATTCATCATCTATCTTTCACGCCATCAACCGTTATTTTCCAACAAGGGATTTGGCATCCGGAGCCTGTCAACCACCTTAGGTCGTGATCAAAATACAAAAATATTTCCAGGTGCATGCTTCGACCTCAAAAAAATCCATGTTCCAGTAAAGTGGCAACACTGAAATTTTTTTCCCGGGTAGGTCTATTCATCACCTATCTTTCACACCATCAAGCGTTATTTTCCGACAAGGGATTTGGCATCCGGAGCCTGTCAACCACCCTAGGTCGTGATCAAAATACAAAAATATTTCCAGGCACATGCTTCGACCTCAAAAAAACCCATGGTTCCGTAAAGTGGGAACACTGAAATTTTTTTCCCGGGTAGGTCTATTCATCATTCATCTTTCACGCCATCAATCGTTATTTTCCGACAAGGGATTTGGCATCCGGAGCCTGTCAACCACCTTAGGTCATGATCAAAATACAAAAATATTTCCAGGCGCATGCTTCGACCTCAAAAAATCCATGTTCTCGTTAAGTGGCAACACTGAAATTTTTTCCCAGGTAGGTCTATTCATCACCTATCTTTCACGCTATCAACCGTTATTTTCCAACAAGGGATTTGTTATCCGGAGCCTGTCAACCACCTTAGGTCATGATCAAAATACAAAAATATTTCCAGGCGCATGCTTTGACCTCAAAAAAATCCATGTTCTCGTTAAGTGGCAACACTGAAATTTTTTTCCCAGATAGGTCTATTCATCGCCTATCTTTCACGCCATCAAGCGTTATTTTCCAACAAGGGATTTGGCATCCGGAGCCTGTCAACCACCCTAGGTCGTGATCAAAATACAAAAATATTTCCAGGCGCATGCTTCGACCTCAAAAAAATCCATGTTCTCGTTAAGTGGCAACACTGAAATTTTTTTCCCAGATAGGTCTTTTCATCACCTATCTTTCACGCCATCAACCGTTATTTTCCGACAAGGGATTTGGCATCGGGAGCCTGTCAACCACCTTAGGTCGTGATCAAAATACAAAAATATTTCCAGGTGCATGCTTCGACCTCAAAAAAATTCATGTTCCAGTAAAGTGGCAACACTGAAATTTTTTTCCCTGGTAGGTCTATTCATCACCTATCTTTCACGCCATCAACCGTTATTTTCCGACAAGGGATTTGGCATCCGGAGCCTGTCAACCACCCTAGGTCGTGATCAAAATACAAAAATATTTCCAGGCGCATGCTTCGACCTCAAAAAAATCCATGTTCTCGTTAAGTGGCAACACTGAAATTTTTTTCCCAGGTAGGTCTATTCATCACCTATCTTTCACGCTATCAACCGTTATTTTCCGACAAGGGATTTGTTATCCGGAGCCTGTCAACCACCTTAGGTCATGATCAAAATACAAAAATATTTCCAGGCTCGTTAAGTGGCAACACTGAAATTTTTTCCTAGATAGGTCTATTCATCACCTATCTTTCACGCCATCAACCGTTATTTTCCGACAAGGGATTTGGCATCCGGAGCCTGTCAACCACCTTAGGTCGTGATCAAAATACAAAAATATTTCCAGGTGCATGCTTCGACCTCAAAAAAATTCATGTTCCAGTAAAGTGGCAACACTGAAATTTTTTCCCTGGTAGGTCTATTCATCACCTATCTTTCACGCCATCAAGCGTTATTTTCCGACAAGGGATTTGGCATCCGGAGCCTGTCAACCACCCTAGGTCGTGATCAAAATACAAAAATATTTCCAGGCGCATGCTTTGACCTCAAAAAAATCCATGTTTCAGAAAAGTGGCAACACTGAAATTTTTTTCCCGGGTAGGGCTGTTCCTCATCTATCTTTCACGCCATCAACCGTTATTTTCCGACAAGGAATTTGGCATCCGGAGCCTGTCAACCACCTTAGGTCGTGATCAAAATACAAAAATATTTCCAGGCGCATGCTTCGACCTCAAAAAAATCCATGTTCTCGTTAAGTGGCAACACTGAAATTTTTTTCCCAGATAGGTCTATTCATCACCTATCTTTCACGCCATCAATTGTTATTTTGTGACAAGGGATTTGGCATCCGGAGCCTGTCAACCACCTTAGGTCGTGATCAAAATACAAAAATATTTCCAGGCGCATGCTTCGACCTCGAAAAAATCCATGTTCTCGTTAAGTGGCAACACTGAAATTTTTTTTCCCAGATAGGTCTATTCATCATCTATCTTTCACGCCATCAACCGTTATTTTCCGACAAGGGATTTGGCATCGGGAGCCTGTCAACCACCTTAGGTCGTGATCAAAATACAAAAATATTTCCAGGTGCATGCTTCGACCTCAAAAAAATCCATGTTCCAGTAAAGTGGCAACACTGAAATTTTTTTCCCGGGTAGGTCTATTCATCACCAATCTTTCACGCCATCAATTGTTATTTTCCGACAAGGGATTTGGCATCCGGAGCCTGTCAACCACCTTAGATCGTGATCAAAATACAAAAATATTTCCAGGCGCATGCTTCGACCTCAAAAAAATCCATGTTTTCGTTAAGTGGCAACACTGAAATTTTTTCCCAGATAGGTCTATTCATCATCTATCTTTCACGCCATCAACCGTTATTTTCCGACAAGGGATTTGGCATCGGGAGCCTGTCAACCACCTTAGGTCGTGATCAAAATACAAAAATATTTCCAGGTGCATGCTTCGACCTCAAAAAAATCCATGTTCCAGTAAAGTGGCAACACTGAAATTTTTTTCCCGGGTAGGTCTATTCATCACCTATCTTTCACACCATCAAGCGTTATTTTCCGACAAGGGATTTGGCATCCGGAGCCTGTCAACCACCCTAGGTCGTGATCAAAATACAAAAATATTTCCAGGCACATGCTTCGACCTCAAAAAAACCCATGTTTCCGTAAAGTGGGAACACTGAAATTTTTTTCCCGGGAAGGTCTATTCACCACCTATCTTTCACGCCATCAATCATTATTTTCCGACAAGGGATTTGGCATCCGGAGCCTGTCAACCACCTTAGGTCATGATCAAAATACAAAAATATTTCCAGGCGCATGCTTCGACCTCAAAAAATCCATGTTCTCGTTAAGTGGCAACACTGAAATTTTTTCCCAGGTAGGTCTATTCATCACCTATCTTTCACGCTATCAACCGTTATTTTCCAACAAGGGATTTGTTATCCGGGGCCTGTCAACCACCTTAGGTCATGATCAAAATACAAAAATATTTCCAGGCGCATGCTTTGACCTCAAAAAAATCCATGTTCTCGTTAAGTGGCAACACTGAAATTTTTTTCCCAGATAGGTCTATTCATCGCCTATCTTTCACGCCATCAAGCGTTATTTTCCAACAAGGGATTTGGCATCCGGAGCCTGTCAACCACCCTAGGTCGTGATCAAAATACAAAAATATTTCCAGGCGCATGCTTCGACCTCAAAAAAATCCATGTTCTCGTTAAGTGGCAACACTGAAATTTTTTTCCCAGATAGGTCTTTTCATCACCTATCTTTAACGCCATTAACCGTTATTTTCCGACAAGGGATTTGGCATCGGGAGCCTGTCAACCACCTTAGGTCGTGATCAAAATACAAAAATATTTCCAGGTGCATGCTTCGACCTCAAAAAAATTCATGTTCCAGTAAAGTGGCAACACTGAAATTTTTTTCCCTGGTAGGTCTATTCATCACCTATCTTTCACGCCATCAACCGTTATTTTCCGACAAGGGATTTGGCATCCGGAGCCTGTCAACCACCTTAGGTCATGATAAAAATACAAAAATATTTCCGCATGCGCATGCTTCGACCTCAAAAAAATCCATGTTCTCGTTAAGTGGCAACACTAAATTTTTTTTCCCGGGTAGGTCTATTCATCACCTATCTTTCACGCTATCAACCGTTATTTTCCGACAAGGGATTTGGCATCGGGAGCCTGTCAACCACCTTAGGTCGTGATCAAAATACAAAAATATTTCCAGGTGCATGCTTCGACCTCAAAAAAATCCATGTTCCAGTAAAGTGGCAACACTGAAATTTTTTTCCCGGGTAGGTCTATTCATCACCAATCTTTCACGCCATCAATTGTTATTTTCCGACAAGGGATTTGGCATCCGGAGCCTGTCAACCACCTTAGATCGTGATCAAAATACAAAAATATTTCCAGGCGCATGCTTCGACCTCAAAAAAATCCATGTTTTCGTTAAGTGGCAACACTGAAATTTTTTCCCAGATAGGTCTATTCATCATCTATCTTTCACGCCATCAACCGTTATTTTCCGACAAGGGATTTGGCATCGGGAGCCTGTCAACCACCTTAGGTCGTGATCAAAATACAAAAATATTTCCAGGTGCATGCTTCGACCTCAAAAAAATCCATGTTCCAGTAAAGTGGCAACACTGAAATTTTTTTCCCGGGTAGGTCTATTCATCACCTATCTTTCACACCATCAAGCGTTATTTTCCGACAAGGGATTTGGCATCCGGAGCCTGTCAACCACCCTAGGTCGTGATCAAAATACAAAAATATTTCCAGGCACATGCTTCGACCTCAAAAAAACCCATGTTTCCGTAAAGTGGGAACACTGAAATTTTTTTCCCGGGAAGGTCTATTCACCACCTATCTTTCACGCCATCAATCATTATTTTCCGACAAGGGATTTGGCATCCGGAGCCTGTCAACCACCTTAGGTCATGATCAAAATACAAAAATATTTCCAGGCGCATGCTTCGACCTCAAAAAATCCATGTTCTCGTTAAGTGGCAACACTGAAATTTTTTCCCAGGTAGGTCTATTCATCACCTATCTTTCACGCTATCAACCGTTATTTTCCAACAAGGGATTTGTTATCCGGAGCCTGTCAACCACCTTAGGTCATGATCAAAATACAAAAATATTTCCAGGCGCATGCTTTGACCTCAAAAAAATCCATGTTCTCGTTAAGTGGCAACACTGAAATTTTTTTCCCAGATAGGTCTATTCATCGCCTATCTTTCACGCCATCAAGCGTTATTTTCCAACAAGGGATTTGGCATCCGGAGCCTGTCAACCACCCTAGGTCGTGATCAAAATACAAAAATATTTCCAGGCGCATGCTTCGACCTCAAAAAAATCCATGTTCTCGTTAAGTGGCAACACTGAAATTTTTTTCCCAGATAGGTCTTTTCATCACCTATCTTTAACGCCATCAACCGTTATTTTCCGACAAGGGATTTGGCATCGGGAGCCTGTCAACCACCTTAGGTCGTGATCAAAATACAAAAATATTTCCAGGTGCATGCTTCGACCTCAAAAAAATTCATGTTCCAGTAAAGTGGCAACACTGAAATTTTTTTCCCTGGTAGGTCTATTCATCACCTATCTTTCACGCCATCAACCGTTATTTTCCGACAAGGGATTTGGCATCCGGAGCCTGTCAACCACCTTAGGTCATGATAAAAATACAAAAATATTTCCGCATGCGCATGCTTCGACCTCAAAAAAATCCATGTTCTCGTTAAGTGGCAACACTAAATTTTTTTTCCCGGGTAGGTCTATTCATCACCTATCTTTCACGCTATCAACCGTTATTTTCCGACAAGGGATTTGGCATCCGGAGCCTGTCAACCACCCTAGGTCGTGATCAAAATACAAAAATATTTCCAGGCGCATGCTTCGACCTCAAAAAAATCCATGTTCTCGTTAAGTGGCAACACTGAAATTTTTTTCCCAGGTAGGTCTATTCATCACCTATCTTTCACGCTATCAACCGTTATTTTCCGACAAGGGATTTGTTATCCGGAGCCTGTCAACCACCTTAGGTCATGATCAAAATACAAAAATATTTCCAGGCTCGTTAAGTGGCAACACTGAAATTTTTTCCTAGATAGGTCTATTCATCACCTATCTTTCACGCCATCAACCGTTATTTTCCGACAAGGGATTTGGCATCCGGAGCCTGTCAACCACCTTAGGTCGTGATCAAAATACAAAAATATTTCCAGGTGCATGCTTCGACCTCAAAAAAATTCATGTTCCAGTAAAGTGGCAACACTGAAATTTTTTCCCTGGTAGGTCTATTCATCACCTATCTTTCACGCCATCAAGCGTTATTTTCCGACAAGGGATTTGGCATCCGGAGCCTGTCAACCACCCTAGGTCGTGATCAAAATACAAAAATATTTCCAGGCGCATGCTTTGACCTCAAAAAAATCCATGTTTCAGAAAAGTGGCAACACTGAAATTTTTTTCCCGGGTAGGGCTGTTCCTCATCTATCTTTCACGCCATCAACCGTTATTTTCCGACAAGGAATTTGGCATCCGGAGCCTGTCAACCACCTTAGGTCGTGATCAAAATACAAAAATATTTCCAGGCGCATGCTTCGACCTCAAAAAAATCCATGTTCTCGTTAAGTGGCAACACTGAAATTTTTTTCCCAGATAGGTCTATTCATCACCTATCTTTCACGCCATCAACTGTTATTTTCCGACAAGGGATTTGGCATCCGGAGCCTGTCAACCACCTTAGGTCGTGATCAAAATACAAAAATATTTCCAGGCGCATGCTTCGACCTCGAAAAAATCCATGTTCTCGTTAAGTGGCAACACTGAAATTTTTTTCCCAGATAGGTCTATTCATCATCTATCTTTCACGCCATCAACCGTTATTTTCCGACAAGGGATTTGGCATCGGGAGCCTGTCAACCACCTTAGGTCGTGATCAAAATACAAAAATATTTCCAGGCGCATGCTTCGACCTCAAAAAAATCCATGTTCCAGTAGAGTGGCAACACTGAAATTTTTTTCCCGGGTAGGTCTATTCATCACCGATCTTTCACGCCATCAATTGTTATTTTCCGACAAGGGATTTGGCATCCGGAGCCTGTCAACCACCTTAGATCGTGATCAAAATACAAAAATATTTCCAGGCGCATGCTTCGACCTCAAAAAATTCCATGTTTTCGTTAAGTGGCAACACTGAAATTTTTTCCCAGATAGGTCTATTCATCATCTATCTTTCACGCCATCAACCGTTATTTTCCGACAAGGGATTTGGCATCGGGAGCCTGTCAACCACCTTAGGTCGTGATCAAAATACAAAAATATTTCCAGGTGCATGCTTCGACCTCAAAAAAATCCATGTTCCAGTAAAGTGGCAACACTGAAATTTTTTTCCCGGGTAGGTCTATTCATCACCTATCTTTCACACCATCAAGCGTTATTTTCCGACAAGGGATTTGGCATCCGGAGCCTGTCAACCACCCTAGGTCGTGATCAAAATACAAAAATATTTCCAGGCACATGCTTCGACCTCAAAAAAACCCATGTTTCCGTAAAGTGGGAACACTGAAATTTTTTTCCCGGGTAGGTCTATTCATCATTCATCTTTCACGCCATCAATCATTATTTTCCGACAAGGGATTTGGCATCCGGAGCCTGTCAACCACCTTAGGTCATGATCAAAATACAAAAATATTTCCAGGCGCATGCTTCGACCTCAAAAAATCCATGTTCTCGTTTAGTGGCAACACTGAAATTTTTTCCCAGGTAGGTCTATTCATCACCTATCTTTCACGCTATCAACCGTTATTTTCCAACAAGGGATTTGTTATCCGGAGCCTGTCAACCACCTTAGGTCATGATCAAAATACAAAAATATTTCCAGGCGCATGCTTTGACCTCAAAAAAATCCATGTTCTCGTTAAGTGGCAACACTGAAATTTTTTTCCCAGATAGGTCTATTCATCGCCTATCTTTCACGCCATCAAGCGTTTTTTTCCAACAAGGGATTTGGCATCCGGAGCCTGTCAACCACCCTAGGTCGTGATCAAAATACAAAAATATTTCCAGGCGCATGCTTCGACCTCAAAAAAATCCATGTTCTCGTTAAGTGGCAACACTGAAATTTTTTTTCCAGATAGGTCTTTTCATCACCTATCTTTCACGCCATCAACCGTTATTTTCCGACAAGGGATTTGGCATCGGGAGCCTGTCAACCACCTTAGGTCGTGATCAAAATACAAAAATATTTGCAGGTGCATGCTTCGACCTCAAAAAATTTCATGTTCCAGTAAAGTGGCAACACTGAAATTTTTTTCCCTTATAGGTCTATTCATCACCTATCTTTCACGCCATCAACCGTAATTTTCCGACAAGGGATTTGGCATCCGGAGCCTGTCAACCACCCTAGGTCGTGATCAAAATACAAAAATATTTCCAAGCGCATGCTTCGACCTCAAAAAAATCCATGTTCTCGTTAAGTGGCAACACTGAAATTTTTTTCCCAGGTAGGTCTATTCATCACCTATCTTTCACGCTATCAACCGTTATTTTCCGACAAGGGATTTGTTATCCGGAGCCTGTCAACCACCTTAGGTCATGATCAAAATACAAAAATATTTCCAGGCTCGTTAAGTGGCAACACTGAAATTTTTTCCTAGATAGGTCCATTCATCACCTATCTTTCACGCCATCAACCGTTATTTTCCGACAAGGGATTTGGCATCCGGAGCCTGTCAACCACCTTAGGTCGTGATCAAAATACAAAAATATTTCCAGGTGCATGCTTCGACCTCAAAAAAATTCATGTTCCAGTAAAGTGGCAACACTGAAATTTTTTCCCGGGTAGGTCTATTCATCACCTATCTTTCACGCCATCAAGCGTTATTTTCTGACAAGGGATTTGGCATCCGGAGCCTGTCAACCACCCTAGGTCGTGATGAAAATACAAAAATATTTCCAGGCGCATGCTTTGACCTCAAAAAAATCCATGTTCCAGAAAAGTGGCAACACTGAAATTTTTTTCCCGGGTAGGGCTGTTCCTCATCTATCTTTCACGCCATCAACCGTTATTTTCCGACAAGGAATTTGGCATCCGGAGCCTGTCAACCACCTTAGGTCGTGATCAAAATACAAAAATATTTCCAGGCGCATGCTTCGACCTCAAAAAAATCCATGTTCTCGTTAAGTGGCAACACTGAAATTTTTTTCCCAGATAGGTCTATTCATCACCTATCTTTCACGCCATCAATTGTTATTTTGTGACAAGGGATTTGGCATCCGGAGCCTGTCAACCACCTTAGGTCGTGATCAAAATACAAAAATATTTCCAGGCGCATGCTTCGACCTCGAAAAAATCCATGTTCTCGTTAAGTGGCAACACTGAAATTTTTTTCCCAGATAGGTCTATTCATCATCTATCTTTCACGCCATCAACCGTTATTTTCCGACAAGGGATTTGGCATCGGGAGCCTGTCAACCACCTTAGGTCGTGATCAAAATACAAAAATATTTCCAGGTGCATGCTTCGACCTCAAAAAAATCCATGTTCCAGTAAAGTGGCAACACTGAAATTTTTTTCCCGGGTAGGTCTATTCATCACCAATCTTTCACGCCATCAATTGTTATTTTCCGACAAGGGATTTGGCATCCGGAGCCTGTCAACCACCTTAGATCGTGATCAAAATACAAAAATATTTCCAGGCGCATGCTTCGACCTCAAAAAACTCCATGTTTTCGTTAAGTGGCAACACTGAAATTTTTTCCCAGATAGGTCTATTCATCATCTATCTTTCACGCCATCAACCGTTATTTTCCGACAAGGGATTTGGCATCGGGAGCCTGTCAACCACCTTAGGTCGTGATCAAAATACAAAAATATTTCCAGGTGCATGCTTCGACCTCAAAAAAATCCATGTTCCAGTAAAGTGGCAACACTGAAATTTTTTTCCCGGGTAGGTCTATTCATCACCTATCTTTCACACCATCAACCGTTATTTTCCGACAAGGGATTTGGCATCCGGAGCCTGTCAACCACCCTAGGTCGTGATCAAAATACAAAAATATTTCCAGGCGCATGCTTCGACCTCAAAAAAACCCATGTTTCCGTAAAGTGGGAACACTGAAATTTTTTTCCCGCGTAGGTCTATTCATCATTCATCTTTCACGCCATCAATCATTATTTTCCGACAAGGGATTTGGCATCCGGAGCCTGTCAACCACCTTAGGTCATGATCAAAATACAAAAATATTTCCAGGCGCATGCTTCGACCTCAAAAAATCCATGTTCTCGTTAAGTGGCAACACTGAAATTTTTTCCCAGGTAGGTCTATTCATCACCTATCTTTCACGCTATCAACCGTTATTTTCCAGCAAGGGATTTGTTATCCGGAGCCTGTCAACCACCTTAGGTCATGATCAAAATACAAAAATATTTCCAGGCGCATGCTTTGACCTCAAAAAAATCCATGTTTACGTTAAGTGGCAACACTGAAATTTTTTTCCCAGATAGGTCTATTCATCGCCTATCTTTCACGCCATCAAACGTTATTTTCCAACAAGGGATTTGGCATCCGGAGCCTGTCAACCACCCTAGGTCGTGATCAAAATACAAAAATATTTCCAGGCGCATGCTTCGACCTCAAAAAAATCCATGTTCTCGTTAAGTGGCAACACTGAAATTTTTTTCCCAGATAGGTCTTTTCATCACCTATCTTTCACGCCATCAACCGTTATTTTCCGACAAGGGATTTGGCATCGGGAGCCTGTCAACCACCTTAGGTCGTGATCAAAATACAAAAATATTTCCAGGTGCATGCTTCGACCTCAAAAAAATTCATGTTCCAGTAAAGTGGCAACACTGAAATTTTTTTCCCTGGTAGGTCTATTCATCACCTATCTTTCACGCCATCAACCGTTATTTTCCGACAAGGGATTTGGCATCGGGAGCCTGTCAACCACCTTAGGTCGTGATCAAAATACAAAAATATTTCCAGGCGCATGCTTCGACCTCAAAAAAATCCATGTTCTCGTTAAGTGGCATCACTGAAATTTTTTCCCAGGTAGGTCTATTCATCACCTATCTTTCACGCCATCAACCGTTATTTTCCGACAAGGGATTTGGCATCCGGAGCCTGTCAACCACCTTAGGTCGTGATGAAAATACAAAAAATATTTCCAGGCGCATGCTTCGACCTCAAAAAAATCCATGTTCTCGTTAAGTGGCATCACTGAAATTTTTTCCCAGGTAGGTCTATTCATCACCTATCTTTCACGCCATCAACCGTTATTTTCCGACAAGGGATTTGGCATCCGGAGCCTGTCAACCACCTTAGGTCGTGATGAAAATACAAAAAATATTTCCAGAAGCATGCTTCGACCTCAAAAAAATTCATGTTCTCGTTTAGTGGGAACACTGAAATTTGTCTTCCAGGTAGGTCTATTCATCACCTATCTTTCACGCCATCAACCGTTATTTTCCAACAAGGAATTTGGCATCCGGAGCCTGTCAACCACCTTAGGTCGTGATCAAAATACAAAAATATTCCCAGGCGCATGCTTCGACATCAAAAAAATCCATGTTCTCGTTAAGTGGCAACACTGAAATTTTTTTCTTGATAGGTCTATTCATCACCTATCTTTCACGCTATCAACCGTTATTTTCCGACAAGGGATTTGGCATCCGGAGCCTGTCAACCACCTTAGGTCGTGATGAAAATACAAAAAATATTTCCAGAAGCATGCTTCGACCTCAAAAAAATTCATGTTCTCGTTTAGTGGGAACACTGAAATTTGTCTTCCAGGTAGGTCTATTCATCACCTATCTTTCACGCCATCAACCGTTATTTTCCAACAAGGAATTTGGCATCCGGAGCCTGTCAACCACCTTAGGTCGTGATCAAAATACAAAAATATTCCCAGGCGCATGCTTCGACATCAAAAAAATCCATGTTCTCGTTAAGTGGCAACACTGAAATTTTTTCCCAGATAGGTCTATTCATCACCTATCTTTCACGCTATCAACCGTTTTTTTCCAACAAGGGATTTGGCATCCGGAGCCTGTCAACCACCCAAGGCCTAGATCACAATACAAAAATATTTCCAGGCGCATGCTTCGACCTCAAAAAAATCCATTTTTTCGTTAAGTGGCAACACTGAAATTTTTTCCCAGGTAGGTCTATTCATCACGTATCTTTCACGCTATCAACCGTTATTTTCCGACAAGGGATTTGGCATCCGGAGCCTGTCACCCACCTTAGGTCGTGATGAAAATACAAAAATATTTCCAGGCGCATGCTTCGACCTAAAAAAAATCCATGTTCTCGTTAAGTGGGAACACTGAAATTTTTTTCCCAGATAGGTCTATTCATCACCTATCTTTCACGCCATCAACTGTTATTTTCCGACAAGGGATTTGGCATCCGGAGCCTGTCAACCACCCAAGGTCTAGATCAAAATACAAAAATATTTCCAGGCGCATGCTTCGACCTCAAAAAAATCCATGTTCTCGTTAAGTGGGAACACTGAAATTTTTTTCCTAAATAGGTCTATTCATCATCTATCTTTCACGCCATCAACCGTTATTTTCCGACAAAGGATTTGGCATCCGGAGCCTGTCAACCACCTTAGGTCGTGATCAAAATACAAACATATTTCCAGGCGCATGCTTCGACCTAAAAAAAATCCATGTTCCAGTAAAGTGGCAACACTGAAATTTTTTTCCCGGGTTGGTCTATTCATCACCTATCTTTCACGCCATCAGCCGTTATTTTCCGACAAGGGATTGGGCATCTGGAGCCTGTCAACCACCCTAGGTCGTGATCAAAATACAAAAATATTTCCAGGCACATGCTTCGACCTCTAAAAAACCCATGTTTTCGTTAAATGGGAACACTGAAATTTTTTTCCCAGGTAGGTCTATTCATCACCTATCTTTCACGCCATCAACCGTTATTTTCCGACAAGGAATTTGGCATCCGTAGCCTGTCAACCAACTTAGGTCGTGATCAAAGTACAAAAAATATTTCCAGGCGCATGCCTCGACCTCAAAAAAATCCATGTTTTCGTTAAGTGGCAACACTGAAATTTTTTTCATAGATAGGTCTATTCATCATCTATCTTTCACGCCATCAACCGTTATTTTCCAACAAGGGATTTGGCATACGGATCCTGTCAACCACCCTAGGTCATGATCAAAATACAGAAATATTTCCAGGCGCATGCTTCGACCTCAAAAAAATCCATGTTCCAGTAAAGTGGCAGCACTGAAATTTTTTTCCCGGGAAGGTCTATTCACCACCTATCTTTCACGCCATCAGCCATTATTTTCCGACAAGGGATTTGGCATCTGGAGCCTGTCAACCACCCTAGGTCAAAATACAAAAATATTTCCAGGCACATGCTTCGACCTCTAAAAAACCCATGTTCCCGTAAAGTGGCAACACTGACATTTTTTTCAAATAGGTCTATTCATCACTTATCTTTCACGCTATCAATTGTTATTTTCCGACAAGGGATTTGGCATCCGGAGCCTGTCAACCACCTTAGGTCGTGATCAAAATACAAAAATATTTCCAGGCGCATGCTTCGACCTCAAAAAAATCCATGTTTTCGTTAAGTGAGAACACTGAATTTTTTTCCCAGGTAGGTCTATTCATCACCTATCTTTCACGCTATCAACCGTTATTTTCCGACAAGGGATTTGGCATCCGGAGCCTGTCAACCACCTTAGGTCGTGATCAAAATACAAAAATATATCCAGGCGCATGCTTCGACCTAAAAAAAATCCATGTTCTCGTTAAGTGGCAACACTGAAATTTTTTTCCAGGTAGGTCTATTCATCACCTATCTTTCACGCCATCAACCGTTATTTTCCGACAAGGGATTTGGCATCCGGAGCCTATCAACCACCTTAGGTCGTGATGAAAATACAAAAATATTTCCAGGCGCATGCTTCGACCTCAAAAAAATCCATGTTTTCGTTAAGTGGGAACACTGAAATTTTTTTTCCAGGTAGGTCTATTCACCACTCACTTTTCACGCCATCAACCGTTATTTTCCAACAAGGAATTTGGCATCCGGAGCCTGTCAACCACCTTAGGTCGTGATCAAAATACAAAAATATTCCCAGGCGCATGCTTCGACATCAAAAAAATCCATGTTCTCGTTAAGTGGCAACACTGAAATTTTTTTCTTGATAGGTCTATTCATCACCTATCTTTCACGCTATCAACCGTTATTTTCCGACAAGGGATTTGGCATCCGGAGCCTGTCAACCACCTTAGGTCGTGATGAAAATACAAAAAATATTTCCAGAAGCATGCTTCGACCTCAAAAAAATTCATGTTCTCGTTTAGTGGGAACACTGAAATTTGTCTTCCAGGTAGGTCTATTCATCACCTATCTTTCACGCCATCAACCGTTATTTTCCAACAAGGAATTTGGCATCCGGAGCCTGTCAACCACCTTAGGTCGTGATCAAAATACAAAAATATTCCCAGGCGCATGCTTCGACATCAAAAAAATCCATGTTCTCGTTAAGTGGCAACACTGAAATTTTTTCCCAGATAGGTCTATTCATCACCTATCTTTCACGCTATCAACCGTTTTTTTCCAACAAGGGATTTGGCATCCGGAGCCTGTCAACCACCCAAGGCCTAGATCACAATACAAAAATATTTCCAGGCGCATGCTTCGACCTCAAAAAAATCCATTTTTTCGTTAAGTGGCAACACTGAAATTTTTTCCCAGGTAGGTCTATTCATCACGTATCTTTCACGCTATCAACCGTTATTTTCCGACAAGGGATTTGGCATCCGGAGCCTGTCACCCACCTTAGGTCGTGATGAAAATACAAAAATATTTCCAGGCGCATGCTTCGACCTAAAAAAAATCCATGTTCTCGTTAAGTGGGAACACTGAAATTTTTTTCCCAGATAGGTCTATTCATCACCTATCTTTCACGCCATCAACTGTTATTTTCCGACAAGGGATTTGGCATCCGGAGCCTGTCAACCACCCAAGGTCTAGATCAAAATACAAAAATATTTCCAGGCGCATGCTTCGACCTCAAAAAAATCCATGTTCTCGTTAAGTGGGAACACTGAAATTTTTTTCCAAAATAGGTCTATTCATCATCTATCTTTCACGCCATCAACCGTTATTTTCCGACAAAGGATTTGGCATCCGGAGCCTGTCAACCACCTTAGGTCGTGATCAAAATACAAACATATTTCCAGGCGCATGCTTCGACCTAAAAAAAATCCATGTTTTCGTTAAGTGGCAACACTGAAATTTTTTTCCCGGGTAGGTCTATTCATCACCTATCTTTCACGCCATCAGCCGTTATTTTCCGACAAGGGATTGGGCATCTGGAGTCTGTCAACCACCCTAGGTCGTGATCAAAATACAAAAATATTTCCAGGCACATGCTTCGACCTCTAAAAAACCCATGTTTTCGTTAAATGGGAACACTGAAATTTTTTTCCCAGGTAGGTCTATTCATCACCTATCTTTCACGCCATCAACCGTTATTTTCCGACAAGGAATTTGGCATCCGTAGCCTGTCAACCAACTTAGGTCGTGATCAAAGTACAAAAAATATTTCCAGGCGCATGCCTCGACCTCAAAAAAATCCATGTTTTCGTTAAGTGGCAACACTGAAATTTTTTTCATAGATAGGTCTATTCATCATCTATCTTTCACGCCATCAACCGTTATTTTCCAACAAGGGATTTGGCATACGGATCCTGTCAACCACCCTAGGTCATGATCAAAATACAGAAATATTTCCAGGCGTATGCTTCGACCTCAAAAAAATCCATGTTCCAGTAAAGTGGCAGCACTGAAATTTTTTTCCCGGGAAGGTCTATTCACCACCTATCTTTCACGCCATCAGCCATTATTTTCCGACAAGGGATTTGGCATCTGGAGCCTGTCAACCACCCTAGGTCAAAATACAAAAATATTTCCAGGCACATGCTTCGACCTCTAAAAAACCCATGTTCCCGTAAAGTGGCAACACTGACATTTTTTTCAAATAGGTCTATTCATCACTTATCTTTCACGCTATCAATTGTTATTTTCCGACAAGGGATTTGGCATCCGGAGCCTGTCAACCACCTTAGGTCGTGATCAAAATACAAAAATATTTCCAGGCGCATGCTTCGACCTCAAAAAAATCCATGTTTTCGTTAAGTGAGAACACTGAATTTTTTTCCCAGGTAGGTCTATTCATCACCTATCTTTCACGCTATCAACCGTTATTTTCCGACAAGGGATTTGGCATCCGGAGCCTGTCAACCACCTTAGGTCGTGATCAAAATACAAAAATATATCCAGGCGCATGCTTCGACCTAAAAAAAATCCATGTTCTCGTTAAGTGGCAACACTGAAATTTTTTTCCAGGTAGGTCTATTCATCACCTATCTTTCACGCCATCAACCGTTATTTTCCGACAAGGGATTTGGCATCCGGAGCCTATCAACCACCTTAGGTCGTGATGAAAATACAAAAATATTTCCAGGCGCATGCTTCGACCTCAAAAAAATCCATGTTTTCGTTAAGTGGGAACACTGAAATTTTTTTTCCAGGTAGGTCTATTCACCACTCACTTTTCACGCCATCAACCGTTATTTTCCAACAAGGAATTTGGCATCCGGAGCCTGTCAACCACCTTAGGTTGTGATCAAAATACAAAAATATTTCCAGGCGCATGCTTCGTCCTCAAAAAAATCCATGTTCTCGTTAAGTGGCAACACTGAAATTTTTTTCCCAGATAGGTCTATTTATCACCTATCTTTCACGCCATCAACTGTTATTTTCGGACAAGGGATTTGGCATCCGGAGCCTGTCAACCACCTTAGGTCGTGATCAAAATACAAAAATATTTCCAGTCGCATGCTTCGACCTCAAAAAAATCCATGTTCTCGTTAAGTGGCAACACTGAAATTTTTTTCCTAGATAGGTCTATTCATCACCTATCTTTCACGCCGTCAACCGTTATTTTCCGACAAGGGATTTGGCATCCGGAGCCATCAACCGTTATTTTCCAACAAGGGATTTGGCATCCGGAGCCTGTCAACCACCTTAGGTCGTGATCAAAATACAAAAATATTTCCAGGCGCATGCTTCGACCTCAAAAAAATCCATGTTCTCGTTAAGTGGGAACACTGACATTTTTTCTCCAGGTAGGTCTTTTCATCACCTATCTTTCACGCCATCAACCGTTATTTTCCGACAAGGAATTTGGCATCCGGAGCCTGTCAACCACCTTAGGTCGTGATCAAAATACAAAAATATTTCCAGGCGCATGCCTCGACCTAAAAAAAATCCATGTTCTCGTTAAGTGGCAACACTGAAATTTTTTTCCCAGATAGGTCTATTCATCACCTATCTTTCACGCCATCAACCGTTATTTTCCGACAAGGAATTTGGCATCCGGAGCCTGTCAACCACCTTAGGTCGTGATCAAAATACAAAAATATTTCCAGGCGTATGCCTCGACCTCAAAAAAATCCATGTTCTCGTTAAGTGGCAACACTGAAATTTTTTTCCCAGATAGGTCTATTCATCAGCTATCTTTCACGTCATCAACCGTTATTTTCCAACAAGGAATTTGGCATCCGGAGCCTGTCAACCACTTTCGACCTCTAAAAAATCCATGTTCTCGTTAAGTGGCAACACTAAATTTTTTTTCCCAGGTAGTTCTATTCATCACCTATCTTTCACGCCATCAACCGTTATTTTCCGACAAGGGATTTGGCATCCGGAGACTGTCAACCACCTTAGGTCGTGATCAAAATACAAAAATATTTCCAGGTGCATGCTTCGACCTCAAAAAAATTCATGTTCTCGTTAAGTGGCAACACTGAAATTTTTTTCCCAGGTAGGTCTATTTATCACCTATCTTTCACGCCATCAACTGTTATTTTCCGACAAGGGATTTGGCATCCGGAGCCTGTCAACCACCTTAGGTCGTGATCAAAATACAAAAATATTTCCAGTCGCATGCTTCGACCTCAAAAAAATCCATGTTTTCGTTAAGTGGGAACACTGAAATTTTTTTTCCAGGTAGGTCTATTCACCACCTACCTTTCACGCCATCAACCGTTATTTTCCAACAAGGAATTTGGCATCCGGAGCCTGTCAACCACCTTAGGTTGTGATCAAAATACAAAAATATTTCCAGGCGCATGCTTCGTCCTCAAAAAAATCCATGTTCTCGTTAAGTGGCAACACTGAAATTTTTTTCCCAGATAGGTCTATTTATCACCTATCTTTCACGCCATCAACTGTTATTTTCCGACAAGGGATTTGGCATCCGGAGCCTGTCAACCACCTTAGGTCGTGATCAAAATACAAAAATATTTCCAGTCGCATGCTTCGACCTCAAAAAAATCCATGTTCTCGTTAAGTGGCAACACTGAAATTTTTTTCCTAGATAGGTCTATTCATCACCTATCTTTCACGCCGTCAACCGTTATTTTCCGACAAGGGATTTGGCATCCGGAGCCATCAACCATTATTTTCCAACAAGGGATTTGGCATCCGGAGCCTGTCAACCACCTTTGGTCGTGATCAAAATACAAAAATATTTCCAGGCGCATGCTTCGACCTAAAAAAAATCCATGTTTTCGTTAAGTGGGAACACTGAAATTTTTTCTCCAGGTAGGTCTATTCATCACCTATCTTTCACGCCATCAACCGTTATTTTCCGACAAGGAATTTGGCATCCGGAGCCTGTCAACCACCTTAGGTCGTGATCAAAATACAAAAATATTTCCAGGCGCATGCCTCGACCTAAAAAAAATCCATGTTCTCGTTAAGTGGCAACACTGAAATTTTTTTCCCAGATAGGTCTATTCATCACCTATCTTTCACGCCATCAACCGTTATTTTCCAACAAGGGATTTGGCATCCGGAGCCTGTCAACCACCCTAGGTCGTGATCAAAATACAAAAATATTTCCAGGCGCATGCTTCGACCTCAAAAAAATCCATGTTCTCGTTTAGTGGCAACACTGAAATTGTTTTCCCTGGTAGGTCTATTCATCACCTATCTTTCACGCCATCAACCGTTATTTTCCGACAAGGGATTTGGCATCCGGAGCCTGTCAACCACCCTAGGTCCTGATCAAAATACAAAAATATTTCCAGGCGCATGCTTCGACCTCAAAAAAATCCATGTTTTCGTTAAGTGGGAACCCAGACATTTTTTTCCCAGGTAGGTCTATTCATCACCTATCTTTCACGCCATCAACCGTTATTTTCCGACAAGGGATTTGGCATCCGGAGCCTGTCAACCACCTTAGGTCGTGATCAAAATACAAAAATATTCCCAGGCGCATGCTTCGACCTCAAGAAAATCCATGTTTTCGTTAAGTGGCAACACTGAAATTTTATTTCTAGATAGGTCTATTCATCACCTATCTTTCACGCCATCAACCGTTATTTTCCGACAAGGGATTTGGCATCCGGAGCCTGTCAACCACCTTAGGTCGTGATGAAAATACAAAAATATTTCCAGGCGCTTGCTTCCACCTAAAAAAAATCCATGTTTTTGTTAAGTGGGAACACTGAAATTTTTTTCCCAGGTAGGTCTATTCATCACCTATCTTTCACGCTATCAACCGTTATTTTCTGACAAGGAATTTGGCATCCGGAGTCTGTCAACCACCTTAGGTCGTGATGAAAATACAAAAATATTTCCAGGCGCATGCTTCGACCTCAAAAAAATCCATGTTTTCGTTAAGTGGGAACACTGGAATTTTTTTCCCAGGTAGGTCTATTCATCACCTATCTTTCACGCCATCAATCGTTATTTTCTGACAAGGAATTTGGCATCCGGAGTCTGTCAACCACCTTAGGTCGTGATGAAAATACAAAAATATTTCCAGGCGCATGCTTCGACCTCAAAAAAATCCATGTTTTCGTTAAGTGGGAACACTGGAATTTTTTTCCCAGGTAGGTCTATTCATCACCTATCTTTCACGCTATCAACCGTTATTTTCCGACAAGGGATTTGGCATCTGGAGCCTGTCAACCACCCTAGGTCGTGATCAAAATACAAAAATATTTCCAGGCACATGCTTCGACCTCTAAAAAACCCATGTTCCCGTAAAGTTGCAACACTGACATTTTTTTCAAATAGGTCTATTCATCACTTATCTTTCACGCTATCAATTGTTATTTTCCGACAAGGGATTTGGCATCCGGAGCCTGTCAACCACCTTAGGTCGTGATCAAAATACAAAAATATTTCCAGGCGCATGCTTCGACCTCAAAAAAATCCATGTTTTCGTTAAGTGAGAACACTGAATTTTTTTCCCAGGTAGGTCTATTCATCACCTATCTTTCACGCTATCAACCGTTATTTTCCGACAAGGGATTTGGCATCCGGAGCCTGTCAACCACCTTAGGTCGTGATCAAAATACAAAAATATATCCAGGCGCATGCTTCGACCTAAAAAAAATCCATGTTCTCGTTAAGTGGCAACACTGAAATTTTTTTCCAGGTAGGTCTATTCATCACCTATCTTTCACGCCATCAACCGTTATTTTCCGACAAGGGATTTGGCATCCGGAGCCTGTAGACCACTTTAGGTCGTGATCAAAATACAAAAATATTTCCAGGCGCATGCTTCGACCTCAAAAAAATCCATGTTTTCGTTAAGTGGGAACACTGAAATTTTTTTTCCAGGTAGGTCTATTCACCACTCACTTTTCACACCATCAACCGTTATTTTCCAACAAGGAATTTGGCATCCGGAGCCTGTCAACCACCTTAGGTTGTGATCAAAATACAAAAATATTTCCAGGCGCATGCTTCGTCCTCAAAAAAATCCATGTTCTCGTTAAGTGGCAACACTGAAATTTTTTTCCCAGATAGGTCTATTTATCACCTATCTTTCACGCCATCAACTGTTATTTTCGGACAAGGGATTTGGCATCCGGAGCCTGTCAACCACCTTAGGTCGTGATCAAAATACAAAAATATTTCCAGTCGCATGCTTCGACCTCAAAAAAATCCATGTTCTCGTTAAGTGGCAACACTGAAATTTTTTTCCTAGATAGGTCTATTCATCACCTATCTTTCACGCCGTCAACCGTTATTTTCCGACAAGGGATTTGGCATCCGGAGCCATCAACCGTTATTTTCCAACAAGGGATTTGGCATCCGGAGCCTGTCAACCACCTTAGGTCGTGATCAAAATACAAAAATATTTCCAGGCGCATGCTTCGACCTCAAAAAAATCCATGTTCTCGTTAAGTGGGAACACTGAAATTTTTTACCCAGGTAGGTCTATTCATCACCTATCTTTCACGCCATCAACCGTTATTTTCCGACAAGGAATTTGGCATCCGGAGCCTGTCAACCACCTTAGGTCGTGATCAAAATACAAAAATATTTCCAGGCGCATGCCTCGACCTAAAAAAAATCCATGTTCTCGTTAAGTGGCAACACTGAAATTTTTTTCCCAGATAGGTCTATTCATCACCTATCTTTCACGCCATCAACCGTTATTTTCCGACAAGGGATTTGGCATCCGGAGCCTGTCAACCACCTTAGGTCGTGATCAAAATACAAAAATATTTCCAGGCGTATGCCTCGACCTCAAAAAAATCCATGTTCTCGTTTAGTGGCAACACTGAAATTTTTTTCCCAGATAGGTCTATTCATCAGCTATCTTTCACGTCATCAACCGTTATATTCCAACAAGGAATTTGGCATCCGGAGCCTTTCAACCACTTTCGACCTCTAAAAAATCCATGTTCTCGTTAAGTGGCAACACTAAATTTTTTTTCCCAGGTAGTTCTATTCATCACCTATCTTTCACGCCATCAACCGTTATTTTCCGACAAGGGATTTGGCATCCGGAGACTGTCAACCACCTAAGGTCGTGATCAAAATACAAAAATATTTCCAGGTGCATGCTTCGACCTCAAAAAAATTCATGTTCTCGTTAAGTGGCAACACTGAAATTTTTTTCCCAGGTAGGTCTATTTATCACCTATCTTTCACGCCATCAACTGTTATTTTCCGACAAGGGATTTGGCATCCGGAGCCTGTCAACCACCTTAGGTCGTGATCAAAATACAAAAATATTTCCAGTCGCATGCTTCGACCTCAAAAAAATCCATGTTTTCGTTAAGTGGGAACACTGAAATTTTTTTTCCAGGTAGGTCTATTCACCACCTACCTTTCACGCCATCAACCGTTATTTTCCAACAAGGAATTTGGCATCCGGAGCCTGTCAACCACCTTAGGTTGTGATCAAAATACAAAAATATTTCCAGGCGCATGCTTCGTCCTCAAAAAAATCTATGTTCTCGTTAAGTGGCAACACTGAAATTTTTTTCCCAGATAGGTCTATTTATCACCTATCTTTCACGCCATCAACTGTTATTTTCCGACAAGGGATTTGGCATCCGGAGCCTGTCAACCACCTTAGGTCGTGATCAAAATACAAAAATATTTCCAGTCGCATGCTTCGACCTCAAAAAAATCCATGTTCTCGTTAAGTGGCAACACTGAAATTTTTTTCCTAGATAGGTCTATTCATCACCTATCTTTCACGCCGTCAACCGTTATTTTCCGACAAGGGATTTGGCATCCGGAGCCATCAACCATTATTTTCCAACAAGGGATTTGGCATCCGGAGCCTGTCAACCACCTTTGGTCGTGATCAAAATACAAAAATATTTCCAGGCGCATGCTTCGACCTCAAAAAAATCCATGTTTTCGTTAAGTGGGAACACTGAAATTTTTTCTCCAGGTAGGTCTATTCATCACCTATCTTTCACGCCATCAACCGTTATTTTCCGACAAGGAATTTGGCATCCGGAGCCTGTCAACCACCTTAGGTCGTGATCAAAATACAAAAATATTTCCAGGCGCATGCCTCGACCTAAAAAAAATCCATGTTCTCGTTAAGTGGCAACACTGAAATTTTTTTCCCAGATAGGTCTATTCATCACCTATCTTTCACGCCATCAACCGTTATTTTCCAACAAGGGATTTGGCATCCGGAGCCTGTCAACCACCCTAGGTCGTGATCAAAATACAAAAATATTTCCAGGCGCATGCTTCGACCTCAAAAAAATCCATGTTCTCGTTTAGTGGCAACACTGAAATTGTTTTCCCTGGTAGGTCTATTCATCACCTATCTTTCACGCCATCAACCGTTATTTTCCGACAAGGGATTTGGCATCCGCAGCCTGTCAACCACCTTAGGTCGTGATCAAAATACAAAAATATTCCCAGGCGCATGCTTCGACCTCAAAAAAATCCATGTTCTCGTTAAGTGGCAACACTGAAATTTTTTTTAGATAGGTCTATTCATCACCTATCTTTCACGCCATCAACCGTTATTTTCCGACAAGGGATTTGGCATCCGGAGCCTGTCAACCACCTTAGGTCGTGATGAAAATACAAAAATATTTCCAGGCACATGCTTCCACCTAAAAAAAATCCATGTTTTCGTTAAGTGCGAACACTGAAATTTTTTACCCAGGTAGGTCTATTCATCACCTATCTTTCACGCCATCAACCGTTATTTTCCAACAAGGGATTTGGCATCCGGAGCCTGTCAACCACCCTAGGTCCTGATCAAAATACAAAAATATTTCCAGGCGCATGCTTCGACCTCAAAAAAATCCATGTTTTCGTTAAGTGGGAACACTGGAATTTTTTTCCCAGGTAGGTCTATTCATCACCTATCTTTCACGCCATCAACCGTTATTTTCCGACAAGGGATTTGGCATCCGGAGCCTGTCAACCACCTTAGGTCGTGATCAAAATACAAAAATATTCCCAGGCGCATGCTTCGACCTCAAAAAAATCCATGTTTTCGTTAAGTGGCAACACTGAAATTTTATTTCTAGATAGGTCTATTCATCACCTATCTTTCACGCCATCAACCGTTATTTTCCGACAAGGGATTTGGCATCCGGAGCCTGTCAACCACCTTAGGTCGTGATGAAAATACAAAAATATTTCCAGGCGCTTGCTTCCACCTAAAAAAAATCCATGTTTTTGTTAAGTGGGAACACTGAAATTTTTTTCCCAGGTAGGTCTATTCATCACCTATCTTTCACGCTATCAACCGTTATTTTCCGACAAGGAATTTGGCATCCGGAGCCTGTCAACCACCTTAGGTCGTGATGAAAATACAAAAATATTTCCAGGCGCATGCTTCGACCTCAAAAAAATCCATGTTTTCGTTAAGTGGGAACACTGGAATTTTTTTCCCAGGTAGGTCTATTCATCACCTATCTTTCACGCTATCAACCGTTATTTTCCGACAAGGAATTTGGCATCCGGAGCCTGTCAACCACCTTAGGTCGTGATCAAAATAAAAAAATATTTCCAGGCGCATGCCTCGACCTCAAAAAATCCATGTTCTCGTTAAGTGGCAACACTGAAATTTTTTTCCCAGATAGGTCTATTTATCACCTATCTTTCACGCCATCAACCGTTATTTTCCAACAAGGGATTTGGCATCCGGAGCCTGTCAACCACCTTAGGTCGTGATCAAAATACAAAAATATTTCCAGGCGCATGCTTCGACCTCAAAAAAATCCATGTTTTCGTTAAGTGGGAACACTGAAATTTTTTCCCCAGGTAGGTCTATTCATCACCTATCTTTCACGTTATCAACCGTTATTTTCCGACAAGGGATTTGGCATCTGGAGCCTGTCAACCACCCTAGGTCGTGATCAAAATACAAAAATATTTCCAGGCGCATGCTTCGACCTCAAAAAAATTCATGTTCTCGTTAAGTGGCAACACTGAAATTTTTTTCCCAGGTAGGTCTATTCATCACCTATCTTTCACGCCATCAACCGTTATTTTCCAACAAGGGATTGTGCATCCGGAGCCTGTCAACCACCCTAGGTCGTGATCAAAATACAAAAATATTTCCAGGCGCATGCTTCGACCTCAAAAAAATCCATGTTTTCGTTAAGTGGGAACACTGAAATTTTTTTCCCAGGTAGGTCTTTTCATCACCTATCTTTCACGCCATCAACCGTTATTTTCCGACAAGGGATTTGGCATCCGGAGCCTGTCAACCACCTTAGGTCGTGATCAAAATACAAAAATACTTCCAGGCGCATGCCTCGACCTCAAAAAAATCCATGTTCTCGTTAAGTGGCAACACTGAAATTTTTTTCCCAGATAGGTCTATATATCACCTATCTTTCACGCCATCAACTGTTATTTTCCAACAAGGGATTTGGCATCCGGAGCCTGTCAACCACCCTAGGTCGTGATCAAAACACAAAAATATTTCCAGGCGCATGCTTCGACCTCAAAAAAATCCATGTTTTCGTTAAGTGGGAACACTGAAATTTTTTTCCCCAGTAGGTCTATTCATCACCTATCTTTCACGTTATCAACCGTTATTTTCCGACAAGGGATTTGGCATCTGGAGCCTGTCAACCACCCTAGGTCGTGATCAAAATAAATAAATATTTCCAGGCGCATGCTTCGACCTCAAAAAAATTCATGTTCTCGTTAAGTGGCAACACTGAAATTTTTTTCCCAGGTAGGTCTATTCATCACCTATCTTTCGCTCCATCAACCGTTATTTTCCGACAAGGGATTTGGCATCCGGAGCCTGTCTACCACCTTAGTTCGTGATCAAAATACAAAAATATTTCCAGGCGCATGCTTCGACCTCAAAAAAATCCATGTTCTCGTTAAGTGGGAACACTGAAATTTTTTCTCAAGTAGGTGTGTTCATCATCTATCTTTCACGCCATCAACCGTTATTTTCCGACAAGGAATTTGGCATCCGGGGCCTGTCAACCACCTTAGGTCGTGATCAAAATACAAAAATATTTCCAGGCGCATGCCTCGACCTCAAAAAAATCCATGTTCCCGTAAAGTGGCAACACTGAAATTTTTTCCCGGGTAGGTGTATTCATCACCTATCTTTCCCGCCATTAACCGATATTTTCCGACAAGCGGTTTGGCATGTGGGGTCTGTCAAAAACCTTAGGTCGTGATCAAAATACAAAAATATTTCCAGGCACATGTTTCGACCTCAAAAAAATCCATATTCTCGTTAAGTGGCAACACTGAAATTTTTTCTAGGTAGGTCTATTCATCATCTATCTTTCACGCCATCAACCGTTATTTTCCGACAAGCGGTTTGGCATCCGAAGCATGTCAACCACCTTAGGTCGTGATCAAAATACAAAAATATTTCCAGGCGCATGCTTCGACCTCAAAAAAATCCATGTTGCCGTTAAGTGGCAACACTGACATTTTTTCCCGCGTAGGTCTATTCATCACCTATCTTTCACGCCATCAACCGTTATTTTCCGACAAGCGGTTTGGCATCCGGAGCCTGTCAACCACCTTAGGTCGTGATCAAAATACAAAAAATATTTCCAGGCGCATGCTTCGACCTCAAAAAAATCCATGTTGCCGTTAAGTGGCAACACTGACATTTTTTCCCGGGTAGGTCTATTCATCACCTATCTTTCACGCTATCAACTGTTATTTTCCGACAAGGAGCTTGGCATCCGGAACCTGTCAACCACCCTAGGTCGTGATCAAAATACAAAAATATTTCCAGGCGCATGCTTCGACCTCAAAAAAACCCATGTTTTCGGTAAATGGGAACTTTGAAATTTATTTCCCAGGTAGGTATATTCATCACCTATCTTTCACGCCATCAAGCGTTATTTTCCGACAAGGGATTTGCTATCTGGAGCCTCTCAACCACCCTCGGTCGTGATCAAAATACAAAAATATTTCCAGGCGCATGCTTCGACCTCAAAAAAATCCATGTTCTCGTTTAGTGGCAACACTGAAATTGTTTTCCCTGGTAGGTCTATTCATCACCTATCTTTCACGCCATCAACCGTTATTTTCCGACAAGGGATTTGGCATCCGCAGCCTGTCAACCACCTTAGGTCGTGATCAAAATACAAAAATATTCCCAGGCGCATGCTTCGACCTCAAAAAAATCCATGTTCTCGTTAAGTGGCAACACTGAAATTTTTTTTAGATAGGTCTATTCATCACCTATCTTTCACGCCATCAACCGTTATTTTCCGACAAGGGATTTGGCATCCGGAGCCTGTCAACCACCTTAGGTCGTGATGAAAATACAAAAATATTTCCAGGCACATGCTTCCACCTAAAAAAAATCCATGTTTTCGTTAAGTGGGAACACTGAAATTTTTTACCCAGGTAGGTCTATTCATCACCTATCTTTCACGCCATCAACCGTTATTTTCCAACAAGGGATTTGGCATCCGGAGCCTGTCAACCACCCTAGGTCCTGATCAAAATACAAAAATATTTCCAGGCGCATGCTTCGACCTCAAAAAAATCCATGTTTTCGTTAAGTGGGAACACTGACATTTTTTTCCCAGGTAGGTCTATTCATCACCTATCTTTCACGCCATCAACCGTTATTTTCCGACAAGGGATTTGGCATCCGGAGCCTGTCAACCACCTTAGGTCGTGATCAAAATACAAAAATATTCCCAGGCGCATGCTTCGACCTCAAAAAAATCCATGTTTTCGTTAAGTGGCAACACTGAAATTTTATTTCTAGATAGGTCTATTCATCACCTATCTTTCACGCCATCAACCGTTATTTTCCGACAAGGGATTTGGCATCCGGAGCCTGTCATACACCTTAGGTCGTGATGAAAATACAAAAATATTTCCAGGCGCTTGCTTCCACCTAAAAAAAATCCATGTTTTTGTTAAGTGGGAACACTGAAATTTTTTTCCCAGGTAGGTCTATTCATCACCTATCTTTCACGCTATCAACCGTTATTTTCTGACAAGGAATTTGGCATCCGGAGCCTGTCAACCACCTTAGGTCGTGATGAAAATACAAAAATATTTCCAGGCGCATGCTTCGACCTCAAAAAAATCCATGTTTTCGTTAAGTGGGAACACTGGAATTTTTTTCCCAGGTAGGTCTATTCATCACCTATCTTTCACGCTATCAACCGTTATTTTCCGACAAGGAATTTGGCATCCGGAGCCTGTCAACCACCTTAGGTCGTGATCAAAATACAAAAATATTTCCAGGCGCATGCCTCGACCTCAAAAAAATCCATGTTCTCGTTAAGTGGCAACACTGAAATTTTTTTCCCAGATAGGTCTATTTATCACCTATCTTTCACGCCATCAACCGTTATTTTCCAACAAGGGATTTGGCATCCGGAGCCTGTCAACCACCTTAGGTCGTGATCAAAATACAAAAATATTTCCAGGCGCATGCTTCGACCTCAAAAAAATCCATGTTTTCGTTAAGTGGGAACACTGAAATTTTTTCCCCAGGTAGGTCTATTCATCACCTATCTTTCACGTTATCAACCGTTATTTTCCGACAAGGGATTTGGCATCTGGAGCCTGTCAACCACCCTAGGTCGTGATCAAAATACAAAAATATTTCCAGGCGCATGCTTCGACCTCAAAAAAATTCATGTTCTCGTTAAGTGGCAACACTGAAATTTTTTTCCCAGGTAGGTCTATTCATCACCTATCTTTCACGCCATCAACCGTTATTTTCCAACAAGGGATTGTGCATCCGGAGCCTGTCAACCACCCTAGGTCGTGATCAAAATACAAAAATATTTCCAGGCACATGCTTCGACCTCAAAAAAATCCATGTTTTCGTTAAGTGGGAACACTGAAATTTTTTTCCCAGGTAGGTCTTTTCATCACCTATCTTTCACGCCATCAACCGTTATTTTCCGACAAGGGATTTGGCATCCGGAGCCTGTCAACCACCTTAGGTCGTGATCAAAATACAAAAATACTTCCAGGCGCATGCCTCGACCTCAAAAAAATCCATGTTTTCGTTAAGTGGCAACACTGAAATTTTTTTCCCAGATAGGTCTATATATCACCTATCTTTCACGCCATCAACCGTTATTTTCCAACAAGGGATTTGGCATCCGGAGCCTGTCAACCACCCTAGGTCGTGATCAAAACACAAAAATATTTCCAGGCGCATGCTTCGACCTCAAAAAAATCCATGTTTTCGTTAAGTGGGAACACTGAAATTTTTTTCCCCAGTAGGTCTATTCATCACCTATCTTTCACGTTATCAACCGTTATTTTCCGACAAGGGATTTGGCATCTGGAGCCTGTCAACCACCCTAGGTCGTGATCAAAATAAATAAATATTTCCAGGCGCATGCTTCGACCTCAAAAAAATCCATGTTCTCGTTAAGTGGGAACACTGAAATTTTTTCTCAAGTAGGTGTGTTCATCATCTATCTTTCACGCCATCAACCGTTATTTTCCGACAAGGAATTTGGCATCCGGAGCCTGTCAACCACCTTAGGTCGTGATGAAAATACAAAAATATTTCCAGGCACATGCTTCCACCTAAAAAAAATCCATGTTTTCGTTAAGTGGGAACACTGAAATTTTTTACCCAGGTAGGTCTATTCATCACCTATCTTTCACGCCATCAACCGTTATTTTCCAACAAGGGATTTGGCATCCGGAGCCTGTCTACCACCTTAGTTCGTGATCAAAATACAAAAATATTTCCAGGCGCATGCTTCGACCTCAAAAAAATCCATGTTCTCGTTAAGTGGGAACACTGAAATTTTTTCTCAAGTAGGTGTGTTCATCATCTATCTTTCACGCCATCAACCGTTATTTTCCGACAAGGAATTTGGCATCCGGAGCCTGTCAACCACCTTAGGTCGTGATCAAAATACAAAAATATTTCCAGGCGCATGCCTCGACCTCAAAAAAATCCATGTTCTCGTTAAGTGGCAACACTGAAATTTTTTTCCCAGATAGGTCTATTTATCACCTATCTTTCACGCCATCAACCGTTATTTTCCAACAAGGGATTTGGCATCCGGAGCCTGTCAACCACCTTAGGTCGTGATCAAAATACAAAAATATTTCCAGGCGCATGCTTCGACCTCAAAAAAATCCATGTTTTCGTTAAGTGGGAACACTGAAATTTTTTCCCCAGGTAGGTCTATTCATCACCTATCTTTCACGTTATCAACCGTTATTTTCCGACAAGGGATTTGGCATCTGGAGCCTGTCAACCACCCTAGGTCGTGATCAAAATACAAAAATATTTCCAGGCGCATGCTTCGACCTCAAAAAAATTCATGTTCTCGTTAAGTGGCAACACTGAAATTTTTTTCCCAGGTAGGTCTATTCATCACCTATCTTTCACGCCATCAACCGTTATTTTCCAACAAGGGATTGTGCATCCGGAGCCTGTCAACCACCCTAGGTCGTGATCAAAATACAAAAATATTTCCAGGCGCATGCTTCGACCTCAAAAAAATCCATGTTTTCGTTAAGTGGGAACACTGAAATTTTTTTCCCAGGTAGGTCTTTTCATCACCTATCTTTCACGCCATCAACCGTTATTTTCCGACAAGGGATTTGGCATCCGGAGCCTGTCAACCACCTTAGGTCGTGATCAAAATACAAAAATACTTCCAGGCGCATGCCTCGACCTCAAAAAAATCCATGTTCTCGTTAAGTGGCAACACTGAAATTTTTTTCCCAGATAGGTCTATATATCACCTATCTTTCACGCCATCAACTGTTATTTTCCAACAAGGGATTTGGCATCCGGAGCCTGTCAACCACCCTAGGTCGTGATCAAAACACAAAAATATTTCCAGGCGCATGCTTCGACCTCAAAAAAATCCATGTTTTCGTTAAGTGGGAACACTGAAATTTTTTTCCCCAGTAGGTCTATTCATCACCTATCTTTCACGTTATCAACCGTTATTTTCCGACAAGGGATTTGGCATCTGGAGCCTGTCAACCACCCTAGGTCGTGATCAAAATAAATAAATATTTCCAGGCGCATGCTTCGACCTCAAAAAAATTCATGTTCTCGTTAAGTGGCAACACTGAAATTTTTTTCCCAGGTAGGTCTATTCATCACCTATCTTTCGCTCCATCAACCGTTATTTTCCGACAAGGGATTTGGCATCCGGAGCCTGTCTACCACCTTAGTTCGTGATCAAAATACAAAAATATTTCCAGGCGCATGCTTCGACCTCAAAAAAATCCATGTTCTCGTTAAGTGGGAACACTGAAATTTTTTCTCAAGTAGGTGTGTTCATCATCTATCTTTCACGCCATCAACCGTTATTTTCCGACAAGGAATTTGGCATCCGGAGCCTGTCAACCACCTTAGGTCGTGATCAAAATACAAAAATATTTCCAGGCGCATGCCTCGACCTCAAAAAAATCCATGTTCCCGTAAAGTGGCAACACTGAAATTTTTTCCCGGGTAGGTGTATTCATCACCTATCTTTCCCGCCATTAACCGATATTTTCCGACAAGCGGTTTGGCATGTGGGGTCTGTCAAAAACCTTAGGTCGTGATCAAAATACAAAAATATTTCCAGGCACATGTTTCGACCTCAAAAAAATCCATATTCTCGTTAAGTGGCAACACTGAAATTTTTTCTAGGTAGGTCTATTCATCATCTATCTTTCACGCCATCAACCGTTATTTTCCGACAAGCGGTTTGGCATCCGAAGCATGTCAACCACCTTAGGTCGTGATCAAAATACAAAAATATTTCCAGGCGCATGCTTCGACCTCAAAAAAATCCATGTTGCCGTTAAGTGGCAACACTGACATTTTTTCCCGCGTAGGTCTATTCATCACCTATCTTTCACGCCATCAACCGTTATTTTCCGACAAGCGGTTTGGCATCCGGAGCCTGTCAACCACCTTAGGTCGTGATCAAAATACAAAAAATATTTCCAGGCGCATGCTTCGACCTCAAAAAAATCCATGTTGCCGTTAAGTGGCAACACTGACATTTTTTCCCGGGTAGGTCTATTCATCACCTATCTTTCACGCTATCAACTGTTATTTTCCGACAAGGAGCTTGGCATCCGGAACCTGTCAACCACCCTAGGTCGTGATCAAAATACAAAAATATTTCCAGGCGCATGCTTCGACCTCAAAAAAACCCATGTTTTCGGTAAATGGGAACTTTGAAATTTATTTCCCAGGTAGGTATATTCATCACCTATCTTTCACGCCATCAAGCGTTATTTTCCGACAAGGGATTTGCTATCTGGAGCCTCTCAACCACCCTCGGTCGTGATCAAAATACAAAAATATTTCCAGGCGCATGCTTCGACCTCAAAAAAATCCATGTTCTCGTTTAGTGGCAACACTGAAATTGTTTTCCCTGGTAGGTCTATTCATCACCTATCTTTCACGCCATCAACCGTTATTTTCCGACAAGGGATTTGGCATCCGCAGCCTGTCAACCACCTTAGGTCGTGATCAAAATACAAAAATATTCCCAGGCGCATGCTTCGACCTCAAAAAAATCCATGTTCTCGTTAAGTGGCAACACTGAAATTTTTTTTAGATAGGTCTATTCATCACCTATCTTTCACGCCATCAACCGTTATTTTCCGACAAGGGATTTGGCATCCGGAGCCTGTCAACCACCTTAGGTCGTGATGAAAATACAAAAATATTTCCAGGCACATGCTTCCACCTAAAAAAAATCCATGTTTTCGTTAAGTGGGAACACTGAAATTTTTTACCCAGGTAGGTCTATTCATCACCTATCTTTCACGCCATCAACCGTTATTTTCCAACAAGGGATTTGGCATCCGGAGCCTGTCAACCACCCTAGGTCCTGATCAAAATACAAAAATATTTCCAGGCGCATGCTTCGACCTCAAAAAAATCCATGTTTTCGTTAAGTGGGAACACTGACATTTTTTTCCCAGGTAGGTCTATTCATCACCTATCTTTCACGCCATCAACCGTTATTTTCCGACAAGGGATTTGGCATCCGGAGCCTGTCAACCACCTTAGGTCGTGATCAAAATACAAAAATATTCCCAGGCGCATGCTTCGACCTCAAAAAAATCCATGTTTTCGTTAAGTGGCAACACTGAAATTTTATTTCTAGATAGGTCTATTCATCACCTATCTTTCACGCCATCAACCGTTATTTTCCGACAAGGGATTTGGCATCCGGAGCCTGTCATACACCTTAGGTCGTGATGAAAATACAAAAATATTTCCAGGCGCTTGCTTCCACCTAAAAAAAATCCATGTTTTTGTTAAGTGGGAACACTGAAATTTTTTTCCCAGGTAGGTCTATTCATCACCTATCTTTCACGCTATCAACCGTTATTTTCTGACAAGGAATTTGGCATCCGGAGCCTGTCAACCACCTTAGGTCGTGATGAAAATACAAAAATATTTCCAGGCGCATGCTTCGACCTCAAAAAAATCCATGTTTTCGTTAAGTGGGAACACTGGAATTTTTTTCCCAGGTAGGTCTATTCATCACCTATCTTTCACGCTATCAACCGTTATTTTCCGACAAGGAATTTGGCATCCGGAGCCTGTCAACCACCTTAGGTCGTGATCAAAATACAAAAATATTTCCAGGCGCATGCCTCGACCTCAAAAAAATCCATGTTCTCGTTAAGTGGCAACACTGAAATTTTTTTCCCAGATAGGTCTATTTATCACCTATCTTTCACGCCATCAACCGTTATTTTCCAACAAGGGATTTGGCATCCGGAGCCTGTCAACCACCTTAGGTCGTGATCAAAATACAAAAATATTTCCAGGCGCATGCTTCGACCTCAAAAAAATCCATGTTTTCGTTAAGTGGGAACACTGAAATTTTTTCCCCAGGTAGGTCTATTCATCACCTATCTTTCACGTTATCAACCGTTATTTTCCGACAAGGGATTTGGCATCTGGAGCCTGTCAACCACCCTAGGTCGTGATCAAAATACAAAAATATTTCCAGGCGCATGCTTCGACCTCAAAAAAATTCATGTTCTCGTTAAGTGGCAACACTGAAATTTTTTTCCCAGGTAGGTCTATTCATCACCTATCTTTCACGCCATCAACCGTTATTTTCCAACAAGGGATTGTGCATCCGGAGCCTGTCAACCACCCTAGGTCGTGATCAAAATACAAAAATATTTCCAGGCACATGCTTCGACCTCAAAAAAATCCATGTTTTCGTTAAGTGGGAACACTGAAATTTTTTTTCCAGGTAGGTCTTTTCATCACCTATCTTTCACGCCATCAACCGTTATTTTCCGACAAGGGATTTGGCATCCGGAGCCTGTCAACCACCTTAGGTCGTGATCAAAATACAAAAATACTTCCAGGCGCATGCCTCGACCTCAAAAAAATCCATGTTTTCGTTAAGTGGCAACACTGAAATTTTTTTCCCAGATAGGTCTATATATCACCTATCTTTCACGCCATCAACCGTTATTTTCCAACAAGGGATTTGGCATCCGGAGCCTGTCAACCACCCTAGGTCGTGATCAAAACACAAAAATATTTCCAGGCGCATGCTTCGACCTCAAAAAAATCCATGTTTTCGTTAAGTGGGAACACTGAAATTTTTTTCCCCAGTAGGTCTATTCATCACCTATCTTTCACGTTATCAACCGTTATTTTCCGACAAGGGATTTGGCATCTGGAGCCTGTCAACCACCCTAGGTCGTGATCAAAATAAATAAATATTTCCAGGCGCATGCTTCGACCTCAAAAAAATCCATGTTCTCGTTAAGTGGGAACACTGAAATTTTTTCTCAAGTAGGTGTGTTCATCATCTATCTTTCACGCCATCAACCGTTATTTTCCGACAAGGAATTTGGCATCCGGAGCCTGTCAACCACCTTAGGTCGTGATGAAAATACAAAAATATTTCCAGGCACATGCTTCCACCTAAAAAAAATCCATGTTTTCGTTAAGTGGGAACACTGAAATTTTTTACCCAGGTAGGTCTATTCATCACCTATCTTTCACGCCATCAACCGTTATTTTCCAACAAGGGATTTGGCATCCGGAGCCTGTCTACCACCTTAGTTCGTGATCAAAATACAAAAATATTTCCAGGCGCATGCTTCGACCTCAAAAAAATCCATGTTCTCGTTAAGTGGGAACACTGAAATTTTTTCTCAAGTAGGTGTGTTCATCATCTATCTTTCACGCCATCAACCGTTATTTTCCGACAAGGAATTTGGCATCCGGAGCCTGTCAACCACCTTAGGTCGTGATCAAAATACAAAAATATTTCCAGGCGCATGCCTCGACCTCAAAAAAATCCATGTTCTCGTTAAGTGGCAACACTGAAATTTTTTTCTCAGATAGGTCTATTCATCACCTATCTTTCACGCCATCAACCGTTATTTTCCAACAAGGGATTTGGCATCCGGAGCCTGTCAACCACCCTAGGTCGTGATCAAAATACAAAAATATTTCCAGGCGCATGCTTCGACCTCAAAAAAATCCATGTTTTCGTTAAGTGGGAACACCGAAATTTTTTCCCGGGTAGGTCTATTCATCACCTATCTTTCACGCCATCAACCGTTATTTTCCGACAAGGAATTATGCATCCGGAGCCTGTCAACCACCTTAGGTCGTGATCAAAATACAAAAATATTTCCAGGTGCATGTCTCGACCTCAAAAAAATCCATGTTCTCGTTAAGTGGCAACACTGAAATTTTTTTCCCAGATAGGTCTATTCATCACCTATCTTTCACGCTATCAACCGTTATTTTTCGACAAGGAATTATGCATCCGGAGCCTGTCAACCACCTTAGGTCGTGATGAAAATACAAAAATATTTCCAGGCGCATGCTTCGACCTCAAAAAAATCCATTTTTTCGTTAAGTGGGAACACTGAAATTTTTTTCCCAGGTAGGTCTATTCATCACCTATCTTTCACGCCATCAACCGTTATTTTCCGACAAGGAATTTGGCATCCGGAGCCTGTCAACCACCTTAGGTCGTGATCAAAATACAAAAATATTTTCAGGCGCATGCTTCGACCTCAAAAAAATCCATGTTCTCGTTAAGTGGCAACACTGAAATTTTTTTCCTAAGTAGGTCTATTCATCACCTATCTTTCACAAAATCAACCGTTATTTTCCAACAAGGAATTTGGCATCCGGAGCCTGTCAACCACCCTAGGTCGTGATCAAAATACAAAAATATTTCCAGGCGCATGCTTCGACCTCAAAAAAATCCATGTTTTCGTTAAGTGGGAACACCGAAATTTTTTCCCAGGTAGGTATATTCATCACCTATCTTTCACGCCATCAACCGTTATTTTCCGACAAGGAATTTGGCATCTGGAACCTGTCAACCACCTTAGGTCGTGATCAAAATACAAAAATATTTCCAGGCCCATGCTTCGACCTCAAAAAAATCCATGTTTTCGTTAAGTGGGAACACCGAAATTTTTTTTTCCAGGTAGGTCTATTCATCACGTATCTTTCACACCATCAACCGTTATTTTCCGACAAGGAATTATGCATCCGGAGCCTGTCAACCACCTTAGGTCGTGATCAAAATACAAAAATATTTCCAGGCGCATGCTTCGACCTCAAAAAAATCCATGTTCTCGTTAAGTGGCAACACTGAAATTTTTTTCCCGGGTAGGTCTATTCATCACCTATCTTTCACGCCATCAACCGTTATTTTCCGACAAGGGATTTGCTATCTGGAGCCTCTCAACCACCCTAGGTCGTGATCAAAATACAAAAATATTTCCAGGCGCATGCCTCGACCTCAAAAGAATCCATGTTCTCGTTAAGTGGCAACACTGAAATTTTTTCCCGGGTAGGTCTATTCATCACCTATCTTTCACGCCATCAACCGTTATTTTCCGACAAGGGATTTGCTATCTGGAGCCTCTCAACCACCCTAGGTCGTGATCAAAATACAAAAATATTTCCAGACACATGCTTCGACCTCAAAAAAACCCATGTTTTCGGTAAATGGGAACTTTGAAATTTATTTCCCAGGTAGGTATATTCATCACCTATCTTTCACGCCATCAACCGTTATTTTCCGACAAGGGATTTGCTATCTGGAGCCTCTCAACCACCCTCGGTCGTGATCAAAATACAAAAATATTTCCAGGCGCATGCTTCGACCTCAAAAAAATCCATGTTTTCGTTAAGTGGCAACACTGAAATTTTTTTTCCAGGTAGGTCTATTCATCACCTATCTTTCACGCCATCAACCGTTATTTTCCGACAAGGGATTTGGCATCCGGAGCCTGTCAACCACCTTAGGTCGTGATCAAAATACAAAAATATTCCCAGGTGCATGCTTCGACCTCAAAAGAATCCATGTTCTCGTTAAGTGGCAACACTGAAATTTTTTTCCCGGGTAGGTCTATTCATCACCTATCTTTCACGCCATCAACCGTTATTTCCCGACAAGGGATTTGCTATCTGGAGCCTCTCAACCACCCTTGGTCGTGATCAAAATACAAAAATATTTCCAGACACATGCTTCGACCTCAAAAAAATCCATGTTCTCGTTAAATGGCAACACTGAAATTTTTTTCCTAGATAGGTTTATTCATCACCTATCTTTCACGCCATCAACCGTTATTTTCCGACAAGGGATTTGGCATCCGGAGCCTGTCAACCACCTTAGGTCGTGATGAAAATACAATAATATTTCCAGGCGCATGCTTCGACCTAAAAAAAATCCATGTTTTCGTTCAGTGGGAACACTGAAATTTTTTTACCAGGTAGGTCTATTCATCATCTATCTTTCACGCCATCAACCGTTATTTTCTGACAAGGGATTTAGCATCCGGAGTCTGTCAACCACCTTAGGTCGTGATCAAAATACAAAAATATTTCCAGGCGCATGCTTCGACCTCAAGAAAATCCATTTTTTCGTTAAGTGGGAACACTGAAATTTTTTTCCCAGGTAGGTCTATTCATCACCTATCTTTCACGCCATCAACCGTTATTTTCCGACAAGGAATTTGGCATCCGGAGCCTGTCAACCACCTTAGGTCGTGATCAAAATACAAAAATATTTCCAGGCGCATGTCTCGACCTCAAAAAAATCCATGTTCTCGTTAAGTGGCAACACTGAAATTTTTTTCCCAGATAGGTCTATTCATCACCTATCTTTCACGCCATCAACCGTTATTTTCCGACAAGGAATTATGCATCCGGAGCCTGTCAACCACCTTAGGTCGTGATCAAAATACAAAAATATTTCCAGGCGCATGCTTCGACCTCAAAAAAATCCATGTTCTCGTTAAGTGGCAACACTGAAATTTTTTTCCCAGATAGGTCTATTCATCACCTATCTTTCACGCCATCAACCGTTATTTTCCAACAAGGGATTTGGCATCCGGAGCCTGTCAACCACCCTAGGTCGTGATCAAAATACAAAAATATTTCCAGGCGCATGCTTCGACCTCAAAAAAATCCATGTTTTCGTTAAGTGGGAACACTGAAATTTTTTCCGGGTAGGTCTATTCATCACCTATCTTTCACGCCATCAACCGTTATTTTCCGACAAGGAATTATGCATCCGGAGCCTGTCAACCACCTTAGGTCGTGATCAAAATACAAAAATATTTCCAGGCGCATGTCTCGACCTCAAAAAAATCCATGTTCTCGTTAAGTGGCAACACTGAAATTTTTTTCCCAGATAGGTCTATTCATCACCTATCTTTCACGCTATCAACCGTTATTTTACGACAAGGAATTATGCATCCTAAGCCTGTCAACCACCTTAGGTCTTGATGAAAATACAGAAATATTTCCAGGCGCATGCTTCGACCTCAAAAAAATCCATTTTTTCGTTAAGTGGGAACACTGAAATTTTTTTCCCAGGTAGGGCTATTCATCACCTATCTTTCACGCCATCAACCGTTATTTTCCGACAAGGAATTTGGCATCCGGAGCCTGTCAACCATCTTAGGTCGTGATCAAAATACAAAAATATTTCCAGGCGCATGCCTCGACCTCAAAAAAATCCATGTTCTCGTTAAGTGGGAACACCGAAATTTTTTCCCAGGTAGGTCTATTCATCACCTATCTTTCACGCCATCATTCGTTATTTTCCGACAAGGAATTTGGCATCCGGAGCCTGTCAACCACCTTAGGTCGTGATCAAAATACAAAAATATTTCCAGGCGCATGTCTCGACCTCAAAAAAATCCATGTTCTCGTTAAGTGGCAACACTGAAATTTTTTTCCTAAGTAGGTCTATTCATCACCTATCTTTCACGCCATCAACCGTTATTTTCCAACAAGGAATTTGGCATCCGGAGCCTGTCAACCACCCTAGGTCGTGATCAAAATACAAAAATATTTCCAGGCGCATGCTTCGACCTCAAAAAAATCCATGTTTTCGTTAAGTGGGAACACCGAAATTTTTTCCCAGGTAGGTATATTCATCACCTATCTTTCACGCCATCAACCGTTATTTTCCGACAAGGAATTTGGCATCTGGAACCTGTCAACCACCTTAGGTCGTGATCAAAATACAAAAATATTTCCAGGCCCATGCTTCGACCTCAAAAAAATCCATGTTTTCGTTAAGTGGGAACACCGAATATTTTTTCCCAGGTAAGTCTATTCATCACCTATCTTTCACACCATCAACCGTTATTTTTCGACAAGGAATTATGCATCCGGAGCCTGTCAACCACCTTAGGTCGTGATCAAAATACAAAAATATTTCCAGGCGCATGCTTCGACCTCAACAAAATCCATGTTCTCGTTAAGTGGCAACACTGAAATTTTTTTCCCAGATAGGTCTATTCATCACCTATCTTTCACGCCATCAACCGTTATTTTCCGACAAGGGATTTGCTATCTGGAGCCTCTCAACCACCCTAGGTCGTGATCAAAATACAAAAATATTTCCAGGCGCATGCCTCGACCTCAAAAGAATCCATGTTCTCGTTAAGTGGCAACACTGAAATTTTTTCCCCGGGTAGGTCTATTCATCACCTATCTTTCACGCCATCAACCGTTATTTTCCGACAAGGGATTTGCTATCTGGTGCCTCTCAACCACCCTAGGTCGTGATCAAAATACAAAAATATTTCCAGACACATGCTTCGACCTCAAAAAAACCCATGTTTTCGTTAAATGGGAACACTGAAATTTATTTCCCAGGTAGGTATACTCATCACCTATCTTTCACGCCATCAACCGTTATTTTCCGACAAGGGATTTGCTATCTGGAGCCTCTCAACCACCCTCGGTCGTGATCAAAATACAAAAATATTTCCAGGCGCATGCTTCGACCTCAAAAAAATCTATGTTTTCGTTAAGTGGCAACACTGAAATTTTTTTTCCAGGTAGGTCTATTCATCACCTATCTTTCACGCCATCAACCGTTATTTTCCGACAAGGGATTTGGCATCCGGAGCCTGTCAACCACCTTAGGTCGTGATCAAAATACAAAAATATTCCCAGGTGCATGCTTCGACCTCAAAAGAATCCATGTTCTCGTTAAGTGGCAACACTGAAATTTTTTTCCCGGGTAGGTCTATTCATCACCTATCTTTCACGCCATCAACCGTTATTTTCCGACAAGGGATTTGCTATCTGGAGCCTCTCAACCACCCTTGGTCGTGATCAAAATACAAAAATATTTCCAGACACATGCTTCGACCTCAAAAAAATCCATGTTCTCGTTAAATGGCAACACTGAAATTTTTTTCCTAGATAGGTTTATTCATCACCTATCTTTCACGCCATCAACCGTTATTTTCCGACAAGGGATTTGGCATCCGGAGCCTGTCAACCACCTTAGGTCGTGATGAAAATACAATAATATTTCCAGGCGCATGCTTCGACCTAAAAAAAATCCATGTTTTCGTTCAGTGGGAACACTGAAATTTTTTTCCCAGGTAGGTCTATTCATCATCTATCTTTCACACCATCAACCGTTATTTTCTGACAAGGGATTTAGCATCCGGAGTCTGTCAACCACCTTAGGTCGTGATCAAAATACAAAAATATTTCCAGGCGCATGCTTCGACCTCAAGAAAATCCATTTTTTCGTTAGGTGGGAACACTGAAATTTTTTTCCCAGGTAGGTCTATTCATCACCTATCTTTCACGCCATCAACCGTTATTTTCCGACAAGGAATTTGGCATCCGGAGCCTGTCAACCACCTTAGGTCGTGATCAAAATACAAAAATATTTCCAGGCGCATGTCTCGACCTCAAAAAAATCCATGTTCTCGTTAAGTGGCAACACTGAAATTTTTTTCCCAGATAGGTCTATTCATCACCTATCTTTCACGCCATCAACCGTTATTTTCCGACAAGGAATTATGCATCCGGAGCCTGTCAACCACCTTAGGTCGTGATCAAAATACAAAAATATTTCCAGGCGCATGCTTCGACCTCAAAAAAATCCATGTTCTCGTTAAGTGGGAACACTGAAATTTTTTTCTTAGCTAGGTCTATTCATCACCTATCTTTCACGCCATCAACCGTTATTTTCCAACAAGGGATTTGGCATCCGGAGCCTGTCAACCACCCTAGGTCGTGATCAAAATACAAAAATATTTCCAGGCGCATGCTTCGACCTCAAAAAAATCAATGTTTTCGTTAAGTGGGAACACTGAAATTTTTTCCGGGTAGGTCTATTCATCACCTATCTTTCACGCCATCAACCGTTATTTTCCGACAAGGAATTATGCATCCGGAGCCTGTCAACCACCTTAGGTCGTGATCAAAATACAAAAATATTTCCAGGCGCATGTCTCGACCTCAAAAAAATCCATGTTCTCGTTAAGTGGCAACACTGAAATTTTTTCCCAGGTAGGTCTATTCATCACCTATCTTTCACGCCATCAACCGTTATTTTCCGACAAGGAATTTGGCATCTGGAACCTGTCAACCACCTTAGGTCGTGATCAAAATACAAAAATATTTCCAGGCGCATGCTTCGACCTCAAAAAAATTCATGTTTTCGTTAAGTGGGAACACCGAAATTTTTTCCCAGGTAGGTCTATTCATCACCTATCTTTCACGCCATCAACCGTTATTTTCCGACAAGGAATTATGCATCCGGAGCCTGTCAACCACCTTAGGTCGCGATCAAAATACAAAAATATTTCCAGGCGCATGTCTCGACCTCAAAAAAATCCATGTTCTCGTTAAGTGGCAACACTGAAATTTTTTTCCCAGATAGGTCTATTCATCACCTATCTTTCACGCCATCAACCATTATTTTCCAACAAGGGATTTGGCATCCGGAGCCTGTCAACCACCCTAAGTCGTGATCAAAATACAAAAATATTTCCAGGCGCATGTCTCGACCTCAAAAGAATCCATGTTCTCGTTAAGTGGCAACACTGAAATTTTTTCCCGGGTAGGTCTATTCATCACCTATCTTTCATGCCATCAACCGTTATTTTCCGACAAGGGATTTGCTATCTGGAGCCTCTCAACCACCCTAGGTCGTGATCAAAATACAAATATATTTCCAGGCGCATGCTTCGACCTCAAAAAAATCCATGTTCTCGTTAAGTGGCAACACTGAAATTTTTTTCCCGGGTAGGTCTATTCATCACCTATCTTTCACGCCATCAACCGTTATTTTCCAACAAGGGATTTGGCATCCGGAGCCTGTCAACCACCTTAGGTCGCGATCAAAATACAAAAATATTTCCAGGCGCATGTCTCGACCTCAAAAAAATCCATGTTCTCGATAAGTGGGAACACCGAAATTTTTTCCCAGGTAGGTCTATTCATTACCTATCTTTCACGCCATCAACCGTTATTTTCCGACAAGGAATTATGCATCCGGAGCCTGTCAACCACCTTAGGTCGCGATCAAAATACAAAAATATTTCCAGGCGCATGTCTCGACCTCAAAAAAATCCATGTTCTCGTTAAGTGGCAACACTGAAATTTTTTCCCAGATAGGTCTATTCATCACCTATCTTTCACGCCATCAACTTTTATTTTCCGACAAGGAATTATGCATCCGGAGCCTGTCAACCACCTTAGGTCGCGATCAAAATACAAAAATATTTCCAGGCGCATGTCTCGACCTCAAAAGAATCCATGTTCTCGTTAAGTGGCAACACTGAAATTTTTTTCCCGGGTAAATCTATTCATCACCTATCTTTCACGCCATCAACCGTTATTTTCCGACAAGGGATTTGCTATCTGGAGCCTCTCAACCACCCTAGGTCGTGATCAAAATACAAAAATATTTCCAGACACATGCTTCGACCTCAAAAAAACCCATGTTTTCGTTAAATGGGAACACTGAAATTTTTTTCCCAGGTAGGTCTATTCATCACCTATCTTTCACGCCATCAACCGTTATTTTCCAACAAGGGATTTGGCATCCGGAGCCTGTCAACCACCTTAGGTCGTGATCAAAATACAAAAATATTTCCAGGCGCATGCTTCGACCTCAAAAAAATTCATGTTCTCGTTAAGTGGGAACACTGAAAATTTTTTCCAGGTAGGTCTATTCATCACCTATCTTTCACGTCATCAACCGTTATTTTCCGACAAGGGATTTGGCATCTGGAGCCTGTCAACCACCTTAGGTCGTGATCAAAATACAAAAATATTTCCAGACACATGCTTCGACCTCAAAAAAACCCATGTTTTCGTTAAATGGGAACACTGAAATTTTTTTCCCAGGTAGGTCTATTCATCACCTATCTTTCACGTCATCAACCGTTATTTTCCGACAAGGGATTTGGCATCTGGGGCCTGTCAACCACCTTAGGTCGTGATCAAATTACAAAAATATTTCCAGACACATGCTTCGACCTCAAAAAAACCCATGTTTTCGTTAAATGGGAACACTGAAATTTTTTTCCCAGGTAGGTCTATTCATCAGCTATCTTTCACGCCATCAACCGTTATTTTCCGACAAGGGATTTGCTATCTGGAGCCTCTCAACCACCCTAGGTCGTGATCAAAATACAAAAATATTTCCAGGCGCATGCTTCGACCTCAAAAGAACCCATGTTATCGTAAAGTGGGAACACTGAAATTTTTTTCCCAGGTAGGTCTATTCATCAGCTATCTTTCACGCCATCAACCGTTATTTTCCGACAAGGGATTTGCTATCTGGAGCCTCTCAACCACCCTAGGTCGTGATCAAAATACAAAAATATTTCCAGGCGCATGTTTCGACCTCAAAAAAATTCATGTTCTCGTTAAGTGGCAACACTGAAATTTTTTTCCCAGGTAGGTCTATTCATCAGCTATCTTTCACGCCATCAACCGTTATTTTCCGACAAGGGATTTGCTATCTGGAGCCTCTCAACCACCCTAGGTCGTGATCAAAATACAAAAATATTTCCAGGCGCATGCTTCGACCTCAAAAGAACCCATGTTATCGTAAAGTGGGAACACTGAAATTTTTTTCCCAGGTAGGTCTATTCATCACCTATCTTTCACGCCATCAACCGTTATTTTCCGACAAGGGATTTGCTATCTGGAGCCTCTCAACCACCCTAGGTCGTGATCAAAATACAAATATATTTCCAGGCGCATGCTTCGACCTCAAAAAAATCCATGTTCTCGTTAAGTGGGAACACTGAAATTTTTTCCCCAGGTAGGTCTATTCATCACCTATCTTTCACGCTATCAACCGTTATTTTCCGACAAGGGATTTGGCATCCGGAGCCTGTCAACCACCTTAGGTCGTGATCAAAATACAAAAATATTCCCAGGCGCATGCTTCGACCTCAAAAAAATCCATGTTCTCGTTAAGTGGAAACACTGAAATTTTTTTCTAGATAGGTCTATTCATCACCTATCTTTCACGTCATCAACCGTTATTTTCCGACAAGGGATTTGGCATCTGGAGCCTGTCAACCACCCTAGGTCGTGATCAAAATACAAAAATATTTCCAGGCACATGTTTCGACCTCAAAAAAACCCATGTTTTCGTTAAATGGGAACACTGAAATTTTTTCCTAGGTAGGTCTATTCATCACCTATCTTTCACGCCATCAACCGTTATTTTCCGACAAGGGATTTGGCATCCGGAGCCTGTCAACCACCTTAGGTCGTGATCAAAATACAAAAATATTTCCAGGCGCATTTTTCGACCTCAAAAAAATTCATGTTCTCGTTAAGTGGGAACACTGAAATTTTTTTCCCAGGTAGGTCTATTCATCACCTATCTTTCACGTCATCAACCGTTATTTTCCGACAAGGGATTTGGCATCTGGAGCCTGTCAACCACCCTAGGTCGTGATCAAAATACAAAAATATTTCCAGGCGCATGCTTCGACCTCAAAAAAATTCATGTTCTCGTTAAGTGGGAACACTGAAATTTTTTTCCCAGGTAGGTCTATTCATCACCTATCTTTCACGCCATCAACCGTTATTTTCCGACAAGGGATTTGCTATCTGGAGCCTCTCAACCACCCTAGGTCGTGATCAAAATACAAATATATTTCCAGGCGCATGCTTCGACCTCAAAAAAATCCATGTTCTCGTTAAGTGGGAACACTGAAATTTTTTTCCCAGGTAGGTCTATTCATCACCTATCTTTCACGCCATCAACCGTTATTTTCCGACAAGGAATTTGGCATCTGGAGCCTGTCAACCACTCTAGGTCGTGATCAAAATACAAAAATATTTCCAGGCGCATGATTCGACCTCAAAAAAATCCATGTTCTCGATAAGTGGGAACACCGAAATTTTTTCCCAGGTAGGTCTATTCATCACCTATCTTTCACGCCATCAACCGTTATTTTCCGACAAGGAATTATGCATCCGGAGCCTGTCAACCACCTTAGGTCGCGATCAAAATACAAAAATATTTCCAGGCGCATGTCTCGACCTCAAAAAAATCCATGTTCTCGTTAAGTGGCAACACTGAAACTTTTTTCCCAGATAGGTCTATTCATCACCTATCTTTCACGCCATCAACCGTTATTTTCCGACAAGGAATTATGCATCCGGAGCCTGTCAACCACCTTAGGTCGCGATCAAAATACAAAAATATTTCCAGGCGCATGTCTCGACCTCAAAAGAATCCATGTTCTCGTTAAGTGGCAACACTGAAATTTTTTCCCGGGTAGGTCTATTCATCACCTATCTTTCACGCCATCAACCGTTATTTTCCGACAAGGGATTTGCTATCTGGAGCCTCTCAACCACCCTAGGTCGTGATCAAAATACAAAAATATTTCCAGACACATGCTTCGACCTCAAAAAAACCCATGTGTTCGTTAAATGGGAACACTGAAATTTTTTTCCCAGGTAGGTCTATTCATCACCTATCTTTCACGCCATCAACCGTTATTTTCCAACAAGGGATTTGGCATCCGGAGCCTGTCAACCACCTTAGGTCGTGATCAAAATACAAAAATATTTCCAGGCGCATGCTTCGACCTCAAAAAAATTCATGTTCTCGTTAAGTGGGAACACTGAAAATTTTTTCCAGGTAGGTTTATTCATCACCTATCTTTCACGTCATCAACCGTTACTTTCCGACAAGGGATTTGGCATCTGGAGCCTGTCAACCACCTTAGGTCGTGATCAAAATACAAAAATATTTCAAGGCGCATGCTTCGACCTCAAAAAAATTCATGTTCTCGTTAAGTGGGAACACTGAAATTTTTTTTCAAGTAGGTCTATTCATCACCTATCTTTCGCTTCATCAACCGTTATTTTCCAACAAGGGATTTGGCATCCGGAGACTGTCAACCACCTTAGGTCGTGATCAAAATACAAAAATATTTCCAGGCGCATGCTTCGACCTCAAAAAAATCCATGTTCTCGTTAAGTGGCAACACTGAAATTTTTCCCAGATAGGTCTATTCATCAGCTATCTTTCACGCCATCAACCGTTATTTTCCGACAAGGGATTTGGCATCCGGAGCCTGTCAACCACCTTAGGTCGTGATCAAAATACAAATATATTTCCAGGCGCATGCTTCGACCTCAAAAAAATCCATGTTCTCGTTAAGTGGCAACACTGAAATTTTTTTCCCAGGTAGGTCTATTCATCACCTATCTTTCACGCCATCAACCGTTATTTTCCGACAAGGGATTTGCTATTTGGAGCCTCTCAACCACCCTAGGTCGTGATCAAAATACAAAAATATTTCCAGGCGCATGCTTCGACCTCAAAAAAACCCATGTTCCCGTAAAGTGGGAACACTGAAATTTTTTTCCCAGGTAGGTCTATTCATCACCTATCTTTCACGCTATCAACCGTTATTTTCCGACAAGGGATTTGGCATCCGGAGCCTGTCAACCACCTTAGGTCGTGATCAAAATACAAAAATATTTCCAGCCACATGCTTCGACCTCAAAAAAATCCATGTTTTCGTTAAGTGGGACCACTGACATTTTTTTCCCAGATAGGTCTATTCATCGCCTATCTTTCACGCCATCAACCGTTATTTTCCGACAAGGGATTTGGCATCCGGAGCCTGTCAACCACCTTAGGTCGTGATCAAAATACAAAAATATTCCCAGGCGCATGCTTCGACCTCAAAAAAATCCATGTTCTCGTTAAGTGGAAACACTGAAATTTTTTTCTAGATAGGTCTATTCATCACCTATCTTTCACGTCATCAACCGTTATTTTCCGACAAGGGATTTGGCATCTGGAGCCTGTCAACCACCCTAGGTCGTGATCAAAATACAAAAATATTTCCAGGCACATGTTTCGACCTCAAAAAAACCCATGTTTTCGTTAAATGGGAACACTGAAATTTTTTCCTAGGTAGGTCTATTCATCACGCATCCGGAGCCTGTCAACCACCTTAGGTCGTGATCAAAATACAAAAATATTTCCAGGCGCATTTTTCGACCTCAAAAAAATTCATGTTCTCGTTAAGTGGGAACACTGAAATTTTTTTCCCAGGTAGGTCTATTTATCACCTATGTTTCACGCCATCAACCGTTATTTTCCGACAAGGGATTTGGCATCCGGAGCCTGTCAACCACCTTAGGTCGTGATCAAAATACAAAAATATTTCCAGGTGCATGCTTCGACCTCAAAAAAATCCATGTTCTCGTTAAGTGGCAACACTGAAATTTTTTTCCCAGGTAGGTCTATTCATCACCTATCTTTCACGTCATCAACCGTTATTTTCCGACAAGGAATTTGGCATCTGGAGCCTGTCAACCACCTTAGGTCGTGATCAAAATACAAAAATATTTCCAGGCGCATGATTCGACCTCAAAAAAATTCATGTTCTCGTTAAGTGGGAACACTGAAATTTTTTTCCCAGGTAGGTCTATTTATCACCTATGTTTCACGCTATCAACCGTTATTTTCCGACAAGGGATTTGGCATCCGGAGCCTGTCAACCACCTTAGGTCGTGATCAAAATACAAAAATATTTCCAGGCGCATGCTTCGACCTCAAAAAAATCCATGTTCTCGTTAAGTGGCAACACTGAAATTTTTTTCCCGGGTAGGTCTATTCATCACCTATATTTCACGCTATCAACCGTTTCTTTCCGACAAGGGATTTGGCATCTGGAGCCTCTCAACCACCCTAGGTCGTGATCAAAATACAAAATATTTCCAGGCACATGCTTCGACCTCAAAAAAACCCATGTTCCCGTAAAGTGGGATCACTGAAATTATTTTCCCAGTTAGGTCTATTCATCGCCTATCTTTCACGCTATCAACCGTTATTTTCCGACAAGGGATTTGGCATCCGGAGCCTGTCAACCACCTTAGGTCGTGATCAAAATACAAAAATATTTCCAGACACATGCTTCGACCTCAAAAAAACCCATGTGTTCGTTAAATGGGAACACTGAATTTTTTTCCCAGGTAGGTCTATTCATCACCTATCCTTCACGCTATCAACCGTTATTTTCCAACAAGGGATTTGGCATCCGGAGCCTGTCAACCACCTTAGGTCGTGATCAAAATACAAAAATATTTCCAGGCGCATGCTTCGACCTCAAAAAAATTCATGTTCTCGTTAAGTGGGAACACTGAAAATTTTTTCCAGGTAGGTCTATTCATCACCTATCTTTCACGTCATCAACCGTTACTTTCCGACAAGGGATTTGGCATCTGGAGCCTGTCAACCACCTTAGGTCGTGATCAAAATACAAAAATATTTCCAGGCGCATGCTTCGACCTCAAAAAAATTCATGTTCTCGTTAAGTGGGAACACTGAAATTTTTTTTTCAAGTAGGTCTATTCATCACCTATCTTTCGCTTCATCAACCGTTATTTTCCAACAAGGGATTTGGCATCCGGAGACTGTCAACCACCTTAGGTCGTGATCAAAATACAAAAATATTTCCAGGCGCATGCTTCGACCTCAAAAAAATCCATGTTCTCGTTAAGTGGCAACACTGAAATTTTTTCCCAGATAGGTCTATTCATCAGCTATCTTTCACGCCATCAACCGTTATTTTCCGACAAGGGATTTGGCATCCGGAGCCTGTCAACCACCTTAGGTCGTGATCAAAATACAAAAATATTTCCAGGCGCATGCTTCGACCTCAAAAAAATTCATGTTCTCGTTAAGTGGGAACACTGAAAATTTTTTCCAGGTAGGTCTATTCATCACCTATCTTTCACGTCATCAACCGTTACTTTCCAACAAGGGATTTGGCATCCGGAGACTGTCAACCACCTTAGGTCGTGATCAAAATACAAAAATATTTCCAGGCGCATGCTTCGACCTCAAAAAAATCCATGTTCTCGTTAAGTGGCAACACTGAAATTTTTTCCCAGGTAGGTCTATTCATCACCTATCTTTCACGCCATCAACCGTTATTTTCCGACAAGGGATTTGCTATCTGGAGCCTCTCAACCACCCTAGGTCGTGATCAAAATACAAAAATATTTCCAGGCGCATGCTTCGACCTCAAAAAAACCCATGTTCCCGTAAAGTGGGAACACTGAAATTTTTTTCCCAGGTAGGTCTATTCATCACCTATCTTTCACGCTATCAACCGTTATTTTCCGACAAGGGATTTGGCATCCGGAGCCTGTCAACCACCTTAGGTCGTGATCAAAATACAAAAATATTTCCAGCCACATGCTTCGACCTCAAAAAAATCCATGTTTTCGTTAAGTGGGACCACTGACATTTTTTCCCAGATAGGTCTATTCATCGCCTATCTTTCACGCCATCAACCGTTATTTTCCGACAAGGGATTTGGCATCCGGAGCCTGTCAACCACCTTAGGTCGTGATCAAAATACAAAAATATTCCCAGGCGCATGCTTCGACCTCAAAAAAATCCATGTTCTCGTTAAGTGGAAACACTGAAATTTTTTTCTAGATAGGTCTATTCATCACCTATCTTTCACGTCATCAACCGTTATTTTCCGACAAGGGATTTGGCATCTGGAGCCTGTCAACCACCCTAGGTCGTGATCAAAATACAAAAATATTTCCAGGCACATGTTTCGACCTCAAAAAAACCCATGTTTTCGTTAAATGGGAACACTGAAATTTTTTCCTAGGTAGGTCTATTCATCACCTATCTTTCACGCCATCAACCGTTATTTTCCGACAAGGGATTTGGCATCCGGAGCCTGTCAACCACCTTAGGTCGTGATCAAAATACAAAAATATTTCCAGGCGCATTTTTCGACCTCAAAAAAATTCATGTTCTCGTTAAGTGGGAACACTGAAATTTTTTTCCCAGGTAGGTCTATTCATCACCTATCTTTCACGTTATCAACCGTTATTTTCCGACAAGGGATTTGGCATCTGGAGCCTGTCAACCACCCTAGGTCGTGATCAAAATACAAAAATATTTCCAGGCGCATGCTTCGACCTCAAAAAAATTCATGTTCTCGTTAAGTGGCAACACTGAAATTTTTTTCCCAGGTAGGTCTATTCATCACCTATCTTTCACGCCATCAATCGTTATTTTCCGACAAGGGATTTGGCATCCGGAGCCTGTCAACCACCTTAGGTCGTGATCAAAATACAAAAATATTTCCAGGTGCATGCTTCGACCTCAAAAAAATCCATGTTCTCGTTAAGTGGCAACACTGAAATTTTTTTCCCAGGTAGGTCTATTCATCACCTATCTTTCACGTCATCAACCGTTATTTTCCGACAAGGAATTTGGCATCTGGAGCCTGTCAACCACCTTAGGTCGTGATCAAAATACAAAAATATTTCCAGGCGCATGATTCGACCTCAAAAAAATTCATGTTCTCGTTAAGTGGGAACACTGAAATTTTTTTCCCAGGTAGGTCTATTTATCACCTATCTTTCACGCCATCAACCGTTATTTTCCGACAAGGGATTTGGCATCCGGAGCCTGTCAACCACCTTAGGTCGTGATCAAAATACAAAAATTTTTCCAGGCGCATGCTTCGACCTCAAAAAAATCCATGTTCTCGTTAAGTGGCAACACTGAAATTTTTTTCCCGGGTAGGTCTATTCATCACCTATATTTCACGCTATCAACCATTTCTTTCCGACAAGGGATTTGGCATCTGGAGCCTCTCAACCACCCTAGGTCGTGATCAAAATACAAAATATTTCCAGGCACATGCTTCGACCTCAAAAAAACCCATGTTCCCGTAAAGTGGGAACACTGAAATTATTTTCCCAGTTAGGTCTATTCATCGCCTATCTTTCACGCTATCAACCGTTATTTTCCGACAAGGGATTTGGCATCCGGAGCCTGTCAACCACCTTAGGCTGTGATCAAAATACAAAAATATTTCCAGGCGCATGCTTCGACTTCAAAAAAATCCATGTTCCAGTAAAGTGGCAACACTGAAATTTTTCCCGGGTAGGTCTATTCATCACCTATCTTTCACGCCATCAACCGTTATTTGCCGACAAGGGATTTGGCATCCGGAGCCTGTCAACCACCTTAGGTCGTGATCAAAATACAAATATATTTCCAGGCGCATGCTTCGACCTCAAAAAAATCCATGTTCTCGTTAAGTGGCAACACTGAAATTTTTTTCCTAGATAGGTCTATTCATCACCTATCTTTCACGCCATCAACCGTTATTTTCCGACAAGGGATTTGGCATCCGGAGCCTGTCAACCACCTTAGGTCGTGATCAAAATACAAAAATATTTCCAGGCGCATGCTTCGACCTAAAAAAAATCCATGTTCTCGTTAAGTGGGAACACTGAAATTTTTTTGCCAGGTAGGTCTATTCATCACCTATCTTTCACGTCATCAACCGATATTTTCTGACAAGGAATTTGGCATCCGGAGTCTGTCAACCACCTTAGGTCGTGATGAAAATACAAAAATATTTCCAGGCGCATGCCTCAACCTCAAAAAAATCCATGTTCTCGTTAAGTGGCATTACTGAAATTTTTTCCCAGATAGGTATATTCATCACCTATTTTTCACGCTATCAACCGTTATTTTCCGACAAGGGATTTGGCATCCGGAGCCTGTCAACCACCTTAGGTCGTGATCAAAATACAAAAATATTCCCAGGCGCATGCTTCGACCTCAAAAAAATCCATGTTCTCGTTAAGTGGCAACACTGAAATTTTTTCCTAGATAGGTCTATTCATCACCTATCTTCCACGCCATCAACCGTTATTTTCCGACAAGGGATTTGGCATCCGGAGCCTGTCAACCACCTTAGGTCGTGATGAAAATAGAAAAATATTTCCAGGCGCATGCTTCGACCTCAAAAAAATCCATGTTTTCGTTAAATGGGAACACTGAAATTTATTACCCAGGTAGGTCTATTCATCACCTATCTTTCACGCCATCAACCGTTATTTTCCGACAAGGAATTTGGCATCCGGAGCCTGTCAACCACCTTAGGTCGTGATGAAAATACAAAAATATTTCCAGGCACATGCCTCGACCTCAAAAAAATCCATGTTCTCGTTAAGTGGCAACACTGAAATTTTTTTCCCAGATAGGTCTATTCATCACCTATCTTTCACGCCATCAACCGTTATTTTCCAACAAGGGATTTGGCATCCGGAGCCTGTCAACCACCTTAGGTCGTGATCAAAATACAAAAATATTCCCAGGCGCATGCTTCGACCTCAAAAAAATCCATGTTCTCGTTAAGTGGCAACACTGAAATTTTTTCCTAGATAGGTCTATTCATCACCTATCTTTCACGCCATCAACCGTTATTTTCCGACAAGGGATTTGGCATCCGGAGCCTGTCAACCACCTTAGGTCGTGATCAAAATACAAAAATATTTCCAGGCGCATGCTTCGACCTCAAAAAAATCCATGTTCTCGTTAAGTGGCAACACTGAAATCTTTTTCCCAGGTAGGCCTATTCATCACCTATCTTTCACGTCATCAACCGTTATTTTGCGACAAGGAATTTGGCATCTGGGGCCTGTCAACCACCTTAGGTCGTGATCAAAATACAAAAATATTTCCAGGCGCATGCTTCGACCTCAAAAAAATTCATGTTCTCGTTAAGTGGGAACACTGAAATTTTTTCCCAGGTAGGTCTATTCATCACCTATCTTTCACGCCATCAACCGTTATTTTCCGACAAGGGATTTGGCATCCGAAGCCTGTCAACCACCTTAGGTCGTGATCAAAATACAAAAATATTTCCAGGCGCATGCTTCGACCTGAAAAAAACCCATGTTCCCGTAAAGTGGGAACACTGAAACTATTTTTCCCAGGTAGGTCTATTCATCGCCTATCTTTCACGCTATCAACCGTTATTTTCCGACAAGGGATTTGGCATCCGGAGCCTGTCAACCACCTTAGGTCGTGATCAAAATACAAAAATATTTCCAGGCGCATGCTTCGACCTCAAAAAAATCCATGTTTTCGTTAAATGGGAACACTGAAATTTTTTCCCAGGTAGGTCTATTCATCACCTATCTTTCACGCCATCAACCGTTATTTTCCAACAAGGGATTTGGCATCCGGAGCCTGTCAACCACCCTAGGTCGTGATAAAAATACAAAAATATTTCCAGGCGCATGCTTCGACCTCAACAAAATCCATGTTCTCGTTAAGTGGAAACACTGAAATTCTTTTCCCAGGTAGGTCTATTCATCACCTATCTTTCACGCCATCAACCGTTATTTTCCGACAAAGGATTTGACATCCGGAGCCTGTCAACCACCTTAGGTCGTGATCAAAATACAAAAATATTTCCAGGCGCATGCTTCGACCTCAAAAAATCCATGTTCCCGTAAAGTGGGAACACTGAAACTATTTTCCCAGGTAGGTCTATTCATCGCCTATCTTTCACGCTATCAACCGTTATTTTCCGACAAGGGATTTGGCATCCGGAGCCTGTCAACCACCTTAAGTCGTGATCAAAATACAAAAATATTTCCAGGCGCATGCTTCGACCTCAAAAAAATCCATGTTTTCGTTAAATGGGAACACTGAAATTTTTTTCCCAGGTAGGTCTATTCATCACCTATCTTTCACGCCATCAACCGTTATTTTCCGACAAGGGATTTGGCATCCGGAGCCTGTCAACCACCTTAGGTCGTGATCAAAATACAAAAATATTCCCAGGCGCATGCTTCGATCTCAAAAAAATCCATGTTCTCGTTAAGTGGCAACACTGAATTTTTTTCTAGATAGGTCTATTCATCACCTATCTTTCACGCCATCAACCGTTATTTTCCGACAAGGGATTTGGCATCCGGAGCCTGTCAACCACCTTAGGTCGTGATCAAAATACAAAAATATTTCCAGGCGCATGCTTCGACCTCAAAAAAATCCATGTTTTCGTTAAATGGGAACACTGAAATTTTTTTCCCAGGTAGGTCTATTCATCACCTATCTTTCACGCCATCAACCGTTATTTTCCGACAAGGGATTTGGCATCCGGAGCCTGTCAACCACCTTAGGTCGTGATCAAAATACAAAAATATTCCCAGGCGCATGCTTCGATCTCAAAAAAATCCATGTTCTCGTTAAGTGGCAACACTGAAATTTTTTTCTAGATAGGTCTATTCATCACCTATCTTTCACGCCATCAACCGTTATTTTCCGACAAGGGATTTGGCATCCGGAGCCTGTCAACCACCTTAGGTCGTGATCAAAATACAAAAATATTTCCAGGCGCATGCTTCGACCTAAAAAAAATCCATGTTTTCGTTAAGTGGGAACACTGAAATTTTTTTCCCAGGTAGTTTTATTCATCACCTATCTTTCACGCCATCAACCGTTATTTTCCGACAAGGAATTTGGCATCCGGAGCCTGTCAACCACCTTAGGTCGTGATCAAAATACAAAAATATTTCCAGGTGCATGCCTCGACCTCAAAAAAATCCATGTTCTCGTTAAGTGGCAACACTGAATTTTTTTCCCAGATAGGTCTATTCATCACCTATCTTTCACGCCATCAACCGTTATTTTCCAACAAGGGATTTGGCATCCGGAGCCTGTCAACCACCCTAGGGCGTGATCAAAATACAAAAATATTTCCAGGCGCATGCTTCGACCTCAAAAAAATCCATGTTCCAGTAAAGTGGCAACACTGAAATTTTTTCCCGGGTAGGTTTATTTATCACCTATCTTTCACGCCATCAGCCGTTATTTTCCGACAAGGGATTTGGCATCTGGAGGCTGTCAACCACACTAGGTCGTGATCAAAATACAAAAATATTTCCAGGCACATGCTTCGACCTCAAAAAAAAACCCATGTTCCCGTTAAGTGGGAACACTGAAATTTTTTTTTCCAGGTAGGTCTATTCATCACCTATCTTTCACGCCATCAACCGTTATTTTCCGACAAGGGATTTGGCATCCGGAGCCTGTCAACCACCTTAGGTCGTGATCAAAATACAAAAATATTTCCAGGCGCATGCTTTGACCTCAAAAAAATCCATGTTCTCATTAAGTGGCAGCACTGAAATTTTTTTCCCAGGTAGGTCTATTCATCACCTATCTTTCACGCCATCAATTGTTATTTTCCGACAAGGGATTTGGCATCCGGAGCCTGTCAACCACCTTAGGTCGTGATCAAAATACAAAAATATTTCCAGGTGCATGCTTCGACCTCAAAAAAATCCATGTTTTCGTTAAGTGGCAACACTGAAATTTTTTTCCCAGGTAGGTCTATTCATCACCTATCTTTCACGCCATCAACCTTAATTTTCCGACAAGGGATTTGGAATCCGGAGCCTGTCAACAACCTTAGGTCGTGATCAAAATACAAAAATATTTCCAGGCGCATGCTTCGACCTCAAAAAAATCCATGTTCTCGTTAAGTGGCAACACTGAAATTTTTTTCCTAGATAGGTCTATTCATCACCTATCTTTCACGCCATCAACCGTTATTTTCCGACAAGGGATTTGGCATCCGGAGCCTGTCAACCACCTTAGGTCGTGATGAAAATACAAAAATATTTCCAGGTGCATGCTTCGACCTCAAAAAAATCCATGTTTTCGTTTAGTGGGAACACTGAAATTTTTTTCCCAGGTAGGTATATTCATCACCTATCTTTCACGCCATCAACCGTTATTTTCCGACAAGGAATTTGGCATCCGGAGCCTGTCAACCACCTTAGGTCGTGATCAAAATACAAAAATATTTCCAGGCGCATGCCTCGACCTCAAAAAAATCCATGTTCTCGTTAAGTGGGAACACTGAAATTTTTTTCCCAGGTAGGTCTATTCATCAGCTATCTTTCACGCTATCAACCGTTATTTTCTGACAAGGGATTTGGCATCCGGAGTCTGTCAACCACCTTAGGTCGTGATGAAAATACAAAAATATTTCCAGGCGCATGCTTCGACCTCAAAAAAATCCATGTTTTCGTTAAATGGGAACACTGAAAATTTTTTCCCAGGTAGGCCTTTTCATCACCTATCTTTCGCGCCATCAACCGTTATTTTCCAACAAGGAATTTGGCATCCGGAGCCTGTCAACCACCTTAGATTGTGATCAAAATACAAAAATATTTCCAGGCGCATGCTTTGACCTCAAAAAAATCCATGTTTCAGAAAAGTGGCAACACTGAAATTTTTTTCCCAGGTAGGTCTATTCATCACCTATCTTTCACGCCATCAACCGTTATTTTCCATTAAGGGATTTGGCATCCGGAGCCTGTCAACCACCTTAGGTCGTGATCAAAATACAAAAATATTTCCAGGCGCATGCTTCGACCTCAAAAAAATCCATGTTCTCGTTAAGTGGAAACACTGAAATTCTTTTCCCAGGTAGGTCTATTCATCACCTATCTTTCACGTCATCAACCGTTATTTTGCGACAAGGAATTTGGCATCTGGGGCCTGTCAACCACCCTAGGTCGTGATCAAAATACAAAAATATTTCCAGGCGCATGCTTCGACCTCAACAAAATTCATGTTCTCGTTAAGTGGGAACACTGAAATTTTTTTCATAGGTAGGTCTATTCATCACCTATCTTTCACACCATCAACCGTTATTTTCCGACAAGGGATTTGGCATCCGGAGCCTGTCAACCACCTTAGGTCGTGATCAAAATACAAAAATATTTCCAGGCGCATGCTTCGACCTCAAAAAAATCCATGTTCTCGTTAAGTGGAAACACTGAAATTCTTTTCCCAGGTAGGTCTATTTATCACCTATCTTTCACGTTATCAACCGTTATTTTGCGACAAGGAATTTGGCATCTGGGGCCTGTCAACCACCCTAGGTCGTGATCAAAATACAAAAATATTTCCAGGCGCATGCTTCGACCTCAAAAAAATTCATGTTCTCGTTAAGTGGGAACAGTGAAATTTTTTTCATAGGTAGGTCTGTTCATCACCTATCTTTCACGCCATCAACCGTTATTTTCCGACAAGGGATTTGGCATCTGGAGCCTCTCAACCACCCTAGGTCGTGATCAAAATACAAAAATATTTCCAGGCACATGCTTCGACCTCAAAAAAACCCATGTTCCCGTTAAGTGGGAACACTGAAACTATTTTCCCAGGTAGGTCTATTCATCGCCTATCTTTCACGCTATCAACCGTTATTTTCTGACAAGGGATTTGGCATCCGTAGCCTGTCAACCACCTTAGGTCGTGATCAAAATACAAAAATATTTCCAGGCGCATGCTTCGACCTCAAAAAAAATCCATGTTTTCATTAAGTGGCAACACTGAAATTTTTTTCCCAGGTAGGTCTATTCATCACCTATCTTTCACGCCATCAACCGTTATTTTCCGACAAGGGATTTGGCATCCGGAGCCTGTCAACCACCTTAGGTCGTGATCAAAATACAAAATATTCCCCGGCGCATGCTTCGATCTCAAAAAAATCCATGTTCTCGTTAAGTGGCAACACTGAAATTTTTTCCCAAATAGGTCTATTCATCACCTATCTTTCACGCTATCAACCGTTATTTTCCGACAAGGGATTTGGCATCCGGAGCCTGTCAACCACCTTAGGTCGTGATGAAAATACAAAAATATTTCCAGGCGCATGCTTCGACCTAAAAAAAAATCCATGTTTTCGTTAAGTGGGAACACTGAAATTTTTTTCCAGGTAGGTCTATTCATCACCTATCTTTCACGCCATCAACAGTTATTTTCTGACAAGGAATTTGGCATCCGGAGTCCGTCAACCACCTTAGGTCGTGATGAAAATACAAAAATATTTCCAGGCGCATGCTTCGACCTCAAAAAAATCCATGTTTTCGTTAAATGGGAACACTGAAATTTTTTTCCCAGCTAGGTCTATTCATCACCTATCTTTCACGCCATCAACCGTTATTTTCCGACAAGGAATTTGGCATCCGGAGCCTGTCAACCACCTTAGGTCGTGATCAAAATACAAAAATATTTCCAGGTGCATGCCTCGACCTCAAAAAAATCCATGTTCTCGTTAAGTGGCAACACTGAAATTTTTTTCCCAGATAGGTCTATTCATCACCTATCTTTCACGCCATAAACCGTTATTTTCCAACAAGGGATTTGGCATCCGGAGCCTGTCAACCACCCTAGGTCGTGATCAAAATACAAAAATTTTTCCAGGCGCATGCTTCGACCTCAAAAAAATCCATGTTCCAGTAAAGTGACAACACTGAAATTTTTTCCCGGGTAGGTTTATTTATCAACTATCTTTCACGCCATCAGCCGTTATTTTCCGACAAGGGATTTGGCATCTGGAGGCTGTCAACCGCCCTAGGTCGTGATCAAAATACAAAAATATTTCCAGGCACATGCTTCGACCTCAAAAAAAAACCCATGTTCCCGTTAAGTGGGAACACTGAAATTTTTTTTTCCAGGTAGGTCTATTCATCACCTATCTTTCACGCTATCAACCGTTATTTTCCGACAAGGGATTTGGCATCCGGAGCCTGTCAACCACCTTAGGTCGTGATCAAAATACAAAAATATTTCCAGGCGCATGCTTCGACCTCAAAAAAATCCATGTTTTCGTTAAGTGGAAACACTGAAATTTTTTTCTCAGGTAGGTCTATTCATCACCTATCTTTCACGCCATCAACTTTAATTTTCCGACAAGGGATTTGGAATCCGGAGCCTGTCAACAACCTTAGGTCGTGATCAAAATACAAAAATATTTCCAGGCGCATGCTTCGACCTCAAAAAAATCCATGTTTTCGTTAAGTGGCAACACTGAAATTTTTTTCCTAGATAGGTCTATTCATCACCTATCTTTCACGCCATCAACCGTTATTTTCCGACAAGGGATTTGGCATCCGGAGCCTGTCAACCACCTTAGGTCGTGATGAAAATACAAAAATATTTCCAGGTGCATGCTTCGACCTCAAAAAAATCCATGTTTTCGTTAAGTGGGAACACTGAAATTTTTTTCCCAGGTAGGTCTATTCATCACCTATCTTTCACGCCATCAACCGTTATTTTCCGACAAGGAATTTGGCATCCGGAGCCTGTCAACCACCTTAGGTCATGATCAAAGTACAAAAATATTTCCAGGCGCATGCCTCGACCTCAAAAAAATCCATGTTTTCGTTAAGTGGGAACACTGAAATTTTTTTCCCAGGTAGTTCTATTCATCACCTATCTTTCACGCTATCAACCGTTATTTTCTGACAAGGAATTTGGCATCCGGAGTCTGTCAACCACCTTAGGTCGTGATGAAAATACAAAAATATTTCCAGGCGCATGCTTCGACCTCAAAAAAATCCATGTTTTCGTTAAATGGGAACACTGAAAATTTTTTCCCAGGTAGGCCTTTTCATCACCTATCTTTCGCGCCATCAACCGTTATTTTCCAACAAGGAATTTGGCATCCGGAGCCTGTCAACCACCTTAGGTCGTGATCAAAATACAAAAATATTTCCAGGCGCATGCTTCGACCTCAAAAAAATCCATGTTCTCGTTAAGTGGCAGCACTGAAATTTTTTCCCAGATAGGTCTATTCATCACCTATCTTTCACGCCATCAACCGTTATTTTCCAACAAGGGATTTGGCATCCGGAGCCTGTCAACCACCCTAGGTCGTGATCAAAATACAAAAATATTTCCAGGTGCATGCTTCGACCTCAAAAAAATCCATGTTCTCGTTAAGTGGCAACACTGAAATTTTTTTTCCAGGTAGGTCTATTCATCACCTATCTTTCACGCCATCAATCTTAATTTTCCGACAAGGGATTTGGCATCCGGAGCCTGTCAACAACCTTAGGTCGTGATCAAAATACAAAAATATTTCCAGGCGCATGCTTCGACCTCAAAAAAATCCATGTTTTCGTTAAATGGGAACACTGAACATTTTTTTCCCAGGTAGGTCTATTCATCACCTATCTTTCGCGCCATCAACCGTTATTTTCCAACAAGGAATTTGGCATCCGGAGCCTGTCAACCACCTTAGGTCGTGATCAAAATACAAAAATATTTCCAGGCACATGCCTCGACCTCAAAAGAATCCATGTTCTCGTTAAGTGGGAACATTGAAATTTTTTTCCCAGGTAGGTCTATTCATCACTTATCTTTCACGCCATCAACCGTTATTTTCTGACAAGGAATTTGGCATCCGGAGTCTGTCAACCACCTCAGGTCGTGATGAAAATACAAAAATATTTCCAGGGGCATGCCTCGACCTCAAAAAAATCCATGTTTTCGTTAAGTGGGAACACTGAAATTTGTTTCCCAGATAGGTTTATTTATCACCTATCTTTCACGCCATCAACCGTTATTTTCTGACAAGGAATTTGGCATCCGGAGTCTGTCAACCACCTTAGGTCGTGAACAAAATACAAAAATATTTCCAGGCGCATGCTTCGACCTCAAAAAAATCCATGTTTTCGTTAAGTGGGAACACTGAAATTTTTTTCCCAGGTAGGTCTATTCATCACCTATCTTTCACGCCATAAACCTTAATTTTCCGACAAGGGATTTGGCATCCGGAGCCTGTCAACAACCTTAGGTCGTGATCAAAATACAAAAATATTTCCAGGCGCATGCTTCGACCTCAAAAAAATCCATGTTTTCGTTAAGTGGCAACACTGAAATTTTTTTCCTAGATAGGTCTATTCATCACCTATCTTTCACTTCATCAACCGTTATTTTCCGACAAGGGATTTGGCATCCGGAGCCTGTCAACCACCTTAGGTCATGATAAAAATACAAAAATATTTCCGCATGCGCATGCTTCGACCTCAAAAAAATCCATGTTCTCGTTAAGTGGAAACACTGAAATCTTTTTCCCAGGTAGGCCTTTTCATCACCTATCTTTCGCGCCATCAACCCTTATTTTCCAACAAGGAATTTGGCATCCGGAGCCTGTCAACCACCTTAGGTTGTGATCAAAATACAAAAATATTTCCAGGCGCATGCTTCGACCTCAAAAAAATCCATGTTCTCGTTAAGTGGCAACACTGAAATTTTTTCCCAGATAGGTCTATTCATCACCTATCTTTCACGCTATCAACCGTTATTTTCCAACAAGGGATTTGGCATCCGGAGCCTGTCAACCACCCTAGGTCGTGATCAAAATACAAAAATATTTCCAGGTGCATGCTTCGACCTCAAAAAAATCCATGTTCTCGTTAAGTGGCAACACTGAAATTTTTTTTCCAGGTAGGTCTATTCATCACCTATCTTTCACGCCATCAATCTTAATTTTCCGACAAGGGATTTGGCATCCGGAGCCTGTCAACAACCTTAGGTCGTGATCAAAATACAAAAATATTTCCAGGCGCATGCTTCGACCTCAAAAAAATCCATGTTTTCGTTGAATGGGAACACTGAACATTTTTTCCCAGGTAGGTCTATTCATCACCTATCTTTCGCGCCATCAATCGTTATTTTCCAACAAGGAATTTGGCATCCGGAGCCTGTCAACCACCTTAGGTCGTGATCAAAATACAAAAATATTTCCAGGCGCATGCCTCGACCTCAAAAAATCCATGTTTTCGTTAAGTGGGAACATTGAAATTTTTTTCACAGGTAGGTCTATTCATCACCTATCTTTCACGTCATCAACCGTTATTTTCTGACAAGGAATTTGGCATCCGGAGTCTGTCAACCACCTTAGGTCATGATGAAAATACAAAAATATTTCCAGGCAAATGCCTCGACCTCAAAAAAATCCATGTTTTCGTTAAGTGGGAACACTGAAATTTTTTTCCCAGGTAGGTCTATTTATCACCTATCTTTCACGCCATCAACCGTTATTTTCTGACAAGGAATTTGGCATCCGGAGTCTGTCAACCACCTTAGGTCGTGATGAAAATACAAAAATATTTCCAGGCGCATGCTTCGACCTCAAAAAAATCCATGTTTTCGTTAAGTGGCAACACTGAAATTTTTTTCCCAGGTAGGTCTATTCATTACCTATCTTTCACGCCATCAACCGTTATTTTCCGACAAGGAATTTGGCATCCGGAGTCTGTCAACCACCTTAGGTCGTGATGAAAATACAAAAATATTTCCAGGCGCATGCTTCGACCTCAAAAAAATCCATGTTTTCGTTAAGTGGCAACACTGAAATTTTTTTCCCAGGTAGGTCTATTCATTACCTATCTTTCACGCTATCAACCGTTATTTTCCGACAAGGAATTTGGCATCCGGAGTCTGTCAACCACCTTAGGTCGTGATGAAAATACAAAAATATTTCCAGGCGCATGCTTCGACCTGAAAAAAACCCATGTTCCCGTAAAGTGGGAACACTGAAACTATTTTCCCAGGTAGGTCTATTCATCGCCTATCTTTCACGCTAACAACCGTTATTTTCCGACAAGGGATTTGGCATCCGGAGCCTGTCAACCACCTTAGGTCGTGATCAAAATACAAAAATATTCCCAGGCGCATGCTTCGACCTCAAAAAAATTCATGTTCTCGTTAAGTGGCAACACTGAAATTTTTTTCCTAGATAGGTCTATTTATCACCTATCTTTCACGCCATAAACCGTTATTTTCCGACAAGGGATTTGGCATCCGCCGCCTGTCAACCACCTTAGGTCGTGATCAAAATACAAAAATATTTCCAGGCGCATGCTTCGACCTAAAAAAAATCCATGTTTTCGTTAAGTGGGAACACTGAAAATTTTTTTCCAGGTAGGTCTATTCATCACCTATCTTTCACGCCATCAACCGTTATTTTCCAAAAAGGGATTTGGCATCCGGAGCCTGTCAACCACCCTAGGTCGTGATCAAAATACAAAAATATTTCCAGGTGCATGCTTTGACCTCAAAAAAATCCATGTTCTCGTTAAGTGGCAACACTGAAATTTTTTTCCCAGGTAGGTCTATTCATTACCTATCTTTCACGCCATCAACCGTTATTTTCCGACAAGGGATTTGGCATCCGGAGCCTGTCAACCACTTTAGGTCGTGATCAAAATACAAAAATAATCCCAGGCGCATGCTTCGACCTCAAAAAAAATCCATGTTCTCGTTAAGTGGCAACACTGAAATTTTTTTCCTAGATAGGTCTATTTATCACCTACCTTCACGCCATAAACCGTTATTTTCCGACAAGGGATTTGGCATCCGCAGCCTGTCAACCACCTTAGGTCGTGATCAAAATACAAAAATATTTCCAGGCGCATGCTTCGACCTCAAAGAAATCCATGTTTTCGTTAAGTGGGAACACTGAAATTTTTTTCCCAGGTAGGTCTATTCATCACCTATCTTTCACGCCATCAACCGTTATTTTCCGACAAGGAATTTAGCATCCGGAGCCTGTCAACCACCTTAGGTCGTGATCGAGGCACATGCCTCGACCTCAAAAACATCCATGTTCTCGTTAAGTGGCAACACTGAAATTTTTTTCCCAGATAGGTCTATTCATCACCTATCTTTCACGCCATCAACCGTTATTTTCCAACAAGGGATTTGGCATCCGGAGCCTGTCAACCACCCTAGGTCGTGATGAAAATACAAAAATATTTCCAGGCACATGCTTCGACCTCAAAAAAATCCATGTTCTCGTTAAGTGGCAACACTGAAATTTTTTCCCGGGTAGGTCTATTCATCACCTATCTTTCATGCTTTCAACCGTTATTTTCCGACAAGGGATTTGGCATCTGGAGCCTGTCAACCACCCTAGGTCGTGATCAAAATACAAAAATATTTCCAGGCACATGCTTCGACCTCAAAAAAAAACCCATGTTCCCGTTAAGTGGGAACACTGAATTTTTTTTTTCCAGGTAGGTCTATTCATCGCCTATCTTTCACGCTATCAACCGTTATTTTCCGACAAGGGATTTGGCATCCGGAGCCTGTCAACCACCTTAGGTCGTGATCAAAATACAAAAATATTTCCAGGCGCATGCTTCGACCTCAAAAAAATCCATGTTTTCGTTAAGTGGCAACACTGAAATTTTTTTCCCAGGTAGGTCTATTCATCACCTATCTTTCACGCTATCAACCTTAATTTTCCGACAAGGGATTTGGCATCCGGAGCCTGTCAACAACCTTAGGTCGTGATCAAAATACAAAAATATTTCCAGGCGCATGCTTCGACCTCAAAAAAATCCATGTTCTCGTTAAGTGGCAACACTGAAATTTTTTTCCTAGATAGGTCTATTCATCACCTATCTTTCACGCCATCAACCGTTATTTTCCGACAAGGGATTTGGCATCCGGAGCCTGTCAACCACCTTAGGTCGTGATGAAAATACAAAAATATTTCCAGGCACATGCTTCGACCTCAAAAAAATCCATGTTCTCGTTAAGTGGGAACACTGAAATTTTTTTCCCAGGTAGGTCTATTCATCACCTATCTTTCACGCCATCAACCGTTATTTTCCGACAAGGAATTTGGCATCCGGAGCCTGTCAACCACCTTAGGTCGTGATCAAAATACAAAAATATTTCCAGGCGCATGCCTCGACCTAAAAAAAAATCCATGTTCTCGTTAACTGGCAACACTGAAATTTTTTTTCCAGATAGGTCTATTCATCAGCTATCTTTCACGCCATCAACCGTTATTTTCCAACAAGGAATTTGGCATCCGGAGCCTGTCAACCACCTTAGGTCGTGATCAAAATACAAAAATATTTCCAGGCGCATGCTTCGACCTCAAAAAAATCCATGTTCTTGTTAAGTGGCAACACTGAAATTTTTTTCCTACGTAGGTCTATTCATCACCTATCTTTCACGCCATCAACCGTTATTTTCCAACAAGGGATTTGGCATCCGGAGCCTGTCAACCACCTTAGGTCGTGATCAAAATACAAAAATATTTCCAGGCGCATGATTTGACCTCAAAAAAATCCATGTTCTCGTTAAGTGGCAACACTGAAATTTTTTTCCCAAGTAGGTCTATTTATCACCTATCTTTCACGCCATCAACCGTTATTTTCCGACAAGGGATTTGGCATCCGGAGCCTGTCAACCACCTTAGGTCGTGATCAAAATACAAAAATATTTCCAGGCGCATGCTTCGGCCTCAAAAAAATCCATGTTCTCGTTAAGTGGCAACACTGAAATTTTTTTCCCTGGTAGGTCTATTCATCACCTATCTTTCACGTAACAACCGTTATTTTCCGACAAGGGATTTGGCATCTGGAGCCTGTCAACCACCCTAGGTCGTGATCAAAATACAAAAATATTTCCAGGCACATGCTTCGACCTCAAAAAAACCCATGTTTTCGTTAAATGGGAACACTGAAATTTTTTTCCAAGGTAGGTCTATTCATCACCTATCTTTCATGCTATCAACCGTTATTTTGCGACAACGGATTTGGCATCCGGAGCCTGTCAACCACCTTAGGTCGTGATCAAAATACAAAAATATTTCCAGGCGCATGCTTCGACCTCAAAAAAATTCATGTTCTCGTTAAGTGGGAACACTGAAATTTTTTTCCCAGGTAGGTCTATTCATCACCTATCTCTCTCGTCATCAACCGTTATTTTCCGACAAGGGATTTGGCATCTGGAGCCTGTCAACCACCCTAGGTCGTGATCAAAAGACAAAAATTTTTCCAGGTGCATGCTTCGACCTCAAAAAAATTCATGTTCTCGTTAAGTGGGAACACTGAAATTTTTTTCCTAGATAGGTCTATTCATCACCTATCTTTCACGCTATCAACCGTTATTTTCCGACAAGGGATTTGGCATCCGGAGCCTGTCAACCACCTTAGGTCGTGATCAAAATACAAAAATATTTCCAGGCGCATGCTTCGACCTCAAAAAAATCCATGTTTTCGTTAAGTGGCAACACTGAAATTTTTTTCCCAGGTAGGTCTATTCATCACCTATCTTTCACGCCATCAACCGTTATTTTCCGACGAGGGATTTGGCATCCGGAGCCTGTCAACCACCTTAGGTCGTGATCAAAATACAAAAATATTTCCAGGCGCATGCTTCGACCTCAAAAAAATCCATGTTTTCGTTAAGTGGCAACACTGAAATTTTTTTCCCAGGTAGGTCTATTCATCACCTATCTTTCACGCCATCAACCTTAATTTTCCGACAAGGGATTTGGCATCCGGAGCCTGTCAACAACCTTAGGTCGTGATCAAAATACAAAAATATTTCCAGGCGCATGCTTCGACCTCAAAAAAATTCATGTTCTCGTTAAGTGGGAACACTGAAATTTTTTTCCCAGGTAGGTCTATTCATCACCTATCTCTCTCGTCATCAACCGTTATTTTCCGACAAGGGAATTGGCATCTGGAGCCTGTCAACCACCCTAGGTCGTGATCAAAAGACAAAAATTTTTCCAGGTGCATGCTTCGACCTCAAAAAAATTCATATTCTCGTTAAGTGGGAACACTGAAATTTTTTTCCTAGATAGGTCTATTCATCAGCTATCTTTCACGCTATCAACCGTTATTTTCCAACAAGGGACTTGGCATCCGGAGCCTGTCAACCACCTTAGGTCGTGATCAAAATACAAAAATTTTCCAGGCGCATGCTTCGACCTCAAAAAAATCCATGTTCTCGTTAAGTGGCAACACTGAAATTTTTTTCCCAGGTAGGTCTATTCATCACCTATCTTTCACGCCATCAACCGTTATTTTCCAACAAAGGATTTGGCATCCGGAGACTGTCAACCACCTTAGGTCGTGATCAAAATACAAAAATATTTCCAGGTGCATGCTTCGACCTCAAAAAAATTCATGTTCTCGTTGAGTGGGAACACTGAAATTTTTTTCCCAGGTAGGTCTATTCATCACCTATCTTTCACGCCATCAACCGTTATTTTCCAACAAGGAATTTGGCATCCGGAGCCTGTCAACCACCTTAGGTTGTGATCAAAATACAAAAATATTTCCAGGCGCATGCTTCGACCTCAAAAAAAATCCATGTTCTCGTTAAGTGGCAATACTGAAATTTTTTCCCAGATAGGTCTATTCATCACCTATCTTTCACGCCATCAACCGTTATTTTCCAACAAGGGATTTGGCATCCGGAGCCTGTCAACCACCCTAGGTCGTGATCAAAATACAAAAATATTTCCAGGCGCATGCTTCGACCTCAACAAAATCCATGTTTTCGTTAAGTGGCAACACTGAAATTTTTTTCCCAGGTAGGTCTATTCATCACCTATCTTTCACGCCATCAACCGTTATTTTCCGACAAAGGATTTGACATCCGGAGCCTGTCAACCACCTTAGGTCGTGATCAAAATACAAAAATATTTCCAGGCGCATGCTTCGACCTCAAAAAAATCCATGTTCTCGTTAAGTGGCAACACTGAAATTTTTTTCCTAGATAGGTCTATTCATCACCTATCTTTCACGCCATCAACCGTTATTTTCCGACAAGGGATTTGGCATCCGGAGCCTGTCAACCACCTTAGGTCGTGATCAAAATACAAAAATATTTCCAGGCGCATGCTTCGACCTCAAAAAAATCCATGTTCTCGTTAAGTGGCAACACTGAAATTTTTTTCCTTGATAGGTCTATTCATCACCTATCTTTCACGCCATCAACCGTTATTTTCCGACAAGGGATTTGGCATCCGGAGCCTGTCAACCACCTTAGGTCGTGATCAAAATACAAAAATATTTCCAGGTGCATGCTTCGACCTCAAAAAAATCCATGTTCTCGTTAAGTGGCAACACTGAAATCTTTTCCCAGGTAGGTCTATTCATCACCTATCTTTCACGCCATTCAACCGTTATTTTCCGACAAGGGATTTGGCATCCGGAGCCTGTCAACCACCTTAGGTCGTGATCAAAATACAGAAATTATTCCAGGCACATGCTTCGACCTAAAAAAAAATCCATGTTCTCCTTAAGTGGCAATACTGAAAATTTATTCCCAGGTAGGCCTATTCATCACCTATCTTTCACGCCATCAGTTGTTATTTTCCGACAAGGAATTTGGCAGCCGAAGCCTATCAATCACTTTAGGTCGTGATCAAAATACAGAAATATTTCCAGGTGTATGCTTCGACCTCAAAAAAATCCATGTTCTCGTTAAGTTGCAACACTGAAATTTTTTTCCCGGGTAGTTCTATTTATCACCTATCTTTCACGCCATCAACTGTTATTTTCCGACAAGGAATTTGGTATCCGGAGCCTGTCAACCACCTTAGGTCGTGATCAAAATACAAAAATATTTCCAGGCGCATGCTTCGACCTCAAAAAAATCCATCTTTTCGTTAAGTGGCAACACTGAAAAATTTTTTCCTGGTAGGCCTATTCATCACCTATCTTCCACGCCATCAACCGTTATTTTCCAACAAAGGATTTGGCATCCGGAGACTGTCAACCACCTTAGGTCGTGATCAAAATACAAAAATATTTCCAGGCGCATGCTTCGACCTCAAAAAAATCCATGTTCTCGTTAAGTGGCAACACTGAAATTTTTTCCCTGGTAGGTCTATTCATCACCTATCTTTCACGCCATCAAGCGTTATTTTCCGACAAGGGATTTGGCATCCGGAGCCTGTCAACCACCCTAGGTCGTGATCAAAATACAAAAATATTTCCAGGCGCATGCTTTGACCTCAAAAAAATCCATGTTTCAGAAAAGTGGCAACACTGAAATTTTTTTCCCGGGTAGGGCTGTTCCTCATCTATCTTTCACGCCATCAACCGTTATTTTCCGACAAGGAATTTGGCATCCGGAGCCTGTCAACCACCTTAGGTCGTGATCAAAATACAAAAATATTTCCAGGCGCATGCTTCGACCTCAAAAAAATCCATGTTCTCGTTAAGTGGCAACACTGAAATTTTTTCCCAGATAGGTCTATTCATCACCTATCTTTCACGCCATCAATTGTTATTTTCCGACAAGGGATTTGGCATCCGGAGCCTGTCAACCACCTTAGGTCGTGATCAAAATACAAAAATATTTCCAGGCGCATGCTTCGACCTCGAAAAAATCCATGTTGTCGTTAAGTGGCAACACTGAAATTTTTTTCCCAGATAGGTCTATTCATCATCTATCTTTCACGCCATCAACCGTTATTTTCCGACAAGGGATTTGGCATCGGGAGCCTGTCAACCACCTTAGGTCGTGATCAAAATACAAAAATATTTCCAGGCGCATGCTTCGACCTCAAAAAAATCCATGTTCCAGTAAAGTGGCAACACTGAAATTTTTTTCCCGGGTAGGTCTATTCATCACCGATCTTTCACGCCATCAATTGTTATTTTCCGACAAGGGATTTGGCATCCGGAGCCTGTCAACCACCTTAGATCGTGATCAAAATACAAAAATATTTCCAGGCGCATGCTTCGACCTCAAAAAAATCCATGTTTTCGTTAAGTGGCAACACTGAAATTTTTTCCCAGATAGGTCTATTCATCATCTATCTTTCACGCCATCAACCGTTATTTTCCGACAAGGGATTTGGCATCCGGAGCCTGTCAACCACCTTAGGTCGTGATCAAAATACAAAAATATTTCCAGGTGCATGCTTCGACCTCAAAAAAATCCATGTTCCAGTAAAGTGGCAACACTGAAATTTTTTTCCCGGGTAGGTCTATTCATCACCTATCTTTCACACCATCAAGCGTTATTTTCCGACAAGGGATTTGGCATCCGGAGCCTGTCAACCACCCTAGGTCGTGATCAAAATACAAAAATATTTCCAGGCACATGCTTCGACCTCAAAAAAACCCATGTTTCCGTAAAGTGGGAACACTGAAATTTTTTTCCCGGGTAGGTCTATTCATCATTCATCTTTCACGCCATCAATCATTATTTTCCGACAAGGGATTTGGCATCCGGAGCCTGTCAACCACCTTAGGTCATGATCAAAATACAAAAATATTTCCAGGCGCATGCTTCGACCTCAAAAAATCCATGTTCTCGTTAAGTGGCAACACTGAAATTTTTTCCCAGGTAGGTCTATTCATCACCTATCTTTCACGCTATCAACCGTTATTTTCCAACAAGGGATTTGTTATCCGGAGCCTGTCAACCACCTTAGGTCATGATCAAAATACAAAAATATTTCCAGGCGCATGCTTTGACCTCAAAAAAATCCATGTTCTCGTTAAGTGGCAACACTGAAATTTTTTTCCCAGATAGGTCTATTCATCGCCTATCTTTCACGACATCAAGCGTTATTTTCCAACAAGGGATTTGGCATCCGGAGCCTGTCAACCACCCTAGGTCGTGATCAAAATACAAAAATATTTCCAGGCGCATGCTTCGACCTCAAAAAAATCCATGTTCTCGTTAAGTGGCAACACTGAAATTTTTTTCCCAGATAGTTCTTTTCATCACCTATCTTTCACGCCATCAACCGTTATTTTCCGACAAGGGATTTGGCATCGGGAGCCTGTCAACCACCTTAGGTCGTGATCAAAATACAAAAATATTTCCAGGTGCATGCTTCGACCTCAAAAAAATTCATGTTCCAGTAAAGTGGCAACACTGAAATTTTTTTCCCTGGTAGGTCTATTCATCACCTATCTTTCACGCCATCAAGCGTTATTTTCCGACAAGGGATTTGGCATCCGGAGCCTGTCAACCACCCTAGGTCGTGATCAAAATACAAAAATATTTCCAGGCGCATGCTTCGACCTCAAAAAAATCCATGTTCTCGTTAAGTGGCAACACTGAAATTTTTTTCCCAGGTAGGTCTATTCATCACCTATCTTTCACGCTATCAACCGTTATTTTCCGACAAGGGATTTGTTATCCGGAGCCTGTCAACCACCTTAGGTCATGATCAAAATACAAAAATATTTCCAGGCTCGTTAAGTGGCAACACTGAAATTTTTTCCTAGATAGGTCTATTCATCACCTATCTTTCACGCCATCAACCGTTATTTTCCGACAAGGGATTTGGCATCCGGAGCCTGTCAACCACCTTAGGTCGTGATCAAAATACAAAAATATTTCCAGGTGCATGCTTCGACCTCAAAAAAATTCATGTTCCAGTAAAGTGGCAACACTGAAATTTTTTCCCTGGTAGGTCTATTCATCACCTATCTTTCACGCCATCAAGCGTTATTTTCCGACAAGGGATTTGGCATCCGGAGCCTGTCAACCACCCTAGGTCGTGATCAAAATACAAAAATATTTCCAGGCGCATGCTTTGACCTCAAAAAAATCCATGTTTCAGAAAAGTGGCAACACTGAAATTTTTTTCCCGGGTAGGGCTGTTCCTCATATATCTTTCACGCCATCAACCGTTATTTTCCGACAAGGAATTTGGCATCCGGAGCCTGTCAACCACCTTAGGTCGTGATCAAAATACAAAAATATTTCCAGGCGCATGCTTCGACCTCAAAAAAATCCATGTTCTCGTTAAGTGGCAACACTGAAATTTTTTTCCCAGATAGGTCTATTCATCACCTATCTTTCACGCCATCAATTGTTATTTTGTGACAAGGGATTTGGCATCCGGAGCCTGTCAACCACCTTAGGTCGTGATCAAAATACAAAAATATTTCCAGGCGCATGCTTCGACCTCGAAAAAATCCATGTTCTCGTTAAGTGGCAACACTGAAATTTTTTTCCCAGATAGGTCTATTCATCATCTATCTTTCACGCCATCAACCGTTATTTTCCGACAAGGGATTTGGCATCGGGAGCCTGTCAACCACCTTAGGTCGTGATCAAAATACAAAAATATTTCCAGGTGCATGCTTCGACCTCAAAAAAATCCATGTTCCAGTAAAGTGGCAACACTGAAATTTTTTTCCCGGGTAGGTCTATTCATCACCAATCTTTCACGCCATCAATTGTTATTTTCCGACAAGGGATTTGGCATCCGGAGCCTGTCAACCACCTTAGATCGTGATCAAAATACAAAAATATTTCCAGGCGCATGCTTCGACCTCAAAAAAATCCATGTTTTCGTTAAGTGGCAACACTGAAATTTTTTCCCAGATAGGTCTATTCATCATCTATCTTTCACGCCTTCAACCGTTATTTTCCGACAAGGGATTTGGCATCGGGAGCCTGTCAACCACCTTAGGTCGTGATCAAAATACAAAAATATTTCCAGGTGCATGCTTCGACCTCAAAAAAATCCATGTTCCAGTAAAGTGGCAACACTGAAATTTTTTTCCCGGGTAGGTCTATTCATCACCTATCTTTCACACCATCAAGCGTTATTTTCCGACAAGGGATTTGGCATCCGGAGCCTGTCAACCACCCTAGGTCGTGATCAAAATACAAAAATATTTCCAGGCACATGCTTCGACCTCAAAAAAACCCATGTTTCCGTAAAGTGGGAACACTGAAATTTTTTTCCCGGGAAGGTCTATTCACCACCTATCTTTCACGCCATCAATCATTATTTTCCGACAAGGGATTTGGCATCCGGAGCCTGTCAACCACCTTAGGTCATGATCAAAATACAAAAATATTTCCAGGCGCATGCTTCGACCTCAAAAAATCCATGTTCTCGTTAAGTGGCAACACTGAAATTTTTTCCCAGGTAGGTCTATTCATCACCTATCTTTCACGCTATCAACCGTTATTTTCCAACAAGGGATTTGTTATCCGGAGCCTGTCAACCACCTTAGGTCATGATCAAAATACAAAAATATTTCCAGGCGCATGCTTTGACCTCAAAAAAATCCATGTTCTCGTTAAGTGGCAACACTGAAATTTTTTTCCCAGATAGGTCTTTTCATCGCCTATCTTTCACGCCATCAAGCGTTATTTTCCAACAAGGGATTTGGCATCCGGAGCCTGTCAACCACCCTAGGTCGTGATCAAAATACAAAAATATTTCCAGGCGCATGCTTCGACCTCAAAAAAATCCATGTTCTCGTTAAGTGGCAACACTGAAATTTTTTTCCCAGATAGGTCTTTTCATCACCTATCTTTAACTTCATCAACCGTTATTTTCCGACAAGGGATTTGGCATCGGGAGCCTGTCAACCACCTTAGGTCGTGATCAAAATACAAAAATATTTCCAGGTGCATGCTTCGACCTCAAAAAAATTCATGTTCCAGTAAAGTGGCAACACTGAAATTTTTTTCCCTGGTAGGTCTATTCATCACCTATCTTTCACGCCATCAACCGTTATTTTCCGACAAGGGATTTGGCATCCGGAGTGATTGAATTATTAATGTGCAGAATACAATTTGATAACAAATACAAGCACTTGAACTTGATTTGTTTATTCTGTGTAAAATGGTGCACAATTAATTTGATATTGGATGGTACAATTGCAGGCACTTGAAACCTGAACTGTATGTGAAAAGTGGATCAAATTACTACTCAACGAATTGTTTTAAAATGATATTTATTTGTGGGCCAATGCCTCTTTTATACTTATTATTAATTGCATAAAATGCTTACAATGGATAAATAAAATAAATGCTTACAATGAATAAATATAATTAAATATGGGTCGATATGCAACGATCGAACGCCACCGCGTTCGTTCGTTGTATCCATTTCAGAATGTAATACAGTCAGCATTATTGTTGTTTATGTTGTTTAACATACTTCCCCGCGTTGAATGGCTCAATTCAACTGTATTCTCATATGACGTTGACATCGTACTGTATTCTTGGTTGTGGAACAGGTGTAGAATTAGTGGCTGACGTCAATCTCTTCCGGAGTTTGCAAATAATTACAATTGCAAAGCTCATTGAAAGAAGAAGAGCAAAATAACTGACAAAGTGGTGATGAATGCTATTGAAGAATACCTTGTCGTTCAGCTTAGGAAGACCTTGATGTTGTAGGGTAGAGAGTTGAGTCTGGAGATGGTTTAATGCTTCTAGATGACTGTTGTTGAATGTTGGAAGTGATTCCAGAGCTGCGTGCACATCTTTGGGTTTGGCAATTAAAGATATGTTCCCAAAGCTTATGTAGGATGATTGTAGAGTGCTGATCATCATCTGATTTCCTTCAATGGTAATGAGATTGTTTCTCAGTATACAATCATTTTCCATTGATAGAATGCCGGATCCAGTGAGTTCAATTTGTAAGGTTTTTGTTTTGCATACAGCAGTTAATTGAATATTATAAAGAGTTCCGAATACCCATTGATTTCTGCTATTCAGCTGGGTCCAAATTAAGTCATTACTTGGTTTAAGTATGCTACATGATGGTGCGGTATTGTTGTTGAAGAGATTAAATTCACAATTGTATGCTTGTGAACCAGCATGGTATTTTGCCTTTCTGTTGGCGCAAAAAAACTGCATGTCTTTTCCCTTGTAACAATCCTTAAGCTCGGATGCTGTCATTGCAAAGTATTGGTCTCTATGACGATTTATAGCCAAAATTTCCATTGCCGGACTGATGATGAGGAGCGTGTTATTAACGATTGACGGAAAGGGTGTGAGTTGAAATAGATTGAAAGATTCTTGTTCAACTAGTGGAATTTTAATGACAAATAACAGGTGATTTCCAGTAGCCTGACCCTTTGTTGTTGATATCTTATAGAAGTGGAGCAAGTCTTCTTGCTCGAATGGTAGTTTTTGGGATTGGGGTAAATTGTTTTTGATGTTGATAATTTCCGCCCTCAATTGAGCTGGTGATAGCAGGAGGGGACTTATGGTTCCATAATGTACGTCCGTAAATGTGTTGCGAATAGCGTTCTCAATTTGCTGCAGGTTTGTAGCCATAAGCATTAATTGCATTGTTAAAGACGTAAAAATTTGAAAGATTCTCAACTGATCAGTTGTGTCTCCAATTCTCGCAATGATGTGTGTCACTTGATTTTGAAGCGTTATCATGCGTTTTTCTCCTTCGAGATAATCTTGTTTCATTATGTTGATGGTGGAGTCTATGATGGAAGTCTGATTTTTTAGCATTTTTAAAAGATGCGCTTCATTTGTGTTAACTTGATTGATGGTTTTTGAGAGTTCTTCAGCGTAGTCAGAATCAAGCAGTCCAAATAACGAATGTGCTAAATTGCCGACTATGTTGATTGCCGCGCGTGGAGTTCGATGTTTTGAGATGAGGTTGGTGTCTGCTTGTAGGGTACTCCTCATGTTTGTAAAATGTGTTACTAGTGCACTGCACGTTGTCCTTAACTGTAGTTGGTTGCATAAATGTTCAAGAGCAATTGTTCCATTGTTAAATGACTCTAATTCTGATCGAATGGGTGCTAGATCGTAGTAGACAATAATTTTCCATTCGTTGGCAACTAGATTTGTGGATCCAAGATTTTCGAAATATATTCCTGGATTATTGTCAAATCTTGATATGTTAATCGGCGATGCACAAACTACGGGTAGAAGAAACAATGACAGTATAACGGTGGTGATTAATGACACACATGACGTCCTTCTTCGTTTTGTAGGCGTTTCTGTCGTTTCATTCATTCGAGATTCGGATTGTGAAGTTGCTACCTGTGCCTCGTCAGTGTTATCCTTGTCATCAGTACTATCAATGTCTTCGAACAGTGGGGCTAAGCGATGAATTGGTCGTTTGAATATTCCAGATTTGGTTTTGACATTGACTACTCGAACAACATTGTCGTCGCCCTTGAAGATTTGGACAATTCTTCCCAGTGGCCATTGAAGCGTTGGCGTGTTGTCTTCTTTGATGATAACCATGTCGCCAACTTTGATGTTTTCCTTATGCTGATTCCATTTGTTTCTTTGTTGTAATTGATTTAAGTATTCACTTGACCATCGTTTCCAAAATTCATGTTTCAAGTAGCAGATTGAATTCCATCGATTTCTCAGATTTATTTTTTCTGGAGCGCTGTCGGGATCAACTTGAGCAATCAATGGTTCACCAATCAGGAAGTGTCCTGGTGTCAATGCAGCCAGATCGTTTGGATTCGATGAAAGTGGAGTGAGTGGTCTTGAATTTAGGATGGCTTCAACTTCGGTGATTACGGTCTCCAATTCTTCATGCGTGAGTGACGATATGGAGACTGTTTTGACTAACAGATGTTTGGCTGATTTGACTGCTGCCTCCCATAAACCGCCGAAATGTGGAGCTCTTGGAGGGATGAATTTAAATGTTATTCCCTTGTTGCTGCTAGCCTTGATTATGGCTTCCTTCGCTTCGGGGGTGTGCAGTACACTGTTGAGTTCATGAAGCTGATTCCTTGCTCCCACGAAGTTGGTGGCGTTGTCACAGTAAAGAGTTTGAATTCGTCCACGGCGGTTGATGAATCTTCTGAGTGCTCCAATGAATGCCTCCGTCGTTAAGTCAGTCACAATTTCTAAATGTACTGCCTTGGTGGTGAAGCAACAAAAAACTGCTAAGTAAACCTTGTGTGGCCTTTTTCCCCTGATTTTGTAGTGTACCCATAGGGGGCCACAAAAGTCTACTCCGGAGTTTAAGAAAGGTCTATTTGCTGTGACGCGATCTACTGGCAGATTACCCATTACTTGAGTCATCAACTGTGGTCGGGTTTTGGTGCATCTGATACATTTATGAACTGTGTGTCGAGCCATGATCTTACCCTTAATAGGCCAAAATTGCTGCCTCAGAATTGATAACAATGTTTGTGGTCCACAGTGGTTGTGTTCGTCATGTTTCATTTTGAATAGCAATTTTGTGATGGATTCGTTGTACGGCATCAATATGGGATGTTTGGCATTAAATGAGATTGATGCGGCCTCTAGTCTGCCTCCAACTCGTAGAATCCCCCTTTCGTCTAAAAATGGAGCCAGGGTAATCAATGCGCTGGATTTGCATACTCCTCTGTGACCTTTAAGATCTTGTATTTCATTTGTAAATTCAGAAGATTGTATTTGCTTTACGATGACCAAAAGTGATTCATTGAGTTCCTTAGGTGATAATGCTGTTTGTTCTGCTGGATTTATGTCCATTTTCCTGGCTCTATTGGTGAACCGGAGAACATAGCCCATTGTACGTTGCAGAAAATTGAAAGAATTTCGATGTTTTATCTGGTAAATTAGGTCAATTGTAGGGTTTTGTTGTAGTGCTACTGCCACTGTGTGTTTTCTTTTCCGTTCTAGATCGGAGGGTATTTCTAGCTCCTTTACGAACGGCTGGTGCCATGTTGATTCGTTTCCATGCAAGAAAAACGGCCCATAAAGCCACATGTTACATGACATAAAGCTTGCTGCAGATATTCCCCGAGATAGTAAGTCTGCTGGATTCTCTTTGGATGGGACATGACGCCACTGAGTTGCCAGGGAACATTCTTGAATTTTTGCAACTCGATTTGCCACGAATGTGTGAAATGATGACGATGTGGAATTGATCCATGATAGTACGATTCGTGAATCAGTCCAAAGATGTATTGGCGTGTCTCGCAGTCGTAAATCTTCTCTGACTCTGCTTGTTAGTTCGGCTCCTAAGACTGCAGCGCATAATTCAAGCCGAGGAAGGGTCTGTTGTTTTACCGGAGCAATTCTTGACTTCGCACAGAGTAGTCTGACGATGATTGTGCGATCTCTATAAGTTGAACGAAGATACACAGCTGCACCATATGCTTGTTCTGATGCGTCAACAAAGGTGTGCATTTGTACGGATGTTGGATTCTGTTGATTAAAGATGTGTCTGGGAACCTTTGCCTGATTGAGTGTTGACATGTTGTTCCTGAAGATTATCCATTCCTCCTTAAGATGTTGTGGTAGTTCGTCATCCCAAGACAGTTTTAGGTGCCAAAGCTGTTGCATGAAGATTTTGGCTTTAACTACTACTGGACCAAAGAGTCCTAGTGGATCAAAGATGCGTGCTATGTCTGAGCTGACTGATCGCTTAGTGATTGAGATAGTATCAGATATTTGTGCTCTTCCACATAATTGGTCTGATTTTGGTTGCCAGATTAGACCTAAAGTTTTGATTGTGCAATTGATTGAATCGCTGAAATCAAGGCTGACTTCTTGGTCCTCAGCTGGGATATCCTTTAATAATGATGGATGGTTTGCACACCATTTGCGGAGTTTGAGTCCAGCACCATTGAGTAATGAAGAAACCTGGTATTGTGCCTCTTTCGCATGAGCGATGCTGTCCGATCCACTAATGCAGTCGTCGACGTAGAAGTCATCTTGAAGTATTTGAGCCCCAATCGGTTGAGTTATTTTGTTTTGGGTTGCTAAGTATTGCAAGGATTTAGTTGCCAAGTAAGGTGCGGATGATGTTCCGTAAGTTACTGTTTTCAATCTATAGTACCTTATCTCTTCTGATGATCTCCGTCTCCACATGATGAGTTGATAGGGTTGATCTTCTTCATGTACCAGAATCTGCCTGTACATCTTCTCAACATCTGCTGTAAAAACGTACTTGTGCAGGCGAAAACGAAGTAGTATAGATAATAGTTCACTTTGAACTGTAGGCCCAGTGTGGAGGATGTCATTAAGCGATAGACCAGACGAAGTTTTTGCTGAGGCGTCGAAGACCACCCGTAGTTTTGTTGTACTGCTGTCAGGCTTCAATACGCAATGGTGAGGTATGAAGAAGTGGGGTCCTTGAATGCTGTCTTGTCTGATCTCTTCCATGTGGCCAAGAGATTCATATTCGTCCATAAATTTGACGTAATCTTCTCTTAGTTTAGGGTTTTTGTTTAGTCGTCTTTCTAGTGACATAAAACGATTAAACGCTGTTTGCATAGAGTCACCTAGTGCTACGCCATTTTCTCGAAATGGTAACCTAACGATGAAACGCCCAGATTCCGATCTAGACACATTTTGAATGAAGTGTGATTCACAGTATTTTTCTAATGATGTCATCTGTTTTGGTGTGTTTTCAAAGTCATCAAGCCTCCAAAACCGTTCAATAAGCTCGTTGGTTGAGTCTTCTTCGCAAAAGATGCCACAAGTAGCAGTGTTGTATGTCGTATCTTCAATTTTCCCGGTTACTACCCAACCAAATACTGTGTTTTGTAAAATTGGCATTTTGTCGCCGATTTGTATTTGTTCGGGGCGGATTAACTGATGATAAAATTCTGCTCCCAAAAGGACTTCAATCTTACTGGATCGGTGGAAGTTGGGATCTGCCAAGTTGATGTTTTCTGGTATAGACCAGGTAGAAGTATCTAGGTTTTGAGTGGGTTGAGGAGATACGATGTTCGGAAGTATGAAGGCTTCCAGTCTGCATGCGAAATTGCCCATTGTTGAGTGAAGTTGAATGTTTATTCGCTGTGTTGTGTTTCGTGTTCTTCTGCCGATGCCCTCAATGCATAGAGATGATGGTGTTGGTGATAAGGATAAGCGTTTAATAAGTCTCTCAGTTATAAGGTTTATTTGAGAACCGGAGTCTAAGATGGCTCTAACTTCACATGTTTGTCCATCATTTGCTGTGATTAGAACCCTTGCGGTGGCCAAAAGAACGTAACCTTGCTTGTTATTCAATTGTTGTATAGTGGCAACCGTGAGCGGTGATGAGCCTCCCACTTCTGATGACATCAATTTGGTAGGTGTAGCACCTGCTACGATGGTTGTAGATGGATTGGATTTCCTTTGATTTGGACTTGATGAACATGCCTTTTCTAAATGCAGTAAGGTATTGTGTTTACCTGAGCACTTAGTGCAGCATCGTGATGAGCATGATTTCGCATTATGATCAACCTTGAAACAATTTACACATAGATGTCGTCTTTGGGTCCACTTAAGCCTTTCAGCAGCTGACATTTTTAAGAACTTCTCACAATAGTAAATAGGGTGGCCTTTTATCCCACATACCTTGCAATTTTCCGTGTTGGACGTGGCTATTGTTGTCACCGCCTTGGCCTTTTCTTTTCCGCCAACAGCTTCTAAAGACTCAAATCGGTTTTTTAAAAATTTGAGAAATTCGTCCATCGTCTGAAGCTCTCGAGGGTTTTGAAGTGATTGTTCATATAATAGGTGGCTTTGTCGATCCAACTTCTTTATTAAGAGATGAGTGAGTAATGGGGCCCAAGATGCTGTCTCAATGCCAAGAGTTTTGAGTGCTGCAAGACATTCATGGATTGCGTCATGAAATTCTCTGATGGCCTTCATTTCTGGATTAATGTTCGGCAGACTGAGAATTCTCTGGATAAGTGCTGAGGTTTGCGCCCTTTTATTGCTGAGACGATCCTGGAGGATATTCCAAGCGATACTGTAGTTGTCTTCAGTCAGTTCAAGGTGGCGCATCAGTCTCTCTGCATCACCGGACACATTTGTCTTCAAATACCACATTTTTTGGACGGGTGGTAATGGTTGTTCATGTATCATCTTAGTGAAGATGTCTGAAAATGTTTGCCATTTTAAATAATCGCCGTCGAATTTGGGTATCGACATTTTAGGCAACTGAATTGCCGGGCGATCAGTTAGCTGTTTTGATGGCTCGCTTCTTTGAACGCTTGATGATGTTTTGCTCAAAGAAGCTTGATTTTTGAGAACTGATGTCTCTAATTCGGTGTACAACTCCATGTTGTAACCCTCAGATTCCGGATCATTGACAGCTTCCCAAATTGAGTGATGAATCTCCTCAACCTGGGTCCAAAGTCTGTTCATAGACTCCAGACATTGGATGGGTGCTTCTTCTTTTATTTTTCCGTTGATGAGTCGGGCTAGTGAATTCATAAGTGCCTTTTGTCTTCTCATCAGGGTATCAATGTTTGGGTTGTTATCTTGTTCTTTAAGAGCAAGATTTTTTGTTGATGTCAATGCATCATTAGGTTTAGATTGGTTATCTTCTGTACCCTTTGGCACGACATCAAGTTTGGTGTTGTTACTGGCCTCTATCTGCGCCAGTGAATCACTCAAGATTTGCTTATACTTTTCGTATAATGTCTTGATTTGGTCAAAATACTTAGAGGTAAAGTACTCGTGGTCTAACGATATGTCTGGTGTGTCGCGAATTCTGCCATCTGTAGCTTCGAATTCTTCCCATACGGTGTTTAGACGATTGAGTCTTGACGTGAAGTATTCTCTAGTTCTTTTGCGGGTGGAGGAATCTTTCGAGAAGTTGCGGATGATTGATTGTATCTCCTCTCCAGATATGCGTTGGCTCCTGGCTAAACTATCCATAGTAAAGCTGATGTTCTTTGAATGTAGGGGTCACCAAAATGATTGAATTATTAATGTGCAGAACACAATTTGATAACAAATACAAGCACTTGAACTTGATTTGTTTATTCTGTGTAAAATGGTGCACAATTAATTTGATATTGGATGGTACAATTGCAGGCACTTGAAACCTGAACTGTATGTGAAAAGTGGATCAAATTACTACTCAACGAATTGTTTTAAAATGATATTTATTTGTGGGCCAATGCCTCTTTTATACTTATTATTAATTGCATAAAATGCTTACAATGGATAAATAAAATAAATGCTTACAATGAATAAATATAATTAAATATGGGTCGATATGCAACGATCGAACGCCACCGCGTTCGTTCGTTGTATCCATTTCAGAATGTAATACAGTCAGCATTATTGTTGTTTATGTTGTTTAACACGGAGCCTGTCAACCACCTTAGGTCATGATAAAAATACAAAAATATTTCCGCATGCGCATGCTTCGACCTCAAAAAAATCCATGTTCTCGTTAAGTGGCAACACTAAATTTTTTTTCCCGGGTAGGTCTATTCATCACCTATCTTTCACGCTATCAACCGTTATTTTCCGACAAGGGATTTGGCATCGGGAGCCTGTCAACCACCTTAGGTCGTGATCAAAATACAAAAATATTTCCAGGTGCATGCTTCGACCTCAAAAAAAATCCATGTTCCAGTAAAGTGGCAACACTGAAATTTTTTTCCCGGGTAGGTCTATTCATCACCAATCTTTCACGCCATCAATTGTTATTTTCCGACAAGGGATTTGGCATCCGGAGCCTGTCAACCACCTTAGATCGTGATCAAAATACAAAAATATTTCCAGGCGCATGCTTCGACCTCAAAAAAATCCATGTTTTCGTTAAGTGGCAACACTGAAATTTTTTCCCAGATAGGTCTATTCATCATCTATCTTTCACGCCATCAACCGTTATTTTCCGACAAGGGATTTGGCATCGGGAGCCTGTCAACCACCTTAGGTCGTGATCAAAATACAAAAATATTTCCAGGTGCATGCTTCGACCTCAAAAAAATCCATGTTCCAGTAAAGTGGCAACACTGAAATTTTTTTCCCGGGTAGGTCTACTCATCACCTATCTTTCACACCATCAAGCGTTATTTTCCGACAAGGGATTTGGCATCCGGAGCCTGTCAACCACCCTAGGTCGTGATCAAAATACAAAAATATATCCAGGCACATGCTTCGACCTCAAAAAAATCCATGTTTCCGTAAAGTGGGAACACTGAAATTTTTTTCCCGGGAAGGTCTATTCACCACCTATCTTTCACGCCATCAATCATTATTTTCCGACAAGGGATTTGGCATCCGGAGCCTGTCAACCACCTTAGGTCATGATCAAAATACAAAAATATTTCCAGGCGCATGCTTCGACCTCAAAAAATCCATGTTCTCGTTAAGTGGCAACACTGAAATTTTTTCCCAGGTAGGTCTATTCATCACCTATCTTTCACGCTATCAACCGTTATTTTCCAACAAGGGATTTGTTATCCGGAGCCTGTCAACCACCTTAGGTCATGATCAAAATACAAAAATATTTCCAGGCGCATGCTTTGACCTCAAAAAAATCCATGTTCTCGTTAAGTGGCAACACTGAAATTTTTTTCCCAGATAGGTCTATTCATCGCCTATCTTTCACGCCATCAAGCGTTATTTTCCAACAAGGGATTTGGCATCCGGAGCCTGTCAACCACCCTAGGTCGTGATCAAAATACAAAAATATTTCCAGGCGCATGCTTCGACCTCAAAAAAATCCATGTTCTCGTTAAGTGGCAACACTGAAATTTTTTTCCCAGATAGGTCTTTTCATCACCTATCTTTAACGCCATCAACCGTTATTTTCCGACAAGGATTTGGCATCGGGAGCCTGTCAACCACCTTAGGTCGTGATCAAAATACAAAAATATTTCCAGGTGCATGCTTCGACCTCAAAAAAATTCATGTTCCAGTAAAGTGGCAACACTGAAATTTTTTTCCCTGGTAGGTCTATTCATCACCTATCTTTCACGCCATCAACCGTTATTTTCCGACAAGGGATTTGGCATCCGGAGCCTGTCAACCACCTTAGGTCATGATAAAAATACAAAAATATTTCCGCATGCGCATGCTTCGACCTCAAAAAAATCCATGTTCTCGTTAAGTGGCAACACTAAATTTTTTTTCCCGGGTAGGTCTATTCATCACCTATCTTTCACGCTATCAACCGTTATTTTCCGACAAGGGATTTGGCATCCGGAGCCTGTCAACCACCCTAGGACGTGATCAAAATACAAAAATATTTCCAGGCGCATGCTTCGACCTCAAAAAAATCCATGTTCTCGTTAAGTGGCAACACTGAAATTTTTTTCCCAGGTAGGTCTATTCATCACCTATCTTTCACGCTATCAACCGTTATTTTCCGACAAGGGATTTGTTATCCGGAGCCTGTCAACCACCTTAGGTCATGATCAAAATACAAAAATATTTCCAGGCTCGTTAAGTGGCAACACTGAAATTTTTTCCTAGATAGGTCTATTCATCACCTATCTTTCACGCCATCAACCGTTATTTTCCGACAAGGGATTTGGCATCCGGAGCCTGTCAACCACCTTAGGTCGTGATCAAAATACAAAAATATTTCCAGGTGCATGCTTCGACCTCAAAAAAATTCATGTTCCAGTAAAGTGGCAACACTGAAATTTTTTCCCTGGTAGGTCTATTCATCACCTATCTTTCACGCCATCAAGCGTTATTTTCCGACAAGGGATTTGGCATCCGGAGCCTGTCAACCACCCTAGGTCGTGATCAAAATACAAAAATATTTCCAGGCGCATGCTTTGACCTCAAAAAAATCCATGTTTCAGAAAAGTGGCAACACTGAAATTTTTTTCCCGGGTAGGGCTGTTCCTCATCTATCTTTCACGCCATCAACCGTTATTTTCCGACAAGGAATTTGGCATCCGGAGCCTGTCAACCACCTTAGGTCGTGATCAAAATACAAAAATATTTCCAGGCGCATGCTTCGACCTCAAAAAAATCCATGTTCTCGTTAAGTGGCAACACTGAAATTTTTTTCCCAGATAGGTCTATTCATCACCTATCTTTCACGCCATCAATTGTTATTTTCCGACAAGGGATTTGGCATCCGGAGCCTGTCAACCACCTTAGGTCGTGATCAAAATACAAAAATATTTCCAGGCGCATGCTTCGACCTCGAAAAAATCCATGTTCTCGTTAAGTGGGAACACTGAAATTTTTTTCCCAGATAGGTCTATTCATCATCTATCTTTCACGCCATCAACCGTTATTTTCCGACAAGGGATTTGGCATCGGGAGCCTGTCAACCACCTTAGGTCGTGATCAAAATACAAAAATATTTCCAGGCGCATGCTTCGACCTCAAAAAAATCCATGTTCCAGTAGAGTGGCAACACTGAAATTTTTTTCCCGGGTAGGTCTATTCATCACCGATCTTTCACGCCATCAATTGTTATTTTCCGACAAGGGATTTGGCATCCGGAGCCTGTCAACCACCTTAGATCGTGATCAAAATACAAAAATATTTCCAGGCGCATGCTTCGACCTCAAAAAAATCCATGTTTTCGTTAAGTGGCAACACTGAAATTTTTCCCAGATAGGTCTATTCATCATCTATCTTTCACGCCATCAACCGTTATTTTCCGACAAGGGATTTGGCATCGGGAGCCTGTCAACCACCTTAGGTCGTGATCAAAATACAAAAATATTTCCAGGTGCATGCTTCGACCTCAAAAAAATCCATGTTCCAGTAAAGTGGCAACACTGAAATTTTTTTCCCGGTAGGTCTATTCATCACCTATCTTTCACACCATCAAGCGTTATTTTCCGACAAGGGATTTGGCATCCGGAGCCTGTCAACCACCTTAGATCGTGATCAAAATACAAAAATATTTCCAGGCGCATGCTTTGACCTCAAAAAAATCCATGTTCTCGTTAAGTGGCAACACTGAAATTTTTTTCCCAGATAGGTCTATTCATCGCCTATCTTTCACGCCATCAAGCGTTATTTTCCAACAAGGGATTTGGCATCCGGAGCCTGTCAACCACCCTAGGTCGTGATCAAAATACAAAAATATTTCCAGGCGCATGCTTCGACCTCAAAAAAATCCATGTTCTCGTTAAGTGGCAACACTGAAATTTTTTTCCCAGATAGGTCTTTTCATCACCTATCTTTTAACGCCATCAACCGTTATTTTCCGACAAGGGATTTGGCATCCGGAGCCTGTCAACCACCTTAGGTCGTGATCAAAATACAAAAATATTTCCAGGTGCATGCTTCGACCTCAAAAAAATTCATGTTCCAGTAAAGTGGCAACACTGAAATTTTTTTCCCTGGTAGGTCTATTCATCACCTATCTTTCACGCCATCAACCGTTATTTTCCGACAAGGGATTTGGCATCCGGAGCCTGTCAACCACCTTAGGTCATGATAAAAATACAAAAATATTTCCGCATGCGCATGCTTCGACCTCAAAAAAATCCATGTTCTCGTTAAGTGGCAACACTAAATTTTTTTTCCCTAGTAGGTCTATTCATCACCTATCTTTCACGCTATCAACCGTTATTTTCCGACAAGGGATTTGGCATCCGGAGCCTGTCAACCACCCTAGGTCGTGATCAAAATACAAAAATATTTCCAGGCGCATGCTTCGACCTCAAAAAAATCCATGTTCTCGTTAAGTGGCAACACTGAAATTTTTTTCCCAGGTAGGTCTATTCATCACCTATCTTTCACGCTATCAACCGTTATTTTCCGACAAGGGATTTGTTATCCGGAGCCTGTCAACCACCTTAGGTCATGATCAAAATACAAAAATATTTCCAGGCTCGTTAAGTGGCAACACTGAAATTTTTTCCTAGATAGGTCTATTCATCACCTATCTTTCACGCCATCAACCGTTATTTTCCGACAAGGGATTTGGCATCCGGAGCCTGTCAACCACCTTAGGTCGTGATCAAAATACAAAAATATTTCCAGGTGCATGCTTCGACCTCAAAAAAATTCATGTTCCAGTAAAGTGGCAACACTGAAATTTTTTCCCTGGTAGGTCTATTCATCACCTATCTTTCACGCCATCAAGCGTTATTTTCCGACAAGGGATTTGGCATCCGGAGCCTGTCAACCACCCTAGGTCGTGATCAAATACAAAAATATTTCCAGGCGCATTGCTTTGACCTCAAAAAAAATCCATGTTTCAGAAAAGTGGCAACACTGAAATTTTTTTCCCGGGTAGGTCTGTTCCTCATCTATCTTTCACGCCATCAACCGTTATTTTCCGACAAGGAATTTGGCATCCGGAGCCTGTCAACCACCTTAGGTCGTGATCAAAATACAAAAATATTTCCAGGCGCATGCTTCGACCTCAAAAAAATCCATGTTCTCGTTAAGTGGCAACACTGAAATTTTTTTCCCAGATAGGTCTATTCATCACCTATCTTTCACGCCATCAATTGTTATTTTCCGACAAGGGATTTGGCATCCGGAGCCTGTCAACCACCTTAGGTCGTGATCAAAATACAAAAATATTTCCAGGCGCATGCTTCGACCTCGAAAAAATCCATGTTCTCGTTAAGTGGCAACACTGAAATTTTTTTCCCAGATAGGTCTATTCATCATCTATCTTTCACGCCATCAACCGTTATTTTCCGACAAGGGATTTGGCATCGGGAGCCTGTCAACCACCTTAGGTCGTGATCAAAATACAAAAATATTTCCAGGCGCATGCTTCGACCTCAAAAAAATCCATGTTCCAGTAGAGTGGCAACACTGAAATTTTTTTCCCGGGTAGGTCTATTCATCACCGATCTTTCACGCCATCAATTGTTATTTTCCGACAAGGGATTTGGCATCCGGAGCCTGTCAACCACCTTAGATCGTGATCAAAATACAAAAATATTTCCAGGCGCATGCTTCGACCTCAAAAAAATCCATGTTTTCGTTAAGTGGCAACACTGAAATTTTTTCCCAGATAGGTCTATTCATCATCTATCTTTCACGCCATCAACCGTTATTTTCCGACAAGGGATTTGGCATCGGGAGCCTGTCAACCACCTTAGGTCGTGATCAAAATACAAAAATATTTCCAGGTGCATGCTTCGACCTCAAAAAAATCCATGTTCCAGTAAAGTGGCAACACTGAAATTTTTTTCCCGGGTAGGTCTATTCATCACCTATCTTTCACACCATCAAGCGTTATTTTCCGACAAGGGATTTGGCATCCGGAGCCTGTCAACCACCCTAGGTCGTGATCAAAATACAAAAATATTTCCAGGCACATGCTTCGACCTCAAAAAAACCCATGTTTCCGTAAAGTGGGAACACTGAAATTTTTTTCCCGGGTAGGTCTATTCATCGTTCATCTTTCACGCCATCAATCATTATTTTCCGACAAGGGATTTGGCATCCGGAGCCTTCAACCACCTTAGGTCATGATCAAAATACAAAAATATTTCCAGGCGCATGCTTCGACCTCAAAAAATCCATGTTCTCGTTAAGTGGCAACACTGAAATTTTTTCCCAGGTAGGTCTATTCATCACCTATCTTTCACGCTATCAACCGTTATTTTCCAACAAGGGATTTGTTATCCGGAGCCTGTCAACCACCTTAGGTCATGATCAAAATACAAAAATATTTCCAGGCGCATGCTTTGACCTCAAAAATATCCATGTTCTCGTTAAGTGGCAACACTGAAATTTTTTTCCCAGATAGGTCTATTCATCGCCTATCTTTCACGCCATCAAGCGTTATTTTCCAACAAGGGATTTGGCATCCGGAGCCTGTCAACCACCCTAGGTCGTGATCAAAATACAAAAATATTTCCAGGCGCATGCTTCGACCTCAAAAAAATCCATGTTCTCGTTAAGTGGCAACACTGAAATTTTTTTCCCAGATAGGTCTTTTCATCACCTATCTTTCACGCTATCAACCGTTATTTTCCGACAAGGGATTTGGCATCGGGAGCCTGTCAACCACCTTAGGTCGTGATCAAAATACAAAAATATTTGCAGGTGCATGCTTCGACCTCAAAAAATTTCATGTTCCAGTAAAGTGGCAACACTGAAATTTTTTTCCCTGGTAGGTCTATTCATCACCTATCTTTCACGCCATCAACCGTAATTTTCCGACAAGGGATTTGGCATCCGGAGCCTGTCAACCACCCTAGGTCGTGATCAAAATACAAAAATATTTCCAGGCGCATGCTTCGACCTCAAAAAAATCCATGTTCTCGTTAAGTGGCAACACTGAAATTTTTTTCCCAGGTAGGTCTATTCATCACCTATCTTTCACGCTATCAACCGTTATTTTCCGACAAGGGATTTGTTATCCGGAGCCTGTCAACCACCTTAGGTCATGATCAAAATACAAAAATATTTCCAGGCTCGTTAAGTGGCAACACTGAAATTTTTTCCTAGATAGGTCCATTCATCACCTATCTTTCACGCCATCAACCGTTATTTTCCGACAAGGGATTTGGCATCCGGAGCCTGTCAACCACCTTAGGTCGTGATCAAAATACAAAAATATTTCCAGGTGCATGCTTCGACCTCAAAAAAATTCATGTTCCAGTAAAGTGGCAACACTGAAATTTTTTCCCGGGTAGGTCTATTCATCACCTATCTTTCACGCCATCAAGCGTTATTTTCTGACAAGGGATTTGGCATCCGGAGCCTGTCAACCACCCTAGGTCGTGATGAAAATACAAAAATATTTCCAGGGCGCATGCTTTGACCTCAAAAAAATCCATGTTTCAGAAAAGTGGCAACACTGAAATTTTTTTCCCGGGTAGGGCTGTTCCTCATCTATCTTTCACGCCATCAACCGTTATTTTCCGACAAGGAATTTGGCATCCGGAGCCTGTCAACCACCTTAGGTCGTGATCAAAATACAAAAATATTTCCAGGCGCATGCTTCGACCTCAAAAAAATCCATGTTCTCGTTAAGTGGCAACACTGAAATTTTTTTCCCAGATAGGTCTATTCATCACCTATCTTTCACGCCATCAATTGTTATTTTGTGACAAGGGATTTGGCATCCGGAGCCTGTCAACCACCTTAGGTCGTGATCAAAATACAAAAATATTTCCAGGCGCATGCTTCGACCTCGAAAAAATCCATGTTCTCGTTAAGTGGCAACACTGAAATTTTTTTCCCAGATAGGTCTATTCATCATCTATCTTTCACGCCATCAACCGTTATTTTCCGACAAGGGATTTGGCATCGGGAGCCTGTCAACCACCTTAGGTCGTGATCAAAATACAAAAATATTTCCAGGTGCATGCTTCGACCTCAAAAAAATCCATGTTCCAGTAAAGTGGCAACACTGAAATTTTTTTCCCGGGTAGGTCTATTCATCACCAATCTTTCACGCCATCAATTGTTATTTTCCGACAAGGGATTTGGCATCCGGAGCCTGTCAACCACCTTAGATCGTGATCAAAATACAAAAATATTTCCAGGCGCATGCTTCGACCTCAAAAAACTCCATGTTTTCGTTAAGTGGCAACACTGAAATTTTTTCCCAGATAGGTCTATTCATCATCTATCTTTCACGCCATCAACCGTTATTTTCCGACAAGGGATTTGGCATCCGGAGCCTGTTAACCACCTTAGGTCGTGATCAAAATACAAAAATATTTCCAGGTGCATGCTTCGACCTCAAAAAAATCCATGTTCCAGTAAAGTGGCAACACTGAAATTTTTTTCCCGGGTAGGTCTATTCATCACCTATCTTTCACGCTATCAACCGTTATTTTCCGACAAGGGATTTGGCATCCGGAGCCTGTCAACCACCCTAGGTCGTGATCAAAATACAAAAATATTTCCAGGCGCATGCTTCGACCTCAAAAAAACCCATGTTTCCGTAAAGTGGGAACACTGAAATTTTTTTCCCGCGTAGGTCTATTCATCATTCATCTTTCACGCCATCAATCATTATTTTCCGACAAGGGATTTGGCATCCGGAGCCTGTCAACCACCTTAGGTCATGATCAAAATACAAAAATATTTCCAGGCGCATGCTTCGACCTCAAAAAATCCATGTTCTCGTTAAGTGGCAACACTGAAATTTTTTCCCAGGTAGGTCTATTCATCACCTATCTTTCACGCTATCAACCGTTATTTTCCAGCAAGGGATTTGTTATCCGGAGCCTGTCAACCACCTTAGGTCATGATCAAAATACAAAAATATTTCCAGGCGCATGCTTTGACCTCAAAAAAATCCATGTTCACGTTAAGTGGCAACACTGAAATTTTTTTTCCAGATAGGTCTATTCATCGCCTATCTTTCACGCCATCAAGCGTTATTTTCCAACAAGGGATTTGGCATCCGGAGCCTGTCAACCACCCTAGGTCGTGATCAAAATACAAAAATATTTCCAGGCGCATGCTTCGACCTCAAAAAAATCCATGTTCTCGTTAAGTGGCAACACTGAAATTTTTTTCCCAGATAGGTCTTTTCATCACCTATCTTTCACGCCATCAACCGTTATTTTCCGACAAGGGATTTGGCATCGGGAGCCTGTCAACCACCTTAGGTCGTGATCAAAATACAAAAATATTTCCAGGTGCATGCTTCGACCTCAAAAAAATTCATGTTCCAGTAAAGTGGCAACACTGAAATTTTTTTCCCTGGTAGGTCTATTCATCACCTATCTTTCACGCCATCAACCGTTATTTTCCGACAAGGGATTTGGCATCTGGAGCCTGTCAACCACCTTAGGTCGTGATCAAAATACAAAAATATTTCCAGGCGCATGCTTCGACCTCAAAAAAATCCATGTTCTCGTTAAGTGGCATCACTGAAATTTTTTCCCAGGTAGGTCTATTCATCACCTATCTTTCACGCCATCAACCGTTATTTTCCGACAAGGGATTTGGCATCCGGAGCCTGTCAACCACCTTAGGTCGTGATGAAAATACAAAAAATATTTCCAGGCGCATGCTTCGACCTCAAAAAAATCCATGTTCTCGTTAAGTGGCATCACTGAAATTTTTTCCCAGGTAGGTCTATTCATCACCTATCTTTCACGCCATCAACCGTTATTTTCCGACAAGGGATTTGGCATCCGGAGCCTGTCAACCACCTTAGGTCGTGATGAAAATACAAAAAATATTTCCAGAAGCATGCTTCGACCTCAAAAAAATTCATGTTCTCGTTTAGTGGGAACACTGAAATTTGTCTTCCAGGTAGGTCTATTCATCACCTATCTTTCACGCCATCAACCGTTATTTTCCAACAAGGAATTTGGCATCCGGAGCCTGTCAACCACCTTAGGTCATGATCAAAATACAAAAATATTCCCAGGCGCATGCTTCGACATCAAAAAAATCCATGTTCTCGTTAAGTGGCAACACTGAAATTTTTTTCTTGATAGGTCTATTCATCACCTATCTTTCACGCTATCAACCGTTATTTTCCGACAAGGGATTTGGCATCCGGAGCCTGTCAACCACCTTAGGTCGTGATGAAAATACAAAAAATATTTCCAGAAGCATGCTTCGACCTCAAAAAAATTCATGTTCTCGTTTAGTGGGAACACTGAAATTTGTCTTCCAGGTAGGTCTATTCATCACCTATCTTTCACGCCATCAACCGTTATTTTCCAACGAGGAATTTGGCATCCGGAGCCTGTCAACCACCTTAGGTCGTGATCAAAATACAAAAATATTCCCAGGCGCATGCTTCGACATCAAAAAAATCCATGTTCTCGTTAAGTGGCAACACTGAAATTTTTTCCCAGATAGGTCTATTCATCACCTATCTTTCACGCTATCAACCGTTTTTTTCCAACAAGGGATTTGGCATCCGGAGCCTGTCAACCACCCAAGGCCTAGATCACAATACAAAAATATTTCCAGGCGCATGCTTCGACCTCAAAAAAATCCATTTTTTCGTTAAGTGGCAACACTGAAATTTTTTCCCAGGTAGGTCTATTCATCACGTATCTTTCACGCTATCAACCGTTATTTTCCGACAAGGGATTTGGCATCCGGAGCCTGTCACCCACCTTAGGTCGTGATGAAAATACAAAAATATTTCCAGGCGCATGCTTCGACCTAAAAAAAATCCATGTTCTCGTTAAGTGGGAACACTGAAATTTTTTTCCCAGATAGGTCTATTCATCACCTATCTTTCACGCCATCAACTGTTATTTTCCGACAAGGGATTTGGCATCCGGAGCCTGTCAACCACCCAAGGTCTAGATCAAAATACAAAAATATTTCCAGGCGCATGCTTCGACCTCAAAAAAATCCATGTTCTCGTTAAGTGGCAACACTGAAATTTTTTTCCTAGATAGGTCTATTCATCATCTATCTTTCACGCCATCAACCGTTATTTTCCGACAAAGGATTTGGCATCCGGAGCCTGTCAACCACCTTAGGTCGTGATCAAAATACAAACATATTTCCAGGCGCATGCTTCGACCTAAAAAAAATCCATGTTTTCGTTAAGTGGCAACACTGAAATTTTTTTCCCGGGTAGGTCTATTCATCACCTATCTTTCACGCCATCAGCCGTTATTTTCCGACAAGGGATTGGGCATCTGGAGCCTGTCAACCACCCTAGGTCGTGATCAAAATACAAAAATATTTCCAGGCACATGCTTCGACCTCTAAAAAACCCATGTTTTCGTTAAATAAGAACACTGAAATTTTTTTCCCAGGTAGGTCTATTCATCACCTATCTTTCACGCCATCAACCGTTATTTTCCGACAAGGAATTTGGCATCCGTAGCCTGTCAACCAACTTAGGTCGTGATCAAAGTACAAAAAATATTTCCAGGCGCATGCCTCGACCTCAAAAAAATCCATGTTTTCGTTAAGTGGCAACACTGAAATTTTTTTCATAGATAGGTCTATTCATCATCTATCTTTCACGCCATCAACCGTTATTTTCCAACAAGGGATTTGGCATACGGATCCTGTCAACCACCCTAGGTCATGATCAAAATACAGAAATATTTCCAGGCGCATGCTTCGACCTCAAAAAAATCCATGTTCCAGTAAAGTGGCAGCACTGAAATTTTTTTCCCGGGAAGGTCTATTCACCACCTATCTTTCACGCCATCAGCCATTATTTTCCGACAAGGGATTTGGCATCTGGAGCCTGTCAACCACCCTAGGTCAAAATACAAAAATATTTCCAGGCACATGCTTCGACCTCTAAAAAACCCATGTTCCCGTAAAGTGGCAACACTGACATTTTTTTCAAATAGGTCTATTCATCACTTATCTTTCACGCTATCAATTGTTATTTTCCGACAAGGGATTTGGCATCCGGAGCCTGTCAACCACCTTAGGTCGTGATCAAAATACAAAAATATTTCCAGGCGCATGCCTCGACCTCAAAAAAATCCATGTTTTCGTTAAGTGAGAACACTGAATTTTTTTCCCAGGTAGGTCTATTCATCACCTATCTTTCACGCTATCAACCGTTATTTTCCGACAAGGGATTTGGCATCCGGAGCCTGTCAACCACCTTAGGTCGTGATCAAAATACAAAAATATATCCAGGCGCATGCTTCGACCTAAAAAAAATCCATGTTCTCGTTAAGTGGCAACACTGAAATTTTTTTCCAGGTAGGTCTATTCATCACCTATCTTTCACGCCATCAACCGTTATTTTCCGACAAGGGATTTGGCATCCGGAGCCTGTCAACCACCTTAGGTCGTGATGAAAATACAAAAATATTTCCAGGCGCATGCTTCGACCTCAAAAAAATCCATGTTTTCGTTAAGTGGGAACACTGAAATTTTTTTTCCAGGTAGGTCTATTCACCACTCACTTTTCACGCCATCAACCGTTATTTTCCAACAAGGAATTTGGCATCCGGAGCCTGTCAACCACCTTAGGTTGTGATCAAAATACAAAAATATTTCCAGGCGCATGCTTCGTCCTCAAAAAAATCCATGTTCTCGTTAAGTGGCAACACTGAAATTTTTTCCCAGATAGGTCTATTTATCACCTATCTTTCACGCCATCAACTGTTATTTTCGGACAAGGGATTTGGCATCCGGAGCCTGTCAACCACCTTAGGTCGTGATCAAAATACAAAAATATTTCCAGTCGCATGCTTCGACCTCAAAAAAATCCATGTTCTCGTTAAGTGGCAACACTGAAATTTTTTTCCTAGATAGGTCTATTCATCACCTATCTTTCACGCCGTCAACCGTTATTTTCCGACAAGGGATTTGGCATCCGGAGCCATCAACCGTTATTTTCCAACAAGGGATTTGGCATCCGGAGCCTGTCAACCACCTTAGGTCGTGATCAAAATACAAAAATATTTCCAGGCGCATGCTTCGACCTCAAAAAAATCCATGTTCTCGTTAAGTGGGAACACTGAAATTTTTTCTCCAGGTAGGTCTTTTCATCACCTATCTTTCACGCCATCAACCGTTATTTTCCGACAAGGGATTTGGCATCCGGAGCCTGTCAACCACCTTAGGTCGTGATCAAAATACAAAAATATTTCCAGGCGCATGCCTCGACCTAAAAAAAATCCATGTTCTCGTTAAGTGGCAACACTGAAATTTTTTTCCCAGATAGGTCTATTCATCACCTATCTTTCAAGCCATCAACCGTTATTTTCCGACAAGGAATTTGGCATCCGGAGCCTGTCAACCACCTTAGGTCGTGATCAAAATACAAAAATATTTCCAGGCGTATGCCTCGACCTCAAAAAAATCCATGTTCTCGTTAAGTGGCAACACTGAAATTTTTTTCCCAGATAGGTCTATTCATCAGCTATCTTTCACGTCATCAACCGTTATTTTCCAACAAGGAATTTGGCATCCGGAGCCTGTCAACCACTTTCGACCTCTAAAAAATCCATGTTCTCGTTAAGTGGCAACACTAAATTTTTTTTCCCAGGTAGTTCTATTCATCACCTATCTTTCACGCCATCAACCGTTATTTTCCGACAAGGGATTTGGCATCCGGAGACTGTCAACCACCTTAGGTCGTGATCAAAATACAAAAATATTTCCAGGTGCATGCTTCGACCTCAAAAAAATTCATGTTCTCGTTAAGTGGCAACACTGAAATTTTTTTCCCAGGTAGGTCTATTTATCACCTATCTTTCACGCCATCAACTGTTATTTTCCGACAAGGGATTTGGCATCCGGAGCCTGTCAACCACCTTAGGTCGTGATCAAAATACAAAAATATTTCCAGTCGCATGCTTCGACCTCAAAAAAATCCATGTTTTCGTTAAGTGGGAACACTGAAATTTTTTTTCCAGGTAGGTCTATTCACCACCCACCTTTCACGCCATCAACCGTTATTTTCCAACAAGGAATTTGGCATCCGGAGCCTGTCAACCACCTTAGGTTGTGATCAAAATACAAAAATATTTCCAGGCGCATGCTTCGTCCTCAAAAAAATCCATGTTCTCGTTAAGTGGCAACACTGAAATTTTTTTCCCAGATAGGTCTATTTATCACCTATCTTTCACGCCATCAACTGTTATTTTCCGACAAGGGATTTGGCATCTGGAGCCTGTCAACCACCTTAGGTCGTGATCAAAATACAAAAATATTTCCAGTCGCATGCTTCGACCTCAAAAAAATCCATGTTCTCGTTAAGTGGCAACACTGAAATTTTTTTCCTAGATAGGTCTATTCATCACCTATCTTTCACGCCGTCAACCGTTATTTTCCGACAAGGGATTTGGCATCCGGAGCCATCAACCATTATTTTCCAACAAGGGATTTGGCATCCGGAGCCTGTCAACCACCTTTGGTCGTGATCAAAATACAAAAATATTTCCAGGCGCATGCTTCGACCTCAAAAAAATCCATGTTTTCGTTAAGTGGGAACACTGAAATTTTTTCTCCAGGTAGGTCTATTCATCACCTATCTTTCACGCCATCAACCGTTATTTTCCGACAAGGAATTTGGCATCCGGAGCCTGTCAACCACCTTAGGTCGTGATCAAAATACAAAAATATTTCCAGGCGCATGCCTCGACCTAAAAAAAATCCATGTTCTCGTTAAGTGGCAACACTGAAATTTTTTTCCCAGATAGGTCTATTCATCACCTATCTTTCACGCCATCAACCGTTATTTTCCAACAAGGGATTTGGCATCCGGAGCCTGTCAACCACCCTAGGTCGTGATCAAAATACAAAAATATTTCCAGGCGCATGCTTCGACCTCAAAAAAATCCATGTTCTCGTTTAGTGGCAACACTGAAATTGTTTTCCCCGGTAGGTCTATTCATCACCTATCTTTCACGCCATCAACCGTTATTTTCCGACAAGGGATTTGGCATCCGGAGCCTGTCAACCACCCTAGGTCCTGATCAAAATACAAAAATATTTCCAGGCGCATGCTTCGACCTCAAAAAAATCCATGTTTTCGTTAAGTGGGAACCCAGACATTTTTTTCCCAGGTAGGTCTATTCATCACCTATCTTTCACGCCATCAACCGTTATTTTCCGACAAGGGATTTGGCATCCGGAGCCTGTCAACCACCTTAGGTCGTGATCAAAATACAAAAATATTCCCAGGCGCATGCTTCGACCTCAAGAAAATCCATGTTTTCGTTAAGTGGCAACACTGAAATTTTATTTCTAGATAGGTCTATTCATCACCTATCTTTCACGCCATCAACCGTTATTTTCCGACAAGGGATTTGGCATCCGGAGCCTGTCAACCACCTTAGGTCGTGATGAAAATACAAAAATATTTCCAGGCGCTTGCTTCCACCTAAAAAAAATCCATGTTTTTGTTAAGTGGGAACACTGAAATTTTTTTCCCAGGTAGGTCTATTCATCACCTATCTTTCACGCTATCAACCGTTATTTTCTGACAAGGAATTTGGCATCCGGAGTCTGTCAACCACCTTAGGTCGTGATGAAAATACAAAAATATTTCCAGGCGCATGCTTCGACCTCAAAAAAATCCATGTTTTCGTTAAGTGGGAACACTGGAATTTTTTTCCCAGGTAGGTCTATTCATCACCTATCTTTCACGCCATCAATCGTTATTTTCTGACAAGGAATTTGGCATCCGGAGTCTGTCAACCACCTTAGGTCGTGATGAAAATACAAAAATATTTCCAGGCGCATGCTTCGACCTCAAAAAAATCCATGTTTTCGTTAAGTGGGAACACTGGAATTTTTTTCCCAGGTAGGTCTATTCATCACCTATCTTTCACGCTATCAACCGTTATTTTCCGACAAGGGATTTGGCATCTGGAGCCTGTCAACCACCCTAGGTCGTGATCAAAATACAAAAATATTTCCAGGCACATGCTTCGACCTCTAAAAAACCCATGTTCCCGTAAAGTGGCAACACTGACATTTTTTTCAAATAGGTCTATTCATCACTTATCTTTCACGCTATCAATTGTTATTTTCCGACAAGGGATTTGGCATCCGGAGCCTGTCAACCACCTTAGGTCGTGATCAAAATACAAAAATATTTCCAGGCGCATGCTTCGACCTCAAAAAAATCCATGTTTTCGTTAAGTGAGAACACTGAATTTTTTTCCCAGGTAGGTCTATTCATCACCTATCTTTCACGCTATCAACCGTTATTTTCCGACAAGGGATTTGGCATCCGGAGCCTGTCAACCACCTTAGGTCGTGATCAAAATACAAAAATATATCCAGGCGCATGCTTCGACCTAAAAAAAATCCATGTTCTCGTTAAGTGGCAACACTGAAATTTTTTTCCAGGTAGGTCTATTCATCACCTATCTTTCACGCCATCAACCGTTATTTTCCGACAAGGGATTTGGCATCCGGAGCCTGTAGACCACTTTAGGTCGTGATCAAAATACAAAAATATTTCCAGGCGCATGCTTCGACCTCAAAAAAATCCATGTTTTCGTTAAGTGGGAACACTGAAATTTTTTTTCCAGGTAGGCCTATTCACCACTCACTTTTCACACCATCAACCGTTATTTTCCAACAAGGAATTTGGCATCCGGAGCCTGTCAACCACCTTAGGTTGTGATCAAAATACAAAAATATTTCCAGGCGCATGCTTCGTCCTCAAAAAAATCCATGTTCTCGTTAAGTGGCAACACTGAAATTTTTTTCCCAGATAGGTCTATTTATCACCTATCTTTCACGCCATCAACTGTTATTTTCCGACAAGGGATTTGGCATCCGGAGCCTGTCAACCACCTTAGGTCGTGATCAAAATACAAAAATATTTCCAGTCGCATGCTTCGACCTCAAAAAAATCCATGTTCTCGTTAAGTGGCAACACTGAAATTTTTTTCCTAGATAGGTCTATTCATCACCTATCTTTCACGCCGTCAACCGTTATTTTCCGACAAGGGATTTGGCATCCGGAGCCATCAACCGTTATTTTCCAACAAGGGATTTGGCATCCGGAGCCTGTCAACCACCTTAGGTCGTGATCAAAATACAAAAATATTTCCAGGCGCATGCTTCGACCTCAAAAAAATCCATGTTCTCGTTAAGTGGGAACACTGAAATTTTTTCTCCAGGTAGGTCTATTCATCACCTATCTTTCACGCCATCAACCGTTATTTTCCGACAAGGAATTTGGCATCCGGAGCCTGTCAACCACCTTAGGTCGTGATCAAAATACAAAAATATTTCCAGGCGCATGCCTCGACCTAAAAAAAATCCATGTTCTCGTTAAGTGGCAACACTGAAATTTTTTTCCCAGATAGGTCTATTCATCACCTATCTTTCACGCCATCAACCGTTATTTTCCGACAAGGGATTTGGCATCCGGAGCCTGTCAACCACCTTAGGTCGTGATCAAAATACAAAAATATTTCCAGGCGTATGCCTCGACCTCAAAAAAATCCATGTTCTCGTTTAGTGGCAACACTGAAATTTTTTCCCAGATAGGTCTATTCATCAGCTATCTTTCACGTCATCAACCGTTATATTCCAACAAGGAATTTGGCATCCGGAGCCTTTCAACCACTTTCGACCTCTAAAAAATCCATGTTCTCGTTAAGTGGCAACACTAAATTTTTTTTCCCAGGTAGTTCTATTCATCACCTATCTTTCACGCCATCAACCGTTATTTTCCGACAAGGGATTTGGCATCCGGAGACTGTCAACCACCTAAGGTCGTGATCAAAATACAAAAATATTTCCAGGTGCATGCTTCGACCTCAAAAAAATTCATGTTCTCGTTAAGTGGCAACACTGAAATTTTTTTCCCAGGTAGGTCTATTTATCACCTATCTTTCACGCCATCAACTGTTATTTTCCGACAAGGGATTTGGCATCCGGAGCCTGTCAACCACCTTAGGTCGTGATCAAAATACAAAAATATTTCCAGTCGCATGCTTCGACCTCAAAAAAATCCATGTTTTCGTTAAGTGGGAACACTGAAATTTTTTTTCCAGGTAGGTCTATTCACCACCTACCTTTCACGCCATCAACCGTTATTTTCCAACAAGGAATTTGGCATCCGGAGCCTGTCAACCACCTTAGGTTGTGATCAAAATACAAAAATATTTCCAGGCGCATGCTTCGTCCTCAAAAAAATCTATGTTCTCGTTAAGTGGCAACACTGAAATTTTTTTCCCAGATAGGTCTATTTATCACCTATCTTTCACGCCATCAACTGTTATTTTCCGACAAGGGATTTGGCATCCGGAGCCTGTCAACCACCTTAGGTCGTGATCAAAATACAAAAATATTTCCAGTCGCATGCTTCGACCTCAAAAAAATCCATGTTCTCGTTAAGTGGCAACACTGAAATTTTTTTCCTAGATAGGTCTATTCATCACCTATCTTTCACGCCGTCAACCGTTATTTTCCGACAAGGGATTTGGCATCCGGAGCCATCAACCATTATTTTCCAACAAGGGATTTGGCATCCGGAGCCTGTCAACCACCTTTGGTCGTGATCAAAATACAAAAATATTTCCAGGCGCATGCTTCGACCTCAAAAAAATCCATGTTTTCGTTAAGTGGGAACACTGAAATTTTTTCTCCAGGTAGGTCTATTCATCACCTATCTTTCACGCCATCAACCGTTATTTTCCGACAAGGAATTTGGCATCCGGAGCCTGTCAACCACCTTAGGTCGTGATCAAAATACAAAAATATTTCCAGGCGCATGCCTCGACCTAAAAAAAATCCATGTTCTCGTTAAGTGGCAACACTGAAATTTTTTTCCCAGATAGGTCTATTCATCACCTATCTTTCACAAAATCAACCGTTATTTTCCAACAAGGGATTTGGCATCCGGAGCCTGTCAACCACCCTAGGTCGTGATCAAAATACAAAAATATTTCCAGGCGCATGCTTCGACCTCAAAAAAATCCATGTTCTCGTTAAGTGGCAACACTGAAATTGTTTTCCCTGGTAGGTCTATTCATCACCTATCTTTCACGCCATCAACCGTTATTTTCCGACAAGGGATTTGGCATCCGCAGCCTGTCAACCACCTTAGGTCGTGATCAAAATACAAAAATATTCCCAGGCGCATGCTTCGACCTCAAAAAAATCCATGTTCTCGTTAAGTGGCAACACTGAAATTTTTTTTAGATAGGTCTATTCATCACCTATCTTTCACGCCATCAACCGTTATTTTCCGACAAGGGATTTGGCATCCGGAGCCTGTCAACCACCTTAGGTCGTGATGAAAATACAAAAATATTTCCAGGCACATGCTTCCACCTAAAAAAAATCCATGTTTTCGTTAAGTGCGAACACTGAAATTTTTTACCCAGGTAGGTCTATTCATCACCTATCTTTCACGCCATCAACCGTTATTTTCCAACAAGGGATTTGGCATCCGGAGCCTGTCAACCACCCTAGGTCCTGATCAAAATACAAAAATATTTCCAGGCGCATGCTTCGACCTCAAAAAAATCCATGTTTTCGTTAAGTGGGAACACTGACATTTTTTTCCCAGGTAGGTCTATTCATCACCTATCTTTCACGCCATCAACCGTTATTTTCCGACAAGGGATTTGGCATCCGGAGCCTGTCAACCACCTTAGGTCGTGATCAAAATACAAAAATATTCCCAGGCGCATGCTTCGACCTCAAAAAAATCCATGTTTTCGTTAAGTGGCAACACTGAAATTTTATTTCTAGATAGGTCTATTCATCACCTATCTTTCACGCCATCAACCGTTATTTTCCGACAAGGGATTTGGCATCCGGAGCCTGTCAACCACCTTAGGTCGTGATGAAAATACAAAAATATTTCCAGGCGCTTGCTTCCACCTAAAAAAAATCCATGTTTTTGTTAAGTGGGAACACTGAAATTTTTTTCCCAGGTAGGTCTATTCATCACCTATCTTTCACGCTATCAACCGTTATTTTCTGACAAGGAATTTGGCATCCGGAGCCTGTCAACCACCTTAGGTCGTGATGAAAATACAAAAATATTTCCAGGCGCATGCTTCGACCTCAAAAAAATCCATGTTTTCGTTAAGTGGGAACACTGGAATTTTTTTCCCAGGAAGGTCTATTCATCACCTATCTTTCACGCTATCAACCGTTATTTTCCGACAAGGAATTTGGCATCCGGAGCCTGTCAACCACCTTAGGTCGTGATCAAAATACAAAAATATTTCCAGGCGCATGCCTCGACCTCAAAAAATCCATGTTCTCGTTAAGTGGCAACACTGAAATTTTTTTCCCAGATAGGTCTATTTATCACCTATCTTTCACGCCATCAACCGTTATTTTCCAACAAGGGATTTGGCATCCGGAGCCTGTCAACCACCTTAGGTCGTGATCAAAATACAAAAATATTTCCAGGCGCATGCTTCGACCTCAAAAAAATCCATGTTTTCGTTAAGTGGGAACACTGAAATTTTTTCCCCAGGTAGGTCTATTCATCACCTATCTTTCACGTTATCAACCGTTATTTTCCGACAAGGGATTTGGCATCTGGAGCCTGTCAACCACCCTAGGTCGTGATCAAAATACAAAAATATTTCCAGGCGCATGCTTCGACCTCAAAAAAATTCATGTTCTCGTTAAGTGGCAACACTGAAATTTTTTTCCCAGGTAGGTCTATTCATCACCTATCTTTCACGCCATCAACCGTTATTTTCCAACAAGGGATTGTGCATCCGGAGCCTGTCAACCACCCTAGGTCGTGATCAAAATACAAAAATATTTCCAGGCGCATGCTTCGACCTCAAAAAAATCCATGTTTTCGTTAAGTGGGAACACTGAAATTTTTTTCCCAGGTAGGTCTTTTCATCACCTATCTTTCACGCCATCAACCGTTATTTTCCGACAAGGGATTTGGCATCCGGAGCCTGTCAACCACCTTAGGTCGTGATCAAAATACAAAAATACTTCCAGGCGCATGCCTCGACCTCAAAAAAATCCATGTTCTCGTTAAGTGGCAACACTGAAATTTTTTTCCCAGATAGGTCTATATATCACCTATCTTTCACGCCATCAACCGTTATTTTCCAACAAGGGATTTGGCATCCGGAGCCTGTCAACCACCCTAGGTCGTGATCAAAACACAAAAATATTTCCAGGCGCATGCTTCGACCTCAAAAAAATCCATGTTTTCGTTAAGTGGGAACACTGAAATTTTTTTCCCCAGTAGGTCTATTCATCACCTATCTTTCACGTTATCAACCGTTATTTTCCGACAAGGGATTTGGCATCTGGAGCCTGTCAACCACCCTAGGTCGTGATCAAAATAAATAAATATTTCCAGGCGCATGCTTCGACCTCAAAAAAATTCATGTTCTCGTTAAGTGGCAACACTGAAATTTTTTTCCCAGGTAGGTCTATTCATCACCTATCTTTCGCTCCATCAACCGTTATTTTCCGACAAGGGATTTGGCATCCGGAGCCTGTCTACCACCTTAGTTCGTGATCAAAATACAAAAATATTTCCAGGCGCATGCTTCGACCTCAAAAAAATCCATGTTCTCGTTAAGTGGGAACACTGAAATTTTTTCTCAAGTAGGTGTGTTCATCATCTATCTTTCACGCCATCAACCGTTATTTTCCGACAAGGAATTTGGCATCCGGAGCCTGTCAACCACCTTTGGTCGTGATCAAAATACAAAAATATTTCCAGGCGCATGCCTCGACCTCAAAAAAATCCATGTTCCCGTAAAGTGGCAACACTGAAATTTTTTCCCGGGTAGGTGTATTCATCACCTATCTTTCCCGCCATTAACCGATATTTTCCGACAAGCGGTTTGGCATGTGGGGTCTGTCAAAAACCTTAGGTCGTGATCAAAATACAAAAATATTTCCAGGCACATGTTTCGACCTCAAAAAAATCCATATTCTCGTTAAGTGGCAACACTGAAATTTTTTCTAGGTAGGTCTATTCATCATCTATCTTTCACGCCATCAACCGTTATTTTCCGACAAGCGGTTTGGCATCCGAAGCATGTCAACCACCTTAGGTCGTGATCAAAATACAAAAATATTTCCAGGCGCATGCTTCGACCTTAAAAAAATCCATGTTGCCGTTAAGTGGCAACACTGACATTTTTTCCCGCGTAGGTCTATTCATCACCTATCTTTCACGCCATCAACCGTTATTTTCCGACAAGCGGTTTGGCATCCGGAGCCTGTCAACCACCTTAGGTCGTGATCAAAATACAAAAAATATTTCCAGGCGCATGCTTCGACCTCAAAAAAATCCATGTTGCCGTTAAGTGGCAACACTGACATTTTTTCCCGGGTAGGTCTATTCATCACCTATCTTTCACGCTATCAACTGTTATTTTCCGACAAGGAGCTTGGCATCCGGAACCTGTCAACCACCCTAGGTCGTGATCAAAATACAAAAATATTTCCAGGCGCATGCTTCGACCTCAAAAAAACCCATGTTTTCGGTAAATGGGAACTTTGAAATTTATTTCCCAGGTAGGTATATTCATCACCTATCTTTCACGCCATCAACCGTTATTTTCCGACAAGGGATTTGCTATCTGGAGCCTCTCAACCACCCTCGGTCGTGATCAAAATACAAAAATATTTCCAGGCGCATGCTTCGACCTCAAAAAAATCCATGTTCTCGTTTAGTGGCAACACTGAAATTGTTTTCCCTGGTAGGTCTATTCATCACCTATCTTTCACGCCATCAACCGTTATTTTCCGACAAGGGATTTGGCATCCGCAGCCTGTCAACCACCTTAGGTCGTGATCAAAATACAAAAATATTCCCAGGCGCATGCTTCGACCTCAAAAAAATCCATGTTCTCGTTAAGTGGCAACACTGAAATTTTTTTTAGATAGGTCTATTCATCACCTATCTTTCACGCCATCAACCGTTATTTTCCGACAAGGGATTTGGCATCCGGAGCCTGTCAACCACCTTAGGTCGTGATGAAAATACAAAAATATTTCCAGGCACATGCTTCCACCTAAAAAAAATCCATGTTTTCGTTAAGTGGGAACACTGAAATTTTTTACCCAGGTAGGTCTATTCATCACCTATCTTTCACGCCATCAACCGTTATTTTCCAACAAGGGATTTGGCATCCGGAGCCTGTCAACCACCCTAGGTCCTGATCAAAATACAAAAATATTTCCAGGCGCATGCTTCGACCTCAAAAAAATCCATGTTTTCGTTAAGTGGGAACACTGACATTTTTTTCCCAGGTAGGTCTATTCATCACCTATCTTTCACGCCATCAACCGTTATTTTCCGACAAGGGATTTGGCATCCGGAGCCTGTCAACCACCTAAGGTCGTGATCAAAATACAAAAATATTCCCAGGCGCATGCTTCGACCTCAAAAAAATCCATGTTTTCGTTAAGTGGCAACACTGAAATTTAATTTCTAGATAGGTCTATTCATCACCTATCTTTCACGCCATCAACCGTTATTTTCCGACAAGGGATTTGGCATCCGGAGCCTGTCAACCACCTTAGGTCGTGATGAAAATACAAAAATATTTCCAGGCGCTTGCTTCCACCTAAAAAAAATCCATGTTTTTGTTAAGTGGGAACACTGAAATTTTTTTCCCAGGTAGGTCTATTCATCACCTATCTTTCACGCTATCAACCGTTATTTTCTGACAAGGAATTTGGCATCCGGAGCCTGTCAACCACCTTAGGTCGTGATGAAAATACAAAAATATTTCCAGGCGCATGCTTCGACCTAAAAAAAATCCATGTTTTCGTTAAGTGGGAACACTGGAATTTTTTTCCCAGGTAGGTCTATTCATCACCTATCTTTCACGCTATCAACCGTTATTTTCCGACAAGGAATTTGGCATCCGGAGCCTGTCAACCACCTTAGGTCGTGATCAAAATACAAAAATATTTCCAGGCGCATGCCTCGACCTCAAAAAAATCCATGTTCTCGTTAAGTGGCAACACTGAAATTTTTTTCCCAGATAGGTCTATTTATCACCTATCTTTCACGCCATCAACCGTTATTTTCCAACAAGGGATTTGGCATCCGGAGCCTGTCAACCACCTTAGGTCGTGATCAAAATACAAAAATATTTCCAGGCGCATGCTTCGACCTCAAAAAAATCCATGTTTTCGTTAAGTGGGAACACTGAAATTTTTTCCCCAGGTAGGTCTATTCATCACCTATCTTTCACGTTATCAACCGTTATTTTCCGACAAGGGATTTGGCATCTGGAGCCTGTCAACCACCCTAGGTCGTGATCAAAATACAAAAATATTTCCAGGCGCATGCTTCGACCTCAAAAAAATTCATGTTCTCGTTAAGTGGCAACACTGAAATTTTTTTCCCAGGTAGGTCTATTCATCACCTATCTTTCACGCCATCAACCGTTATTTTCCAACAAGGGATTGTGCATCCGGAGCCTGTCAACCACCCTAGGTCGTGATCAAAATACAAAAATATTTCCAGGCACATGCTTCGACCTCAAAAAAATCCATGTTTTCGTTAAGTGGGAACACTGAAATTTTTTTCCCAGGTAGGTCTTTTCATCACCTATCTTTCACGCCATCAACCGTTATTTTCCGACAAGGGATTTGGCATCCGGAGCCTGTCAACCACCTTAGGTCGTGATCAAAATACAAAAATACTTCCAGGCGCATGCCTCGACCTCAAAAAAATCCATGTTCTCGTTAAGTGGCAACACTGAAATTTTTTTCCCAGATAGGTCTATATATCACCTATCTTTCACGCCATCAACCGTTATTTTCCAACAAGGGATTTGGCATCCGGAGCCTGTCAACCACCCTAGGTCGTGATCAAAACACAAAAATATTTCCAGGCGCATGCTTCGACCTCAAAAAAATCCATGTTTTCGTTAAGTGGGAACACTGAAATTTTTTTCCCCAGTAGGTCTATTCATCACCTATCTTTCACGTTATCAACCGTTATTTTCCGACAAGGGATTTGGCATCTGGAGCCTGTCAACCACCCTAGGTCGTGATCAAAATAAATAAATATTTCCAGGCGCATGCTTCGACCTCAAAAAAATCCATGTTCTCGTTAAGTGGGAACACTGAAATTTTTTCTCAAGTAGGTGTGTTCATCATCTATCTTTCACGCCATCAACCGTTATTTTCCGACAAGGAATTTGGCATCCGGAGCCTGTCAACCACCTTAGGTCGTGATGAAAATACAAAAATATTTCCAGGCACATGCTTCCACCTAAAAAAAATCCATGTTTTCGTTAAGTGGGAACACTGAAATTTTTTACCCAGGTAGGTCTATTCATCACCTATCTTTCACGCCATCAACCGTTATTTTCCAACAAGGGATTTGGCATCCGGAGCCTGTCTACCACCTTAGTTCGTGATCAAAATACAAAAATATTTCCAGGCGCATGCTTCGACCTCAAAAAAATCCATGTTCTCGTTAAGTGGGAACACTGAAATTTTTTCTCAAGTAGGTGTGTTCATCATCTATCTTTCACGCCATCAACCGTTATTTTCCGACAAGGAATTTGGCATCCGGAGCCTGTCAACCACCTTAGGTCGTGATCAAAATACAAAAATATTTCCAGGCGCATGCCTCGACCTCAAAAAAATCCATGTTCTCGTTAAGTGGCAACACTGAAATTTTTTTCTCAGATAGGTCTATTCATCACCTATCTTTCACGCCATCAACCGTTATTTTCCAACAAGGGATTTGGCATCCGGAGCCTGTCAACCACCCTAGGTCGTGATCAAAATACAAAAATATTTCCAGGCGCATGCTTCGACCTCAAAAAAATCCATGTTTTCGTTAAGTGGGAACACCGAAATTTTTTCCCGGGTAGGTCTATTCATCACCTATCTTTCACGCCATCAACCGTTATTTTCCGACAAGGAATTATGCATCCGGAGCCTGTCAACCACCTTAGGTCGTGATCAAAATACAAAAATATTTCCAGGCGCATGTCTCGACCTCAAAAAAATCCATGTTCTCGTTAAGTGGCAACACTGAAATTTTTTTCCCAGATAGGTCTATTCATCACCTATCTTTCACGCTATCAACCGTTATTTTTCGACAAGGAATTATGCATCCGGAGCCTGTCAACCACCTTAGGTCGTGATGAAAATACAAAAATATTTCCAGGCGCATGCTTCGACCTCAAAAAAATCCATTTTTTCGTTAAGTGGGAACACTGAAATTTTTTTCCCAGGTAGGTCTATTCATCACCTATCTTTCACGCCATCAACCGTTATTTTCCGACAAGGAATTTGGCATCCGGAGCCTGTCAACCACCTTAGGTCGTGATCAAAATACAAAAATATTTTCAGGCGCATGCCTCGACCTCAAAAAAATCCATGTTCTCGTTAAGTGGGAACACTGAAATTTTTTTCCTAAGTAGGTCTATTCATCACCTATCTTTCACAAAATCAACCGTTATTTTCCAACAAGGAATTTGGCATCCGGAGCCTGTCAACCACCCTAGGTCGTGATCAAAATACAAAAATATTTCCAGGCGCATGCTTCGACCTCAAAAAAATCCATGTTTTCGTTAAGTGGGAACACCGAAATTTTTTCCCAGGTAGGTATATTCATCACCTATCTTTCACGCCATCAACCGTTATTTTCCGACAAGGAATTTGGCATCTGGAACCTGTCAACCACCTTAGGTCGTGATCAAAATACAAAAATATTTCCAGGCCCATGCTTCGACCTCAAAAAAATCCATGTTTTCGTTAAGTGGGAACACCGAAATTTTTTTCCCAGGTAGGTCTATTCATCACGTATCTTTCACACCATCAACCGTTATTTTCCGACAAGGAATTATGCATCCGGAGCCTGTCAACCACCTTAGGTCGTGATCAAAATACAAAAATATTTCCAGGCGCATGCTTCGACCTCAAAAAAATCCATGTTCTCGTTAAGTGGCAACACTGAAATTTTTTTCCCGGGTAGGTCTATTCATCACCTATCTTTCACGCCATCAACCGTTATTTTCCGACAAGGGATTTGCTATCTGGAGCCTCTCAACCACCCTAGGTCGTGATCAAAATACAAAAATATTTCCAGGCGCATGCCTCGACCTCAAAAGAATCCATGTTCTCGTTAAGTGGCAACACTGAAATTTTTTCCCGGGTAGGTCTATTCATCACCTATCTTTCACGCCATCAACCGTTATTTTCCGACAAGGGATTTGCTATCTGGAGCCTCTCAACCACCCTAGGTCGTGATCAAAATACAAAAATATTTCCAGACACATGCTTCGACCTCAAAAAAACCCATGTTTTCGGTAAATGGGAACTTTGAAATTTATTTCCCAGGTAGGTATATTCATCACCTATCTTTCACGCCATCAACCGTTATTTTCCGACAAGGGATTTGCTATCTGGAGCCTCTCAACCACCCTCGGTCGTGATCAAAATACAAAAATATTTCCAGGCGCATGCTTCGACCTCAAAAAAATCCATGTTTTCGTTAAGTGGCAACACTGAAATTTTTTTTCCAGGTAGGTCTATTCATCACCTATCTTTCACGCCATCAACCGTTATTTTCCGACAAGGGATTTGGCATCCGGAGCCTGTCAACCACCTTAGGTCGTGATCAAAATACAAAAATATTCCCAGGTGCATGCTTCGACCTCAAAAGAATCCATGTTCTCGTTAAGTGGCAACACTGAAATTTTTTTCCCAGATAGGCCTATTCATCACCTATCTTTCACGCCATCAACCGTTATTTTCCGACAAGGAATTATGCATCCGGAGCCTGTCAACCACCTTAGGTCGTGATCAAAATACAAAAATATTTCCAGGCGCATGCTTCGACCTCAAAAAAATCCATGTTCTCGTTAAGTGGCAACACTGAAATTTTTTTCCCGGGTAGGTCTATTCATCACCTATCTTTCACGCCATCAACCGTTATTTTCCGACAAGGGATTTGCTATCTGGAGCCTCTCAACCACCCTAGGTCGTGATCAAAATACAAAAATATTTCCAGACACATGCTTCGACCTCAAAAAAACCCATGTTTTCGGTAAATGGGAACTTTGAAATTTATTTCCCAGGTAGGTATATTCATCACCTATCTTTCACGCCATCAACCGTTATTTTCCGACAAGGGATTTGCTATCTGGAGCCTCTCAACCACCCTCGGTCGTGATCAAAATACAAAAATATTTCCAGGCGCATGCTTCGACCTCAAAAAAATCCATGTTTTCGTTAAGTGGCAACACTGAAATTTTTTTTCCAGGTAGGTCTATTCATCACCTATCTTTCACGCCATCAACCGTTATTTTCCGACAAGGGATTTGGCATCCGGAGCCTGTCAACCACCTTAGGTCGTGATCAAAATACAAAAATATTCCCAGGTGCATGCTTCGACCTCAAAAGAATCCATGTTCTCGTTAAGTGGCAACACTGAAATTTTTTTCCCGGGTAGGTCTATTCATCACCTATCTTTCACGCCATCAACCGTTATTTTCCGACAAGGGATTTGCTATCTGGAGCCTCTCAACCACCCTTGGTCGTGATCAAAATACAAAAATATTTCCAGACACATGCTTCGACCTCAAAAAAATCCATGTTCTCGTTAAATGGCAACACTGAAATTTTTTTCCTAGATAGGTTTATTCATCACCTATCTTTCACGCCATCAACCGTTATTTTCCGACAAGGGATTTGGCATCCGGAGCCTGTCAACCACCTTAGGTCGTGATGAAAATACAATAATATTTCCAGGCGCATGCTTCGACCTAAAAAAAATCCATGTTTTCGTTCAGTGGGAACACTGAAATTTTTTTACCAGGTAGGTCTATTCATCATCTATCTTTCACGCCATCAACCGTTATTTTCTGACAAGGGATTTAGCATCCGGAGTCTGTCAACCACCTTAGGTCGTGATCAAAATACAAAAATATTTCCAGGCGCATGCTTCGACCTCAAGAAAATCCATTTTTTCGTTAAGTGGGAACACTGAAATTTTTTTCCCAGGTAGGTCTATTCATCACCTATCTTTCACGCCATCAACCGTTATTTTCCGACAAGGAATTTGGCATCCGGAGCCTGTCAACCACCTTAGGTCGTGATCAAAATACAAAAATATTTCCAGGCGCATGTCTCGACCTCAAAAAAATCCATGTTCTCGTTAAGTGGCAACACTGAAATTTTTTTCCCAGATAGGTCTATTCATCACCTATCTTTCACGCCATCAACCGTTATTTTCCGACAAGGAATTATGCATCCGGAGCCTGTCAACCACCTTAGGTCATGATCAAAATACAAAAATATTTCCAGGCGCATGCTTCGACCTCAAAAAAATCCATGTTCTCGTTAAGTGGCAACACTGAAATTTTTTTCCCAGATAGGTCTATTCATCACCTATCTTTCACAAAATCAACCGTTATTTTCCAACAAGGGATTTGGCATCCGGAGCCTGTCAACCACCCTAGGTCGTGATCAAAATACAAAAATATTTCCAGGCGCATGCTTCGACCTCAAAAAATCCATGTTTTCGTTAAGTGGGAACACTGAAATTTTTTCCGGGTAGGTCTATTCATCACCTATCTTTCACGCTATCAACCGTTATTTTCTGACATGGAATTTGGCATCCGGAGCCTGTCAACCACCTTAGGTCGTGATGAAATACAAAAATATTTCCAGGCGCATGCTTCGACCTAAAAAAAATCCATGTTTTCGTTAAGTGGGAACACTGGAATTTTTTTCCCAGGTAGGTCTATTCATCACCTATCTTTCACGCTATCAACCGTTATTTTCCGACAAGGAATTTGGCATCCGGAGCCTGTCAACCACCTTAGGTCGTGATCAAAATACAAAAATATTTCCAGGCGCATGCCTCGACCTCAAAAAAATCCATGTTCTCGTTAAGTGGCAACACTGAAATTTTTTTTCCCAGATAGGTCTATTTATCACCTATCTTTCACGCCATCAACCGTTATTTTCCAACAAGGGATTTGGCATCCGGAGCCTGTCAACCACCTTAGGTCGTGATCAAAATACAAAAATATTTCCAGGCGCATGCTTCGACCTCAAAAAAATCCATGTTTTCGTTAAGTGGGAACACTGAAATTTTTTCCCCAGGTAGGTCTATTCATCACCTATCTTTCACGTTATCAACCGTTATTTCCGACAAGGGATTTGGCATCTGGAGCCTGTCAACCACCCTAGGTCGTGATCAAAATACAAAAATATTTCCAGGCGCATGCTTCGACCTCAAAAAAATTCATGTTCTCGTTAAGTGGCAACACTGAAATTTTTTTCCCAGGTAGGTCTATTCATCACCTATCTTTCACGCCATCAACCGTTATTTTCCAACAAGGGATTGTGCATCCGGAGAGCCTGTCAACCACCCTAGGTCGTGATCAAAATACAAAAATATTTCCAGGCACATGCTTCGACCTCAAAAAAATCCATGTTTTCGTTAAGTGGGAACACTGAAATTTTTTTCCCAGGTAGGTCTTTTCATCACCTATCTTTCACGCCATCAACCGTTATTTTCCGACAAGGGATTTGGCATCCGGAGCCTGTCAACCACCTTAGGTCGTGATCAAAATACAAAAATACTTCCAGGCGCATGCCTCGACCTCAAAAAAATCCATGTTCTCGTTAAGTGGCAACACTGAAATTTTTTTCCCAGATAGATCTATATATCACCTATCTTTCACGCCATCAACCGTTATTTTCCAACAAGGGATTTGGCATCCGGAGCCTGTCAACCACCCTAGGTCGTGATCAAAACACAAAAATATTTCCAGGCGCATGCTTCGACCTCAAAAAAATCCATGTTTTCGTTAAGTGGGAACACTGAAATTTTTTTCCCCAGTAGGTCTATTCATCACCTATCTTTCACGTTATCAACCGTTATTTTCCGACAAGGGATTTGGCATCTGGAGCCTGTCAACCACCCTAGGTCGTGATCAAAATAAATAAATATTTCCAGGCGCATGCTTCGACCTCAAAAAAATCCATGTTCTCGTTAAGTGGGAACACTGAAATTTTTTCTCAAGTAGGTGTGTTCATCATCTATCTTTCACGCCATCAACCGTTATTTTCCGACAAGGAATTTGGCATCCGGAGCCTGTCAACCACCTTAGGTCGTGATGAAAATACAAAAATATTTCCAGGCACATGCTTCCACCTAAAAAAAATCCATGTTTTCGTTAAGTGGGAACACTGAAATTTTTTACCCAGGTAGGTCTATTCATCACCTATCTTTCACGCCATCAACCGTTATTTTCCAACAAGGGATTTGGCATCCGGAGCCTGTCTACCACCTTAGTTCGTGATCAAAATACAAAAATATTTCCAGGCGCATGCTTCGACCTCAAAAAAATCCATGTTCTCGTTAAGTGGGAACACTGAAATTTTTTCTCAAGTAGGTGTGTTCATCATCTATCTTTCACGCCATCAACCGTTATTTTCCGACAAGGAATTTGGCATCCGGAGCCTGTCAACCACCTTAGGTCGTGATCAAAATACAAAAATATTTCCAGGCGCATGCCTCGACCTCAAAAAAATCCATGTTCTCGTTAAGTGGCAACACTGAAATTTTTTTCTCAGATAGGTCTATTCATCACCTATCTTTCACGCCATCAACCGTTATTTTCCAACAAGGGATTTGGCATCCGGAGCCTGTCAACCACCCTAGGTCGTGATCAAAATACAAAAATATTTCCAGGCGCATGCTTCGACCTCAAAAAAATCCATGTTTTCGTTAAGTGGGAACACCGAAATTTTTTCCCGGGTAGGTCTATTCATCACCTATCTTTCACGCCATCAACCGTTATTTTCCGATAAGGAATTATGCATCCGGAGCCTGTCAACCACCTTAGGTCGTGATCAAAATACAAAAATATTTCCAGGCGCATGTCTCGACCTCAAAAAAATCCATGTTCTCGTTAAGTGGCAACACTGAAATTTTTTTCCCAGATAGGTCTATTCATCACCTATCTTTCACGCTATCAACCGTTATTTTTCGACAAAGAATTATGCATCCGGAGCCTGTCAACCACCTTAGGTCGTGATGAAAATACAAAAATATTTCCAGGCGCATGCTTCGACCTCAAAAAAATCCATTTTTTCGTTAAGTGGGAACACTGAAATTTTTTTCCCAGGTAGGTCTATTCATCACCTATCTTTCACGCCATCAACCGTTATTTTCCGACAAGGAATTTGGCATCCGGAGCCTGTCAACCACCTTAGGTCGTGATCAAAATACAAAAATATTTTCAGGCGCATGCCTCGACCTCAAAAAAATCCATGTTCTCGTTAAGTGGGAACACTGAAATTTTTTTCCTAAGTAGGTCTATTCATCACCTATCTTTCACAAAATCAACCGTTATTTTCCAACAAGGAATTTGGCATCCGGAGCCTGTCAACCACCCTAGGTCGTGATCAAAATACAAAAATATTTCCAGGCGCATGCTTCGACCTCAAAAAAATCCATGTTTTCGTTAAGTGGGAACACCGAAATTTTTTCCCAGGTAGGTATATTCATCACCTATCTTTCACGCCATCAACCGTTATTTTCCGACAAGGAATTTGGCATCTGGAACCTGTCAACCACCTTAGGTCGTGATCAAAATACAAAAATATTTCCAGGCCCATGCTTCGACCTCAAAAAAATCCATGTTTTCGTTAAGTGGGAACACCGAAATTTTTTTCCCAGGTAGGTCTATTCATCACGTATCTTTCACACCATCAACCGTTATTTTCCGACAAGGAATTATGCATCCGGAGCCTGTCAACCACCTTAGGTCGTGATCAAAATACAAAAATATTTCCAGGCGCATGCTTCGACCTCAAAAAAATCCATGTTCTCGTTAAGTGGCAACACTGAAATTTTTTTCCCGGGTAGGTCTATTCATCACCTATCTTTCACGCCATCAACCGTTATTTTCCGACAAGGGATTTGCTATCTGGAGCCTCTCAACCACCCTAGGTCGTGATCAAAATACAAAAATATTTCCAGGCGCATGCCTCGACCTCAAAAGAATCCATGTTCTCGTTAAGTGGCAACACTGAAATTTTTTCCCGGGTAGGTCTATTCATCACCTATCTTTCACGCCATCAACCGTTATTTTCCGACAAGGGATTTGCTATCTGGAGCCTCTCAACCACCCTAGGTCGTGATCAAAATACAAAAATATTTCCAGACACATGCTTCGACCTCAAAAAAACCCATGTTTTCGGTAAATGGGAACTTTGAAATTTATTTCCCAGGTAGGTATATTCATCACCTATCTTTCACGCCATCAACCGTTATTTTCCGACAAGGGATTTGCTATCTGGAGCCTCTCAACCACCCTCGGTCGTGATCAAAATACAAAAATATTTCCAGGCGCATGCTTCGACCTCAAAAAAATCCATGTTTTCGTTAAGTGGCAACACTGAAATTTTTTTTCCAGGTAGGTCTATTCATCACCTATCTTTCACGCCATCAACCGTTATTTTCCGACAAGGGATTTGGCATCCGGAGCCTGTCAACCACCTTAGGTCGTGATCAAAATACAAAAATATTCCCAGGTGCATGCTTCGACCTCAAAAGAATCCATGTTCTCGTTAAGTGGCAACACTGAAATTTTTTTCCCGGGTAGGTCTATTCATCACCTATCTTTCACGCCATCAACCGTTATTTTCCGACAAGGGATTTGCTATCTGGAGCCTCTCAACCACCCTTGGTCGTGATCAAAATACAAAAATATTTCCAGACACATGCTTCGACCTCAAAAAAATCCATGTTCTCGTTAAATGGCAACACTGAAATTTTTTTCCTAGATAGGTTTATTCATCACCTATCTTTCACGCCATCAACCGTTATTTTCCGACAAGGGATTTGGCATCCGGAGCCTGTCAACCACCTTAGGTCGTGATGAAAATACAATAATATTTCCAGGCGCATGCTTCGACCTAAAAAAAATCCATGTTTTCGTTCAGTGGGAACACTGAAATTTTTTTACCAGGTAGGTCTATTCATCATCTATCTTTCACGCCATCAACCGTTATTTTCTGACAAGGGATTTAGCATCCGGAGTCTGTCAACCACCTTAGGTCGTGATCAAAATACAAAAATATTTCCAGGCGCATGCTTCGACCTCAAGAAAATCCATTTTTTCGTTAAGTGGGAACACTGAAATTTTTTTCCCAGGTAGGTCTATTCATCACCTATCTTTCACGCCATCAACCGTTATTTTCCGACAAGGAATTTGGCATCCGGAGCCTGTCAACCACCTTAGGTCGTGATCAAAATACAAAAATATTTCCAGGCGCATGTCTCGACCTCAAAAAAATCCATGTTCTCGTTAAGTGGCAACACTGAAATTTTTTTCCCAGATAGGTCTATTCATCACCTATCTTTCACGCCATCAACCGTTATTTTCCGACAAGGAATTATGCATCCGGAGCCTGTCAACCACCTTAGGTCGTGATCAAAATACAAAAATATTTCCAGGCGCATGCTTCGACCTCAAAAAAATCCATGTTCTCGTTAAGTGGCAACACTGAAATTTTTTTCCCAGATAGGTCTATTCATCACCTATCTTTCACAAAATCAACCGTTATTTTCCAACAAGGGATTTGGCATCCGGAGCCTGTCAACCACCCTAGGTCGTGATCAAAATACAAAAATATTTCCAGGCGCATGCTTCGACCTCAAAAAAATCCATGTTTTCGTTAAGTGGGAACACTGAAATTTTTTCCGGGTAGGTCTATTCATCACCTATCTTTCACGCCATCAACCGTTATTTTCCGACAAGGAATTATGCATCCGGAGCCTGTCAACCACCTTAGGTCGTGATCAAAATACAAAAATATTTCCAGGCGCATGTCTCGACCTCAAAAAAATCCATGTTCTCGTTAAGTGGCAACACTGAAATTTTTTTCCCAGATAGGTCTATTCATCACCTATCTTTCACGCTATCAACCGTTATTTTACGACAAGGAATTATGCATCCTAAGCCTGTCAACCACCTTAGGTCTTGATGAAAATACAGAAATATTTCCAGGCGCATGCTTCGACCTCAAAAAAATCCATTTTTTCGTTAAGTGGGAACACTGAAATTTTTTTCCCAGGTAGGTCTATTCATCACCTATCTTTCACGCCATCAACCGTTATTTTCCGACAAGGAATTTGGCATCCGGAGCCTGTCAACCATCTTAGGTCGTGATCAAAATACAAAAATATTTCCAGGCGCATGCCTCGACCTCAAAAAAATCCATGTTCTCGTTAAGTGGGAACACCGAAATTTTTTCCCAGGTAGGTCTATTCATCACCTATCTTTCACGCCATCATTCGTTATTTTCCGACAAGGAATTTGGCATCCGGAGCCTGTCAACCACCTTAGGTCGTGATCAAAATACAAAAATATTTCCAGGCGCATGCCTCGACCTCAAAAAAATCCATGTTCTCGTTAAGTGGGAACACTGAAATTTTTTTCCTAAGTAGGTCTATTCATCACCTATCTTTCACGCCATCAACCGTTATTTTCCAACAAGGAATTTGGCATCCGGAGCCTGTCAACCACCCTAGGTCGTGATCAAAATACAAAAATATTTCCAGGCGCATGCTTCGACCTCAAAAAAATCCATGTTTTCGTTAAGTGGGAACACCGAAATTTTTTCCCAGGTAGGTATATTCATCACCTATCTTTCACGCCATCAACCGTTATTTTCCGACAAGGAATTTGGCATCTGGAACCTGTCAACCACCTTAGGTCGTGATCAAAATACAAAAATATTTCCAGGCCCATGCTTCGACCTCAAAAAAATCCATGTTTTCGTTAAGTGGGAACACCGAATATTTTTTCCCAGGTAAGTCTATTCATCACCTATTTTCACACCATCAACCGTTATTTTTCGACAAGGAATTATGCATCCGGAGCCTGTCAACCACCTTAGGTCGTGATCAAAATACAAAAATATTTCCAGGCGCATGCTTCGACCTCAAAAAAATCCATGTTCTCGTTAAGTGGCAACACTGAAATTTTTTTCCCAGATAGGTCTATTCATCACCTATCTTTCACGCCATCAACCGTTATTTTCCGACAAGGGATTTGCTATCTGGAGCCTCTCAACCACCCTAGGTCGTGATCAAAATACAAAAATATTTCCAGGCGCATGCCTCGACCTCAAAAGAATCCATGTTCTCGTTAAGTGGCAACACTGAAATTTTTTTCCCGGGTAGGTCTATTCATCACCTATCTTTCACGCCATCAACCGTTATTTTCCGACAAGGGATTTGCTATCTGGAGCCTCTCAACCACCCTAGGTCATGATCAAAATACAAAAATATTTCCAGACACATGCTTCGACCTCAAAAAAACCCATGTTTTCGTTAAATGGGAACACTGAAATTTATTTCCCAGGTAGGTATACTCATCACCTATCTTTCACGCCATCAACCGTTATTTTCCGACAAGGGATTTGCTATCTGGAGCCTCTCAACCACCCTCGGTCGTGATCAAAATACAAAAATATTTCCAGGCGCATGCTTCGACCTCAAAAAAATCTATGTTTTCGTTAAGTGGCAACACTGAAATTTTTTTTCCAGGTAGGTCTATTCATCACCTATCTTTCACGCCATCAACCGTTATTTTCCGACAAGGGATTTGGCATCCGGAGCCTGTCAACCACCTTAGGTCGTGATCAAAATACAAAAATATTCCCAGGTGCATGCTTCGACCTCAAAAGAATCCATGTTCTCGTTAAGTGGCAACACTGAAATTTTTTTCCCGGGTAGGTCTATTCATCACCTATCTTTCACGCCATCAACCGTTATTTTCCGACAAGGGATTTGCTATCTGGAGCCTCTCAACCACCCTTGGTCGTGATCAAAATACAAAAATATTTCCAGACACATGCTTCGACCTCAAAAAATCCATGTTCTCGTTAAATGGCAACACTGAAATTTTTTTCCTAGATAGGTTTATTCATCACCTATCTTTCACGCCATCAACCGTTATTTTCCGACAAGGGATTTGGCATCCGGAGCCTGTCAACCACCTTAGGTCGTGATGAAAATACAATAATATTTCCAGGCGCATGCTTCGACCTAAAAAAAATCCATGTTTTCGTTCAGTGGGAACACTGAAATTTTTTTCCCAGGTAGGTCTATTCATCATCTATCTTTCACACCATCAACCGTTATTTTCTGACAAGGGATTTAGCATCCGGAGTCTGTCAACCACCTTAGGTCGTGATCAAAATACAAAAATATTTCCAGGCGCATGCTTCGACCTCAAGAAAATCCATTTTTTCGTTAGGTGGGAACACTGAAATTTTTTTCCCAGGTAGGTCTATTCATCACCTATCTTTCACGCCATCAACCGTTATTTTCCGACAAGGAATTTGGCATCCGGAGCCTGTCAACCACCTTAGGTCGTGATCAAAATACAAAAATATTTCCAGGCGCATGTCTCGACCTCAAAAAAATCCATGTTCTCGTTAAGTGGCAACACTGAAATTTTTTTCCCAGATAGGTCTATTCATCACCTATCTTTCACGCCATCAACCGTTATTTTCCGACAAGGAATTATGCATCCGGAGCCTGTCAACCACCTTAGGTCGTGATCAAAATACAAAAATATTTCCAGGCGCATGCTTCGACCTCAAAAAAATCCATGTTCTCGTTAAGTGGGAACACTGAAATTTTTTTTCCAGATAGGTCTATTCATCACCTATCTTTCACGCCATCAACCGTTATTTTCCAACAAGGGATTTGGCATCCGGAGCCTGTCAACCACCCTAGGTCGTGATCAAAATACAAAAATATTTCCAGGCGCATGCTTCGACCTCAAAAAAATCAATGTTTTCGTTAAGTGGGAACACTGAAATTTTTTCCGGGTAGGTCTATTCATCACCTATCTTTCACGCCATCAACCGTTATTTTCCGACAAGGAATTATGCATCCGGAGCCTGTCAACCACCTTAGGTCGTGATCAAAATACAAAAATATTTCCAGGCGCATGTCTCGACCTCAAAAAAATCCATGTTCTCGTTAAGTGGCAACACTGAAATTTTTTCCCAGGTAGGTCTATTCATCACCTATCTTTCACGCCATCAACCGTTATTTTCCGACAAGGAATTTGGCATCTGGAACCTGTCAACCACCTTAGGTCGTGATCAAAATACAAAAATATTTCCAGGCGCATGCTTCGACCTCAAAAAAATTCATGTTTTCGTTAAGTGGGAACACCGAAATTTTTTCCCAGGTAGGTCTATTCATCACCTATCTTTCACGCCATCAACCGTTATTTTCCGACAAGGAATTATGCATCCGGAGCCTGTCAACCACCTTAGGTCGCGATCAAAATACAAAAATATTTCCAGGCGCATGTCTCGACCTCAAAAAAATCCATGTTCTCGTTAAGTGGCAACACTGAAATTTTTTTCCCAGATAGGTCTATTCATCACCTATCTTTCACGCCATCAACCATTATTTTCCAACAAGGGATTTGGCATCCGGAGCCTGTCAACCACCCTAAGTCGTGATCAAAATACAAAAATATTTCCAGGCGCATGTCTCGACCTCAAAAGAATCCATGTTCTCGTTAAGTGGCAACACTGAAATTTTTTCCCGGGTAGGTCTATTCATCACCTATCTTTCATGCCATCAACCGTTATTTTCCGACAAGGGATTTGCTATCTGGAGCCTCTCAACCACCCTAGGTCGTGATCAAAATACAAATATATTTCCAGGCGCATGCTTCGACCTCAAAAAAATCCATGTTCTCGTTAAGTGGCAACACTGAAATTTTTTTCCCGGGTAGGTCTATTCATCACCTATCTTTCACGCCATCAACCGTTATTTTCCAACAAGGGATTTGGCATCCGGAGCCTGTCAACCACCTTAGGTCGCGATCAAAATACAAAAATATTTCCAGGCGCATGTCTCGACCTCAAAAAAATCCATGTTCTCGTTAAGTGGCAACACTGAAATTTTTTCCCAGATAGGTCTATTCATCACCTATCTTTCACGCCATCAACTTTTATTTTCCGACAAGGAATTATGCATCCGGAGCCTGTCAACCACCTTAGGTCGCGATCAAAATACAAAAATATTTCCAGGCGCATGTCTCGACCTCAAAAGAATCCATGTTCTCGTTAAGTGGCAACACTGAAATTTTTTTCCCGGGTAAATCTATTCATCACCTATCTTTCACGCCATCAACCGTTATTTTCCGACAAGGGATTTGCTATCTGGAGCCTCTCAACCACCCTAGGTCGTGATCAAAATACAAAAATATTTCCAGACACATGCTTCGACCTCAAAAAAACCCATGTTTTCGTTAAATGGGAACACTGAAATTTTTTTCCCAGGTAGGTCTATTCATCACCTATCTTTCACGCCATCAACCGTTATTTTCCAACAAGGGATTTGGCATCCGGAGCCTGTCAACCACCTTAGGTCGTGATCAAAATACAAAAATATTTCCAGGCGCATGCTTCGACCTCAAAAAAATTCATGTTCTCGTTAAGTGGGAACACTGAAAATTTTTTCCAGGTAGGTCTATTCATCACCTATCTTTCACGTCATCAACCGTTATTTTCCGACAAGGGATTTGGCATCTGGGGCCTGTCAACCACCTTAGGTCGTGATCAAAATACAAAAATATTTCCAGACACATGCTTCGACCTCAAAAAAACCCATGTTTTCGTTAAATGGGAACACTGAAATTTTTTTCCCAGGTAGGTCTATTCATCACCTATCTTTCACGTCATCAACCGTTATTTTCCGACAAGGGATTTGGCATCTGGGGCCTGTCAACCACCTTAGGTCGTGATCAAATTACAAAAATATTTCCAGACACATGCTTCGACCTCAAAAAAACCCATGTTTTCGTTAAATGGGAACACTGAAATTTTTTTCCCAGGTAGGTCTATTCATCACCTATCTTTCACGCCATCAACCGTTATTTTCCGACAAGGGATTTGCTATCTGGAGCCTCTCAACCACCCTAGGTCGTGATCAAAATACAAAAATATTTCCAGACACATGCTTCGACCTCAAAAAAACCCATGTTTTCGTTAAATGGGAACACTGAAATTTTTTTCCCAGGTAGGTCTATTCATCACCTATCTTTCACGCCATCAACCGTTATTTTCCAACAAGGGATTTGGCATCCGGAGCCTGTCAACCACCTTAGGTCGTGATCAAAATACAAAAATATTTCCAGGCGCATGCTTCGACCTCAAAAAAATTCATGTTCTCGTTAAGTGGGAACACTGAAAATTTTTTCCAGGTAGGTCTATTCATCACCTATCTTTCACGTCATCAACCGTTATTTTCCGACAAGGGATTTGGCATCTGGGGCCTGTCAACCACCTTAGGTCGTGATCAAAATACAAAAATATTTCCAGGCGCATGCTTCGACCTCAAAAAAATTCATGTTCTCGTTAAGTGGGAACACTGAAATTTTTTTTCAAGTAGGTCTATTCATCACCTATCTTTCGCTTCATCAACCGTTATTTTCCGACAAGGGATTTGGCATCCGGAGAATGTCAACCACCTTAGGTCGTGATCAAAATACAAAAATATTTCCAGGCGCATGCTTCGACCTCAAAAAAATCCATGTTCGGGTTAAGTGGCAACACTGAAATTTTTTTCCCAGATAGGTCTATTCATCAGCTATCTTTCACGCCATCAACCGTTATTTTCCGACAAGGGATTTGGCATCCGGAGCCTGTCAACCACCTTAGGTCGTGATCAAAATACAAAAATATTTCCAGGCGCATGCTTCGACCTCAAAAAAATCCATGTTCTCGTTAAGTGGCAACACTGAAATTTTTTTCCCAGGTAGGTCTATTCATCAGCTATCTTTCACGCCATCAACCGTTATTTTCCGACAAGGGATTTGCTATCTGGAGCCTCTCAACCACCCTAGGTCGTGATCAAAATACAAAAATATTTCCAGGCGCATGCTTCGACCTCAAAAGAACCCATGTTATCGTAAAGTGGGAACACTGAAATTTTTTTCCCAGGTAGGTCTATTCATCACCTATCTTTCACGCTATCAACCGTTATTTTCCGACAAGGGATTTGGCATCCGGAGCCTGTCAACCACCTTAGGTCGTGATCAAAATACAAAAATATTCCCAGGCGCATGCTTCGACCTCAAAAAAATCCATGTTCTCGTTAAGTGGAAACACTGAAATTTTTTTCTAGATAGGTCTATTCATCACCTATCTTTCACGTCATCAACCGTTATTTTCCGACAAGGGATTTGGCATCTGGAGCCTGTCAACCACCCTAGGTCGTGATCAAAATACAAAAATATTTCCAGGCACATGTTTCGACCTCAAAAAAACCCATGTTTTCGTTAAATGGGAACACTGAAATTTTTTCCTAGGTAGGTCTATTCATCACCTATCTTTCACGCCATCAACCGTTATTTTCCGACAAGGGATTTGGCATCCGGAGCCTGTCAACCACCTTAGGTCGTGATCAAAATACAAAAATATTTCCAGGCGCATTTTTCGACCTCAAAAAAATTCATGTTCTCGTTAAGTGGGAACACTGAAATTTTTTTCCCAGGTAGGTCTATTCATCACCTATCTTTCACGTCATCAACCGTTATTTTCCGACAAGGGATTTGGCATCTGGAGCCTGTCAACCACCCTAGGTCGTGATCAAAATACAAAAATATTTCCAGGCGCATGCTTCGACCTCAAAAAAATTCATGTTCTCGTTAAGTGGGAACACTGAAATTTTTTTCCCAGGTAGGTCTATTCATCACCTATCTTTCACGCCATCAACCGTTATTTTCCGACAAGGGATTTGCTATCTGGAGCCTCTCAACCACCCTAGGTCGTGATCAAAATACAAATATATTTCCAGGCGCATGCTTCGACCTCAAAAAAATCCATGTTCTCGTTAAGTGGCAACACTGAAATTTTTTTCCCGGGTAGGTCTATTCATCACCTATCTTTCACGCCATCAACCGTTATTTTCCGACAAGGAATTTGGCATCTGGAGCCTGTCAACCACTCTAGGTCGTGATCAAAATACAAAAATATTTCCAGGCGCATGATTCGACCTCAAAAAAATCCATGTTCTCGATAAGTGGGAACACCGAAATTTTTTCCCAGGTAGGTCTATTCATCACCTATCTTTCACGCCATCAACCGTTATTTTCCGACAAGGAATTATGCATCCGGAGCCTGTCAACCACCTTAGGTCGCGATCAAAATACAAAAATATTTCCAGGCGCATGTCTCGACCTCAAAAAAATCCATGTTCTCGTTAAGTGGCAACACTGAAACTTTTTTCCCAGATAGGTCTATTCATCACCTATCTTTCACGCCATCAACCGTTATTTTCCGACAAGGAATTATGCATCCGGAGCCTGTCAACCACCTTAGGTCGCGATCAAAATACAAAAATATTTCCAGGCGCATGTCTCGACCTCAAAAGAATCCATGTTCTCGTTAAGTGGCAACACTGAAATTTTTTTCCCGGGTAGGTCTATTCATCACCTATCTTTCACGCCATCAACCGTTATTTTCCGACAAGGGATTTGCTATCTGGAGCCTCTCAACCACCCTAGGTCGTGATCAAAATACAAAAATATTTCCAGACACATGCTTCGACCTCAAAAAAACCCATGTGTTCGTTAAATGGGAACACTGAAATTTTTTTCCCAGGTAGGTCTATTCATCACCTATCTTTCACGCCATCAACCGTTATTTTCCAACAAGGGATTTGGCATCCGGAGCCTGTCAACCACCTTAGGTCGTGATCAAAATACAAAAATATTTCCAGGCGCATGCTTCGACCTCAAAAAAATTCATGTTCTCGTTAAGTGGGAACACTGAAAATTTTTTCCAGGTAGGTTTATTCATCACCTATCTTTCACGTCATCAACCGTTACTTTCCGACAAGGGATTTGGCATCTGGAGCCTGTCAACCACCTTAGGTCGTGATCAAAATACAAAAATATTTCAAGAAGCATGCTTCGACCTCAAAAAAATTCATGTTCTCGTTAAGTGGGAACACTGAAATTTTTTTTCAAGTAGGTCTATTCATCACCTATCTTTCGCTTCATCAACCGTTATTTTCCAACAAGGGATTTGGCATCCGGAGACTGTCAACCACCTTAGGTCGTGATCAAAATACAAAAATATTTCCAGGCGCATGCTTCGACCTCAAAAAAATCCATGTTCTCGTTAAGTGGCAACACTGAAATTTTTCCCAGATAGGTCTATTCATCAGCTATCTTTCACGCCATCAACCGTTATTTTCCGACAAGGGATTTGGCATCCGGAGCCTGTCAACCACCTTAGGTCGTGATCAAAATACAAATATATTTCCAGGCGCATGCTTCGACCTCAAAAAAATCCATGTTCTCGTTAAGTGGCAACACTGAAATTTTTTTCCCAGGTAGGTCTATTCATCACCTATCTTTCACGCCATCAACCGTTATTTTCCGACAAGGGATTTGCTATCTGGAGCCTCTCAACCACCCTAGGTCGTGATCAAAATACAAAAATATTTCCAGGCGCATGCTTCGACCTCAAAAAAACCCATGTTCCCGTAAAGTGGGAACACTGAAATTTTTTTCCCAGGTAGGTCTATTCATCACCTATCTTTCACGCTATCAACCGTTATTTTCCGACAAGGGATTTGGCATCCGGAGCCTGTCAACCACCTTAGGTCATGATCAAAATACAAAAATATTTCCAGCCACATGCTTCGACCTCAAAAAAATCCATGTTTTCGTTAAGTGGGACCACTGACATTTTTTTCCCAGATAGGTCTATTCATCGCCTATCTTTCACGCCATCAACCGTTATTTTCCGACAAGGGATTTGGCATCCGGAGCCTGTCAACCACCTTAGGTCGTGATCAAAATACAAAAATATTCCCAGGCGCATGCTTCGACCTCAAAAAAATCCATGTTCTCGTTAAGTGGAAACACTGAAATTTTTTTCTAGATAGGTCTATTCATCACCTATCTTTCACGTCATCAACCGTTATTTTCCGACAAGGGATTTGGCATCTGGAGCCTGTCAACCACCCTAGGTCGTGATCAAAATACAAAAATATTTCCAGGCACATGTTTCGACCTCAAAAAAACCCATGTTTTCGTTAAATGGGAACACTGAAATTTTTTCCTAGGTAGGTCTATTCATCACGCATCCGGAGCCTGTCAACCACCTTAGGTCGTGATCAAAATACAAAAATATTTCCAGGCGCATTTTTCGACCTCAAAAAAATTCATGTTCTCGTTAAGTGGGAACACTGAAAATTTTTTCCCAGGTAGGTCTATTTATCACCTATGTTTCACGCCATCAACCGTTATTTTCCGACAAGGGATTTGGCATCCGGAGCCTGTCAACCACCTTAGGTCGTGATCAAAATACAAAAATATTTCCAGGTGCATGCTTCGACCTCAAAAAAATCCATGTTCTCGTTAAGTGGCAACACTGAAATTTTTTTCCCAGGTAGGTCTATTCATCACCTATCTTTCACGTCATCAACCGTTATTTTCCGACAAGGAATTTGGCATCTGGAGCCTGTCAACCACCTTAGGTCGTGATCAAAATACAAAAATATTTCCAGGCGCATGATTCGACCTCAAAAAAATTCATGTTCTCGTTAAGTGGGAACACTGAAATTTTTTTCCCAGGTAGGTCTATTTATCACCTATGTTTCACGCTATCAACCGTTATTTTCCGACAAGGGATTTGGCATCCGGAGCCTGTCAACCACCTTAGGTCGTGATCAAAATACAAAAATATTTCCAGGCGCATGCTTCGACCTCAAAAAAATCCATGTTCTCGTTAAGTGGCAACACTGAAATTTTTTTCCCGGGTAGGTCTATTCATCACCTATATTTCACGCTATCAACCGTTTCTTTCCGACAAGGGATTTGGCATCTGGAGCCTCTCAACCACCCTAGGTCGTGATCAAAATACAAAATATTTCCAGGCACATGCTTCGACCTCAAAAAAACCCATGTTCCCGTAAAGTGGGATCACTGAAATTATTTTCCCAGTTAGGTCTATTCATCGCCTATCTTTCACGCTATCAACCGTTATTTTCCGACAAGGGATTTGGCATCCGGAGCCTGTCAACCACCTTAGGTCGTGATCAAAATACAAAAATATTTCCAGACACATGCTTCGACCTCAAAAAAACCCATGTGTTCGTTAAATGGGAACACTGAATTTTTTTTCCCAGGTAGGTCTATTCATCACCTATCCTTCACGCCATCAACCGTTATTTTCCAACAAGGGATTTGGCATCCGGAGCCTGTCAACCACCTTAGGTCGTGATCAAAATACAAAAATATTTCCAGGCGCATGCTTCGACCTCAAAAAAATTCATGTTCTCGTTAAGTGGGAACACTGAAAATTTTTTCCAGGTAGGTCTATTCATCACCTATCTTTCACGTCATCAACCGTTACTTTCCGACAAGGGATTTGGCATCTGGAGCCTGTCAACCACCTTAGGTCGTGATCAAAATACAAAAATATTTCCAGGCGCATGCTTCGACCTCAAAAAAATTCATGTTCTCGTTAAGTGGGAACACTGAAATTTTTTTTTCAAGTAGGTCTATTCATCACCTATCTTTCGCTTCATCAACCGTTATTTTCCAACAAGGGATTTGGCATCCGGAGACTGTCAACCACCTTAGGTCGTGATCAAAATACAAAAATATTTCCAGGCGCATGCTTCGACCTCAAAAAAATCCATGTTCTCGTTAAGTGGCAACACTGAAATTTTTTCCCAGATAGGTCTATTCATCAGCTATCTTTCACGCCATCAACCGTTATTTTCCGACAAGGGATTTGGCATCCGGAGCCTGTCAACCACCTTAGGTCGTGATCAAAATACAAAAATATTTCCAGGCGCATGCTTCGACCTCAAAAAAATTCATGTTCTCGTTAAGTGGGAACACTGAAAATTTTTTCCAGGTAGGTCTATTCATCACCTATCTTTCACGTCATCAACCGTTACTTTCCAACAAGGGATTTGGCATCCGGAGACTGTCAACCACCTTAGGTCGTGATCAAAATACAAAAATATTTCCAGGCGCATGCTTCGACCTCAAAAAAATCCATGTTCTCGTTAAGTGGCAACACTGAAATTTTTTCCCAGGTAGGTCTATTCATCACCTATCTTTCACGCCATCAACCGTTATTTTCCGACAAGGGATTTGCTATCTGGAGCCTCTCAACCACCCTAGGTCGTGATCAAAATACAAAAATATTTCCAGGCGCATGCTTCGACCTCAAAAAAACCCATGTTCCCGTAAAGTGGGAACACTGAAATTTTTTTCCCAGGTAGGTCTATTCATCACCTATCTTTCACGCTATCAACCGTTATTTTCCGACAAGGGATTTGGCATCCGGAGCCTGTCAACCACCCTAGGTCGTGATCAAAATACAAAAATATTTCCAGGCGCATGCTTCGACCTCAAAAAAATTCATGTTCTCGTTAAGTGGCAACACTGAAATTTTTTTCCCAGGTAGGTCTATTCATCACCTATCTTTCACGCCATCAATCGTTATTTTCCGACAAGGGATTTGGCATCCGGAGCCTGTCAACCACCTTAGGTCGTGATCAAAATACAAAAATATTCCCAGGCGCATGCTTCGACCTCAAAAAAATCCATGTTCTCGTTAAGTGGAAACACTGAAATTTTTTTCTAGATAGGTCTATTCATCACCTATCTTTCACGTCATCAACCGTTATTTTCCGACAAGGGATTTGGCATCTGGAGCCTGTCAACCACCCTAGGTCGTGATCAAAATACAAAAATATTTCCAGGCACATGTTTCGACCTCAAAAAAACCCATGTTTTCGTTAAATGGGAACACTGAAATTTTTTCCTAGGTAGGTCTATTCATCACCTATCTTTCACGCCATCAACCGTTATTTTCCGACAAGGGATTTGGCATCCGGAGCCTGTCAACCACCTTAGGTCGTGATCAAAATACAAAAATATTTCCAGGCGCATTTTTCGACCTCAAAAAAATTCATGTTCTCGTTAAGTGGGAACACTGAAATTTTTTTCCCAGGTAGGTCTATTCATCACCTATCTTTCACGTCATCAACCGTTATTTTCCGACAAGGGATTTGGCATCTGGAGCCTGTCAACCACCCTAGGTCGTGATCAAAATACAAAAATATTTCCAGGCGCATGCTTCGACCTCAAAAAAATTCATGTTCTCGTTAAGTGGCAACACTGAAATTTTTTTCCCAGGTAGGTCTATTCATCACCTATCTTTCACGCCATCAATCGTTATTTTCCGACAAGGGATTTGGCATCCGGAGCCTGTCAACCACCTTAGGTCGTGATCAAAATACAAAAATATTTCCAGGTGCATGCTTCGACCTCAAAAAAATCCATGTTCTCGTTAAGTGGCAACACTGAAATTTTTTTCCCAGGTAGGTCTATTCATCACCTATCTTTCACGCCATCAATCGTTATTTTCCGACAAGGGATTTGCTATCTGGAGCCTCTCAACCACCCTAGGTCGTGATCAAAATACAAAAATATTTCCAGGCGCATGCTTCGACCTCAAAAAAATTCATGTTCTCGTTAAGTGGGAACACTGAAATTTTTTTCCCAGGTAGGTCTATTTATCACCTATGTTTCACGCTATCAACCGTTATTTTCCGACAAGGGATTTGGCATCCGGAGCCTGTCAACCACCTTAGGTCGTGATCAAAATACAAAAATATTTCCAGACACATGCTTCGACCTCAAAAAAACCCATGTGTTCGTTAAATGGGAACACTGAATTTTTTTTCCCAGGTAGGTCTATTCATCACCTATCCTTCACGCCATCAACCGTTATTTTCCAACAAGGGATTTGGCATCCGGAGCCTGTCAACCACCTTAGGTCGTGATCAAAATACAAAAATATTTCCAGGCGCATGCTTCGACCTCAAAAAAATTCATGTTCTCGTTAAGTGGGAACACTGAAAATTTTTTCCAGGTAGGTCTATTCATCACCTATCTTTCACGTCATCAACCGTTACTTTCCGACAAGGGATTTGGCATCTGGAGCCTGTCAACCACCTTAGGTCGTGATCAAAATACAAAAATATTTCCAGGCGCATGCTTCGACCTCAAAAAAATTCATGTTCTCGTTAAGTGGGAACACTGAAATTTTTTTTTCAAGTAGGTCTATTCATCACCTATCTTTCGCTTCATCAACCGTTATTTTCCAACAAGGGATTTGGCATCCGGAGACTGTCAACCACCTTAGGTCGTGATCAAAATACAAAAATATTTCCAGGCGCATGCTTCGACCTCAAAAAAATCCATGTTCTCGTTAAGTGGCAACACTGAAATTTTTTCCCAGATAGGTCTATTCATCAGCTATCTTTCACGCCATCAACCGTTATTTTCCGACAAGGGATTTGGCATCCGGAGCCTGTCAACCACCTTAGGTCGTGATCAAAATACAAAAATATTTCCAGGCGCATGCTTCGACCTCAAAAAAATTCATGTTCTCGTTAAGTGGGAACACTGAAAATTTTTTCCAGGTAGGTCTATTCATCACCTATCTTTCACGTCATCAACCGTTACTTTCCAACAAGGGATTTGGCATCCGGAGACTGTCAACCACCTTAGGTCGTGATCAAAATACAAAAATATTTCCAGGCGCATGCTTCGACCTCAAAAAAATCCATGTTCTCGTTAAGTGGCAACACTGAAATTTTTTCCCAGGTAGGTCTATTCATCACCTATCTTTCACGCTATCAACCGTTATTTTCCGACAAGGGATTTGGCATCCGGAGCCTGTCAACCACCCTAGGTCGTGATCAAAATACAAAAATATTTCCAGGCGCATGCTTCGACCTCAAAAAAATTCATGTTCTCGTTAAGTGGCAACACTGAAATTTTTTTCCCAGGTAGGTCTATTCATCACCTATCTTTCACGCCATCAATCGTTATTTTCCGACAAGGGATTTGGCATCCGGAGCCTGTCAACCACCTTAGGTCGTGATCAAAATACAAAAATATTCCCAGGCGCATGCTTCGACCTCAAAAAAATCCATGTTCTCGTTAAGTGGAAACACTGAAATTTTTTTCTAGATAGGTCTATTCATCACCTATCTTTCACGTCATCAACCGTTATTTTCCGACAAGGGATTTGGCATCTGGAGCCTGTCAACCACCCTAGGTCGTGATCAAAATACAAAAATATTTCCAGGCACATGTTTCGACCTCAAAAAAACCCATGTTTTCGTTAAATGGGAACACTGAAATTTTTTCCTAGGTAGGTCTATTCATCACCTATCTTTCACGCCATCAACCGTTATTTTCCGACAAGGGATTTGGCATCCGGAGCCTGTCAACCACCTTAGGTCGTGATCAAAATACAAAAATATTTCCAGGCGCATTTTTCGACCTCAAAAAAATTCATGTTCTCGTTAAGTGGGAACACTGAAATTTTTTTCCCAGGTAGGTCTATTCATCACCTATCTTTCACGTCATCAACCGTTATTTTCCGACAAGGGATTTGGCATCTGGAGCCTGTCAACCACCCTAGGTCGTGATCAAAATACAAAAATATTTCCAGGCGCATGCTTCGACCTCAAAAAAATTCATGTTCTCGTTAAGTGGCAACACTGAAATTTTTTTCCCAGGTAGGTCTATTCATCACCTATCTTTCACGCCATCAATCGTTATTTTCCGACAAGGGATTTGGCATCCGGAGCCTGTCAACCACCTTAGGTCGTGATCAAAATACAAAAATATTTCCAGGTGCATGCTTCGACCTCAAAAAAATCCATGTTCTCGTTAAGTGGCAACACTGAAATTTTTTTCCCAGGTAGGTCTATTCATCACCTATCTTTCACGTCATCAACCGTTATTTTCCGACAAGGAATTTGGCATCTGGAGCCTGTCAACCACCTTAGGTCGTGATCAAAATACAAAAATATTTCCAGGCGCATGATTCGACCTCAAAAAAATTCATGTTCTCGTTAAGTGGGAACACTGAAATTTTTTTCCCAGGTAGGTCTATTTATCACCTATCTTTCACGCCATCAACCGTTATTTTCCGACAAGGGATTTGGCATCCGGAGCCTGTCAACCACCTTAGGTCGTGATCAAAATACAAAAATTTTTCCAGGCGCATGCTTCGACCTCAAAAAAATCCATGTTCTCGTTAAGTGGCAACACTGAAATTTTTTTCCCGGGTAGGTCTATTCATCACCTATATTTCACGCTATCAACCATTTCTTTCCGACAAGGGATTTGGCATCTGGAGCCTCTCAACCACCCTAGGTCGTGATCAAAATACAAAATATTTCCAGGCACATGCTTCGACCTCAAAAAAACCCATGTTCCCGTAAAGTGGGAACACTGAAATTATTTTCCCAGTTAGGTCTATTCATCGCCTATCTTTCACGCTATCAACCGTTATTTTCCGACAAGGGATTTGGCATCCGGAGCCTGTCAACCACCTTAGGCTGTGATCAAAATACAAAAATATTTCCAGGCGCATGCTTCGACTTCAAAAAAATCCATGTTCCAGTAAAGTGGCAACACTGAAATTTTTCCCGGGTAGGTCTATTCATCACCTATCTTTCACGCCATCAACCGTTATTTGCCGACAAGGGATTTGGCATCCGGAGCCTGTCAACCACCTTAGGTCGTGATCAAAATACAAATATATTTCCAGGCGCATGCTTCGACCTCAAAAAAATCCATGTTCTCGTTAAGTGGCAACACTGAAATTTTTTTCCTAGATAGGTCTATTCATCACCTATCTTTCACGCCATCAACCGTTATTTTCCGACAAGGGATTTGGCATCCGGAGCCTGTCAACCACCTTAGGTCGTGATCAAAATACAAAAATATTTCCAGGCGCATGCTTCGACCTCAAAAAAATCCATGTTCTCGTTAAGTGGCAACACTGAAATTTTTTTCCTAGATAGGTCTATTCATCACCTATCTTTCACGCCATCAACCGTTATTTTCCGACAAGGGATTTGGCATCCGGAGCCTGTCAACCACCTTAGGTCGTGATCAAAATACAAAAATATTCCCAGGCGCATGCTTCGACCTCAAAAAAATCCATGTTCTCGTTAAGTGGCAACACTGAAATTTTTTCCTAGATAGGTCTATTCATCACCTATCTTTCACGCCATCAACCGTTATTTTCCGACAAGGGATTTGGCATCCGGAGCCTGTCAACCACCTTAGGTCGTGATGAAAATAGAAAAATATTTCCAGGCGCATGCTTCGACCTCAAAAAAATCCATGTTTTCGTTAAATGGGAACACTGAAATTTATTACCCAGGTAGGTCTATTCATCACCTATCTTTCACGCCATCAACCGTTATTTTCCGACAAGGAATTTGGCATCCGGAGCCTGTCAACCACCTTAGGTCGTGATGAAAATACAAAAATATTTCCAGGCACATGCCTCGACCTCAAAAAAATCCATGTTCTCGTTAAGTGGCAACACTGAAATTTTTTTCCCAGATAGGTCTATTCATCACCTATCTTTCACGCCATCAACCGTTATTTTCCAACAAGGGATTTGGCATCCGGAGCCTGTCAACCACCTTAGGTCGTGATCAAAATACAAAAATATTCCCAGGCGCATGCTTCGACCTCAAAAAAATCCATGTTCTCGTTAAGTGGCAACACTGAAATTTTTTCCTAGATAGGTCTATTCATCACCTATCTTTCACGCCATCAACCGTTATTTTCCGACAAGGGATTTGGCATCCGGAGCCTGTCAACCACCTTAGGTCGTGATCAAAATACAAAAATATTTCCAGGCGCATGCTTCGACCTCAAAAAAATCCATGTTCTCGTTAAGTGGCAACACTGAAATCTTTTTCCCAGGTAGGCCTATTCATCACCTATCTTTCACGTCATCAACCGTTATTTTGCGACAAGGAATTTGGCATCTGGGGCCTGTCAACCACCCTAGGTCGTGATCAAAATACAAAAATATTTCCAGGCGCATGCTTCGACCTCAAAAAAATTCATGTTCTCGTTAAGTGGGAACACTGAAATTTTTTCCCAGGTAGGTCTATTCATCACCTATCTTTCACGCCATCAACCGTTATTTTCCGACAAGGGATTTGGCATCCGGAGCCTGTCAACCACCTTAGGTCGTGATCAAAATACAAAAATATTTCCAGGCGCATGCTTCGACCTAAAAAAAATCCATGTTTTCGTTAAGTGGGAACACTGAAATTTTTTTCCCAGGTAGTTTTATTCATCACCTATCTTTCACGCTATCAACAGTTATTTTCTGACAAGGAATTTGGCATCCGGAGTCTGTCAACCACCTTAGGTCGTGATCAAAATACAAAAATATTTCCAGGCGCATGCTTCGACCTCAAAAAAATCCATGTTTTCGTTAAATGGGAACACTGAAATTTTTTTCCCAGGTAGGTCTATTCATCACCTATCTTTCACGCCATCAACCGTTATTTTCCGACAAGGAATTTGGCATCCGGAGCCTGTCAACCACCTTAGGTCGTGATCAAAATACAAAAATATTTCCAGGCGCATGCTTCGACCTCAAAAAAATCCATGTTCTCGTTAAGTGGCAACACTGAAATCTTTTTCCCAGGTAGGCCTATTCATCACCTATCTTTCACGTCATCAACCGTTATTTTGCGACAAGGAATTTGGCATCCGAAGCCTGTCAACCACCTTAGGTCGTGATCAAAATACAAAAATATTTCCAGGCGCATGCTTCGACCTGAAAAAAACCCATGTTCCCGTAAAGTGGGAACACTGAAACTATTTTCCCAGGTAGGTCTATTCATCGCCTATCTTTCACGCTATCAACCGTTATTTTCCGACAAGGGATTTGGCATCCGGAGCCTGTCAACCACCTTAGGTCGTGATCAAAATACAAAAATATTTCCAGGCGCATGCTTCGACCTCAAAAAAATCCATGTTTTCGTTAAATGGGAACACTGAAATTTTTTCCCAGGTAGGTCTATTCATCACCTATCTTTCACGCCATCAACCGTTATTTTCCAACAAGGGATTTGGCATCCGGAGCCTGTCAACCACCCTAGGTCGTGATCAAAATACAAAAATATTTCCAGGCGCATGCTTCGACCTCAACAAAATCCATGTTCTCGTTAAGTGGAAACACTGAAATTCTTTTCCCAGGTAGGTCTATTCATCACCTATCTTTCACGCCATCAACCGTTATTTTCCGACAAAGGATTTGACATCCGGAGCCTGTCAACCACCTTAGGTCGTGATCAAAATACAAAAATATTTCCAGGCGCATGCTTCGACCTGAAAAAAACCCATGTTCCCGTAAAGTGGGAACACTGAAACTATTTTCCCAGGTAGGTCTATTCATCGCCTATCTTTCACGCTATCAACCGTTATTTTCCGACAAGGGATTTGGCATCCGGAGCCTGTCAACCACCTTAAGTCGTGATCAAAATACAAAAATATTTCCAGGCGCATGCTTCGACCTCAAAAAAATCCATGTTTTCGTTAAATGGGAACACTGAAATTTTTTTCCCAGGTAGGTCTATTCATCACCTATCTTTCACGCCATCAACCGTTATTTTCCGACAAGGGATTTGGCATCCGGAGCCTGTCAACCACCTTAGGTCGTGATCAAAATACAAAAATATTCCCAGGCGCATGCTTCGATCTCAAAAAAATCCATGTTCTCGTTAAGTGGCAACACTGAAATTTTTTTCTAGATAGGTCTATTCATCACCTATCTTTCACGCCATCAACCGTTATTTTCCGACAAGGGATTTGGCATCCGGAGCCTGTCAACCACCTTAGGTCGTGATCAAAATACAAAAATATTTCCAGGCGCATGCTTCGACCTAAAAAAAATCCATGTTTTCGTTAAGTGGGAACACTGAAATTTTTTTCCCAGGTAGTTTTATTCATCACCTATCTTTCACGCTATCAACAGTTATTTTCTGACAAGGAATTTGGCATCCGGAGTCTGTCAACCACCTTAGGTCGTGATCAAAATACAAAAATATTTCCAGGCGCATGCTTCGACCTCAAAAAAATCCATGTTTTCGTTAAATGGGAACACTGAAATTTTTTTCCCAGGTAGGTCTATTCATCACCTATCTTTCACGCCATCAACCGTTATTTTCCGACAAGGAATTTGGCATCCGGAGCCTGTCAACCACCTTAGGTCGTGATCAAAATACAAAAATATTTCCAGGTGCATGCCTCGACCTCAAAAAAATCCATGTTCTCGTTAAGTGGCAACACTGAAATTTTTTTCCCAGATAGGTCTATTCATCACCTATCTTTCACGCCATCAACCGTTATTTTCCAACAAGGGATTTGGCATCCGGAGCCTGTCAACCACCCTAGGGCGTGATCAAAATACAACAATATTTCCAGGCGCATGCTTCGACCTCAAAAAAATCCATGTTCCAGTAAAGTGGCAACACTGAAATTTTTTCCCGGGTAGGTTTATTTATCACCTATCTTTCACGCCATCAGCCGTTATTTTCCGACAAGGGATTTGGCATCTGGAGGCTGTCAACCACACTAGGTCGTGATCAAAATACAAAAATATTTCCAGGCACATGCTTCGACCTCAAAAAAAAACCCATGTTCCCGTTAAGTGGGAACACTGAAATTTTTTTTTCCAGGTAGGTCTATTCATCACCTATCTTTCACGCTATCAACCGTTATTTTCCGACAAGGGATTTGGCATCCGGAGCCTGTCAACCACCTTAGGTCGTGATCAAAATACAAAAATATTTCCAGGCGCATGCTTCGACCTCAAAAAAATCCATGTTTTCGTTAAGTGGCAACACTGAAATTTTTTTCCCAGGTAGGTCTATTCATCACCTATCTTTCACGCCATCAACCTTAATTTTCCGACAAGGGATTTGGAATCCGGAGCCTGTCAACAACCTTAGGTCGTGATCAAAATACAAAAATATTTCCAGGCGCATGCTTCGACCTCAAAAAAATCCATGTTCTCGTTAAGTGGCAACACTGAAATTTTTTTCCTAGATAGGTCTATTCATCACCTATCTTTCACGCCATCAACCGTTATTTTCCGACAAGGGATTTGGCATCCGGAGCCTGTCAACCACCTTAGGTCGTGATGAAAATACAAAAATATTTCCAGGTGCATGCTTCGACCTCAAAAAAATCCATGTTTTCGTTTAGTGGGAACACTGAAATTTTTTTCCCAGGTAGGTATATTCATCACCTATCTTTCACGCCATCAACCGTTATTTTCCGACAAGGAATTTGGCATCCGGAGCCTGTCAACCACCTTAGGTCGTGATCAAAATACAAAAATATTTCCAGGCACATGCCTCGACCTCAAAAAAATCCATGTTCTCGTTAAGTGGCAACACTGAAATTTTTTTCCCAGATAGGTCTATTCATCACCTATCTTTCACGCCATCAACCGTTATTTTCCAACAAGGGATTTGGCATCCGGAGCCTGTCAACCACCTTAGGTCGTGATCAAAATACAAAAATATTCCCAGGCGCATGCTTCGACCTCAAAAAAATCCATGTTCTCGTTAAGTGGCAACACTGAAATTTTTTCCTAGATAGGTCTATTCATCACCTATCTTTCACGCCATCAACCGTTATTTTCCGACAAGGGATTTGGCATCCGGAGCCTGTCAACCACCTTAGGTCGTGATGAAAATAGAAAAATATTTCCAGGCGCATGCTTCGACCTCAAAAAAATCCATGTTTTCGTTAAATGGGAACACTGAAATTTATTACCCAGGTAGGTCTATTCATCACCTATCTTTCACGCCATCAACCGTTATTTTCCGACAAGGAATTTGGCATCCGGAGCCTGTCAACCACCTTAGGTCGTGATGAAAATACAAAAATATTTCCAGGCACATGCCTCGACCTCAAAAAAATCCATGTTCTCGTTAAGTGGCAACACTGAAATTTTTTTCCCAGATAGGTCTATTCATCACCTATCTTTCACGCCATCAACCGTTATTTTCCAACAAGGGATTTGGCATCCGGAGCCTGTCAACCACCTTAGGTCGTGATCAAAATACAAAAATATTCCCAGGCGCATGCTTCGACCTCAAAAAAATCCATGTTCTCGTTAAGTGGCAACACTGAAATTTTTTCCTAGATAGGTCTATTCATCACCTATCTTTCACGCCATCAACCGTTATTTTCCGACAAGGGATTTGGCATCCGGAGCCTGTCAACCACCTTAGGTCGTGATCAAAATACAAAAATATTTCCAGGCGCATGCTTCGACCTCAAAAAAATCCATGTTCTCGTTAAGTGGCAACACTGAAATCTTTTTCCCAGGTAGGCCTATTCATCACCTATCTTTCACGTCATCAACCGTTATTTTGCGACAAGGAATTTGGCATCTGGGGCCTGTCAACCACCCTAGGTCGTGATCAAAATACAAAAATATTTCCAGGCGCATGCTTCGACCTCAAAAAAATTCATGTTCTCGTTAAGTGGGAACACTGAAATTTTTTCCCAGGTAGGTCTATTCATCACCTATCTTTCACGCCATCAACCGTTATTTTCCGACAAGGGATTTGGCATCCGAAGCCTGTCAACCACCTTAGGTCGTGATCAAAATACAAAAATATTTCCAGGCGCATGCTTCGACCTGAAAAAAACCCATGTTCCCGTAAAGTGGGAACACTGAAACTATTTTCCCAGGTAGGTCTATTCATCGCCTATCTTTCACGCTATCAACCGTTATTTTCCGACAAGGGATTTGGCATCCGGAGCCTGTCAACCACCTTAGGTCGTGATCAAAATACAAAAATATTTCCAGGCGCATGCTTCGACCTCAAAAAAATCCATGTTTTCGTTAAATGGGAACACTGAAATTTTTTCCCAGGTAGGTCTATTCATCACCTATCTTTCACGCCATCAACCGTTATTTTCCAACAAGGGATTTGGCATCCGGAGCCTGTCAACCACCCTAGGTCGTGATCAAAATACAAAAATATTTCCAGGCGCATGCTTCGACCTCAACAAAATCCATGTTCTCGTTAAGTGGAAACACTGAAATTCTTTTCCCAGGTAGGTCTATTCATCACCTATCTTTCACGCCATCAACCGTTATTTTCCGACAAAGGATTTGACATCCGGAGCCTGTCAACCACCTTAGGTCGTGATCAAAATACAAAAATATTTCCAGGCGCATGCTTCGACCTGAAAAAAACCCATGTTCCCGTAAAGTGGGAACACTGAAACTATTTTCCCAGGTAGGTCTATTCATCGCCTATCTTTCACGCTATCAACCGTTATTTTCCGACAAGGGATTTGGCATCCGGAGCCTGTCAACCACCTTAAGTCGTGATCAAAATACAAAAATATTTCCAGGCGCATGCTTCGACCTCAAAAAAATCCATGTTTTCGTTAAATGGGAACACTGAAATTTTTTTCCCAGGTAGGTCTATTCATCACCTATCTTTCACGCCATCAACCGTTATTTTCCGACAAGGGATTTGGCATCCGGAGCCTGTCAACCACCTTAGGTCGTGATCAAAATACAAAAATATTCCCAGGCGCATGCTTCGATCTCAAAAAAATCCATGTTCTCGTTAAGTGGCAACACTGAAATTTTTTTCTAGATAGGTCTATTCATCACCTATCTTTCACGCCATCAACCGTTATTTTCCGACAAGGGATTTGGCATCCGGAGCCTGTCAACCACCTTAGGTCGTGATCAAAATACAAAAATATTTCCAGGCGCATGCTTCGACCTAAAAAAAATCCATGTTTTCGTTAAGTGGGAACACTGAAATTTTTTTCCCAGGTAGTTTTATTCATCACCTATCTTTCACGCTATCAACAGTTATTTTCTGACAAGGAATTTGGCATCCGGAGTCTGTCAACCACCTTAGGTCGTGATCAAAATACAAAAATATTTCCAGGCGCATGCTTCGACCTCAAAAAAATCCATGTTTTCGTTAAATGGGAACACTGAAATTTTTTTCCCAGGTAGGTCTATTCATCACCTATCTTTCACGCCATCAACCGTTATTTTCCGACAAGGAATTTGGCATCCGGAGCCTGTCAACCACCTTAGGTCGTGATCAAAATACAAAAATATTTCCAGGTGCATGCCTCGACCTCAAAAAAATCCATGTTCTCGTTAAGTGGCAACACTGAAATTTTTTTCCCAGATAGGTCTATTCATCACCTATCTTTCACGCCATCAACCGTTATTTTCCAACAAGGGATTTGGCATCCGGAGCCTGTCAACCACCCTAGGGCGTGATCAAAATACAACAATATTTCCAGGCGCATGCTTCGACCTCAAAAAAATCCATGTTCCAGTAAAGTGGCAACACTGAAATTTTTTCCCGGGTAGGTTTATTTATCACCTATCTTTCACGCCATCAGCCGTTATTTTCCGACAAGGGATTTGGCATCTGGAGGCTGTCAACCACACTAGGTCGTGATCAAAATACAAAAATATTTCCAGGCACATGCTTCGACCTCAAAAAAAAACCCATGTTCCCGTTAAGTGGGAACACTGAAATTTTTTTTTCCAGGTAGGTCTATTCATCACCTATCTTTCACGCTATCAACCGTTATTTTCCGACAAGGGATTTGGCATCCGGAGCCTGTCAACCACCTTAGGTCGTGATCAAAATACAAAAATATTTCCAGGCGCATGCTTCGACCTCAAAAAAATCCATGTTTTCGTTAAGTGGCAACACTGAAATTTTTTTCCCAGGTAGGTCTATTCATCACCTATCTTTCACGCCATCAACCTTAATTTTCCGACAAGGGATTTGGAATCCGGAGCCTGTCAACAACCTTAGGTCGTGATCAAAATACAAAAATATTTCCAGGCGCATGCTTCGACCTCAAAAAAATCCATGTTCTCGTTAAGTGGCAACACTGAAATTTTTTTCCTAGATAGGTCTATTCATCACCTATCTTTCACGCCATCAACCGTTATTTTCCGACAAGGGATTTGGCATCCGGAGCCTGTCAACCACCTTAGGTCGTGATGAAAATACAAAAATATTTCCAGGTGCATGCTTCGACCTCAAAAAAATCCATGTTTTCGTTTAGTGGGAACACTGAAATTTTTTTCCCAGGTAGGTATATTCATCACCTATCTTTCACGCCATCAACCGTTATTTTCCGACAAGGAATTTGGCATCCGGAGCCTGTCAACCACCTTAGGTCGTGATCAAAATACAAAAATATTTCCAGGCGCATGCCTCGACCTCAAAAAAATCCATGTTCTCGTTAAGTGGGAACACTGAAATTTTTTTCCCAGGTAGGTCTATTCATCAGCTATCTTTCACGCTATCAACCGTTATTTTCTGACAAGGGATTTGGCATCCGGAGTCTGTCAACCACCTTAGGTCGTGATGAAAATACAAAAATATTTCCAGGCGCATGCTTCGACCTCAAAAAAATCCATGTTTTCGTTAAATGGGAACACTGAAAATTTTTTCCCAGGTAGGCCTTTTCATCACCTATCTTTCGCGCCATCAACCGTTATTTTCCAACAAGGAATTTGGCATCCGGAGCCTGTCAACCACCTTAGATTGTGATCAAAATACAAAAATATTTCCAGGCACATGCTTCGACCTCAAAAAAATCAATGTTCTCGTTAAGTGGGAACACTGAAATTTTTTTCCCAGGTAGGTCTATTCATCGCCTATCTTTCACGCCATCAACCGTTATTTTCCATTAAGGGATTTGGCATCCGGAGCCTGTCAACCACCTTAGGTCGTGATCAAAATACAAAAATATTTCCAGGCGCATGCTTCGACCTCAAAAAAATCCATGTTCTCGTTAAGTGGAAACACTGAAATTCTTTTCCCAGGTAGGTCTATTTATCACCTATCTTTCACGTCATCAACCGTTATTTTGCGACAAGGAATTTGGCATCTGGGGCCTGTCAACCACCCTAGGTCGTGATCAAAATACAAAAATATTTCCAGGCGCATGCTTCGACCTCAACAAAATTCATGTTCTCGTTAAGTGGGAACACTGAAATTTTTTTCATAGGTAGGTCTATTCATCACCTATCTTTCACACCATCAACCGTTATTTTCCGACAAGGGATTTGGCATCCGGAGCCTGTCAACCACCCTAGGTCGTGATCAAAATACAAAAATATTTCCAGGCGCATGCTTCGACCTCAAAAAAATCCATGTTCTCGTTAAGTGGAAACACTGAAATTCTTTTCCCAGGTAGGTCTATTTATCACCTATCTTTCACGTTATCAACCGTTATTTTGCGACAAGGAATTTGGCATCTGGGGCCTGTCAACCACCCTAGGTCGTGATCAAAATACAAAAATATTTCCAGGCGCATGCTTCGACCTCAAAAAAATTCATGTTCTCGTTAAGTGGGAACACTGAAATTTTTTTCATAGGTAGGTCTGTTCATCACCTATCTTTCACGCCATCAACCGTTATTTTCCGACAAGGGATTTGGCATCTGGAGCCTCTCAACCACCCTAGGTCGTGATCAAAATACAAAAATATTTCCAGGCACATGCTTCGACCTCAAAAAAACCCATGTTCCCGTTAAGTGGGAACACTGAAACTATTTTCCCAGGTAGGTCTATTCATCGCCTATCTTTCACGCTATCAACCGTTATTTTCTGACAAGGGATTTGGCATCCGTAGCCTGTCAACCACCTTAGGTCGTGATCAAAATACAAAAATATTTCCAGGCGCATGCTTCGACCTCAAAAAAAATCCATGTTTTCATTAAGTGGCAACACTGAAATTTTTTTCCCAGGTAGGTCTATTCATCACCTATCTTTCACGCCATCAACCGTTATTTTCCGACAAGGGATTTGGCATCCGGAGCCTGTCAACCACCTTAGGTCGTGATCAAAATACAAAAATATTCCCCGGCGCATGCTTCGATCTCAAAAAAATCCATGTTCTCGTTAAGTGGCAACACTGAAATTTTTTCCCAAATAGGTCTATTCATCACCTATCTTTCACGCTATCAACCGTTATTTTCCGACAAGGGATTTGGCATCCGGAGCCTGTCAACCACCTTAGGTCGTGATGAAAATACAAAAATATTTCCAGGCGCATGCTTCGACCTAAAAAAAATCCATGTTTTCGTTAAGTGGGAACACTGAAATTTTTTTCCAGGTAGGTCTATTCATCACCTATCTTTCACGCCATCAACAGTTATTTTCTGACAAGGAATTTGGCATCCGGAGTCCGTCAACCACCTTAGGTCGTGATGAAAATACAAAAATATTTCCAGGCGCATGCTTCGACCTCAAAAAAATCCATGTTTTCGTTAAATATGAACACTGAAATTTTTTTCCCAGCTAGGTCTATTCATCACCTATCTTTCACGCCATCAACCGTTATTTTCCGACAAGGAATTTGGCATCCGGAGCCTGTCAACCACCTTAGGTCGTGATCAAAATACAAAAATATTTCCAGGTGCATGCCTCGACCTCAAAAAAATCCATGTTCTCGTTAAGTGGCAACACTGAAATTTTTTTCCCAGATAGGTCTATTCATCACCTATCTTTCACGCCATCAACCGTTATTTTCCAACAAGGGATTTGGCATCCGGAGCCTGTCAACCACCCTAGGTCGTGATCAAAATACAAAAATTTTTCCAGGCGCATGCTTCGACCTCAAAAAAATCCATGTTCCAGTAAAGTGGCAACACTGAAATTTTTTCCCGGGTAGGTTTATTTATCACCTATCTTTCACGCCATCAGCCGTTATTTTCCGACAAGGGATTTGGCATCTGGAGGCTGTCAACCGCCCTAGGTCGTGATCAAAATACAAAAATATTTCCAGGCACATGCTTCGACCTCAAAAAAAAACCCATGTTCCCGTTAAGTGGGAACACTGAAATTTTTTTTTCCAGGTAGGTCTATTCATCACCTATCTTTCACGCTATCAACCGTTATTTTCCGACAAGGGATTTGGCATCCGGAGCCTGTCAACCACCTTAGGTCGTGATCAAAATACAAAAATATTTCCAGGCGCATGCTTCGACCTCAAAAAAATCCATGTTTTCGTTAAGTGAAAACACTGAAATATTTTTCTCGGGTAGGTCTATTCATCACCTATCTTTCACGCCATCAACTTTAATTTTCCGACAAGGGATTTGGAATCCGGAGCCTGTCAACAACCTTAGGTCGTGATCAAAATACAAAAATATTTCCAGGCGCATGCTTCGACCTCAAAAAAATCCATGTTTTCGTTAAGTAGCAACACTGAAATTTTTTTCCTAGATAGGTCTATTCATCACCTATCTTTCACGCCATCAACCGTTATTTTCCGACAAGGGATTTGGCATCCGGAGCCTGTCAACCACCTTAGGTCGTGATGAAAATACAAAAATATTTCCAGGTGCATGCTTCGACCTCAAAAAAATCCATGTTTTCGTTAAGTGGGAACACTGAAATTTTTTTCCCAGGTAGGTCTATTCATCACCTATCTTTCACGCCATCAACCGTTATTTTCCGACAAGGAATTTGGCATCCGGAGCCTGTCAACCACCTTAGGTCATGATCAAAGTACAAAAATATTTCCAGGCGCATGCCTCGACCTCAAAAAAATCCATGTTTTCGTTAAGTGGGAACACTGAAATTTTTTTCCCAGGTAGTTCTATTCATCACCTATCTTTCACGCTATCAACCGTTATTTTCTGACAAGGAATTTGGCATCCGGAGTCTGTCAACCACCTTAGGTCGTGATGAAAATACAAAAATATTTCCAGGCGCATGCTTCGACCTCAAAAAAATCCATGTTTTCGTTAAATGGGAACACTGAAAATTTTTTCCCAGGTAGGCCTTTTCATCACCTATCTTTCGCGCCATCAACCGTTATTTTCCAACAAGGAATTTGGCATCCGGAGCCTGTCAACCACCTTAGGTCGTGATCAAAATACAAAAATATTTCCAGGCGCATGCTTCGACCTCAAAAAAATCCATGTTCTCGTTAAGTGGCAGCACTGAAATTTTTTCCCAGATAGGTCTATTCATCACCTATCTTTCACGCCATCAACCGTTATTTTCCAACAAGGGATTTGGCATCCGGAGCCTGTCAACCACCCTAGGTCGTGATCAAAATACAAAAATATTTCCAGGTGCATGCTTCGACCTCAAAAAAATCCATGTTCTCGTTAAGTGGCAACACTGAAATTTTTTTCCCAGGTAGGTCTATTCATCACCTATCTTTCACGCCATCAACCGTTATTTTCCGACAAGGGATTTGGCATCCGGAGCCTGTCAACAACCTTAGGTCGTGATCAAAATACAAAAATATTTCCAGGCGCATGCTTCGACCTCAAAAAAATCCATGTTTTCGTTAAATGGGAACACTGAACATTTTTTCCCAGGTAGGTCTATTCATCACCTATCTTTCGCGCCATCAACCGTTATTTTCCAACAAGGAATTTGGCATCCGGAGCCTGTCAACCACCTTAGGTCGTGATCAAAATACAAAAATATTTCCAGGCACATGCCTCGACCTCAAAAGAATCCATGTTCTCGTTAAGTGGGAACATTGAAATTTTTTTCCCAGGTAGGTCTATTCATCACCTATCTTTCACGCCATCAACCGTTATTTTCTGACAAGGAATTTGGCATCCGGAGTCTGTCAACCACCTTAGGTCGTGAACAAAATACAAAAATATTTCCAGGTGCATGCTTCGACCTCAAAAAAATCCATGTTTTCGTTAAGTGGGAACACTGAAATTTTTTTCCCAGGTAGGTCTATTCATCACCTATCTTTCACGCCATAAACCTTAATTTTCCGACAAGGGATTTGGCATCCGGAGCCTGTCAACAACCTTAGGTCGTGATCAAAATACAAAAATATTTCCAGGCGCATGCTTCGACCTCAAAAAAATCCATGTTTTCGTTAAGTGGCAACACTGAAATTTTTTTCCTAGATAGGTCTATTCATCACCTATCTTTCACGCCATCAACCGTTATTTTCCGACAAGGGATTTGGCATCCGGAGCCTGTCAACCACCTTAGGTCATGATAAAAATACAAAAATATTTCCGCATGCGCATGCTTCGACCTCAAAAAAATCCATGTTCTCGTTAAGTGGAAACACTGAAATCTTTTTCCCAGGTAGGCCTTTTCATCACCTATCTTTCGCGCCATCAACCCTTATTTTCCAACAAGGAATTTGGCATCCGGAGCCTGTCAACCACCTTAGGTTGTGATCAAAATACAAAAATATTTCCAGGCGCATGCTTCGACCTCAAAAAAATCCATGTTCTCGTTAAGTGGCAACACTGAAATTTTTTCCCAGATAGGTCTATTCATCACCTATCTTTCACGCTATCAACCGTTATTTTCCAACAAGGGATTTGGCATCCGGAGCCTGTCAACCACCCTAGGTCGTGATCAAAATACAAAAATATTTCCAGGTGCATGCTTCGACCTCAAAAAAATCCATGTTCTCGTTAAGTGGCAACACTGAAATTTTTTTTCCAGGTAGGTCTATTCATCACCTATCTTTCACGCCATCAATCTTAATTTTCCGACAAGGGATTTGGCATCCGGAGCCTGTCAACAACCTTAGGTCGTGATCAAAATACAAAAATATTTCCAGGCGCATGCTTCGACCTCAAAAAAATCCATGTTTTCGTTGAATGGGAACACTGAATTTTTTTTCCCAGGTAGGTCTATTCATCACCTATCTTTCGCGCCATCAATCGTTATTTTCCAACAAGGAATTTGGCATCCGGAGCCTGTCAACCACCTTAGGTCGTGATCAAAATACAAAAATATTTCCAGGCGCATGCCTCGACCTCAAAAAATCCATGTTTTCGTTAAGTGGGAACATTGAAATTTTTTTCACAGGTAGGTCTATTCATCACCTATCTTTCACGTCATCAACCGTTATTTTCTGACAAGGAATTTGGCATCCGGAGTCTGTCAACCACCTTAGGTCATGATGAAAATACAAAAATATTTCCAGGCAAATGCCTCGACCTCAAAAAAATCCATGTTTTCGTTAAGTGGGAACACTGAAATTTTTTTCCCAGGTAGGTCTATTTATCACCTATCTTTCACGCCATCAACCGTTATTTTCTGACAAGGAATTTGGCATCCGGAGTCTGTCAACCACCTTAGGTCGTGATGAAAATACAAAAATATTTCCAGGCGCATGCTTCGACCTCAAAAAAATCCATGTTTTCGTTTAGTGGCAACACTGAAATTTTTTTCCCAGGTAGGTCTATTCATTACCTATCTTTCACGCCATCAACCGTTATTTTCCGACAAGGAATTTGGCATCCGGAGTCTGTCAACCACCTTAGGTCGTGATGAAAATACAAAAATATTTCCAGGCGCATGCTTCGACCTCAAAAAAATCCATGTTTTCGTTAAGTGGCAACACTGAAATTTTTTTCCCAGGTAGGTCTATTCATTACCTATCTTTCACGCCATCAACCGTTATTTTCCGACAAGGAATTTGGCATCCGGAGTCTGTCAACCACCTTAGGTCGTGATGAAAATACAAAAATATTTCCAGGCGCATGCTTCGACCTCAAAAAAATCCATGTTTTCGTTTAGTGGCAACACTGAAATTTTTTTCCCAGGTAGGTCTATTCATTACCTATCTTTCACGCCATCAACCGTTATTTTCCGACAAGGAATTTGGCATCCGGAGTCTGTCAACCACCTTAGGTCGTGATGAAAATACAAAAATATTCCCAGGCGCATGCTTCGACCTCAAAAAAATTCATGTTCTCGTTAAGTGGCAACACTGAAATTTTTTTCCTAGATAGGTCTATTTATCACCTATCTTTCACGCCATAAACCGTTATTTTCCGACAAGGGATTTGGCATCCGCCGCCTGTCAACCACCTTAGGTCGTGATCAAAATACAAAAATATTTCCAGGCGCATGCTTCGACCTAAAAAAAATCCATGTTTTCGTTAAGTGGGAACACTGAAAATTTTTTTCCAGGTAGGTCTATTCATCACCTATCTTTCACGCCATCAACCGTTATTTTCCAAAAAGGGATTTGGCATCCGGAGCCTGTCAACCACCCTAGGTCGTGATCAAAATACAAAAATATTTCCAGGTGCATGCTTTGACCTCAAAAAAATCCATGTTCTCGTTAAGTGGCAACACTGAAATTTTTTTCCCAGGTAGGTCTATTCATTACCTATCTTTCACGCCATCAACCGTTATTTTCCGACAAGGGATTTGGCATCCGGAGCCTGTCAACCACTTTAGGTCGTGATCAAAATACAAAAATAATCCCAGGCGCATGCTTCGACCTCAAAAAAAATCCATGTTCTCGTTAAGTGGCAACACTGAAATTTTTTTCCTAGATAGGTCTATTTATCACCTATCTTTCACGCCATAAACCGTTATTTTCCGACAAGGGATTTGGCATCCGCAGCCTGTCAACCACCTTAGGTCGTGATCAAAATACAAAAATATTTCCAGGCGCATGCTTCGACCTCAAAGAAATCCATGTTTTCGTTAAGTGGGAACACTGAAATTTTTTTCCCAGGTAGGTCTATTCATCACCTATCTTTCACGCCATCAACCGTTATTTTCCGACAAGGAATTTAGCATCCGGAGCCTGTCAACCACCTTAGGTCGTGATCGAGGCACATGCCTCGACCTCAAAAACATCCATGTTCTCGTTAAGTGGCAACACTGAAATTTTTTTCCCAGATAGGTCTATTCATCACCTATCTTTCACGCCATCAACCGTTATTTTCCAACAAGGGATTTGGCATCCGGAGCCTGTCAACCACCCTAGGTCGTGATGAAAATACAAAAATATTTCAGGCACATGCTTCGACCTCAAAAAAATCCATGTTCTCGTTAATTGGCAACACTGAAATTTTTTTCCCGGGTAGGTCTATTCATCACCTATCTTTCATGCTTTCAACCGTTATTTTCCGACAAGGGATTTGGCATCTGGAGCCTGTCAACCACCCTAGGTCGTGATCAAAATACAAAAATATTTCCAGGCACATGCTTCGACCTCAAAAAAAAAACCCATGTTCCCGTTAAGTGGGAACACTGAATTTTTTTTTCCAGGTAGGTCTATTCATCGCCTATCTTTCACGCTATCAACCGTTATTTTCCGACAAGGGATTTGGCATCCGGAGCCTGTCAACCACCTTAGGTCGTGATCAAAATACAAAAATATTTCCAGGCGCATGCTTCGACCTCAAAAAAATCCATGTTTTCGTTAAGTGGCAACACTGAAATTTTTTCTTAGGTAGGTCTATTCATCACCTATCTTTCACGCTATCAACCTTAATTTTCCGACAAGGGATTTGGCATCCGGAGCCTGTCAACAACCTTAGGTCGTGATCAAAATACAAAAATATTTCCAGGCGCATGCTTCGACCTCAAAAAAAATCATGTTCTCGTTAAGTGGCAACACTGAAATTTTTTTCGTAGATAGGTCTATTCATCACCTATCTTTCACGCCATCAACCGTTATTTTCCGACAAGGGATTTGGCATCCGGAGCCTGTCAACCACCTTAGGTCGTGATGAAAATACAAAAATATTTCCAGCACATGCTTCGACCTCAAAAAAATCCATGTTCTCGTTAAGTGGGAACACTGAAATTTTTTTCCCAGGTAGGTCTATTCATCACCTATCTTTCACGCTATCAACCGTTATTTTCCGACAAGGAATTTGGCATCCGGAGCCTGTCAACCACCTTAGGTCGTGATCAAAATACAAAAATATTTCCAGGCGCATGCCTCGACCTAAAAAAAAAATCCATGTTCTCGTTAAGTGGCAACACTGAAATTTTTTTTCCAGATAGGTCTATTCATCAGCTATCTTTCACGCCATCAACCGTTATTTTCCAACAAGGAATTTGGCATCCGGAGCCTGTCAACCACCTTAGGTCGTGATCAAAATACAAAAATATTTCCAGGCGCATGCTTCGACCTCAAAAAAATCCATGTTCTTGTTAAGTGGCAACACCGAAATTTTTTTCCTACGTAGGTCTATTCATCACCTATCTTTCACGCCATCAACCGTTATTTTCCAACAAGGGATTTGGCATCCGGAGCCTGTCAACCACCTTAGGTCGTGATCAAAATACAAAAATATTTCCAGGCGCATGATTTGACCTCAAAAAAATCCATGTTCTCGTTAAGTGGCAACACTGAAATTTTTTTCCCATGTAGGTCTATTTATCACCTATCTTTCACGCCATCAACCGTTATTTTCCGACAAGGGATTTGGCATCCGGAGCCTGTCAGCCACCTTAGGTCGTGATCAAAATACAAAAATATTTCCAGGCGCATGCTTCGGCCTCAAAAAAATCCATGTTCTCGTTAAGTGGCAACACTGAAATTTTTTTCCCTGGTAGGTCTATTCATCACCTATCTTTCACGTAACAACCGTTATTTTCCGACAAGGGATTTGGCATCTGGAGCCTGTCAACCACCCTAGGTCGTGATCAAAATACAAAAATATTTCCAGGCACATGCTTCGACCTCAAAAAAACCCATGTTTTCGTTAAATGAAAACACTGAAATTTTTTTCCAAGGTAGGTCTATTCATCACCTATCTTTCATGCTATCAACCGTTATTTTGCGACAACGGATTTGGCATCCGGAGCCTGTCAACCACCTTAGGTCGTGATCAAAATACAAAAATATTTCCAGGCGCATGCTTCGACCTCAAAAAAATTCATGTTCTCGTTAAGTGGGAACACTGAAATTTTTTTCCCAGGTAGGTCTATTCATCACCTATCTCTCTCGTCATCAACCGTTATTTTCCGACAAGGGATTTGGCATCTGGAGCCTGTCAACCACCCTAGGTCGTGATCAAAAGACAAAAATTTTTCCAGGTGCATGCTTCGACCTCAAAAAAATTCATGTTCTCGTTAAGTGGGAACACTGAAATTTTTTTCCTAGATAGGTCTATTCATCACCTATCTTTCACGCTATCAACCGTTATTTTCCGACAAGGGATTTGGCATCCGGAGCCTGTCAACCACCTTAGGTCGTGATCAAAATACAAAAATATTTCCAGGCGCATGCTTCGACCTCAAAAAAATCCATCTTTTCGTTAAGTGGCAACACTGAAATTTTTTTCCCAGGTAGGTCTATTCATCACCTATCTTTCACGCCATCAACCGTTATTTTCCGACGAGGGATTTGGCATCCGGAGCCTGTCAACCACCTTAGGTCGTGATCAAAATACAAAAATATTTCCAGGCGCATGCTTCGACCTCAAAAAAATCCATGTTTTCGTTAAGTGGCAACACTGAAATTTTTTTCCCAGGTAGGTCTATTCATCACCTATCTTTCACGCCATCAACCTTAATTTTCCGACAAGGGATTTGGCATCCGGAGCCTGTCAACAACCTTAGGTCGTGATCAAAATACAAAAATATTTCCAGGCGCATGCTTCGACCTCAAAAAAATTCATGTTTTCGTTAAGTGGGAACACTGAAATTTTTTTCCCAGGTAGGTCTATTCATCACCTATCTCTCTCGTCATCAACCGTTATTTTCCGACAAGGGAATTGGCATCTGGAGCCTGTCAACCACCCTAGGTCGTGATCAAAAGACAAAAATTTTTCCAGGTGCATGCTTCGACCTCAAAAAAATTCATATTCTCGTTAAGTGGGAACACTGAAATTTTTTTCCTAGATAGGTCTATTCATCAGCTATCTTTCACGCTATCAACCGTTATTTTCCAACAAGGGACTTGGCATCCGGAGCCTGTCAACCACCTTAGGTCGTGACCAAAATACAAAAATTTTCCAGGCGCATGCTTCGACCTCAAAAAAATCCATGTTCTCGTTAAGTGGCAACACTGAAATTTTTTTCCCAGGTAGGTCTATTCATCACCTATCTTTCACGCCATCAACCGTTATTTTCCAACAAAGGATTTGGCATCCGGAGACTGTCAACCACCTTAGGTCGTGATCAAAATACAAAAATATTTCCAGGTGCATGCTTCGACCTCAAAAAAATTCATGTTCTCGTTGAGTGGGAACACTGAAATTTTTTTCCCAGGTAGGTCTATTCATCACCTATCTTTCACGCCATCAACCGTTATTTTCCAACAAGGAATTTGGCATCCGGAGCCTGTCAACCACCTTAGGTCATGATCAAAGTACAAAAATATTTCCAGGCGCATGCCTCGACCTCAAAAAAAATCCATGTTCTCGTTAAGTGGCAATACTGAAATTTTTTCCCAGATAGGTCTATTCATCACCTATCTTTCACGCCATCAACCGTTATTTTCCAACAAGGGATTTGGCATCCGGAGCCTGTCAACCACCCTAGGTCGTGATCAAAATACAAAAATATTTCCAGGCGCATGCTTCGACCTCAACAAAATCCATGTTTTCGTTAAGTGGCAACACTGAAATTTTTTTCCCAGGTAGGTCTATTCATCACCTATCTTTCACGCCATCAACCGTTATTTTCCGACAAAGGATTTGACATCCGGAGCCTGTCAACCACCTTAGGTCGTGATCAAAATACAAAAATATTTCCAGGCGCATGCTTCGACCTCAAAAAAATCCATGTTCTCGTTAAGTGGCAACACTGAAATTTTTTTCCTAGATAGGTCTATTCATCACCTATCTTTCACGCCATCAACCGTTATTTTCCGACAAGGGATTTGGCATCCGGAGCCTGTCAACCACCTTAGGTCGTGATCAAAATACAAAAATATTTCCAGGCGCATGCTTCGACCTCAAAAAAATCCATGTTCTCGTTAAGTGGCAACACTGAAATTTTTTTCCTTGATAGGTCTATTCATCACCTATCTTTCACGCCATCAACCGTTATTTTCCGACAAGGGATTTGGCATCCGGAGCCTGTCAACCACCTTAGGTCGTGATCAAAATACAAAAATATTTCCAGGTGCATGCTTCGACCTCAAAAAAATCCATGTTCTCGTTAAGTGGCAACACTGAAATCTTTTCCCAGGTAGGTCTATTCATCACCTATCTTTCACGCCATTCAACCGTTATTTTCCGACAAGGGATTTGGCATCCGGAGCCTGTCAACCACCTTAGGTCGTGATCAAAATACAGAAATTATTCCAGGCACATGCTTCGACCTCAAAAAAATTCATGTTTTCGTTAAGTGGGAACACTGAAATTTTTTTCCCAGGTAGGTCTATTCATCACCTATCTCTCTCGTCATCAACCGTTATTTTCCGACAAGGGAATTGGCATCTGGAGCCTGTCAACCACCCTAGGTCGTGATCAAAAGACAAAAATTTTTCCAGGTGCATGCTTCGACCTCAAAAAAAATCATATTCTCGTTAAGTGGGAACACTGAAATTTTTTTCCTAGATAGGTCTATTCATCAGCTATCTTTCACGCTATCAACCGTTATTTTCCAACAAGGGACTTGGCATCCGGAGCCTGTCAACCACCTTAGGTCGTGACCAAAATACAAAAATTTTCCAGGCGCATGCTTCGACCTCAAAAAAATCCATGTTCTCGTTAAGTGGCAACACTGAAATTTTTTTCCCAGGTAGGTCTATTCATCACCTATCTTTCACGCCATCAACCGTTATTTTCCAACAAAGGATTTGGCATCCGGAGACTGTCAACCACCTTAGGTCGTGATCAAAATACAAAAATATTTCCAGGTGCATGCTTCGACCTCAAAAAAATTCATGTTCTCGTTGAGTGGGAACACTGAAATTTTTTTCCCAGGTAGGTCTATTCATCACCTATCTTTCACGCCATCAACCGTTATTTTCCAACAAGGAATTTGGCATCCGGAGCCTGTCAACCACCTTAGGTCATGATCAAAGTACAAAAATATTTCCAGGCGCATGCCTCGACCTCAAAAAAAATCCATGTTCTCGTTAAGTGGCAATACTGAAATTTTTTCCCAGATAGGTCTATTCATCACCTATCTTTCACGCCATCAACCGTTATTTTCCAACAAGGGATTTGGCATCCGGAGCCTGTCAACCACCCTAGGTCGTGATCAAAATACAAAAATATTTCCAGGCGCATGCTTCGACCTCAACAAAATCCATGTTTTCGTTAAGTGGCAACACTGAAATTTTTTTCCCAGGTAGGTCTATTCATCACCTATCTTTCACGCCATCAACCGTTATTTTCCGACAAAGGATTTGACATCCGGAGCCTGTCAACCACCTTAGGTCGTGATCAAAATACAAAAATATTTCCAGGCGCATGCTTCGACCTCAAAAAAATCCATGTTCTCGTTAAGTGGCAACACTGAAATTTTTTTCCTAGATAGGTCTATTCATCACCTATCTTTCACGCCATCAACCGTTATTTTCCGACAAGGGATTTGGCATCCGGAGCCTGTCAACCACCTTAGGTCGTGATCAAAATACAAAAATATTTCCAGGCGCATGCTTCGACCTCAAAAAAATCCATGTTCTCGTTAAGTGGCAACACTGAAATTTTTTTCCTTGATAGGTCTATTCATCACCTATCTTTCACGCCATCAACCGTTATTTTCCGACAAGGGATTTGGCATCCGGAGCCTGTCAACCACCTTAGGTCGTGATCAAAATACAAAAATATTTCCAGGTGCATGCTTCGACCTCAAAAAAATCCATGTTCTCGTTAAGTGGCAACACTGAAATCTTTTCCCAGGTAGGTCTATTCATCACCTATCTTTCACGCCATTCAACCGTTATTTTCCGACAAGGGATTTGGCATCCGGAGCCTGTCAACCACCTTAGGTCGTGATCAAAATACAGAAATTATTCCAGGCACATGCTTCGACCTAAAAATAAATCCATGTTCTCCTTAAGTGGCAATACTGAAAATTTATTCCCAGGTAGGCCTATTCATCACCTATCTTTCACGCCATCAGTTGTTATTTTCCGACAAGGAATTTGGCAGCCGAAGCCTATCAATCACTTTAGGTCGTGATCAAAATACAGAAATATTTCCAGGTGTATGCTTCGACCTCAAAAAAATCCATGTTCTCGTTAAGTTGCAACACTGAAATTTTTTTCCCGGGTAGTTCTATTTATCACCTATCTTTCACGCCATCAACTGTTATTTTCCGACAAGGAATTTGGTATCCGGAGCCTGTCAACCACCTTAGGTCGTGATCAAAATACAAAAATATTTCCAGGCGCATGCTTCGACCTCAAAAAAATCCATCTTTTCGTTAAGTGGCAACACTGAAATTTTTTTCCCAGGTAGGTCTATTTATCACCTATCTTTCACGCCATCAACTGTTATTTTCCGACAAGGAATTTGGTATCCGGAGCCTATCAATCACTTTAGGTCGTGATCAAAATACAGAAATATTTCCAGGTGTATGCTTCGACCTCAAAAAAATCCATGTTCTCGTTAAGTTGCAACACTGAAATTTTTTTCCCGGGTAGTTCTATTTATCACCTATCTTTCACGCCATCAACTGTTATTTTCCGACAAGGAATTTGGTATCCGGAGCCTGTCAACCACCTTAGGTCGTGATCAAAATACAGAAATTATTCCAGGCACATGCTTCGACCTAAAAATAAATCCATGTTCTCCTTAAGTGGCAATACTGAAAATTTATTCCCAGGTAGGCCTATTCATCACCTATCTTTCACGCCATCAGTTGTTATTTTCCGACAAGGAATTTGGCAGCCGAAGCCTATCAATCACTTTAGGTCGTGATCAAAATACAGAAATATTTCCAGGTGTATGCTTCGACCTCAAAAAAATCCATGTTCTCGTTAAGTTGCAACACTGAAATTTTTTTCCCGGGTAGTTCTATTTATCACCTATCTTCCACGCCATCAACCGTTATTTTCCGACAAGGAATTTGGCAGCCGGAGCCTGTCAACCACTTTAGGTCATGATCAAAATACAGAAATATTTCCAGGTGTATGCTTCGACCTCAAAAAAATCCATGTTCCCGTAAAGTGGGAACACTGAAATTATTTTCCCGGGTAGGTCTATTTATCACCTATCTTTCACGCTATCAACCGTTATTTTCCGACAAGGGATTTGGCATCCGGAGCCTGTCAACCACCTTAGGTCGTGATCAAAATACAAAAATATTTCCAGGCGCATGCTTCGACCTCAAAAAATTCCATGTTTTCGTTAAGTGGGAACACTGAAATTTTTTTCCCAGGTAGGTCTATTCATCGCCTATCTTTCACGCCATCAACCGTTATTTTCCGACAAGGGATTTGGCATCCGGAGCCTGTCAACCACCTTAGGTCGTGATCAAAATACAAAAATATTCCCAGGCGCATGTTTCGACCTCAAAAAAATCCATGTTCTCGTTAAATGGGAACACTGAAATTTTTTTCCCAGGTAGGTCTATTCATCACCTATCTTTCACGCCATCAACCGTTATTTGCCGACAAGGGATTTGGCATCCGGAGCCTGTCAACCATCTTAGGTCGTGATGAAAACACAAAAATATTTCCAGGCGCATGCTTCGACCTAAAAAAAATCCATGTTTTCGTTAAGTGGCAACACTGAAATTTTTTTCCCAGGTAGGTCTATTTATCACCTATCTTTCACGCCATCAACCGTTATTTTCTGACAAGGGATTTGGCATCCGGAGCCTGTCAACCACCCTAGGTCGTGATCAAAATACAAAAATATTTCCTGGCGTATGCTTCGACCTCAAAAAAATCCATGTTTTCGTTAAGTGGGAACACTGAAATTTTTTTCCCAGGTAGGTCTATTCATCACCTATCTTTCACGCCATTCAACCGTAATTTTCCAACAAGGGATTTGGCATCTGGAGCCTGTCAACCACCTTAGGTCGTGATCAAAATACAAAAATATTTCCAGGCGCATGCTTCGACCTAAAAACAATCCATGTTCTCGTTAAGTGGCAACACTGAAATTTTTTTCTTAGATAGGTCTATTCATCACCTATCTTTCACGCCATCAACCGTTATTTTCCGACAAGGGATTTGGCATCCGGAGCATGTCAACCACCTTAGGTCGTGATGAAAACACAAAAATATTTCCATGCGCATGCTTCGACCTCAAAAAAATCCATGTTCTCGTTAAGTGGCAACACTGAAATCTTTTCCCAGGTAGGTCTATTCATCACCTATCTTTCACGCCATCAACCGTTATTTTCCGACAAGGGATTTGGCATCCGGAGCCTGTCAACCACCTTAGGTCGTGATCAAAATACAAAAATATTTCCAGGTGCATGCTTCGACCTCAAAAAAATCCATGTTCTCGTTAAGTGGCAACACTGAAATCTTTTCCCAGGTAGGTCTATTCATCACCTATCTTTCACGCCATTCAACCGTTATTTTCCGACAAGGGATTTGGCATCCGGAGCCTGTCAACCACCTTAGGTCGTGATCAAAATACAGAAATTATTCCAGGCACATGCTTCGACCTAAAAAAAAATCCATGTTCTCCTTAAGTGGCAATACTGAAAATTTATTCCCAGGTAGGCCTATTCATCACCTATCTTTCACGCCATCAGTTGTTATTTTCCGACAAGGAATTTGGCAGCCAAAGCCTATCAATCACTTTAGGTCGTGATCAAAATACAAAAATATTTCGAGGCATATGCTTCGACCTCAAAAAAATCCATGTTTTCGTTAAGTTGGAACACTGAAATTTTTTTCCCAGGTAGGTCTATTCATCACCTATCTTTCACGCCATCAACCGTTATTTTCCGACAGGGGATTTGGCATCCGGAGCCTGTCAACCACCTTAGGTCGTGATCAAAATACAAAAATATTTCCAGGCACATGCTTCGACCTCAAATAAACCCATGTTTTCGTTAAATGGGAACACTGAAATTTTCGTTAAGTTGCAACACTGAAATTTTTTTCCCAGATAGGTCTATTCATCACCTATCTTTCACGTCATCAACCGTTATTTTCCGACAAGGGATTTGTCATCTGGAGCCTGTCAACCACCCTAGGTCGTGATCAAAATACAAAAATATTTCCAGGCACATGCTTCGACCTAAAAAAACCCATGTTCTCGTTAAATGGGAACACTGAAATTTTTTTCCCAGGTAGGTCTATTCATCACCTATCTTTCACGCTATCAACCGCTATTTTGCGACAAGGGATTTGGCATCCGGAGCCTGTCAACCACCTTAGGTCGTGATCAAAATACAAAAATATTTCCAGGCGCATGCTTCGACCTCAAAAAAATTCATGTTCTCGTTAAGTGGGAACACTGAAATTTTTTTCCCAGGTAGGTCTATTCATCACCTATATTTCACGTCATCAACCGTTATTTTCCGACAAGGGATTTGGCATCTGGAGCCTGTCAACCACCCTAGGTCGTGATCAAAATACAAAAATATTTCCAGGCGCATGCTTCGACCTCAAAAAAATTCATGTTCTCGTTAAGTGGGAACACTGAAATTTTTTTCCCAGGTAGGTCTATTCATCACCTATCTTTCACACCATCAACCGTTATTTTCCGGCAAGGGACTTGGCATCCGGAGCCTGTCAACCACCTTAGGTCGTGATCAAAATACAAAAATATTTCCAGAGGCATGCTTCGACCTCAAAAAAATCCATGTTCTCGTTAAGTGGCAACACTGAAATTTTTTTCCCAGGTAGGTCTATTCATCACCTATCTTTCACGTCATCAACCGTTATTTTCCGACAAGGAATTTGGCATCTGGAGCCTGTCAACCACCCTAGGTCGTGATCAAAATACAAAAATATTTCCAGGCGCATGCTTCGACCTCAAAAAAATTCATGTTCTCGTTAAGTGGGAATACTGAAATTTTTTTCCTAGATAGGTCTATTCATCACCTATCTTTCACGCCATCAACCGTTATTTTCCGACAAGGGATTTGGCATCCGGAGCCTGTCAACCACCTTAGGTCGTGATCAAAATACAAAAATATTTCCAGGCGCATGCTTCGACCTCAAAAAAATCCATGTTCTCGTTAAGTGGCAACACTGAAATTTTTTTCCCTGGTAGGTCTATTCATCACCTATCTTTCACGCCATCAACCGTTATTTTCCAACAAAGGATTTGGCATCTGGAGCCTCTCAACCACCCTAGGTCGTGATCAAAATACAAAAATATTTCCAGGCACATGCTTCGACCTCAAAAAAACCCATGTTCCCGTAAAGTGGGAACACTGAAATTATTTTTCCAGGTAGGTCTATTCATCACCTATCTTTCACTTTATCAACCGTTATTTCCCGACAAGGGATTTGGCATCCGGAGCCTGTCAACCACCTTAGGTCGTGATCAAAATACAAAAATATTTCCAGGCGCATGCATCGACCTCAAAAAAATCAATGTTTTCGTTAAGTAGGAACACTGAAATTCTTTTCCCAGGTAGGTCTATTCATCACCTATCTTTCACGCCATCAACCGTTATTTTCCGACAAGGGATTTGGCATCCGGAGCCTGTCAACCACCTTAGGTCCTGATCAAAATACAAAAATATTCCCAGGCGCATGCTTCGACCTCAAAAAAATCCATGTTTTCGTTAAGTGGCAACACTGAAATTTTTTTCCCAGGTAGGTCTATTCATCACCTATCTTTCACGCTATCAACCTTAATTTTCCGACAAGGGATTTGGCATCCGGAGCCTGTCAATAACCTTAGGTCGTGATCAAAATACAAAAATATTTCCAGGCGCATGCTTCGACCTCAAAAAAATCAATGTTTTCGTTAAGTAGGAACACTGAAATTTTTTTCCCAGGTAGGTCTATTCATCACCTATCTTTCACACCATCAACCGTTATTTTCCGACAAGGGATTTGGCATCCGGAGCCTGTCAACCACCTTAGGTCGTGATCAAAATACAAAAATATTTCCAGGCGCATGCTTCGACCTCAAAAAAATCAATGTTTTCGTTAAGTAGGAACACTGAAATTTTTTTCCCAGGTAGGTCTATTCATCACCTATCTATCACGCCATCAACCGTTATTTTCCGACAAGGAATTTGGCATCCGGAGCCTGTCAACCACCTTAGGTCCTGATCAAAATACAAAAATATTCCCAGGCGCATGCTTCGACCTCAAAAAAATCCATGTTTTCGTTAAGTGGCAACACTGAAATTTTTTTCCCGGGTAGGTCTATTCATCACCTATCTTTCACGCCATCAACCTTAATTTTCCGACAAGGGATTTGGCATCCGGAGCCTGTCAACCTCCTTAGGTCGTGATCAAAATACAAAAATAATTCCAGGCGCATGCCTCGACCTCAAAAAAATTCATGTTCTCGTTAAGTGGCAACACTGAAATTTTTTTTCTTAGATAGGTCTATTCATCCGCTATCTTTCACGCCATCAACCGTTATTTTCCAACAAGGGATTTGGCATCCGGAGCCTGTCAACCACCTTAGGTCGTGATCAAAATACAAAAATATTTCCAGGCGCATGCTTCGACCTCAAAAAAATCCATGTTCTCGTTAAGTGGCAACACTGAAATTTTTTCCCGGGTAGGTCTATTCATCACCTATCTTTCACGCCATCAACCGTTATTTTCCGACAAGGGATTTGGCATCCGGAGACTGTCAACCACCTTAGGTCGTGATCAAAATTCAAAAATATTTCAAGGCGCATGTTTCGACCTCAAAAAAATTCATGTTCTCGTTAAGTGGCAACACTGAAATTTTTTTTCCCAGGTAGGTCTATTCATCACCTATCTTTCACGCCATTTACCGTTATTTTCCAACAAGGTATTTGGCATCCGGAGCCTGTCAACCACCTTAGGTTGTGATCAAAATACAAAAATATTTCCAAGCGCATGCTTCGACCTTAAAAAAATCCATGTTCTCGTTAAGTGGCAACACTGAAATTTGTTTCCCAGGTAGGTCTATTCATCACCTATCTTTCACGCCATTTACTGTTATTTTCCAACAAGGAATTTGGCATCCGGAGCCTGTCAACCACCTTAGGTTGTGATCAAAATACAAAAATATTTCCAAGCGCATGCTTCGACCTCAAAAAAATCCATGTTCTCGTTAAGTGGCAACACTGAAATTTTTTTCCAGATAGGTCTATTCATCACCTATCTTTCACGCCATCAACCGTTATTTTCCAACAAGGGATTTGGCATCCGGAGCCTGTCAACCACCTTAGGTCGTGATGAAAATACAAATATATTTCCATAAGCATGCTTCGACCTCAAAAAAATCCATGTTCTCGTTAAGTGGCAACACTGAAATCTTTTCCCAGGTAGGTCTATTCATCACCTATCTTTCTTTATTTCCAGGCGCATGCTTCGACCTCAAAAAAATCCATGTTTCAGTAAAGTGGCAACACTGAAATTATTTCCCCAGGTAGGTCTATTCATCACCTATCTTTCACGCTATCAACCGTTATTTTCCGACAAGGGATTTGGCATCCGGAGCCTGTCAACCACCTTAGGTCGTGATCAAAATACAAAAATATTTCCAGGCGCATGCTTCGACCTCAAAAAAATCCATGTTTTCGTTAAGTGGCAACACTGAAATTTTTTTCCCAGGTAGGTCTATTCATCACCTATCTTTCACGCTATCAACCGTTATTTTCCGACAAGGAATTTGGCATCCGGAGCCTGTCAACCACCTTACGTCGTTAAGTGGCAACCACCGAAATTTTTTCCCAGATAGGTCTATTCATCACCTATCTTTCACGCCATCAACCGTTATTTTCCGACAAGGGATTTGGCATCCGGAGCCTGTCAACCACCCTAGGTCGTGATCAAAATACAAAAATATTTCCAGGCGCATGCTTCGACTTCAAAAAAATCCATGTTCCAGTAAAGTGGCAACACTGAAATTTTTCCCGGGTAGGTTTATTCATCACCTATCTTTCGCGCCATCAACCGTTATTTGCCGACAAGGGATTTGGCATCCGGAGCCTGTCAACCACCTTAGGTCGTGATCAAAATATAAAAATATTTCCAGGCGCATGCTTCGACCTCAAAAAAATCCATGTTTTCGTTAAGTGGCAACACTAAATTTTTTTCTTAGGTAGGTCTATTCATCACCTATCTTTCACGCCATCAACCTTAATTTTCCGACAAGGGATTTGGCATCCGGAGCCTGTCAACAACCTTAGGTCGTGATCAAAATACAAAAATATTTCCAGGCGCATGCTTCGACCTCAAAAAAATCCATGTTCTCGTTAAGTGGCAACACTGAAATTTTTTTCCTAGATAGGTCTATTCATCACCTATCTTTCACGCCATCAACCGTTATTTTCCGACAAGGGATTTGGCATCCGGAGCCTGTCAACCACCTTAGGTCGTGATGAAAATACAAAAATATTTCCAGGCGCATGCTTCGACCTCAAAGGTAGGTCTGTTCATCACCTATCTTTCACGCCATTTACTGTTATTTTCCAACAAGGAATTTGGCATCCGGAGCCTGTCAACCACCTTAGGTTGTGATCAAAATACAAAAATATTTCCAAGCGCATGCGGCGACCTCAAAAAAATCCATGTTCTCGTTAAGTGGCAACACTGAAATTTTTTTCCCAGATAGGTCTATTCAACCGTTATTTTCCAACAAGGGATTTGGCATCCGGAGCCTGTCAACCACCTTAGGTCGTGATGAAAATACAAAAATATTTCCATAAGCATGCTTCGACCTCAAAAAAATCCATGTTCTCGTTAAGTGGCAACACTGAAATCTTTTCCCAGGTAGGTCTATTCATCACCTATCTTTCTTTATTTCCAGGCGCATGCTTCGACCTCAAAAAAATCCATATTTCAGTAAAGTGGCAACACTGAAATTATTTCCCCAGGTAGGTCTATTCATCACCTATCTTTCACGCTATCAACCGTTATTTTCCGACAAGGGATTTGGCATCCGGAGCCTGTCAACCACCTTAGGTCGTGATCAAAATACAAAAATATTTCCAGGCGCATGCTTCGACCTCAAAAAAATCCATGTTTTCGTTAAGTGGCAACACTGAAATTTTTTTCCCAGGTAGGTCTATTCATCACCTATCTTTCACGCCATCAACCTTAATTTTCCGACAAGGGATTTGGCATCCGGAGCCTGTCAACAACCTTAGGTCATGATCAAAATACAAAAATATTTCCAGGCGCATGCTTCGACCTCAAAAAAATCCATGTTCTCGTTAAGTGGCAACACTGAAATTTTTTTCCTAGATAGGTCTATTCATCACCTATCTTTCACGCCATCAACCGTTATTTTCCGACAAGGGATTTGGCATCCGGAGCCTGTCAACCACCCTAGGTCGTGATCAAAATACAAAAATATTTCCAGGCGCATGCTTCGACTTCAAAAAAATCCATGTTCCAGTAAAGTGGCAACACTGAAATTTTTCCCGGGTAGGTCTATTCATCACCTATCTTTCACGCTATCAACCGTTATTTTCCGACAAGGGATTTGGCATCCGGAGCCTGTCAACCACCTTAGGTCGTGATCAAAATACAAAAATATTTCCAGGCGCATGCCTCGACCTCAAAAAAATCCTTGTTCTCGTTAAGTGGCAACACTGAAATTTTTTTCCTAGGTAGGTCTATTCATCACCTATCTTTCACGCTATCAACCGTTATTTTTTGACAAGGGATTTGGCATCCGGAGCCTGTCAACCACCTTAGGTCGTGATCAAAATACAAAAATATTTCCAGGCGCATGCTTCGACCTCAAAAAAATCCATGTTTTCGTTAAGTGGCAACACTGAAATTTTTTTCCCAGGTAGGTCTATTCATCACCTATCTTTCACGCAATCAGCCGTTATTTTCCGACAAGGAATTTGGCATCCGGAGCCTGTCAACCACCTTAGGTCGTGATCAAAATACAAAAATATTTCCAGGCGCATGCTTCGACTTCAAAAAAATCCATGTTCCAGTAAAGTGGCAACACTGAAATTTTTCCCGGGTAGGTCTATTCATCACCTATCTTTCACGCCATCAACCGTTATTTTCCGACAAGGGATTTGGCATCCGGAGCCTGTCAACCACCTTAGGTCGTGATCAAAATACAAAAATATTTCCAGGCGCATGCCTCGACCTCAAAAAAATCCATGTTCTCGTTAAGTGGCAACACTGAAATTTTTTTCCTAGGTAGGTCTATTCATCACCTATCTTTCACGTCATCAACCGTTATTTTCCGACAAGGGATTTGGCATCTGGAGCCTGTCAACCACCCTAGGTCGTGATCAAAATACAAAAATATTTCCAGGCGCATGCTTCGGCCTCAAAAAAATCCATGTTTTCGTTAAGTGGCAACACTGAAATTTTTTTCGCAGGTAGGTCTATTCATCACCTATCTTTCACGCTATCAACCGTTATTTTCCGACAAGGAGTTTGGCATCCGGAGCCTGTCAACCACCTTACGTCGTTAAGTGGCAACCACCGAAATTTTTTTCCCAGATAGGTCTATTCATCACCTATCTTTTACGCCACCAACCGTTATTTTCCGACAAGGGATTTGGCATCCGGAGCCTGTCAACCACCCTAGGTCGTGATCAAAATACAAAAATATTTCCAGGCGCATGCTTCGACTTCAAAAAAATCCATGTTCCAGTAAAGTGGCAACACTGAAATTTTTCCCGGGTAGGTTTATTCATCACCTTTCTTTCGCGCCATCAACCGTTATTTGCCGACAAGGGATTTGGCATCCGGAGCCTGTCAACCACCTTAGGTCGTGATCAAAATATAAAAATATTTCCAGGCGCATGCTTCGACCTCTAAAAAATCCATGTTTTCGTTAAGTGGCAACACTAAATTTTTTTCTTAGGTAGGTCTATTCATCACCTATCTTTCACGCCATCAACCTTAATTTTCCGACAAGGGATTTGGCATCCGGAGCCTGTCAACAACCTTAGGTCGTGATCAAAATACAAAAATATTTCCAGGCGCATGCTTCGACCTCAAAAAAATCCATGTTCTCGTTAAGTGGCAACACTGAAATTTTGTCCCTGGTAGGTCTATTTATCACCTATCTTTCACGCCATCAACCGTTATTTTCCGACAAGGGATTTGGCATCCGGAGCCTGTCAACCACCTTAGGTCGTGATGAAAATACAAAAATATTTCCAGGCGCATGCTTCGACCTCAAAGGTAGGTCTGTTCATCACCTATCTTTCACGCCATTTACTGTTATTTTCCAACAAGGAATTTGGCATCCGGAGCCTGTCAACCACCTTAGGTTGTGATCAAAATACAAAAATATTTCCAAGCGCATGCTTCGACCTCAAAAAAATCCATGTTCTCGTTAAGTGGCAACACTGAAATTTTTTTCCCAGATAGGTCTATTCAACCGTTATTTTCCAAAAAGGGATTTGGCATCCGGAGCCTGTCAACCACCTTAGGTCGTGATGAAAATACAAAAATATTTCCATAAGCATGCTTCGACCTCAAAAAAATCCATGTTCTCGTTAAGTGGCAACACTGAAATCTTTTCCCAGGTAGGTCTATTCATCACCTATCTTTCTTTATTTCCAGGCGCATGCTTCGACCTCAAAAAAATCCATGTTTCAGTAAAGTGGCAACACTGAAATTATTTCCCCAGGTAGGTCTATTCATCACCTATCTTTCACGCTATCAACCGTTATTTTCCGACAAGGGATTTGGCATCCGGAGCCTGTCGACCACCTTAGGTCGTGATCAAAATACAAAAATATTTCCAGGCGCATGCTTCGACCTCAAAAAAATCCATGTTCTCGTTAAGTGGCAACACTGAAATTTTTTTCCTAGATAGGTCTATTCATCACATATCTTTCACGCCATCAACCGTTATTTTCCGACAAGGGATTTGGCATCCGGAGCCTGTCAACCACCTTAGGTCGTGATGAAAATACAAAAATATTTCCAGGCGCATGCTTCGACCTCAAAGGTAGGTCTGTTCATCACCTATCTTTCACGCCATTTACTGTTATTTTCCAACAAGGAATTTGGCATCCAGAGCCTGTCAACCACCTTAGGTTGTGATCAAAATACAAAAATATTTCCAAGCGCATGCTTCGACCTCAAAAAAATCCATGTTCTCGTTAAGTGGCAACACTGAAATTTTTTTCCCAGATAGGTCTATTCAACCATTATTTTCCAAAAAGGGATTTGGCATCCGGAGCCTGTCAACCACCTTAGGTCGTGATGAAAATACAAAAATATTTCCATAAGCATGCTTCGACCTCAAAAAAATCCATGTTCTCGTTAAGTGGCAACACTGAAATCTTTTCCCAGGTAGGTCTATTCATCACCTATCTTTCTTTATTTCCAGGCGCATGCTTCGACCTCAAAAAAATCCATGTTTCAGTAAAGTGGCAACACTGAAATTATTTCCCCAGGTAGGTCTATTCATCACCTATCTTTCACGCTATCAACCGTTATTTTCCGACAAGGGATTTGGCATCCGGAGCCTGTCGACCACCTTAGGTCGTGATCAAAATACAAAAATACTTCCAGGCGCATGCTTCAACCTCAAAAAAATCCATGTTCTCGTTAAGTGGCAACACTGAAATTTTTTTCCTAGATAAGTCTATTCATCACCTATCTTTCACGCTATCAACCGTTATTTTCCGACAAGGGATTTGGCATCCGGAGCCTGTCAACCACCCTAGGTCGTGATCAAAATACAAAAATATTTCCAGGCGCATGCTTCGACTTCAAAAAAATCCATGTTCCAGTAAAGTGGCAACACTGAAATTTTTCCCGGGTAGGTCTATTCATCACCTATCTTTCACGCCATCAACCGTTATTTGCCGACAAGGGATTTGGCATCCGGAGCCTGTCAACCACCCTAGGTCGTGATCAAAATACAAAAATATTTCCAGGCGCATGCCTCGACCTCAAAAAAATCCATGTTCTCGTTAAGTGGCAACACTGAAATTTTTTTCCTAGGTAGGTCTATTCATCACCTATCTTTCACGCTATCAACCGTTATTTTCCGACAAGGGATTTGGCATCCGGAGCCTGTCAACCACCTTAGGTCGTGATCAAAATACAAAAATATTTCCAGGCGCATGCTTCGACCTCAAAAAAATCCATGTTTTCGTTAAGTGGCAACACTGAAATTTTTTTCCCAGGTGGGTCTATTCATCACCTATCTTTCACGCCATCAACAGTTATTTTCCGACAAGGAATTTGGCATCCGGAGCCTGTCAACCACCTTAGGTCGTGATCAAAATACAAAAATATTTCCAGGCGCATGCTTCGACTTCAAAAAAATCCATGTTCCAGTAAAGTGGCAACACTGAAATTTTTCCCGGGTAGGTCTATTCATCACCTATCTTTCACGCCATCAACAGTTATTTTCCGACAAGGGATTTGGCATCCGGAGCCTGTCAACCACCTTAGGTCGTGATCAAAATACAAAAATATTTCCAGGCGCATGCCTCGACCTCAAAAAAATCCATGTTCTCGTTAAGTGGCAACACTGAAATTTTTTTCCTAGGTAGGTCTATTCATCACCTATCTTTCACGCCATCAACCGCTATTTTCCGACAAGGGATTTGATTTGGCATCCGGAGCCTGTCAACCACCTTAGGTCGTGATGAAAATACAAAAATATTTCCAGGCGCATGCTTCGACCTCAAAAAAATCCTTGTTCTCTTTAAGTGGCAACACTGAAATTTTTTTCCCAGGTAGGTCTATTCATCACCTATCTTTCACGCAATCAGCCGTTATTTTCCGACAAGGAATTTGGCATCCGGAGCCTGTCAACCACCTTAGGTCGTGATCAAAATACAAAAATATTTCCAGGCGCATGCCTCGACCTCAAAAAAAACCCATGTTCCCGTTAAGTGGGAACACTGAAATTTTTTTTCCAGATAGGTCTATTCATCAGCTATCTTTCACGCCATCAACCGTTATTTTCCAACAAGGGATTTGGCATCCGGAGCCTGTCGACCACCTTAGGTCGTGATCAAAATACAAAAATATTTCCAGGCGCATGCTTCGACCTCAAAAAAATCCATGTTCTCGTTAAGTGGCAACACTGAAATTTTTTTCCCAGGTAGGTCTATTCATCACCTATCTTTCACGCCATCAACCGTTATTTTCCAACAAGGGATTTGGCATCCGGAGCCTGTCAACCACCCTAGGTCGTGATCAAAATACAAAAATATTTCCAGGCGCATGCTTCGACCTCAAAAATATCCATTTTCCTGTAAAGTGGCAACACTGAAATTTTTTCCCGACAAGGGATTTGGCATCTGGAGCCTGTCAACCACCCTAGGTCGTGATCAAAATACAAAAATATTTCCAGGCACATGCTTCGACCTCAAAAAAAACCCATGTTCCCGTTAAGTGGGAACACTGAATTTTTTTTCCAGGTAGGTCTATTCATCACCTATCTTTCACGCTATCAACCGTTATTTTGCGACAAGGGATTTGGCATCCGGAGCCTGTCAACCACCTTAGGTCTTGATCAAAATACAAAAATATTTCCAGGCGCATGCTTCGACCTCAAAAAAATCCATGTTTTCGTTAAGTGGCAACACTGAAATTTTTTTCCCAGGTAGGTCTATTCATCACCTATCTTTTACGCCATCAATCTTAATTTTCCGACAAGGGATTTGGCATCCGGAGCCTGTCAATAACCTTAGGTCGTGATCAAAATACAAAAATATTTCCAGGCTCATGCTTCGACCTCAAAAAAATCCATGTTCTCGTTAAGTGGCAACACTGAAATTTTTTTCCTAGATAGGTCTATTCATCACTTATCTTTCACGCCATCAACCGTTATTTTCCGACAAGGGATTTGGCATCCGGAGCCTGTCAACCACCTTAGGTCGTGATGAAAATACAAAAATATTTCCAGGCGCATGCTTCGACCTCAAAAAAATCCATGTTCTCGTTAAGTGGGAACACTGAAATTTTTTTCCCAGGTAGGTCTATTCATCACCTATCTTTCACGCCATCAACCGTTATTTTCCGACAAGGAATTTGGCATCGGGAGCCTGTCAACCACCTTAGGTCGTGATCAAAATACAAAAATATTTCCAGGCGCATGCCTCGACCTCAAAAAAAATCCATGTTCTCGTTAAGTGGCAACACTGAAATTCTTTTTTCCAGATAGGTCTATTCATCAGCTATCTTTCACGCCATCAACCGTTATTTTCCAACAAGGAATTTGGCTTCCGGAGCCTGTCAACCACCTTAGGTCGTGATCAAAATACAAAAATATTTCCAGGCGCATGCTTCGACCTCAAAAAAATCCATGTTTTCGTTAAGTGGCAACACTGAAATTTTTTTCCCAGGTAGGTCTATTCATCACCTAACTTTCACGCCATCAGCCGTTATTTTCCAACAAGGGATTTGGCATCCGGGGCCTGTCAACCACCTTAGGTCGTGATCAAAATACAAAAATATTTCCAGGCGCATGCTTCGACCTCAAAAAAATCCATGTTTTCGTTAAGTGGGAACACTGAAATTTTTTTCCCTGGTAGGTCTATTTATCACCTATCTTTCACGCCATCAACCGTTATTTTCCGGCAAGGGATTTGGCATCCGGAGCCTGTCAACCACCTTAGGTCGTGATCAAAATACAAAAATATTTCCAGGCGCATGCTTCGGCCTCAAAAAAATCCATGTTCTCGTTAAGTGGCAACACTGAAATTTTTTTTTCTGGTAGGTCTATTCATCACCTATCTTTCACGTCATCAACCGTTATTTTCCGACAATGGATTTGGCATCTGGAGCCTGTCAACCACCCTAGGTCGTGATCAAAATACAAAAATATTTCCAGGCACATGCTTCGACCTCAAAAAAACCCATGTTTTCGTTAAATGGGAACACTGAAATTTTTTTCCAAGGTAGGTCTATTCATCACCTATCTTTCACGCTATCAACCGTTATTTTGCGACAAGGGATTTGGCATCCGGAGCCTGTCAACCACCTTAGGTCGTGATCAAAATACAAAAATATTTCCAGGCGCATGCTTCGACCTCAAAAAAATTCATGTTCTCGTTAAGTAAGAACACTGAAATTTTTTTTAGGTAGGTCTATTCATCACCTATCTCTCTCGTTATCAACCGTTATTTTCCGACAAGGGATTTGGCATCTGGAGCCTGTCAACCACCCTAGGTCGTGATCAAAAGACAAAAATTTTTCCAGGTGCATGCTTCGACCTCAAAAAAATTCATGTTCTCGTTAAGTGGGAACACTGAAATTTTTTTCCTAGATAGGTCTATTCATCACCTATCTTTCACGCCATCAACCGTTATTTTCCGACAAGGGATTTGGCATCCGGAGCCTGTCAACCACCTTAGGTCGTGATCAAAATACAAAAATATTTCCAGGCGCATGCTTCGACCTCAAAAACATCCATGTTCTCGTTAAGTGGCAACACTGAAATTTTTTTCCCAGATAGGTCTATTCATCACCTATCTTTCACGTCATCAACCGTTATTTTCCGACAAGGGATTTGGCATCCGGAGCCTGTCAACCACCTTAGGACGTGATCAAAATACAAAAATATTTCCAGGCGCATGCTTCGACCTCAAAAAAATCCATGTTTTCGTTAAGTGGCAACACTGAAATTTTTTTCCCAGGTAGGTCTATTCATCACCTATCTCTCACGCTATCAACCTTAATTTTCCGACAAGGGATTTGGCATCCGGACCCTGTCAACAACCTTAGGTCGTGATCAAAATACAAAAATATTTCCAGGCGCATGCTTCGACCTCAAAAAAATCCATGTTCTCGTTAAGTGGCAACACTGAAATTTTTTCCCAGGTAGGTCTATTCATCACCTATCTTTCACGTCATCAACCGTTATTTTCCGACAAGGGATTTGGCATCCGGAGCCTGTCAACCACCTTAGGTCGTGATCAAAATACAAAAATATTTCCAGGCGCATGCTTACACCTCAAAAAAATCCATGTTCTCGTTAAGTGGGAACACTGAAATTTTTTTCCCAGGTAGGTCTATTCATCACCTATCTTTCACGCCATCAACCGTTATTTTCCAACAAGGAATTTGGCATCCGGAGCCTGTCAACCACCTTAGGTCGTGATCAAAATACAAAAATATTTCCAGGCGCATGCTTCGACCTCAAAAAAATCCATGTTCTCGTTAAGTGGCAACACTGAAATTTTTTTCCCAGGTAGGTCTATTCATCACCTATCTTTCACGCCATCAACCGTTATTTTCCAACAAGGGATTTGGCATCCGGAGCCTGTCAACCACCTTAGGTCGTGATCAAAATACAAAAATATTTCCAGGCGCATGCTTCGACCTCAAAAACATCCATGTTCTCGTTAAGTGGCAACACTGAAATTTTTTCCCAGGTAGGTCTATTCATCACCTATCTCTCTCGTCATCAACCGTTATTTTCCGACAAGGGATTTGGCATCTGGATCCTGTCAACCACCCTAGGTCGTGATCAAAAGACAAAAATTTTTCCAGGTGCATGCTTCGACCTCAAAAAAATTCATGTTCTCGTTAAGTGGCAACACTGAAATTTTTTTCAGGTAGGTCTATTCATCACCTATCTTTCTCGTTATCAACCGTTATTTTCCGACAAGGGATTTGGCATCTGGATCCTGTCAACCACCCTAGGTCGTGATCAAAAGACAAAAATTTTTCCAGGTGCATGCTTCGACCTCAAAAAAATTCATGTTTTCGTTAAGTGGGAACACTGAAATTTTTTTCCTAGATAGGCCTATTCATCACCTATCTTTCACGCCATCAACCGTTATTTTCCAACAAGGGATTTGGCATCCGGAGCCTGTCAACCACCTTAGGTCGTGATCAAAATACAAAAATATTTCCAGGCGCATGCTTCGACCTCAAAAACATCCATGTTCTCGTTAAGTGGCAACACTGAAATTTTTTTCCCAGGTAGGTCTATTCATCACCTATCTTTCACGTCATCAACCGTTATTTTCCGACAAGGGATTTGGCATCCGGAGCCTGTCAACCACCTTAGGTCGTGATCAAAATACAAAAATATTTCCAGGCACATGCTTCGACCTCAAAAAAATCCATGTTTTCGTTAAGTGGGAACACTGAAATTTTTTTCTCAGGTAGGTCTATTTATCACCTATCTTTCACGCCATCAACCTTAATTTTCCGACAAGGGATTTGGCATCCGGACCCTGTCAACAACCTTAGGTCGTGATCAAAATACAAAAATATTTCCAGGCGCATGCTTCGACCTCAAAAAAATCCATGTTCTCGTTAAGTGGCAACACTGAAATTTTTTTCCCAGGTAGGTCTATTCATCACCTATCTTTCACGTCATCAACCGTTATTTTCCGACAAGGGATTTGGCATCCGGAGCCTGTCAACCACCTTAGGTCGTGATCAAAATACAAAAATATTTCCAGGCGCATGCTTCGACCTCAAAAAAATCCATGTTCTCGTTAAGTGGCAACACTGAAATTTTTTTCCCAGGTAGGTCTATTCATCACCTATCTTTCACGCCATCAACCGTTATTTTCCAACAAGGAATTTGGCATCCGGAGCCTGTCAACCACCTTAGGTCGTGATCAAAATACAAAAATATTTCCAGGCGCATGCTTCGACCTCAAAAAAATCCATGTTCTCGTTAAGTGGCAACACTGAAATTTTTTTCCCAGGTAGATCTATTTATCACCTATCTTTCACGCCATCAACCGTTATTTTCCAATAAGGGATTTGGCATCCGGAGCCTGTCAACCACCTTAGGTCGTGATCAAAATACAAAAATATTTCCAGGCGCATGCTTCGACCTCAAAAACATCCATGTTCTCGTTAAGTGGCAACACTGAAATTTTTTTCCCAGGTAGGTCTATTCATCACCTATCTCTCACGTCATCAACCGTTATTTTCTGACAAGGGATTTGGCATCTGGATCCTGTCAACCACCCTAGGTCGTGATCAAAAGACAAAAATTTTTCCAGGTGCATGCTTCGACCTCAAAAAAATTCATGTTCTCGTTAAGTGGGAACACTGAAATTTTTTTCCTAGATAAATCTATTCATCACCTATCTTTCACGCTATCAACCGTTATTTTCCGACAAGGGATTTGGCATCCGGAGCCTGTCAACCACCTTAGGTCGTGATGAAAATACAAAAATATTTCCAGGCGCATGCTTCGACCTCAAAAAAATCCATGTTCTCGTTAAGTGGGAACACTGAAATTTTTTTCCCAGGTAAGTCTATTCATCACCTATCTTTCACGCCATCAACCGTTATTTTCCGACAAGGAATTTGGCATCCGGAGCCTGTCAACCACCTTAGGTCGTGATCAAAATACAAAAATATTTCCAGACGCATGCCTCGACCTCAAAAAAAATCCATGTTCTCGTTAAGTGGCAACACTGAAATTTTTTTTTCCAGATAGGTCTATTCATCAGCTATCTTTCACGCCATCAACCGTTATTTTCCAACAAGGAATTTGGCATCCGGAGCCTGTCAACCACCTTAGGTCGTGATCAAAATACAAAAATATTTCCAGGCGCATGCTTCGACCTCAAAAAAATCCATGTTCTCGTTAAGTGGCAACACTGAAATTTTTTTCCCAGGTAGGTCTATTCATCACCTATCTTTCACGCCATAAACCGTTATTTTCCAACAAGGGATTTGGCATCCGGAGCCTGTCAACCACCTTAGGTCGTGATCAAAATACAAAAATATTTCCAGGCGCATGCTTCGACCTCAAAAAAATCCATGTTTTCGTTAAGTGGGAACACTGAAATTTTTTTCCCAGGTAGGTTTATTTATCACCTATCTTTCACGCCATCAACCGTTATTTTCCGACAAGGGATTTGGCATCCGGAGCCTGTCAACCACCTTAGGTCGTGATCAAAATACAAAAATATTTCCAGGCGCATGCTTCGGCCTCAAAAAAATCCATGTTTTCGTTAAGTGGCAACACTGAAATTTTTTTCCCAGGTAGGTCTATTCATCACCTATCTTTCACGTCATCAACCGTTATTTTCCGACAAGGGATTTGGCATCTGGAGCCTGTCAACCACCCTAGGTCGTGATCAAAATACAAAAATATTTCCAGGCGCATGCTTCGACCTCAAAAAAATTCATGTTCTCGTTAAGTGGGAACACTGAAATTTTTTTCCAGGTAGGTCTATTCATCACCTATCTTTCACGCCATTTACCGTTATTTTCCAACAAGGGATTTGGCATCCGGGGCCTGTCAACCACCTTAGGTTGTGATCAAAATACAAAAATATTTCCAGGCGCATGCTTCGACCTCAAAAAAATCCATGTTTTCGTTAAGTGGCAACACTGAAATTTTTTTCCCAGGTAGGTCTATTCATCACCTATCTTTCACGCCATCAACCTTAATTTTCCGACAAGGGATTTGGCATCCGGAGCCTGTCAACAACCTTAGGTCGTGATCAAAATACAAAAATATTTCCAGGCGCATGCTTCGACCTCAAAAAAATCCATGTTTTCGTTAAGTTGCAACACTGAAATTTTTTTCCCAGGTAGGTCTACTTATCACCTATCTTTCACGCCATCAACCGTTATTTTCTGACAAGGAATTTGGCAACGGGAGTCTGTCAACCACCTTAGGTCGTTATGAAAATACAAAAATATTTCCAGGCGCATGCTTCGACCTAAAAAAAAATCCATGTTTTCGTTAAGTGGCAACACTGAAATTTTTTTCCCATGTAGGTCTACTTATCACCTATCTTTCACGCCATCAACCGTTATTTTCTGACAAGGAATTTGGCATCCGGAGTCTGTCAACCACCTTAGGTTGTGATCAAAATACAAAAATATTTCCAGGCGTATGCCTCGACCTCAAAAAAATCCATGTTCTCGTTAAGTGGCAACACTGAAATTTTTTTCCCAAATAGGTCTGTTCATCACCTATCTTTCACGCCATCAACCGTTATTTTCCGACAAGGGATTTGGCATCCGGAGACTGTCAACCACCTTAGGTCGTGATCAAAATACAAAAATATTTCCAGGCGCATGCTTCGACCTCAAAAAAATTCATGTTCTCGTTGAGTGGCAACACTGAAATTTTTTTCCCTGGTAGGTCTAGTCATCACCTATCTTTCACGCTATTTACCGTTATTTTCCAACAAGGAATTCGGTATATGGAGCCTGTCAACCACCTTAGGTTGTGATCAAAATACAAAAATATTTCCAGGCGCATGCTTCGACCTCAAAAAAATCCATGTTCTCGTTAAGTGGCAACACTGAAATTTTTTTCTTAGGTAGGTCTATTCATCACCTATCTTTCACGTCATCAACCGTTATTTTCCGACAAGGGATTTGGCATCTGGAGCCTGTCAACCACCCTAGGTCGTGATCAAAATACAAAAATATTTCCAGGCGCATGCTTCGACCTCAAAAAAATTCATGTTCTCGTTAAGTGGGAACACTGAAATTTTTTCCAGGTAGGTCTATTCATCACCTATCTTTCACGCCATTTACCGTTATTTTCCAACAAGGAATTTGGTATATGGAGCCTGTCAACCACCTTAGGTCGTGATCAAAATACAAAAATATTTCCAGGCGCATGCTTCGACCTCAAAAAAATCCATGTTTTCGTTAAGTGGCAACACTGAAATTTTTTTCCCAGATAGGTCTATTCATCGCCTATCTTTCACGCCATCAACCTTAATTTTCCGACAAGGGATTTGGCATCCGGAGCCTGTCAACAACCTTAGGTCGTGATCAAAATACAAAAATATTTCCAGGCGCATGCTTCGACCTCAAAAAAATCCATGTTCTCGTTAAGTGGCAACACTGAAATTTTTTTCTTAGATAGGTCTATTCATCACCTATCTTTCACGCCATCAACCGTTATTTTCCGACAAGGTATTTAGCATCCGGAGCCTGTCAACCACCTTAGGTCGTGATGAAAATACAAAAATATTTCCAGGCGCATGCTTCGACCTAAAAAAAATCCATGTTTTCGTTAAGTGGCAACACTGAAATTTTTTTCCCAGGTAGGTCTACTTATCACCTATCTTTCACGCCATCAACCGTTATTTTCTGACAAGGAATTTGGCATCCGGAGTCTGTCAACCACCTTAGGTCGTTATGAAAATACAAAAATATTTCCAGGCATATGCTTCGACCTCAAAAAAATCCATGTTTTCGTTAAATGGGAACACTGATATTTTTTTCCCAGGTAGGTCTATTCATCATCTATCTTTCACGCCATCAACCGTTATTTTCCGACAAGAAATTTGGCATCCGGAGCCTGTCAACCACCTTAGGTTGTGATCAAAATACAAAAATATTTCCAGGTGCATGCCTCGACCTAAAAAAAATCCATGTTCTCGTTAAGTGGCAACACTGAAATTTTTTTCCCAGATAGGTCTATTCATCACCTATCTTTCACGCTATCAACCGTTATTTTCCAACAAGGAATTTTGCATCCGGAGCCTGTCAACCACCCTAGGTCGTGATCAAAATACAAAAATATTTCCAGGCGCATGCTTCGACCTCAAAAAAATCCATGTTTTCGTTAAGTGGGAACACTGAAATTTTTTTCCCAGGTAGGTCTATTCATCACCTATCTTTCACGCCATCAACCGTTATTTTACGACAAGGAATTTGGCATCCGGAGCCTGTCAACCACCTTAGGTCGTGATCAAAATACAAAAATATTTCCAGGCGTATGCCTCGACCTCAAAAAAATCCATGTTCTCGTTAAGTGGCAACACTGAAATTTTTTTCCCAGATAGGTCTGTTCATCACCTATCTTTCACGCCATCAACCGTTATTTTCCGACAAGGGATTTGGCATCCGGAGACTGTCAACCACCTTAGGTCGTGATCAAAATACAAAAATATTTCCAGGCGCATGCTTCGACCTCAAAAAAATTCATGTTCTCGTTGAGTGGCAACACTGAAATTTTTTTCCCTGGTAGGTCTAGTCATCACCTATCTTTCACGCCATTTACCGTTATTTTCCAACAAAGAATTCGGTATATGGAGCCTGTCAACCACCTTAGGTTGTGATCAAAATACAAAAATATTTCCAGGCGCATGCTTCGACCTCAAAAAAATCCATGTTCTCGTTAAGTGGCAACACTGAAATTTTTTTCACAGATAGGTCTATTCATCATCTATCTTTCACGCTATCAACCGTTATTTTCCGACAAGGGATTTGGCATCCGGAGCCTGTCAACCACCTTAGGTCGTGATCAAAATACAAAAATATTTCCAGGCGCATGCTTCGACCTCAAAAAAATCCATGTTCTCGTTAAGTGGCAACACTGAAATTTTTTTTCCGGGTAGGTCTATTCATCACCTATCTTTCACGCCATCAACCGTTATTTTCCGACAAGGGATTTGGCATCCGGAGCCTGTCAACCACCTTAGGTCGTGATCAAAATACAAAAATATTTCCAGGCGCATGCTTCGACCTCAAAAAAATCCATGTTCTCGTTAAGTGGCAACACTGAAATTTTTTTTCCGGGTAGGTCTATTCATCACCTATCTTTCACGCCATTTACCGTTATTTTCCAACAAGGAATTTGGCATATGGAGCCTGTCAACCACCTTAGGTTGTGATCAAAATACAAAAATATTTCCAGGCGCATGCTTCGACCTCAAAAAAATCCATGTTCTCGTTAAGTGGCAACACTGAAATTTTTTTTCCGGGTAGGTCTATTCATCACCTATCTTTCACGCCATCAACCGTTATTTTCCGACAAGGGATTTGGCATCTGGAGTCTGTCAACCATCCTAGGTCATGATCAAAATACAAAAATATTTCCAGGCACATGCCTCGACCTCAAAAAAATCCATGTTCCCGTAAAGTGGGAACACTGAAATTTTTTTCCAGGTAGGTCTATTCATCACCTATCTTTCACGCTATCAACCGTTATTTTCCGACAAGGGATTTGGCATCCGGAGCCTGTCAACCACCTTAGGTCGTGATCAAAATACAAAAATATTTCAGGCGCATGATTTGACCTCAAAAAAATCCATGTTCTCGTTAAGTGGCAACACTGAAATTTTTTTCCCAGGTAGGTCTATTCATCACCTATCTTTCACGCCATCAACCGTTATTTTCCGACAAGGGATTTGGCATCTGGAGTCTGTCAACCATCCTAGGTCATGATCAAAATACAAAAATATTTCCAGGCACATGCCTCGACCTCAAAAAAACCCATGTTCCTGTAAAGTGGGAACACTGAAATTTTTTTTCCAGGTTGGTCTATTCATCACCTATCTTTCACGCTATCAACCGTTATTTTCCGACAAGGGATTTGGCATCCGGAGCCTGTCAACCACCTTAGGTCGTGATCAAAATACAAAAATATTTCCAGGCGCATGCTTCGACCTCAAAAAAATTCATGTTCTCGTTGAGTGGCAACACTGAAATTTTTTTTCCCAGGTAGGTTATTCATCACCTATCTTTCACGCCATTTACCGTTATTTTCCAACAAGGAATTTGGCATATGGAGCCTGTCAACCACCTTAGGTTGTGATCAAAATACAAAAATATTTCCAGGCGCATGCTTCGACCTCAAAAAAATCCATGTTCTCGTTAAGTGGCAACACTGAAATTTTTTTCCCAGATAGGTCTATTCATCACCTATCTTTCACGCCATCAGCCCATATTTTTTAACAAGGGATTTGGCATCCGGAGCCTGTCAACCACCTTAGGTCATGATCAAAATACAAAAATATTTCAAGGCGCATGCTTCGACCTCAAAAAAATCCATTTTTTCGTTAAGTGGGAACACTGAAATTTTTTTCCCAGGTAGGTCTATTCATCACCTATCTTTCACGCCATCAACCGTTATTTTCCGACAAGGGATTTGGCATCCGGAGCCTGTCAACCACCTTAGGTCGTGATCAAAATACAAAAATATTTCCAGGCGCATGCTTCGACCTAAAAAAAATCCATGTTCTCGTTAAGTGGGAACACTGAAATTTTTTTTCCAGGTAGGTCTATTCATCACCTATCTTTCACGCCATCAACCGTTATTTTCTGACAAGGAATTTGGCATCCGGAGTCTTTCAACCACCTTAGGTCGTGATGAAAATACAAAAATATTTCCAGGCGCATGCTTCGACCTCAAAAAAATCCATGTTTTCGTTAAATGGGAACCTTATAATTTTTTCCCAGGTAGGTCTATTCATCACCTATCTTTCACGCCATCAACCGTTATTTTCCTACAAGGAATTTGGCATCCGGAGCCTGTCAACCACCTTAGGTCATGATCAAAATACAAAAATATTTCCAGGTGCATGCCTCGACCTCAAAAAAATCCATGTTCTCGTTAAGTGGCAACACTGAAATTTTTTCCCAGATAGGTCTATTCATCACCTATCTTTCACATCATCAACCGTTATTTTCCAACAAGGGATTTGGCATCCGGAGCCTGTCAACCACCCTAGGTCGTGATCAAAATACAAAAATATTTCCAGGCGCATGCTTCGACCTCAAAAAAATCCATGTTCCAGTAAAGTGGCAACACTGAAATTTTTTCCCGGGTAGGTCTATTCATCACCTATTTTTCATGCCATCAGCCGTTATTTTCCGACAAGGAATTTGGCATCTTGAGCCTGTCAACCACCCTAGGTCGTGATCAAAATACAAAAATATTTCCAGGCGCATGCTTCGACCTCAAAAAAATCCATGTTTTCGTTAAGTGGGAACACTGAAATTTTTTTCCCAGGTAGGTCTATTCATCACCTATCTTTCACGCCATCAACCGTTATTTTCCGACAAGGAATTTGGCATCCGGAGCCTGTCAACCACCTTAGGTCGTGATCAAAATACAAAAATATTTCCAGGCGTATGCCTCGACCTCAAAAAAATCCATGTTCTCGTTAAGTGGCAACACTGAAATTTTTTTCCCAGATAGGTCTGTTCATCACCTATCTTTCACGCCATCAACCGTTATTTTCCGACAAGGGATTTGGCATCCGGAGACTGTCAACCACCTTAGGTCGTGATCAAAATACAAAAATATTTCCAGGCGCATGCTTCGACCTCAAAAAAATTCATGTTCTCGTTGAGTGGCAACACTGAAATTTTTTTCCCTGGTAGGTCTAGTCATCACCTATCTTTCACGCCATTTACCGTTATTTTCCAACAAGGAATTCGGTATATGGAGCCTGTCAACCACCTTAGGTTGTGATCAAAATACAAAAATATTTCCAGGCGCATGCTTCGACCTCAAAAAAATCCATGTTCTCGTTAAGTGGCAACACTGAAATTTTTTTCCCAGATAGGTCTATTCATCACCTATCTTTCACGCTATCAACCGTTATTTTCCGACAGGGGATTTGGCATCCGGAGCCTGTCAACCACCTTAGGTCGTGATCAAAATACAAAAATATTTCCAGGCGCATGCTTCGACCTCAAAAAAATCCATGTTCTCGTTAAGTGGCAACACTGAAATTTTTTTTCCGGGTAGGTCTATTCATCACCTATCTTTCACGCCATCAACCGTTATTTTCCGACAAGGGATTTGGCATCCGGAGCCTGTCAACCACCTTAGGTCGTGATCAAAATACAAAAATATTTCCAGGCGCATGCTTCGACCTCAAAAAAATCCATGTTCTCGTTAAGTGGCAACACTGAAATTTTTTTTCCGGGTAGGTCTATTCATCACCTATCTTTCACGCCATTTACCGTTATTTTCCAACAAGGAATTTGGCATATGGAGCCTGTCAACCACCTTAGGTTGTGATCAAAATACAAAAATATTTCCAGGCGCATGCTTCGACCTCAAAAAAATCCATGTTCTCGTTAAGTGGCAACACTGAAATTTTTTTTCCGGGTAGGTCTATTCATCACCTATCTTTCACGCCATCAACCGTTATTTTCCGACAAGGGATTTGGCCACCGGAGCCTGTCAACCACCTTAGGTCGTGATCAAAATACAAAAATATTTCCAGGCGCATGCTTCGACCTCAAAAAAATCCATGTTCTCGTTAAGTGGCAACACTGAAATTTTTTTTCCGGGTAGGTCTATTCATCACCTATCTTTCACGCCATTTACCGTTATTTTCCAACAAGGAATTTGGCATATGGAGCCTGTCAACCACCTTAGGTTGTGATCAAAATACAAAAATATTTCCAGGCGCATGCTTCGACCTCAAAAAAATCCATGTTCTCGTTAAGTGGCAACACTGAAATTTTTTTTCCGGGTAGGTCTATTCATCACCTATCTTTCACGCCATCAACCGTTATTTTCCGACAAGGGATTTGGCATCTGGAGTCTGTCAACCATCCTAGGTCATGATCAAAATACAAAAATATTTCCAGGCACATGCCTCGACCTCAAAAAAATCCATGTTCCCGTAAAGTGGGAACACTGAAATTTTTTTCCAGGTAGGTCTATTCATCACCTATCTTTCACGCTATCAACCGTTATTTTCCGACAAGGGATTTGGCATCCGGAGCCTGTCAACCACCTTAGGTCGTGATCAAAATACAAAAATATTTCAGGCGCATGATTTGACCTCAAAAAAATCCATGTTCTCGTTAAGTGGCAACACTGAAATTTTTTCCCAGGTAGGTCTATTCATCACCTATCTTTCACGCCATCAACCGTTATTTTCCGACAAGGGATTTGGCATCTGGAGTCTGTCAACCATCCTAGGTCATGATCAAAATACAAAAATATTTCCAGGCACATGCCTCGACCTCAAAAAAACCCATGTTCCCGTAAAGTGGGAACACTGAAATTTTTTTTCCAGGTTGGTCTATTCATCACCTATCTTTCACGCTATCAACCGTTATTTTCCGACAAGGGATTTGGCATCCGGAGCCTGTCAACCACCTTAGGTCGTGATCAAAATACAAAAATATTTCCAGGCGCATGCTTCGACCTCAAAAAAATTCATGTTCTCGTTGAGTGGCAACACTGAAATTTTTTTCCCAGGTAGGTTATTCATCACCTATCTTTCACGCCATTTACCGTTATTTTCCAACAAGGAATTTGGCATATGGAGCCTGTCAACCACCTTAGGTTGTGATCAAAATACAAAAATATTTCCAGGCGCATGCTTCGACCTCAAAAAAATCCATGTTCTCGTTAAGTGGCAACACTGAAATTTTTTTCCCAGGTAGGTCTATTCATCACCTATCTTTCACGCCATCAGCCCATATTTTCCAACAAGGGATTTGGCATCCGGAGCCTGTCAACCACCTTAGGTCATGATCAAAATACAAAAATATTTCAAGGCGCATGCTTCGACCTCAAAAAAATCCATTTTTTCGTTAAGTGGGAACACTGAAATTTTTTTCCCAGGTAGATCTATTCAACACCTATCTTTCACGCCATCAACCATTATTTTCCGACAAGGGATTTGGCATCCGGAGCCTGTCAACCACCTTAGGTCGTGATCAAAATACAAAAATATTTCCAGGCGCATGCTTCGACCTAAAAAAAATCCATGTTCTCGTTAAGTGGGAACACTGAAATTTTTTTTCCAGGTAGGTCTATTCATCACCTATCTTTCACGCCATCAACCGTTACTTTCTAACAAGGAATTTGGCATCCGGAGTCTTTCAACCACCTTAGGTCGTGATGAAAATACAAAAATATTTCCAGGCGCATGCTTCGACCTCAAAAAAATCCATGTTTTCGTTAAATGGGAACCTTGAAATTTTTTTCCCAGGTAGGTCTATTCATCACCTATCTTTCACGCCATCAACCGTTATTTTCCTACAAGGAATTTGGCATCCGGAGCCTGTCAACCACCTTAGGTCATGATCAAAATACAAAAATATTTCCAGGTGCATGCCTCGACCTCAAAAAAATCCATGTTCTCGTTAAGTGGCAACACTGAAATTTTTTCCCAGATAGGTCTATTCATCACCTATCTTTCACATCATCAACCGTTATTTTCCAACAAGGGATTTGGCATCCGGAGCCTGTCAACCACCCTAGGTCGTGATCAAAATACAAAAATATTTCCAGGCGCATGCTTCGACCTCAAAAAAATCCATGTTCCAGTAAAGTGGCAACACTGAAATTTTTTCCCGGGTAGGTCTATTCATCACCTATCTTTCATGCCATCAGCCGTTATTTTCCGACAAGGAATTTGGCATCTTGAGCCTGTCAACCACCCTAGGTCGTGATCAAAATACCAAAATATTTCCAGGCACATGCTTCGACCTAAAAAAAACCCATAATCCCGTTAAGTGGGAACACTAAAATTTTTTTTTCCAGGTAGGTCTATTCATCACCTATCCTTCACGCTATCAACCGTTATTTTCCGACAAGGGATTTGGCATCCGGAGCCTGTCAACCACCTTAGGTCGTGATCAAAATACAAAAATATTTCCAGGCGCATGCTTCGACCTCAAAAAAATCCATGTTTTCGTTATGTGGCAACACTAATTTTTTTTCCCAGGTAGGTCTATTCATCACCTATCTTTCACGCCATCAACCTTAATTTTCCGACAAGGGATTTGTTATCCGGAGCCTGTCAACCACCTTAGGTCGTGATCAAAATACAAAAATATTTCCAGGCGCATGCTTCGACCTCAAAAAAATCCATGTTCTCGTTAAGTGGGAACACCGAAATTTTTTCCCAGATAGGTCTATTCATCACCTATCTTTCACGCCATCAACCGTTATTTTCCGACAAGGAATTTGGCATCCGGAGCCTGTCAACCACCTTAGGTCGTGATCAAAATACAAAAATATTTCCAGGCGCATGCTTCGACCTCAAAAAAATCCATGTTCTCGTTAAGTGGCAACACCGAAATTTTTTCCCAGATAGGCTTATTCATCACCTATCTTTCACGCCATCAACCGTTATTTTCCGACAAGGGATTTGGCATCTGGAGCCTGTCAACCACCTTAGGTCGTGATCAAAATACAAAAATATTTCGAGGCATATGCTTCGACCTCAAAAAAATCCGTGTTTTCGTTAAGTTGGAACACTGAAATTTTTTTCCCAGGTAGGTCTATTCATCACCTATCTTTCACGCCATCAACCGTTATTTTCCGACAAGGGATTTGGCATCCGGAGCCTGTCAACCACCTTAGGTCGTGATCAAAATACAAAAATATTTCCAGGCACATGCTTCGACCTCAAAAAAAACCCATGTTTTCGTTAAATGGGAACACTGAAATTTTCGTTAAGTTGCACCACTGAAATTTTTTTCCCAGATAGGTCTATTCATCACCTATCTTTCACGTCATCAACCGTTATTTTCCGACAAGGGATTCGGCATCTGGAGCCTGTCAACCACCCTAGGTCGTGATCAAAATACAAAAATATTTCCAGGCACATGCTTCGACCTCAAAAAAACCCATGTTTTCGTTAAATGGGAACAGTGAAATTTTTTTCCCATGTAGGTCTATTCATCACCTATCTTTCACGCTATCAACCGCTATTTTGCGACAAGGGATTTGGCATCCGGAGCCTGTCAACCACCTTAGGTCGTGATCAAAATACAAAAATATTTCCAGGTGCATGCTTCGACCTCAAAAAAATTCATGTTCTCGTTAAGTATGAACACTGAAATTTTTTTCCCAGGTAGGTCTATTCATCACCTATCTTTCACGTCATCAACCGTTATTTTCCGACAAGGGATTTGGCATCTGGAGCCTGTCAACCACCCTAGGTCGTGATCAAAATACAAAAATATTTCCAGGCGCATGCTTCGACCTCAAAAAAAATCATGTTCTCGTTAAATGGCAACACTGAAATTTTTTTCCCAGGTAGGTCTATTCATCACCTATCTTTCACGCCATCAACCGTTATTTTCCGACAAGGGATTTGGCATCCGGAGCCTGTCAACCACCTTAGGTCGTGATCAAAATACAAAAATATTTCCAGGCGCATGCTTCGACCTCAAAAAAATCCATGTTCTCGTTAAGTGGCAACACTGAAATTTTTTTCCCGGGTAGGTCTATTCATCACCTATCTTTCACGCCATCAACCGTTATTTTCCAACAAGGAATTTGGCATCTGGAGCCTCTCAACCGCCCTAGGTCGTGATCAAAATACAAAAATATTTCCAGGCACATGCTTCGACCTCAAAAAAACCCATGTTCCCGTAAAGTGGGAACACTGAAATTATTTTCCCAGGTAGGTCTATTCATCACCTATCTTTCACGCTATCAACCGTTATTTTTCGACAAGAGATTTGGCATCCGGAGCCTGTCAACCACCTTAGGTCGTGATCAAAATACAAAAATATTTCCAGGCGCATGCTTCGACCTCAAAAAAATCAATGTTTTCGTTAAGTGGCAACACTGAAATTTTTTTCCCAGGTAGGTCTATTTATCACCTATCTTTCACGCCATCAACCGTTATTTTCCGACAAGGGATTTGGCATCCGGAGCCTGTCAACCACCTTAGGTCGTGATCAAAATACAAAAATATTCCCAGGCGCATGCTTCGACCTCAAAAAAATCCATGTTTTCGTTAAGTGGCAACACTGAAATTTTTTTCCTAGATAGGTCTATTTATCACCTATCTTTCACGCCATCAACCGTTATTTTCCGACAAGGGATTTGGCATCCGGAGCCTGTCAACCACCTTAGGTCGTGATCAAAATACAAAAATATTTCCAGGCGCATGCTTCGACCTAAAAAAAATCCATGTTTTCGTTAAGTGGCAACACTGAAATTCTTTTCCCAGATAGGTCTATTCATCATCTATTTTTCACGTCATCAACCGTTATTTTCCGACAAGGGATTTGGCATCCGGAGCCTGTCAACCACCTTAGGTCGTGATCAAAATACAAAAATATTTCCAGGCGCATGCTTCGACCTAAAAAAAATCCATGTTTTCGTTAAATGGGAACACTGAAGTTTTTTTCCCAGGTAGGTCTATTTATCACCTATCTTTCACGCCATCAACCGTTATTTTCCGACAAGGAATTTGGCATCCGGAGCCTGTCAACCACCTTAGGTCGTGATGAAAATACAAAAATATTTCCAGGCGCATGCTTCGACCTCAAAAAAATCCATGTTCTCGTTAAGTGGCAACACCGAAATTTTTTCCCAGATAGGCTTATTCATCACCTATCTTTCACGCCATCAACCGTTATTTTCCGACAAGGGATTTGGCATCTGGAGCCTGTCAACCACCTTAGGTCGTGATCAAAATACAAAAATATTTCGAGGCATATGCTTCGACCTCAAAAAAATCCGTGTTTTCGTTAAGTTGGAACACTGAAATTTTTTTCCCAGGTAGGTCTATTCATCACCTATCTTTCACGCCATCAACCGTTATTTTCCGACAAGGGATTTGGCATCCGGAGCCTGTCAACCACCTTAGGTCGTGATCAAAATACAAAAATATTTCCAAGCACATGCTTCGACCTCAAAAAAACCCATGTTTTCGTTAAATGGGAACACTAAAATTTTCGTTAAGTTGCAACACTGAAATTTTTTTCCCAGATAGGTCTATTCATCACCTATCTTTCACGCCATCAACCGTTATTTTCCGACAAGGGATTTGGCATCCGGAGCCTGTCAACCACCTTAGGTCGTGATCAAAATACAAAAATATTCCCAGGCGCATGCTTCGACCTCAAAAAAATCCATGTTCTCGTTAAGTGGCAACACTGAAATTTTTTTCCTAGATAGGTCTATTTAACACCTATCTTTCACGCCATCAACCGTTATTTTCCGACAAGGGATTTGGCATCCGGAGCCTGTCAACCACCTTAGGTCGTGATCAAAATACAAAAATATTTCCAGGCGCATGCTTCGACCTAAAAAAAATCCATGTTTTCGTTTAGTGGCAACACTGAAATTTTTTTCCCAGGTAGGTCTATTTATCACCTATCTTTCACGCCATCAACCGTTATTTTCTGACAAGGAATTTGGCATCCGGAGTCTGTCAACCACCTTAGGTCGTGATGAAAATACAAAAATATTTCCAGGCGCATGCTTCGACCTCAAAAAAATCCATGTTTTCGTTAAATGGGAACACTGAAATTTTTTTTCCCAGGTAGGTCTATTCATCACCTATCTTTCACGCCATCAACCGTTATTTTCCGACAAGGGATTTGGCATCCGGAGCCTGTCAACCACCTTAGGTCGTGATCAAAATACAAAAATATTTCCAGGCGCATGCCTCGACCTCAAAAAAATCCATGTTCTCGTTAAGTGGCAACACTGAAATTTTTTTCCCCGATAGGTCAATTCATCCGCTATCTTTCACGCCATCAACCGTTATTTTCCAACAAGGGATTTGGCATCCGGAGCCTGTCAACCACCTTAGGTCGTGATCAAAATACAAAAATATTTCCAGGCGCATGCTTCGACCTCAAAATAATCCATGTTCTCGTTAAGTGGCAACACTGAAATTTTTTTCCCAGGTAGGTCTATTCATCACCTATCTTTCACGCCATCAACCGTTATTTTCCGACAAGGGATTTGGCATCCGGAGCCTGTCAACCACCTTAGGTCGTGATCAAAATTCAAAAATATTTCAAGGCGCATGCTTCGACATCAAAAAAATTCATGTTCTCGTTAAGTGGCAACACTGAAATTTTTTTCCCAGGTAGGTCTATTCATCACCTATCTTTCACGCTATTTACCGTTATTTTCCAACAAGGAATTTGGCATCCGGAGCCTGTCAACCACCTTAGGTTGTGATCAAAATACAAAAATATTTCCAAGCGCATGCTTCGACCTCAAAAAAATCCATGTTCTCGTTAAGTGGCAACAATGAAATTTGCTTCCCAGGTAGGGCTATTCATCACCTATCTTTCACGCCATGTACTGTTATTTTCCAACAAGGAATTTGGCATCCGGAGCCTGTCAACCACCTTAGGTTGAGATCAAAATACAAAAATATTTCCAAGCGCATGCTTCGACCTCAAAAAAATCCATGTTCTCGTTATAGGCAACACTGAAATTTTTTCCCAGATAGGTCTATCTATCACCTATCTTTCACGCCATCAACCGTTATTTTCCAACAAGGGATTTGGCATCCGGAGCCTGTCAACCACCTTAGGTCGTGATGAAAATACAAAAATATTTCCATAAGCATGCTTCGACCTCAAAAAAATCCATGTTCTCGTTAAGTGGCAACACTGAAATCTTTTCCCAGGTAGGTCTATTCATCACCTATCTTTCTTTATTTCCAGGCGCATGCTTCGACCTCAAAAAAATCCATGTTTCAGTAAAGTGGCAACACTGAAATTATTTCCCCAGGTAGGTCTATTCATCACCTATCTTTCACGCTATCAACCGTTATTTTCCGACAAGGGATTTGGCATCCGGAGCCTGTCAACCACCTTAGGTCATGATCAAAATACAAAAATATTTCCAGGCGCATGCTACGACCTCAAAAAAATCCATGTTTTCGTTAAGTGGCAACACTGAAATTTTTTTCCCAGGTAGGTCTATTCATCACCTATCTTTCACGCTATCAACCGTTATTTTCCGACAAGGAGTTTGGCATCCGGAGCCTGTCAACCACCTTACGTCGTTAAGTGGCAACCACCGAAATTTTTTCCCAGATAGGTCTATTCATCACCTATCTTTCACGCCATCAACCGTTATTTTCCGACAAGGGATTTGGCATCCGGAGCCTGTCAACCACCCTAGGTCGTGATCAAAATACAAAAATATTTCCAGGCGCATGCTTCGACTTCAAAAAAATCCATGTTCCAGTAAAGTGGCAACACTGAAATTTTTCCCGGGTAGGTTTATTCATCACCTATCTTTCGCGCCATCAACCGTTATTTTCCGACAAGGGATTTGGCATCCGGAGCCTGTCAACCATCTTAGGTCGTGATCAAAATACAAAAATATTTCCATAAGCATGCTTCGACCTCAAAAAAATCCATGTTCTCGTTAAGTGGCAACACTGAAATCTTTTCCCAGGTAGGTCTATTCATCACCTATCTTTCTTTATTTCCAGGCGCATGCTTCGACCTCAAAAAAATCCATGTTTCAGTAAAGTGGCAACACTGAAATTATTTCCCCAGGTAGGTCTATTCATCACCTATCTTTCACGCTATCAACCGTTATTTTCCGACAAGGGATTTGGCATCCGGAGCCTGTCAACCACCTTAGGTCATGATCAAAATACAAAAATATTTCCAGGCGCATGCTACGACCTCAAAAAAATCCATGTTTTCGTTAAGTGGCAACACTGAAATTTTTTTCCCAGGTAGGTCTATTCATCACCTATCTTTCACGCTATCAACCGTTATTTTCCGACAAGGAGTTTGGCATCCGGAGCCTGTCAACCACCTTACGTCGTTAAGTGGCAACCACCGAAATTTTTTCCCAGATAGGTCTATTCATCACCTATCTTTCACGCCATCAACCGTTATTTTCCGACAAGGGATTTGGCATCCGGAGCCTGTCAACCACCCTAGGTCGTGATCAAAATACAAAAATATTTCCAGGCGCATGCTTCGACTTCAAAAAAATCCATGTTCCAGTAAAGTGGCAACACTGAAATTTTTCCCGGGTAGGTTTATTCATCACCTATCTTTCGCGCCATCAACCGTTATTTTCCGACAAGGGATTTGGCATCCGGAGCCTGTCAACCATCTTAGGTCGTGATCAAAATACAAAAATATTTCCAGGCGCATGCCTCGACCTCAAAAAAATCCATGTTCTCGTTAAGTGGCAACACTGAAATTTTTTTCCTAGGTAGGTCTATTCATCACCTATCTTTCACGCTATCAACCGTTATTTTCCGACAAGGGATTTGGCATCCGGATCCTGTCAACCACCTTACGTCGTTAAGTGGCAACCACCGAAATTTTTTCCCAGATAGGTCTATTCATCACCTATCTTTCACGCCATCAACCGTTATTTTTCGACAAGGGATTTGGCATCCGGAGCCTGTCAACCACCTTAGGTCGTGATCAAAATACAAAAATATTTCCAGGCGCATGCCTCGACCTCAAAAAAATCCATGTTCTCGTTAAGTGGCAACACTGAAATTTTTTTCCTAGGTAGGTCTATTCATCACCTATCTTTCACGCTATCAACCGTTATTTTCCGACAAGGGATTTGGCATCCGGAGCCTGTCAACCACCTTAGGTCGTGATCAAAATATAAAAATATTTCCAGGCGCATGCTTCGACCTCAAAAAAATCCATGTTTTCGTTAAGTGGCAACACTAAATTTTTTTCTTAGGTAGGTCTATTCATCACCTATCTTTCACGCCATCAACCTTAATTTTCCGACAAGGGATTTGGCATCCGGAGCCTGTCAACAACCTTAGGTCGTGATCAAAATACAAAAATATTTCCAGGCGCATGCTTCGACCTCAAAAAAATCCATGTTCTCGTTAAGTGGCAACACTGAAATTTTTTTCCTAGATAGGTCTATTCATCACGTATCCTTCACGCCATCAACCGTTATTTTCCGACAAGGGATTTGGCATCCGGAGCCTGTCAACCACCTTAGGTCGTGATGAAAATACAAAAATATTTCCAGGCGCATGCTTCGACCTCAAGGGTAGGTCTATTCATCACCTATCTTTCACGCCATTTACTGTTATTTTCCAACAAGGGATTTGGCATCCGGAGCCTGTCAACCACCTTAGGTTGTGATCAAAATACAAAAATATTTTCAAGCGCATGCTTCGACCTCAAAAAAATCCATGTTCTCGTTAAGTGGCAACACTGAAATTTTTTTCTCAGATAGGTCTATTCATCACCTATCTTTCACGCCATCAACCGTTATTTTCCAACAAGGGATTTGGCATCCGGAGCCTGTCAACCACCTTAGGTCGTGATGAAAATACAAAAATATTTCCATAAGCATGCTTCGACCTCAAAAAATCCATGTTCTCGTTAAGTGGCAACACTGAAATCTTTTCCCAGGTAGGTCTATTCATCACCTATCTTTCTTTATTTCCAGGCACATGCTTCGACCTCAAAAAAATCCATGTTCAGTAAAGTGGCAACACTGAAATTATTTCCCCAGGTAGGTCTATTCATCACCTATCTTTCACGCTATCAACCGTTATTTTCCGACAAGGGATTTGGCATCCGGAGCCTGTCAACCACCTTAGGTCGTGATCAAAATACAAAAATATTTCCAGGCGCATGCTTCGACCTCAAAAAAATCCATGTTTTCGTTAAGTGGCAACACTGAAATTTTTTTCCCAGGTAGGTCTATTCATCACCTATCTTTCACGCCATCAACCTTAATTTTCCGACAAGGGATTTGGCATCCGGAGCCTGTCAACAACCTTAGGTCGTGATCAAAATACAAAAATATTTCCAGGCGCATGCTTCGACCTCAAAAAAATCCATGTTCTCGTTAAGTGGCAACACTGAAATTTTTTTCCCAGGTAGGTCTATTCATCACCTATCTTTCACGCCATCAACCTTAATTTTCCGACAAGGGATTTGGCATCCGGAGCCTGTCAACAACCTTAGGTCGTGATCAAAATACAAAAATATTTCCAGGCGCATGCTTCGACCTCAAAAAAATCCATGTTCTCGTTAAGTGGCAACACTGAAATTTTTTTCCTAGATAGATCTATGCATCACCTATCTTTCACGCCATCAACCGTTATTTTCCGACAAGGGATTTGGCGTCCGGAGCCTGTCAACCACCCTAGGTCGTGATCAAAATACAAAAATATTTCCAGGCGCATGCTTCGACTTCAAAAAAATCCATGTTCCAGTAAAGTGGCAACACTGAAATTTTTCCCGGTTAGGTCTATTCATCACCTATCTTTCACGCCATCAACCGTTATTTGCCGACAAGGGATTTGGCATCCGGAGCCTGTCAACCACCTTAGGTCGTGATCAAAATACAAAAATATTTCCAGGCGCATGCCTCGACCTCAAAAAAATCCGTTCTCGTTAAGTGGCAACACTGAAATTTTTTTCCTAGGTAGGTCTATTCATCACCTATCTTTCACGCTATCAACCGTTATTTTCCGACAAGGGATTTGGCATCCGGAGCCTGTCAACCACCTTAGGTCGTGATCAAAATACAAAAATATTTCCAGGCGCATGCTTCGACCTCAAAAAAATCCATGTTTTCGTTAAGTGGCAACACTAAATTTTTTTCTATGGTAGGTCTATTCATCACCTATCTTTCACGCCATCAACCTTAATATTCGACAAGGGATTTGGCATCCGGAGCCTGTCAACAACCTTAGGTCGTGATCAAAATACAAAAATATTTCCAGGCGCATGCTTCGACCTCAAAAAAATCCATGTTCTCGTTAAGTGGCAACACTGAAATTTTTTTTCTAGATAGGTCTATTCATCACCTATCTTTTACGCCATCAACCGTTATTTTCCGACAAGGGATTTGGCATCCGGAGCCTGTCAACCACCTTAGGTCGTGATGAAAATACAAAAATATTTCCAGGTGCATGCTTCGACCTCAAAAAAATCCTTGTTCTCTTTAAGTGGCAACACTGAAATTTTTTTCCCAGGTAGGTCTATTCATCACCTATCTTTCACGCCATCAACCGTTATTTTCCGACAAGGAATTTGGCATCCGGAGCCTGTCAACCACCTTAGGTCGTGATCAAAATACAAAAATATTTCCAGGCGCATGCCTCGACCTCAAAAAAAATCCATGTTCTCGTTAAGTGGCAACACTGAAATTTTTTTTCCAGATAGGTCTATTCATCAGCTTTCTTTCACGCCATCAACCGTTATTTTCCAACAAGGGATTTGGCATCCGGAGCCTGTCGACCACCTTAGGTCGTGATCAAAATACAAAAATATTTCCAGGCGCATGCTTCGACCTCAAAAAAATCCATGTTCTCGTCAAGTGGCAACACTGAAATTTTTTTCCCAGGTAGGTCTATTCATCACCTATCTTTCACGCCATCAACCGTTATTTTCCAACAAGGGATTTGGCATCCGGAGCCTGTCAACCACCCTAGGTCGTGATCAAAATACAAAAATATTTCCAGGCGCATGCTTCGACCTCAAAAAAATCCATGTTCTCGTTAAGTGGCAACACTGAAATTTTTTTCCTAGATAGATCTATGCATCACCTATCTTTCACGCCATCAACCGTTATTTTCCGACAAGGGATTTGGCGTCCGGAGCCTGTCAACCACCCTAGGTCGTGATCAAAATACAAAAATATTTCCAGGCGCATGCTTCGACTTCAAAAAAATCCATGTTCCAGTAAAGTGGCAACACTGAAATTTTTCCCGGTTAGGTCTATTCATCACCTATCTTTCACGCCATCAACCGTTATTTGCCGACAAGGGATTTGGCATCCGGAGCCTGTCAACCACCTTAGGTCGTGATCAAAATACAAAAATATTTCCAGGCGCATGCCTCGACCTCAAAAAAATCCATGTTCTCGTTAAGTGGCAACACTGAAATTTTTTTCCTAGGTAGGTCTATTCATCACCTATCTTTCACGCTATCAACCGTTATTTTCCGACAAGGGATTTGGCATCCGGAGCCTGTCAACCACCTTAGGTCGTGATCAAAATACAAAAATATTTCCAGGCGCATGCTTCGACCTCAAAAAAATCCATGTTTTCGTTAAGTGGCAACACTAAATTTTTTTCTATGGTAGGTCTATTCATCAACTATCTTTCACGCCATCAACCTTAATTTTCCGACAAGGGATTTGGCATCCGGAGCCTGTCAACAACCTTAGGTCGTGATCAAAATACAAAAATATTTCCAGGCGCATGCTTCGACCTCAAAAAAATCCATGTTCTCGTTAAATGGCAACACTGAAATTCTTTTTTCCTAGATAGGTCTATTCATCACCTATCTTTTACGCCATCAACCGTTATTTTCCGACAAGGGATTTGGCATCCGGAGCCTGTCAACCACCTTAGGTCGTGATGAAAATACAAAAATATTTCCAGGTGCATGCTTCGACCTCAAAAAAATCCTTGTTCTTTTTAAGTGGCAACACTGAAATTTTTTTCCCAGGTAGGTCTATTCATCACCTATCTTTCACGCCATCAACCGTTATTTTCCGACAAGGAATTTGGCATCCGGAGCCTGTCAACCACCTTAGGTCGTGATCAAAATACAAAAATATTTCCAGGCGCATGCCTCGACCTCAAAAAAAATCCATGTTCTCGTTAAGTGGCAACACTGAAATTTTTTTTCCAGATAGGTCTATTCATCAGCTTTCTTTCACGCCATCAACCGTTATTTTCCAACAAGGGATTTGGCATCCGGAGCCTGTCGACCACCTTAGGTCGTGATCAAAATACAAAAATATTTCCAGGCGCATGCTTCGACCTCAAAAAAATCCATGTTCTCGTTAAGTGGCAACACTGAAATTTTTTTCCCAGGTAGGTCTATTTATCACCTATCTTTCACGCCATCAACCGTTATTTTCCAACAAGGGATTTGGCATCCGGAGCCTGTCAACCACCCTAGGTCGTGATCAAAATACAAAAATATTTCCAGGCGCATGCTTCGACCTCAAAAACATCCATGTTCCTGTAAAGTGGCAACACTGAAATTTTTTCCCGGATAGGTCTATTCATCACCTATCTTTCATGCCATCAGCCGTTATTTTCCGACAAGGGATTTGGCATCTGGAACCTGTCAACCACCCTAGGTCGTGATCAAAATACAAAAATATTTCCAGGCACATGCTTCGACCTCAAAAAAAACCCATGTTTCCGTTAAGTGGGAACACTGAATTTTTTTTTTCCAGGTAGGTCTATTCATCACCTATCTTTCACGCTATCAACCGTTATTTTCCGACAAGGGATTTGGCATTCGGAGCCTGTCAACCACCTTAGGTCGTGATCAAAATACAAAAATATTTCCAGGCGCATGCTTCGACCTCAAAAACATCCATGTTTTCGTTAAGTGGCAACACTGAAATTTTTTTCCCAGGTAGGTCTGTTCATCACCTATCTTTCACGCCATCAACCTTAATTTTCCGACAAGGGATTTGGCATCCGGAGCCTGTCAACCACCTTAGGTCGTGATCAAAATACAAAAATATTTCCAGGCGCATGCTTCGACCTCAAAAAAATCCATGTTCTCGTTAAGTGGCAACACTGAAATTTTTTTTCCCGGGTAGGTCTATTCATCGCCTATCTTTCACGCCATAAACCGTTATTTTCCGACAAGGGATTTGGCATCCGGAGCCTGTCAACCACCTTAGGTCGTGATGAAAATACAAAAATATTTCCAGGCGCATGCTTCGACCTCAAAAACATCCATGTTTTCGTTAAGTGGGAACACTGAATTTTTTTTTTCCAGGTAGGTCTATTCAACACCTATCTTTCACGCTATCAACCGTTATTTTCCGACAAGGAATTTGGCATCCGGAGCCTGTCAACCACCTTAGGTCGTGATCAAAATACAAAAATATTTCCAGGCGCATGCTTCGACCTCAAAAAAAATCCATGTTCTCGTTGAGTGGCAACACTGAAATGTTTTTTTTCAGATAGGTCTATTCATCAGCTATCTTTCACGCTATCAACCGTTATTTTCCAACAAGGAATTTGGCATCCGGAGCCTGTCAACCACCTTAGGTCGTGATCAAAATACAAAAATATTTCCAGGCGCATGCTTCGACCTCAAAAAAATCCATGTTCTCGTTAAGTGGCAACACTGAAATTTTTTTCCCAGGTAGGTCTATTCATCACCTATCTTTCACGCCATCAACCGTTATTTTCCAACAAGGGATTTGGCATCCGGAGCCTGTCAACCACCTTAGGTCGTGATCAAAATACAAAAATATTTCCAGGCGCATGCTTCGACCTCAAAAAAATCCATGTTTTCGTTAAGTGGGAACACTGAAATTTTTTTCCCAGGTAGGTCTATTTATCACCTATCTTTTACGCCATCAACCGTTATTTTCCGACAAGGGATTTGGCATCCGGAGCCTGTCAACCACCTTAGGTCATGATCAAAATACAAAAATATTTCCAGGCGCATGCTTCGGCCTCAAAAAAATCCATGTTCTCGTTAAGTGGCAACACTGAAATTTTTTTCCCTGGTAGGTCTATTTATCACCTATCTTTCACGTCATCAACCGTTATTTTCCGACAAGGGATTTGGCATCTGGAGCCTGTCAACCACCCTAGGTCGTGATCAAAATACAAAAATATTTCCAGGCACATGCTTCGACCTCAAAAAAACCCATGTTTTCGTTAAATGGGAACACTGAAATTTTTTTCCAAGGCAGGTCTATTCATCACCTATCTTTCACGCTATCAACCGTTATTTTGCGACAAGGGATTTGGCATCCGGAGCCTGTCAACCACCTTAGGTCGTGATCAAAATACAAAAATATTTCCAGGCGCATGCTTCGACCTCAAAAAAATTCATGTTCTCGTTAAGTGGGAACACTGAAATTTTTTTCCCAGGTAGGTCTATTCATCACCTATCTTTCACGCCATCAACCGTTATTTTCCGACAAGGGATTTGGCATCTGGAGCCTGTCAACCACCCTAGGTCGTGATCAAAAGACAAACATTTTTCCAGGTGCATGCTTCGACCTCAAAAAAATTCATGTTCTCGTTAAGTGGGAACACTGAAATTTTTTTCCTAGATACAGTGACGAGCAAAAATGGACAGATGTTTACTTTTATGTGAAAAAGTTGGTGCGGGTCCGCTAGGATAAAATTGTAATTTAATAATTTTTTGTATTCAATCAAATCTTGTTTTCTTCTATTAAATTTTTAAAAAAATATTACAATACACAGAAAAAAAGTTTAAATGAATTTTTGGACCTGACCACTTTTGGTCGTTTCGGGATTATGGCGTGGGGACGTTTTTCTTGAAGTTCTATCGGACAGTTAATAAAGATCGAGTGAATAATGTATACAGAAAAATATAATGACTTATTACGTTATAATTTGCCAACATTTTTGGCAAAAAGTGGCTACAGAGAGTCTGAACTCATTTTTCAATAAGACGGTGACCCTGTAAATACCTCCAAAATTGTCAAGGAATGGTTCGAAAATCAGGAATTTCAGACGATGGCATGGCCCTGACGGCAATCCAACTGAGAATCTCTGGTCAATTGTGCAGTCAAGGTAATGACAGTAAGAAATTCATCCATCCCACACTAATGAGCTAAGGGTCGCATTTAACTGGAGGGGAGCCGAATTTCCGACCAATTACTTTGCAATTTGGTAGAGAGCATGCCTACACGGTTTCCGCAAGTGATAAAGAACAAAGGCTTATGGAATTAATAATGTGAACAAAACTTTATGCCGAAACGGGCAAATGTGGCCAATCCCAAAAATTCATTTAAGATTTTTTTCACTGTATTGTAAGATCTTGTTTTTTAATTTAATTCAAGAAAATAATATTTGATTTAATACAAAAAATTATAAAATTAAAATTTTTCCTCTCGGCTTACAATACTAAGTTCGCGCCAACTTTTAAAAATTAGTAAAAATATTTGTCCACTATTGCTCGTCACTGTAGGTCTATTCATCACCTATCTTTCACGCCATCAACCGTTATTTTCCGACAAGGGATTTGGCATCCGGAGCCTGTCAACCACCTTAGGTCGTGATCAAAATACAAAAATATTTCCAGGCGCATGCTTCGACCTCAAAAACATCCATGTTCTCGTTAAGTGGCAACACTGAAATTTTTTTCCCAGGTAGGTCTATTCATCACCTATCTTTCACGTCATCAACCGTTATTTTCCGATAAGGGATTTGGCATCCGGAGCCTGTCAACCACCTTAGGTCGTGATCAAAATACAAAAATATTCCCAGGCGCATGCTTCGACCTCAAAAAAATCCATGTTCTCGTTAAGTGGCAACACTGAAATTTTTTTCTTAGATAGGTCTATTCATCACCTATCTTTCACGCCATCAACCGTTATTTTCCGACAAATGATTTAGCATCCGGAGCCTGTCAACCACCTTAGGTCGTGATGAAAATACAAAAATATTTCCAGGCGCATGCTTCGACCTAAAAAAAATCCATGTTTTCGTTAAGTGGCAACACTGAAATTTTTTTCCCAGGTAGGTCTACTTATCACCTATCTTTCACGCCATCAACCGTAATTTTCTGACAAGGAATTTGGCATCCGGAGTCTGTCAACCACCTTAGGTCATGATGAAAATACAAAAATATTTCCAGGCATATGCTTCGACCTCAAAAAAATCCATGTTTTCGTTAAATGGGAACACTGATATTTTTTTCCCAGGTAGGTCTATTCATCACCTATCTTTCACGCCATCAACCTTAATTTTCCGACAAGGGATTTGGCATCCGGAGCCTGTCAACCACCTTAGGTTGTGATCAAAATACAAAAATATTTCCAGGCACATGCCTCGACCTCAAAAAAATCCATGTTCTCGTTAAGTGGCAACACTGAAATTTTTTTTCCCAGATAGGTCTATTCATCACCTATCTTTCACGCCATCAACCGTTATTTTCCAACAAGGAATTTTGCATCCGGAGCCTGTCAACCACCCTAGGTCGTGATCAAAATACAAAAATATTTCCAGGCGCATGCTTCGACCTCAAAAAAATCCATGTTTTCGTTAAGTGGGAACACTGAAATTTTTTTCCCAGGTAGGTCTATTCATCACCTATCTTTCACGCCATCAACCGTTATTTTCCGACAAGGAATTTGGCATCCGGAGCCTGTCAACCACCTTAGGTCGTGATCAAAATACAAAAATATTTCCAGGCGTATGCCTCGACCTCAAAAAAATCCATGTTCTCGTTAAGTGGCAACACTGAAATTTTTTTCCCAGATAGGTCTGTTCATCAGCTATCTTTCACGCCATCAACCGTTATTTTCCAACAAGGGATTTGGCATCCGGAGCCTGTCAACCACCTTAGGTCGTGATCAAAATACAAAAATATTTCCAGGCGCATGATTTGACCTCAAAAAAATCCATGTTTTCGGTAAGTGGCAACACTGAAATTTTTTTTCCGGGTAGGTCTATTCATCACGTATCTTTCACGTCATCAACCATTATTTTCCGACAAGGGATTTGGCATCCGGAGACTGTCAACCACCTTAGGTCGTGATCAAAATACAAAAATATTTCCAGGCGCATGCCTCGACCTCAAAAAAATCCATGTTCTCGTTAAGTGGCAACACTGACATTTTTTTTTCCAGATAGGTCTATTCATCAGCTATCTTTCACGCCATCAACCGTTATTTTCCAACAAGGGATTTGGCATCCGGAGCCTGTCGACCACCTTAGGTCATGATCAAAATACAAAAATATTTCCAGGCGCATGCTTCGACCTCAAAAAAATCCATGTTCTCGTTAAGTGGCAACACTGAAATTTTTTTCCCAGGTAGGTCTATTCATCACCTATCTTTCACGCTATCAACCGTTATTTTCCAACAAGGGATTTGGCATCCGGAGCCTGTCAACCGCCCTAGGTCGTGATCAAAATACAAAAATATTTCCAGGCGCATGCTTCGACCTCAAAAAAAACCCATGTTCCCGTTAAGTGGGAACACTGAATTTTTTTTTCCAGGTAGGTCTATTCATCACCTATCTTTCACGCTATCAACCGTTATTTTCCGACAAGGAATTTGGCATCCGGAGCCTGTCAACCACCTTAGGTCGTGATCAAAATACAAAAATATTTCCAGGCGCATGCTTCGACCTCAAAAAAATCCATGTTTTCGTTAAGTGGCAACACTGAAATTTTTTTCCCAGGTAGGTCTATTCATCACCTATCTTTCACGCCATCAACCTTAATTTTCCGACAAGGGATTTGGCATCCGGAGCCTGTCAACAACCTTAGGTCGTGATCAAAATACAAAAATATTTCCAGGCGCATGCTTCGACCTCAAAAAAATCCATGTTCTCGTTAAGTGGCAACACTGAAATTTTTTTCCTAGATAGGTCTATTCATCACCTATCTTTCATGCCATCAGCCGTTATTTTCCGACAAGGGATTTGGCATCTGGAGCCTGTCAACCACCCTAGGTCGTGATCAAAATACAAAAATATTTCCAGGCACATGCTTCGACCTCAAAAAAAACCCATGTTCCCGTTAAGTGGGAACACTGAATTTTTTTTTTCCAGGTAGGTCTATTCATCACCTATCTTTCACGCTATCAACCGTTATTTTCCGACAAGGGATTTGGCATCCGGAGCCTGTCAACCACCTTAGGTCGTGATCAAAATACAAAAATATTTCCAGGCGCATGCTTCGACCTCAAAAAAATCCATGTTTTCGTTAAGTGGCAACACTGAAATTTTTTTCCCAGGTAAGTCTATTCATCACCTATCTTTCACGCCATCAACCGTTATTTTCCGACAAGGAATTTGGCATCCGGAGCCTGTCAACCACCTTAGGTCGTGATCAAAATACAAAAATATTTCCAGGCACATGCTTCGACCTCAAAAAAATCCATGTTCTCGTTAAGTGGCAACACTGAAATTTTTTTTCCCAGATAGGTCTATTCATCACCTATCTTTCACGCCATCCGTTATTTTCCAACAAGGAATTTTGCATCCGGAGCCTGTCAACCACCCTAGGTCGTGATCAAAATACAAAAATATTTCCAGGCGCATGCTTCGACCTCAAAAAAATCCATGTTTTCGTTAAGTGGGAACACTGAAATTTTTGTCCCAGGTAGGTCTATTCATCACCTATCTTTCACGCCATCAACCGTTATTTTCCGACAAGGAATTTGGCATCCGGAGCCTGTCAACCACCTTAGGTCGTGATCAAAATACAAAAATATTTCCAGGCGTATGCCTCGACCTCAAAAAAATCCATGTTCTCGTTAAGTGGCAACACTGAAATTTTTTTCCCAGATAGGTCTGTTCATCAGCTATCTTTCACGCCATCAACCGTTATTTTCCAACAAGGGATTTGGCATCCGGAGCCTGTCAACCACCTTAGGTCGTGATCAAAATACAAAAATATTTCCAGGCGCATGATTTGACCTCAAAAAAATCCATGTTTTCGGTAAGTGGCAACACTGAAATTTTTTTCCTATGTAGGTCTATTCATCACGTATCTTTCACGTCATCAACCGTTATTTTCCGACAAGGGATTTGGCATCCGGAGACTGTCAACCACCTTAGGTCGTGATCAAAATACAAAAATATTTCCAGGCGCATGCCTCGACCTCAAAAAAATCCATGTTCTCGTTAAGTGGCAACACTGAAATTTTTTTTCCAGATAGGTCTATTCATCAGCTATCTTTCACGCCATCAACCGTTATTTTCCAACAAGGGATTTGGCATCCGGAGCCTGTCGACCACCTTAGGTCGTGATCAAATAACAAAAATATTTCCAGGCGCATGCTTCGACCTCAAAAAAATCCGTGTTCTCGTTAAGTGGCAACACTGAAATTTTTTTCCCAGGTAGGTCTATTCATCACCTATCTTTCACGCTATCAACCGTTATTTTCCAACAAGGGATTTGGCATCCGGAGCCTGTCAACCACCCTAGGTCGTGATCAAAATACAAAAATATTTCCAGGCGCATGCTTCGACCTCAAAAACATCCATGTTCCTGTAAAGTGGCAACACTGAAATTTTTTCCCGGGTAGGTCTATTCATCACCTATCTTTCATGCCATCAGCCGTTATTTTCCGACAAGGGATTTGGCATCTGGAGCCTGTCAACCACCCTAGGTCGTGATCAAAATACAAAAATATTTCCAGGCACATGCTTCGACCTCAAAAAAAACCAATGTTCCCGTTAAGTGGGAACACTGAATTTTTTTTTTCCAGGTAGGTCTATTCATCACCTATCTTTCACGCTATCAACCGTTATTTTCCGACAAGGGATTTGGCATCCGGAGCCTGTCAACCACCTTAGGTCGTGATCAAAATACAAAAATATTTCCAGGCGCATGCTTCGACCTCAAAAAAATCCATGTTTTCGTTAAGTGGCAACACTGAAATTTTTTTCCCAGGTAGGTCTATTCATCACCTATCTTTCACGCCATCAACCTTAATTTTCCGACAAGGGATTTGGCATCCGGAGCCTGTCAACAACCTTAGGTCGTGATCAAAATACAAAAATATTTCCAGGCGCATGCTTCGACCTCAAAAAAATCCATGTTCTCGTTAAGTGGCAACACTGAAATTTTTTTCCTAGATAGGTCTATTCATCACCTATCTTTCATGCCATCAGCCGTTATTTTCCGACAAGGGATTTGGCATCTGGAGCCTGTCAACCACCCTAGGTCGTGATCAAAATACAAAAATATTTCCAGGCACATGCTTCGACCTCAAAAAAAACCCATGTTCCCGTTAAGTGGGAACACTGAATTTTTTTTTCCAGGTAGGTCTATTCATCACCTATCTTTCACGCTATCAACCGTTATTTTCCGACAAGGGATTTGGCATCCGGAGCCTGTCAACCACCTTAGGTCGTGATCAAAATACAAAAATATTTCCAGGCGCATGCTTCGACCTCAAAAAAATCCATGTTTTCGTTAAGTGGCAACACTGAAATTTTTTTCCCGGGTAAGTCTATTCATCACCTATCTTTCACGCCATCAACCGATATTTTCCGACAAGGGATTTGGCATCCGGAGCCTGTCAACCACCTTAGGTCGTGATCAAAATACAAAAATATTTCCAGGCACATGCTTCGACCTCAAAAAAAATCCATGTTCTCGTTAAGTGGCAACACTGAAATTTTTTTTCCAGATAGGTCTATTCATCAGCTATCTTTCACGCCATCAACCGTTATTTTCCAACAAGGAATTTGGCATCCGGAGCCTGTCAACCACCTTAGGTCGTGATCAAAATACAAAAATATTTCCAGGCGCATGCTTCGACCTCAAAAAAATCCATGTTGTCGTTAAGTGGCAACACTGAAATTTTTTTCTTAGATAGGTCTATTCATCACCTATCTTTCACGCCATCAACCGTTATTTTCCAACAAGGGATTTGGCATCCGGAGCCTGTCAACCACCTTAGGTCATGATCAAAATACAAAAATATTTCCAGGCGCATGCTTCGACCTCAAAAAAATCCATGTTTTCGTTAAGTGGGAACACTGAAATTTTTTTCCCAGGTAGTTTTATTTATCACCTATCTTTCACGCCATCAACCGTTATTTTCCGACAAGGGATTTGGCATCCGGAGCCTGTCAACCACCTTAGGTCGTGATCAAAATACAAAAATATTTCCAGGCGCATGCTTCGGCCTCAAAAAAATCCATGTTCTCGTTAAGTGGCAAAACTGAAACTTTTTTCCCAGGTAGGTCTATTCATCACCTATCTTTCACGCCATCAACCGTTATTTTCCAACAAGGGATTTGGCATCCGGAGCCTGTCAACCACCTTAGGTCGTGATCAAAATACAAAAATATTTCCAGGCGCATGCTTCGACCTCAAAAAAATCCATGTTTTCGTTAAGTGGCAACACTGAAATTTTTTTCCCAGGTAGGTCTATTCATCACCTATCTTTCACGCCATCAACCGATATTTTCCGACAAGGAATTTGGCATCCGGAGCCTGTCAACCACCTTAGGTCGTGATCAAAATACAAAAATATTTCCAGGCGCATGCCTCGACCTCAAAAAAAATCCATGTTCTCGTTAAGTAGCAACACTGAAATTTTTTTTTCCAGGTAGGTCTATTCATCACCTATCTTTCACGTCATCAACCGTTATTTTCCGACAAGGGATTTGGCATTCGGAGCCTGTCAACCACCTTAGGTCGTGATCAAAATACAAAAATATTCCCAGGCGCATGCTTCGACCTCAAAAAAATCCATGTTCTCGTTAAGTGGCAACACTGTAATTTTTTTCCTAGATAAGTCTATTCATCACCTATCTTTCACGCCATAAACCGTTATTTTCCGACAAGGGATTTGGCATCCGGAGCCTGTCAACCACCTTAGGTCGTGATCAAAATACAAAAATATTTCCAGGCGCATGCTTCGACCTAAAAACAATCCATGTTTTCGTTAAGTGGCAACACTGAAATTTTTTTCCCAGGTAGGTCTATTCATCACCTATCTTTCACGCCATCAACCGTTATTTTCCGACAAGGGATTTGGCATCCGGAGCCTGTCAACCACCCTAGGTCGTGATCAAAATACAAAAATATTTCCAGGCGCATGCTTCGACCTAAAAAAAATCCATGTTCTCGTTAAGTGGCAACACTGAAATTTTTTTCCCAGGTAGGTCTATTCATCACCTATCTTTCACGCCATCAACCGTTATTTTCCGACAAGGGATTTGGCATCCGGAGCCTGTCAACCACCTTAGGTCGTGATCAAAATACAAAAATATTTCCAGGCGCATGCTTCGACCTCAAAAAATCCATGTTTTCGTTAAGAGGGAACACTGAAATTTTTTTCCCAGGTAGGTCTATTCATCACCTATCTTTCACGCCATCAATCGTTATTTTCCGACAAGGAATTTGGCATCCGGAGCCTGTTAACCACCATGTTCTCGTTAAGTGGCAACACTGAAATTTTTTTTCCCAGATAGGTCTATTCATCACCTATCTTTCACGCCATCAACCGTTATTTTCCAACAAGGGATTTGGCATCCGGAGCCTGTCAACCACCCTAGGTCGTGATCAAAATACAAAAATATTTCCAGGCACATGCTTCGACCTCAAAAAAATCCATGTTCTTGTTAAGTGGCAACACTGAAATTTTTTTCCTGGGTAGGTCTATTCATCACCTATCTTTCACGCCATCAACAGTTATTTTCCGACAAGGGATTTGGCAACTGGAGCCTGTCAACCACCCTTGGTCGTGATCAAAATACAAAAATATTTCCAGGCACATGCTTCGACCTAAAAAAAAACCCATGTTCCCGTTAAGTGGGAACACTGAATTTTTTTTTTCCAGGTAGGTCTATTCATCACCTATCTTTCACGCTATCAACCGTTATTTTCCGACAAGGGATTTGGCATCCGGAGCCTGTCAACCACCTTAGGTCGTGATCAAAATACAAAAATATTTCCAGGCGCATGCTTCGACCTAAGAAAAATCCATGTTCTCGTTAAGTGGCAACACTGAAATTTTTTTCCCAGGTAGGTCTATTCATCACCTATCTTTCACGCCATCAACCGTTATTTTCCGACAAGGGATTTGGCATCCGGAGCCTGTCAACCACCTTAGGTCGTGATCAAAATACAAAAATATTTCCAGGCGCATGCTTCGACCTCAAAAAATCCATGTTTTCGTTAAGAAGGAACACTGAAATTTTTTTCCCAGGTAGGTCTATTCATCACCTATCTTTCACGCCATCAATCGTTATTTTCCGACAAGGAATTTGGCATCCAGAGCCTGTTAACCACCATGTTCTCGTTAAGTGGCAACACTGAAATTTTTTTTCCCAGATAGGTCTATTCATCACCTATCTTTCACGCCATCAACCGTTATTTTCCAACAAGGGATTTGGCATCCGGAGCCTGTCAACCACCCTAGGTCGTGATCAAAATACAAAAATATTTCCAGGCACATGCTTCGACCTCAAAAAAATCCATGTTCTTGTTAAGAGGCAACACTGAAATTTTTTTCCCGGGTATGTCTATTCATCACCTATCTTTCACGCCATCAACAGTTATTTTCCGACAAGGGATTTGGCAACTGGAGCCTGTCAACCACCTTAGGTCGTGATCAAAATACAAAAATATTTCCAGGCACATGCTTCGACCTAAAAAAAAACCCATGTTCCCGTTAAGTGGGAACACTGAATTTTTTTTTCCAGGTAGGTCTATTTATCACCTATCTTTCACGCTATCAACCGTTATTTTCCGACAAGGGATTTGGCATCCGGAGCCTGTCAACCACCTTAGGTCGTGATCAAAATACAAAAATATTTCCAGGCGCATGCTTCGACCTCAAAAAAATCCATGTTTTCGTTAAGTGGCAACACTGAAATTTTTTTCCCAGGTAGGTCTATTCATCACCTATCTTTCACGCTATCAACCTTAATTTTCCGACAAGGTATTTGGCATCCGGAGCCTGTCAACAACCTTAGGTCGTGATCAAAATACAAAAATATTTCCAGGCGCATGCTTTGACCTCAAAAAAAATCCATGTTCTCATTAAGTGGCAACACTGAAATTTTTTTCCTAGATAGGTCTATTCATCACCTATCTTTCACGCTATCAACCGTTATTTTCCGACAAGGGATTTGGCATCCGGAGCCTGTCAACCACCTTAGGTCGTGATGAAAATACAAAAATATTTCCAGGCGCATGCTTCGACCTCAAAAAAATCCATGTTCTCGTTAAGTGGGAACACTCAAATTTTTTTCCCAGGTTAGTCTATTCATCACCCATCTTTCACGCCATCAACCGTTATTTTCCGACAAGGAATTTGGCATCCGGAGCCTGTCAACCACCTTAGGTCGTGATCAAAATACAAAAATATTTCCAGGCACATGCTTCGACCTCAAAAAAATCCATGTTCTCGTTAAGTGGCAACACTGAAATTTTTTTTTCCAGATAGGTCTATTCATCAGCTATCTTTCACGCCATCAACCGTTATTTTCCAACAAGGAATTTGGCATCCGGAGCCTGTCAACCACCTAAGGTCGTGATCAAAATACAAAAATATTTCCAGGCGCATGCTTCGACCTTAAAAAAATCCATGTTCTCGTTAAGTGGGAACACTGAAATTTTTGTCCCAGGTAGGTCTATTTATCACCTATCTTTCACGCCATCAACCGTTATTTTCCGACAAGGGATTTGGCATCCGGAGCCTGTCAACCACCTTAGGTCGTGATCAAAATACAAAAATATTTCCAGGCGCATGCTTCGGCCTCAAAAAAATCCATGTTCTCGTTAAGTGGCAACACTGAAACTTTTTTCCCTGCTAGGTCTATTCATCACCTATCTTTCACGTCATCAACCGTTATTTTCCGACACGGGATTTGGCATCTGGAGCCTGTCAACCACCCTAGGTCGTGATCAAAATACAAAAATATTTCCAGGCACATGCTTCGACCTCAAAAAAACCCATGTTTTCGTTCAATGGGAACACTGAAATTTTTTTCCAAGGTAGGTTTATTCATCACCTATCTTTCACGCCATCAACCGTTATTTTCTGACAAGGAATTTGGCATCCGGAGTCTGTCAACCACCTTAGGTCGTGATGAAAATACAAAAATATTTCCAGGCATATGCTTCGACCTCAAAAAAATCCATGTTTTCGTTAAATGGGAACACTGATATTTTTTTCCCAGGTAGGTCTATTCATCACCTATCTTTTACGCCATCAACCGTTATTTTCCGACAAGGAATTTGGCATCCGGAGCCTGTCAACCACCTTAGGTCGTGATCAAAATACAAAAATATTTCCAGGCGCATGCTTCGACCTCAAAAACATCCATGTTCTCGTTAAGTGGCAACACTGAAATTCTTTTCTTAGATAGGTCTATTCATCACCTATCTTTCACGCCATCAACCGTTATTTTCCGACAAGGGATTTAGCATCCGGAGCCTGTCAACCACCTTAGGTCGTGATCAAAATACAAAAATATTTCCAGGCGCATGCTTCGACCTCAAAAAAATCCATGTTTTCGTTAAGTGGGAAAACTGAAATTTTTTTCCCAGGTAGTTCTATTCATCACCTATCTATCACGCCATCAACAGTTATTTTCTGACAAGGAATTTGGCATCCGGAGTCTGTCAACCACCTTAGGTCGTGATGAATATACAAAAATATTTCCAGGCGCATGCTTCGACCTCAAAAAAATCCATGTTTTCGTTAAATGGGAACACTGAAATTTTTTTCCCAGGTAGGTCTATTCATCACCTATCTTTCACGCCATCAACCGTTATTTTCCGACAAGGGATTTGTTATCCGGAGCCTGTCAACCACCTTAGGTCGTGATAAAAATACAAAAATATTTCCAGGCGCATGCTTCGACCTCAAAAAAATCCATGTTCTCGTTAAGTGGCAACACTGAAATTTTTTTCCCAGGTAGGTCTATTTATCACCTATCTTTCACGCCATCAACCGTTATTTTCTGACAAGGAATTTGGCATCCGGAGCCTGTCAACCACCTTAGGTCGTGATCAAAATACAAAAATATTTCCAGGCGTATGCTTCGACCTCAAAAAAATCCATGTTTTCGTTAAGTGGCAACACTAATTTTTTTTCCCAGGTAGGTCTATTCATCACCTATCTTTCACGCCATCAACCTTAATTTTCCGACAAGGGATTTGGCATCCGGAGCCTGTCAACAACCTTCGGTCGTGATCAAAATACAAAAATATTTCCAGGCGCATGCCTCGACCTCAAAAAAATCCATGTTTTCGTTAAGTGGGAACACTGAAATGTCAACCACCTTAGGTCGTGATAAAAATACAAAAATATTTCCAGGCGCATGCTTCGACCTCAAAAAAATCCATGTTCTCGTTAAGTGGCAACACTGAAATTTTTTTCCCAGGTAGGTCTATTCATCACCTATCTTTCACGCCATCAACCGTTATTTTCCGACAAGGAATTTGGCATCCGGAGCCTGTCAACCACCTTAGGTTGTGATCAAAATACAAAAATATTTCCAGGCGCATGCCTCGACCTCAAAAAAAACCCATGTTCTCGTTAAGTGGCAACACTGGAATTTTTTTTCCCAGATAGGTCTTTTCATCAGCTATCTTTCACGCCATCAACCGTTATTTTCTAACAAGGGATTTGGCATCCGGAGCCTGTCAACCACCTTAGGTCGTGATCAAAATACAAAAATATTTCCAGGCGCATGCTTCGACCTCAAAAAAATCCATATTCTCGTTAAGTGGCAACACTAAAATTTTTTTCCCAGGTAGGTCTATTCATCACCTATCTTTCACGCCATCAGCCTTAATTTTCCGACAAGGGATTTGGCATCCGGAGCCTGTAAACAACCTTAGGTCGTGATCAAAATACAAAAATATTTCCAGGCGCATGCTTCGACCTCAAAAAAATCCATGTTTTCGTTAAGTGGCAACACTGAAATTTTTTTCCTAGATAGGTCTATTCATCACCTATCTTTCACGCCATCAACCGTTATTTTCCAACAAGGGATTTGGCATCCGGAGCCTGTCAACCACCTTAGGTCGTGATCAAAATACAAAAATATTTCCATGCGCATGCTTTGACCTCAAAAAAATCCATGTTCTCGTTAAGTGGGAACACTGAAATTTTTTTCCTAGGTAGGTCTATTCATCACCTATCTTTCACGCCATCAACCGATATTTTCCGACAAGGAATTTGGCATCCGGAGCCTGTCAACCACCTTAGGTCGTGATCAAAATACAAAAATATTTCCAGGCGCATGCCTCGACCTCAAAAAAAATCCATGTTCTCGTTAAGTAGCAACACTGAAATTTTTTTTTCCAGATAGGTCTATTCATCAGCTATCTTTCACGCCATCAACCGTTATTTTCCAACAAGGAGTTTGGCATCCGGAGCCTGTCAACCACCTTAGGTCGTGATCAAAATACAAAAATATTTCCAGGCGCATGCTTCGACCTCCAAAAAATCCATGTTCTCGTTAAGTGGCAACACTGAAATTTTTTTCCAAGGTAGGTCTATTCATCACCTATCTTTCACGCCATCAACCGTTATTTTCTAACAAGGGATTTGGCATCCGGAGGCTGTCAACCACCCTAGGTCGTGATCAAAATACAAAAATATTTCCAGGCGCATGCTTCGACCTCAAAAAAATCCATGTTCTCGTTAAGTGGCAACACTGAAATTTTTTCCCAGGTAGGTCTATTCATCACCTATCTTTCATGCCATCAACCGTTATTTTTTGATAAGGGATTTGGCATCCGAAGCCTGTCAACCACCTTAGGTCGTGATCAAAATACAAAAATATTGCCAGGCGCATGCTTCGACCTCAAAAAAATCCATGTTCTCGTTAAGTGGCAACACTGATATTTTTTCCCAGGTAGGTCTATTTATCACCTATTTTTCACGCTATCAACCGTTATTTTCCGCCAAGGAGCTTGGCATCCGAAGCCTGTCAACCACCCTAGGCCGTAATCAAAATACAAAAATATTTCCAGGCGCATGCTTCGACCTAAAAAAAATCCATGTTCCCGTTAAGTGGCAACACTGAAATTTTTTTCCCGAGTAGGCCTTTTATCACCTATCTTTCACGCTATCAACCGTTATTTTTCGACAAGGGATTTGGCATCGGGAGCCTGTCAACCACCTAACGTTGTGATCAAAATACAAAAATATTTCCAGATGCATGCTTCAACCTCAAAAAAATCCATGTTCGCGTAAAGTGGGAACATTGAAATTTTTTCCCTAATAGGTATATTCATCACCTATCTTTCACGCTATCAACCGTTTTTTTTCGACAAGGGATTTCGCATCCGGAGCCTGTCAACCAACTTAGGTTGTGATCAAACTACAAAAATATTTCCAGGGCATGCTTCGACCTCAAAAAAATCCATGTTCTCGTTAAGTGGCAACTCTGAAATTTCTTTCCCTGGTAGATCTATTCATCACCTATCTCTCACGCCATCAACCGTTATTTTCCGACAATGGATTTGGCATCCGGAGCCTGTCAACCACCTTAGGTCGTGATCAAAATACAAAAATATTTCCAGGTGCATGCTTCGACCTCAAAAAAATCCATGTTCTCGTTAAGTGGCAACACTGAAATTTTTGTCCCTGGTAGGTCTATTCATCGCCTATCTTTGACGCCATCAACCGTTATTTTCCTACAAGGGATTTGGCATCCGGAGCCTTTCAACCACCTTAGGTCGTGATCAAAATACAAAAATATTTCCAGGCGCATGCTTCGACCTCAAAAAAATCCATGTTCTCGTCAAGTGGCAACACTGAAATTTTTTTCCCTGGTAGGTCTACTCATCGCCTATCTCTCACGCTATCAACCGTTATTTTCCGACTAGGAATTTGGCATCCGGAGCCTATCAACCACCTTAGGTCTTGATCAAAATACAAAAATATTTCCAGGCGCATGCTTCGACCTCAAAAAAATCCATGTTCTCGTTAAGTGGCAACACTGAAATTTTTTCCCTGGTAGGTCTATTAATCACCTACTTTTCACGCCATCAACCGTTATTTTCCGACAAGGAGCTTGGCATCCGAAGCCTGTCAACCACCCTAGGTCGTGATCAAAATACAAAAATATTTCCAGGCGCATGCTTCGACCTCAAAATAACCCATGTTCCGTTAAGTGGCAACACTGAAATTTTTTTCCCAAGTAGGCCTATTCATCACCTATCTTTCACGCCATCAACCGTTATTTGCCGACAAGGGATTTGGCATCCGGAGCCTGTCAACCACCTTAGGTCGTGATCAAAATACAAAAATATTTCCAGGCGCATGCTTCGACCTCAAAAAATCCATGTTCCAGTAAAGTGGCAACACTGAAATCTTTTTCTCGGGTAGGTCTATTTATCACATATCTTTCACGCTATCAACCGTTAATTTCCGACAAGGAGCTTGGCATCCGAAGCCTGTCAACCACCCTAGGTCGTGATCAAAATACAAAAATATTTCCAGGCGCATGCTTCGACCTCAAAAAAACCCATGTTCGCGTTTAGTGGCAACACTGAAATTTTTTTCCCAAGTAGGCCTATTCATCACCTATCTTTCACGCCATCAACCGTTATTTTCCGACAAGGGATTTGGCATCCGGAGCCTGTCAACCACCTTAGGTCGTGATCAAAATACAAAAATATTTCCAGGCGCATGCTTCGACCTCAAAAAAATCCATGTTCTCGTTAAGTGGCAACACTGAAATTGTTTTCCCTGGTAGATCTATTCATCACCTATCTCTCACGCCATCAACCGTTATTTTCCGACAATGGATTTGGCATCCGGAGCCTGTCAACCACCTTAGGTCGTGATCAAAATACAAAAATATTTCCAGGCGCATGCTTCGACCTCAAAATAACCCATGTTCCCGTTAAGTGGCAACACTGAAATTTTTTTCCCAAGTAGGCCTATTCATCACCTATCTTTCACGCCATCAACCGTTATTTGCCGACAAGGGATTTGGCATCCGGAGCCTGTCAACCACCTTAGGTCGTGATCAAAATACAAAAATATTTCCAGGCGCATGCTTCGACCTCAAAAAATCCATGTTCCAGTAAAGTGGCAACACTGAAATCTTTTTCTCGGGTAGGTCTATTTATCACATATCTTTCACGCTATCAACCGTTAATTTCCGACAAGGAGCTTGGCATCCGAAGCCTGTCAACCACCCTAGGTCGCGATCAAAATACAAAAATATTTCCAGGCGCATACTTCGACCTCAAGAAAATCCATGTTCTCGTTAGGTGGCAACACTGAAGTTTTTTTTTCCTGGTAGGTCTATTCATCACCTATCTTTCACGCTATCAACCGTTATTTTCCGACAAGGGATTTGGCATATGGAGCCTGTCAACCACCTTAGGTCGTGATCAAAATACAAAAATATTTCCAAGTGCATTCTTCGACCTCAAAAAAATCCATGTTCTCGTTAAGTGGCAACACTGAAATTTTTTTCCCAGGTAGGTCTATTCATCACCTATCTTTCACGCCATCAACCGTTATTTTCCGACAAGGGATTTGGCATCTGGAGCCTGTCAACCACCTTAGGTCATGATCAAAATACAAAAATATTTCCAGGCGCATGCTTCGACCTCAAAAAAATCCACGTTCTCGTTAAGTGGCAACACTGAAATTTTTTCCCTGGTAGGTCTATTCATCACCTATCTTTCACGCCATCAACTGTTTTTTTCCGACAAGGAATTTGGCATCCGGAGCCTGTCAACCACCCTAGGTCGTGATCAAAATACAAAAATATTTCCAGGCGCATGCTTCGACCTCAAAAAAACCCATGTTCCCGTAAAGTGGGAACACTGAAATTTTTTTCTCTGGTAGGTCCATTTATCACCTATCTTTCACGCTATCAATCGTTATTTTTCGACAAGGAGCTTGGCATCCGGAGCCTGTCAACCACCTTAGGTCGTGATCAAAATACAAAAATATTTCCAGGTGCATGCTTCGACCTCAAAAAAATCCATGTTCCCGTAAAGTGGGAACACTGAAATTTTTGTCCCGGGTAGGTCATTTCATCACCTATCCTTCACGCCATCAACTGTTATTTTCCGACAAGGGAATTGGCATCCGGAGCCTGTCAACCACCTTAGGTCGTGATCAAAATACAAAAATATTTCCAGGCGCATGCTTCGACCTCAAAAAAATCCATGTTCTCGTTAAGTGGCAACATTGAAATTTTTTTCCCAGGTAGGTCTATTCATCACCTATCTTTCACGCCATCAACCGTTATTTTCCAACAAGGGATTTGGCATCCGGAGCCTGTCAACCACCCTAGGTCGTGATCAAAATACAAAAATATTTCCAGGCGCATGCTTCGACCTCAAAAACATCCATGTTCTTGTTAAGTGGCAACACTGAAATTTTTTTCCCAGGTAGGTCTATTCATCACCTATCTTTCACGCCATCAACCGTTATTTTCCAACAAGGGATTTGGCATCTGGAGCCTGTCAACCACCTTAGGTCGTGATCAAAATACAAAAATATTTCCAGGCGCATGCTTCGACCTCAAAAAAATCCATGTTCTTGTTAAGTGGCAACACTGAAATTTTTTTCCCAGGTAGGTCTATTCATCACCTATCTTTCACGCCATCAACCGTTATCTTCCGACAAGGGATTTGGCATCTGGAGCCTGTCAACCACCTTAGGTCATGATCAAAATACAAAAATATTTCCAGGCGCATGCTTCGACCTCAAAAAAATCCACGTTCTCGTTAAGTGGCAACACTGAAATTTTTTCCCTGGTAGGTCTATTCATCACCTATCTTTCACGCCATCAACTGTTTTTTTCCGACAAGGAATTTGGCATCCGGAGCCTGTCAACCACCCTAGGTCGTGATCAAAATACAAAAATATTTCCAGGCGCATGCTTCGACCTCAAAAAAACCCATGTTGCCGTAAAGTGGGAACACTGAAATTTTTTTCTCTGGTAGGTCCATTTATCACCTATCTTTCACGCTATCAATCGTTATTTTTCGACAAGGAGCTTGGCATCCGGAGCCTGTCAACCACCTTAGGTCGTGATCAAAATACAAAAATATTTCCAGGTGCATGCTTCGACCTCAAAAAAATCCATGTTCCCGTAAAGTGGGAACACTGAAATTTTTGTCCCGGGTAGGTCATTTCATCACCTATCCTTCACGCCATCAACTGTTATTTTCCGACAAGGGAATTGGCATCCGGAGCCTGTCAACCACCTTAGGTCGTGATCAAAATACAAAAATATTTCCAGGCGCATGCTTCGACCTCAAAAAAATCCATGTTCTCGTTAAGTGGCAACATTGAAATTTTTTTCCCAGGTAGGTCTATTCATCACCTATCTTTCACGCCATCAACCGTTATTTTCCAACAAGGGATTTGGCATCCGGAGCCTGTCAACCACCCTAGGTCGTGATCAAAATACAAAAATATTTCCAGGCGCATGCTTCGACCTCAAAAACATCCATGTTCCTGTAAAGTGGGAACACTGAAATTTTTTTCCCGGGTAGGTTTATTTATCACCTATCTTTCGCGCTATCAACCGTTATTTTTCAACAAGTGATTTGGCATCCGGAGCCTGTAAACCACCTTAGGTCGTGATCAAAATACAAAAATATTTCCAGGCGCATGCTTCGACCTCAAAAAAATCCATGTTCTCGTTAAGTGGCAACACTGAAATTTTTTTCCCTGGTAGGTCTCACCTACCTATCATCACCTATCTCTCACGCCATCAACCGTTATTTTCCGACAAGGGATTTGGCATCCGGAGCCTGTCAACCACCTTAGGTCGTGATCAAAATACAAAAATATTTCCAGAGGCATGCTTCGACCTCAAAAAAACCCATGTTCCGGTAAAGTGGGAACACTGAAATTTTTTTCCCGGGTAGGTCTATTTATCACCTATCTTTCGCGCTATCAACCGTTATTTTTCAACAAGTGATTTGGCATCCGGAGCCTGTAAACCACCTTAGGTCGTGATCAAAATACAAAAATATTTCCAGGCGCATGCTTCGACCTCAAAAAAATCCATGTTCTCGTTAAGTGGCAACACTGAAATTTTTTTCCCTGGTAGGTCTCACCTACCTATCATCACCTATTTCTCACGCCATCAACCGTTATTTTCCGACAAGGGATTTGGCATCCGGAGCCTGTCAACCACCTTAGGTCGTGATGAAAATACAAAAATATTTCCAGGCGCATGCTTCGACCTCAAAAAAATCCATGTTCTCGTTAAGTGGCAACACTGAAATTTTTTTCCCGGGTAGGTCTATTCATCACCTATCTTTCACGCTATCAACCGTTATTTTTCATTAAGGGATTTGGCATCCGGAGCCTGTAAACCACCTTAGGTCGTGATCAAAGAAAACAAATATTTCCAGGCGCATGCTTCGACCTCAAAAAAATCCATGTTCTCGTTAAGTGGCAACACTGAAATTTTTTTCCCTGGTAGGTCTCACCTACCTATCATCACCTATCTCTCACGCCATCAACCGTTATTTTCCGACAAGGGATTTGGCATCCGGAGCCTGTCAACCACCTTAGGTCGTGATTAAAATACAAAAATATTTCCAGGCGCATGCTTCGACCTCATAAAAATCCATGTTCTTGTTAAGTGACAACACTGAAATTCTTTTCCTAGGTAGGTCTATTCATCACCTATCTTTCACGCTATCAACCGTTATTTTCGGACAAGGGATTTGGCATCCGGAGCCTGTCAACTTCTTAGGTCATGATCAAAATACAAAAATATTTCCAGGCGCATGCTTCGACCTCAAAAAAATCCATGTTCTCGTTAAGTGGCAACACTCAAATTTTTTGCCTGGTAGGTCTATTCATCACCTATATTTCACGCTATCAACTGTTATTTTCCGACGAGGAACTTGGCATCCGGAGCCTGTCAACCACTCTAGGTCGTGATCAAAATACAAAAATATTTCCAGGCGCATGCTTCGACCCCAAAAAAACCCATGTTCCCGTAAAGTAGGAACATTGAAATGTTTTCCGAGTAGGTCTATTCATCACCTATCTTTCACGCCATCAACCGTTATTTTGCGACAAGGAGCTTGGCATCCGGAGCCTGGCAACCACCCTAGGTCGTGATCAAAATACAAAAATATTTCCAGGCGCATGCTTCGACCTCAAAAAAATCCATGTTTTCGTTAAGTGGCAATACTGAAATTTTTTTCCCGTGTAGGTCATTTCATCACCTATCTTTCACACCATCATCCGTTATTTTTCGACAAACGGTTGGGCATCTCGAGCATGTCAACCACCTTAGGTCGTGATCAAAATACAAAAATATTTCCAGGCGCATGCTTCGACCTCAAAAAAATCCATGTTCTCGTTAAGTGGCAACACTGAAATTTTTTCCCAGGTAGGTCTATTCATCACCTATCTCTTACGCCATCAACCGTTATTTTCCGACAAGGGATTTGGCATCCGGAGCCTGTCAACCACCTTAGGTCGTGATCAAAATACAAAAATATTTCCAGATGCATGATTCGACCTCAAAAAAACCCATGTTCCCGTAAAGTGGGAACACTGAAATTTTTTTCCCGGGTAGGTCTATTTATCACCTATCTTTCGCGCTATCAACCGTTCTTTTTCAACAAGGGATTTGGCATCCGGAGCCTGTAAACCACCTTAGGTCGTGATCAAAATACAAAAATATTTCCAGGCGCATGCTTCGACCCCAAAAAAATCCATGTTCTCGTTAAGTGGCAACACTGAAATTTTTTTCCCTGGTAGGTCTCACCTACCTATCATCACCTATCTCTCACGCCATCAACCGTTATTTTCCGACAAGGGCTTTGGCATCCGGAGCCTGTCAACCACCTTAGGTCGTGATGAAAATACAAAAATATTTCCAGGCGCATGTTTCGACCTCAAAAAAATCCATGTTCTCGTTAAGTGGCAACACTGAAGTTTTTTTCCCGGGTAGGTCTACTCATCACCTATCTTTCACGCTATCAACCGTTATTTTTTAACAAGGGATTTGGCATCCGGAGCCTGTAAACCACCTTAGGTCGTGATCAAAATACAAAAATATTTCCAGGCGCATGCTTCGACCTCAAAAAAATCCATGTTCTCGTTAAGTGGCAACACTGAAATTTGTTTCCCTGGTAGGTCTCACCTACCTATCATCACCTATCTCTCACGCCATCAACCGTTATCTTCCGACAAGGGATTTGGCATCCGGAGCCTGTCAACCACCTTAGGTCGTGATCAAAATACAAAAATATTTCCAGGCGCATGCTTCGACCTCAAAAAAATCCATATTCTTGTTAAGTGGCAACACTGAAATTTTTTTCCCAGGTAGGTCTATTCATCACCTATCTTTCACGCCATCAACCGTTATTTTCCGACAAGGGATTTGGCATCCGGAGCCTGTCAACCACCTTAGGTCATGATCAAAATACAAAAATATTTCCAGGCGCATGTTTCAACCTCAAAAAAATCCATGTTCTCGTTAAGTGGCAACACTGAAATTTTTTCCTTGGTAGGTCTATTCATCACCTATATTTCACGCTATCAACTGTTATTTTCCGACAAGGAGCTTGGCATCCGGAGCCTGTCAACCACCCTAGGTCATGATCAAAATACAAAAATATTTCCAGGCGCATGCTTCGACCTCAAAAAAACCCATGTTCCCGTAAAGTGGGAACACTGAAATTTTTTTCCCTGGTAGGTCCATTTATCACCTATCTTTCACGCCATCAACCGTTATTTTTCGACAAGGAGCTTGGCATCCGGAGCCTGTCAACCACCTTAGGTCGTGATGAAAATACAAAAATATTTCCAGGTGCATGCTTCGACCTCAAAAAAATCCATGTTCCCGTAAAGTGGGAACACTGAAATTTTTGTCCCGGGTAGGTCATTTCATCACCTATCCTTCACGCCATCAACTGTTATTTTCCGACAAGGGAATTGGCATCCGGAGCCTGTCAACCACCTTAGGTCGTGATCAAAATACAAAAATATTTCCCGGCGCATGCTTCGACCTCAAAAAAATCCATGTTCTCGTTAAGTGGCAACATTGAAATTTTTTCCCAGGTAGGTCTATTCATCACCTATCTTTCACGCCATCAACCGTTATTTTCCAACAAGGGATTTGGCATCCGGAGCCTGTCAACCACCCTAGGTCGTGATCAAAATACAAAAATATTTCCAGGCGCATGCTTCGACCTCAAAAAAACCCATGTTCCCGTAAAGTGGGAACACTGAAATTTTTTTCCCGGGTAGGTCTATTTATCACCTATCTTTCGCGCTATCAACCGTTATTTTTCAACAAGTGATTTTGCATCCGGAGCCTGTAAACCACCTTAGGTCGTGATCAAAATACAAAAATATTTCCAGGCGCATGCTTCGACCTCAAAAAAATCCATGTTCTCGTTAAGTGGCAACACTGAAATTTTTTCCCTGGTAGGTCTCACCTACCTATCATCACCTATCTCTCACGCCATCAACCGTTATTTTCCGACAAGGGATTTGGCATCCGGAGCCTGTCAACCACCTTAGGTCGTGATCAAAATACAAAAATATTTCCAGAGGCATGCTTCGACCTCAAAAAAAACCCATGTTCCCGTAAAGTGGGAACACTGAAATTTTTTTCCCGGGTAGGTCTATTTATCACCTATCTTTCGCGCTATCAACCGTTATTTTTCAACAAGTGATTTGGCATCCGGAGCCTGTAAACCACCTTAGGTCGTGATCAAAATACAAAAATATTTCCAGGCGCATGCTTCGACCTCAAAAAAATCCATGTTCTCGTTAAGTGGCAACACTGAAATTTTTTTCCCTGGTAGGTCTCACCTACCTATCATCACCTATCTCTCACGCCATCAACCGTTATTTTCCGACAAGGGATTTGGCATCCGGAGCCTGTCAACCACCTTAGGTCGTGATGAAAATACAAAAATATTTCCAGGCGCATGCTTCGACCTCAAAAAAATCCATGTTCTCGTTAAGTGGCAACACTGAAATTTTTTTCCCGGGTAGGTCTATTCATCACCTATCTTTCACGCTATCAACCGTTATTTTTCATTAAGGGATTTGGATCCGGAGCCTGTAAACCACCTTAGGTCGTGATCAAAGAAAAAAAATATTTCCAGGCGCATGCTTCGACCTCAAAAAAATCCATGTTCTCGTTAAGTGGCAACACTGAAATTTTTTTCCCTGGTAGGTCTCACCTACCTATCATCACCTATCTCTCACGCCATCATCCGTTATTTTCCGACAAGGGATTTGGCATCCGGAGCCTGTCAACCACCTTAGGTCGTGATCAAAATACAAAAATATTTCCAGGCGCATGCTTCGACCTCAAAAAAATCCATGTTCTTGTTAAGTGACAACACTGAAATTTTTTTCCCAGGTAGGTCTATTCATCACCTATCTTTCACGCCATCAAATGTTATTTTCCGACAAGGGATTTGGCATCCGGAGCCTGTCAACTTCTTAGGTCATGATCAAAATACAAAAATATTTCCAGGCGCATGCTTCGACCTCAAAAAAATCCATGTTCTCGTTAAGTGGCAACACTCAAATTTTTTGCCTGGTAGGTCTATTCATCACCTATATTTCACGCTATCAACTGTTATTTTCCGACGAGGAGCTTGGCATCCGGAGCCTATCAACCACTCTAGGTCGTGATCAAAATACAAAAATATTTCCAGGCGCATGCTTCGACCTCAAAAAAACCCATGTTCCCGTAAAGTGGGAACACTGAAATTTTTCTCCCAGGTAGGTCTATTTATCACCTATCTTCCACGCTATCAACCATTATTTTTCGACAAGGAGCTTGGCATCCGGAGCCTGTCAACCACCTTAGGTCGTGATCAAAATACAAAAATATTTCCAGGTGCATGCTTCGACCTCAAAAAAATCCATGTTCCCTTAAATGGGGAACACTGAAATTTTGGTCCCGGGTAGGTCTATTCATCGCCTATCTTCCGACTCGGGAATTGGCATCCGGAGCCTGTCAACCACCTAAGGTCGTGATCAAAATACAAAAATATTTCCAGGCGCATGCTTCGACCTCAAAAAAATCCATGTTCTCGTTAAGTGGCAACACTGAAATTTTTTCCTTGGTAGGTCTATTCATCACCTATATTTCACGCTATCAACTGTTATTTTCCGACAAGGAGCTTGGCATCCGGAGCCTGTCAACCACCCTAGGTCGTGATCAAAATACAAAAATATTTCCAGGCGCATGCTTCGACCTCAAAAAATGCATGTTCCAGTAAAGTGGCAACACTGAAATTTTTTTCCCGGGTAGGTCTATTCATCACCTATCTTTCACGCCATCAACCGTTTTTTTCCGACAAGAGATTTGGCATACGGAGCCTGTCAACCACCTTAGGTCGTGATGAAAATACAAACATATTTCCAGGCGCATGCTTCGACCTAAAAAAAATCCATGTTCTCGTTAAGTGGCAACACTGAAATTTTTTTCACAGATAGGTCTATTCATCACCTATCTTTCACGCTATCAACCGTTATTTTCCGACAAGGGATTTGGCATCCGGAGCCTGTCAACCACCTTACGTCGTGATCAAAATACAAAAATATTTTCAGGCGCATGCTTCGACCTCAAAAAATCCATGTTCTCGTTAAGTGGCAACACTGAAATTTTTTGCCTGGTAGGTCTATTCATCACCTATATTTCACGCTATCAACTGTTATTTTCCGACAAGGAGCTTGGCATCCGGAGCCTGTCAACCACCCTAGGTCGTGATCAAAATACAAAAATATTTCCAGGCGCATGCTTCGACCTCAAAAAATGCGTGTTCCAGTAAAGTGGCAACACTGAAATATTTTTCCCGGGTAGGTCTATTCATCACCTATCTTTCACGCCATCAACCGTTTTTTTCCGACAAGAGATTTGGCATACGGAGCCTGTCAACCACCTTAGGTCGTGATGAAAATACAAACATATTTCCAGGCGCATGCTTCGACCTCAAAAAAACCCATGTTCCCGTAAAGTAGGAACACTGAAATTTTTCTCCCAGGTAGGTCTATTTATCACCTATCTTCCACGCTATCAACCATTATTTTTCGACAAGGAGCTTGGCATCCGGAGCCTGTCAACCACCTTAGGTCGTGATCAAAATACAAAAATATTTCCAGGTGCATGCTTCGACCTCAAAAAAATCCATGTTCCCTTAAATGGGGAACACTGAAATTTTGGTCCCGGGTAGGTCTATTCATCGCCTATCTTCCGACTCGGGAATTGGCATCCGGAGCCTGTCAACCACCTAAGGTCGTGATCAAAATACAAAAATATTTCCAGGCGCATGCTTCGACCTAAAAAAAATCCATGTTCTCGTTAAGTGGCAACACTGAAATTTTTTTCACAGATAGGTCTATTCATCACCTATCTTTCACGCTATCAACCGTTATTTTCGGACAAGGGATTTGGCATCCGGAGCCTGTCAACTTCTTAGGTCATGATCAAAATACAAAAATATTTCCAGGCGCATGCTTCGACCTCAAAAAAATCCATGTTCTCGTTAAGTGGCAACACTCAAATTTTTTGCCTGGTAGGTCTATTCATCACCTATATTTCACGCTATCAACTGTTATTTTCCGACGAGGAGCTTGGCATCCGGAGCCTGTCAACCACTCTAGGTCGTGATCAAAATACAAAAATATTTCCAGGCGCATGCTTCGACCCCAAAAAAACCCATGTTCCCGTAAAGTAGGAACATTGAAATTTTTTCCGAGTAGGTCTATTCATCACCTATCTTTCACGCCATCAACCGTTATTTTGCGACAAGGAGCTTGGCATCCGGAGCCTGGCAACCACCCTAGGTCGTGATCAAAATACAAAAATATTTCCAGGCGCATGCTTCGACCTCAAAAAAATCCATGTTTTCGTTAAGTGGCAATACTGAAATTTTTTTCCCGTGTAGGTCATTTCATCACCTATCTTTCACACCATCATCCGTTATTTTTCGACAAACGGTTGGGCATCTCGAGCATGTCAACCACCTTAGGTCGTGATCAAAATACAAAAATATTTCCAGGCGCATGCTTCGACCTCAAAAAAATCCATGTTCTCGTTAAGTGGCAACACTGAAATTTTTTCCCAGGTAGGTCTATTCATCACCTATCTCTTACGCCATCAACCGTTATTTTCCGACAAGGGATTTGGCATCCGGAGCCTGTCAACCACCTTAGGTCGTGATCAAAATACAAAAATATTTCCAGATGCATGATTCGACCTCAAAAAAACCCATGTTCCCGTAAAGTGGGAACACTGAAATTTTTTTCCCGGGTAGGTCTATTTATCACCTATCTTTCGCGCTATCAACCGTTCTTTTTCAACAAGGGATTTGGCATCCGGAGCCTGTAAACCACCTTAGGTCGTGATCAAAATACAAAAATATTTCCAGGCGCATGCTTCGACCCCAAAAAAATCCATGTTCTCGTTAAGTGGCAACACTGAAATTTTTTTCCCTGGTAGGTCTCACCTACCTATCATCACCTATCTCTCACGCCATCAACCGTTATTTTCCGACAAGGGCTTTGGCATCCGGAGCCTGTCAACCACCTTAGGTCGTGATGAAAATACAAAAATATTTCCAGGCGCATGTTTCGACCTCAAAAAAATCCATGTTCTCGTTAAGTGGCAACACTGAAGTTTTTTTCCCGGGTAGGTCTACTCATCACCTATCTTTCACGCTATCAACCGTTATTTTTTAACAAGGGATTTGGCATCCGGAGCCTGTAAACCACCTTAGGTCGTGATCAAAATACAAAAATATTTCCAGGCGCATGCTTCGACCTCAAAAAAATCCATGTTCTCGTTAAGTGGCAACACTGAAATTTGTTTCCCTGGTAAGTCTCACCTACCTATCATCACCTATCTCTCACGCCATCAACCGTTATCTTCCGACAAGGGATTTGGCATCCGGAGCCTGTCAACCACCTTAGGTCGTGATCAAAATACAAAAATATTTCCAGGCGCATGCTTCGACCTCAAAAAAATCCATATTCTTGTTAAGTGGCAACACTGAAATTTTTTTCCCAGGTAGGTCTATTCATCACCTATCTTTCACGCCATCAACCGTTATTTTCCGACAAGGGATTTGGCATCCGGAGCCTGTCAACCACCTTAGGTCATGATCAAAATACAAAAATATTTCCAGGTGCATGTTTCAACCTCAAAAAAATCCATGTTCTCGTTAAGTGGCAACACTGAAATTTTTTCCTTGGTAGGTCTATTCATCACCTATATTTCACGCTATCAACTGTTATTTTCCGACAAGGAGCTTGGCATCCGGAGCCTGTCAACCACCCTAGGTCATGATCAAAATACAAAAATATTTCCAGGCGCATGCTTCGACCTCAAAAAAACCCATGTTCCCGTAAAGTGGGAACACTGAAATTTTTTTCCCTGGTAGGTCCATTTATCACCTATCTTTCACGCCATCAACCGTTATTTTTCGACAAGGAGCTTGGCATCCGGAGCCTGTCAACCACCTTAGGTCGTGATGAAAATACAAAAATATTTCCAGGTGCATGCTTCGACCTCAAAAAAATCCATGTTCCCGTAAAGTGGGAACACTGAAATTTTTGTCCCGGGTAGGTCATTTCATCACCTATCCTTCACGCCATCAACTGTTATTTTCCGACAAGGGAATTGGCATCCGGAGCCTGTCAACCACCTTAGGTCGTGATCAAAATACATAAATATTTCCAGGCGCATGCTTCGACCTCAAAAAAATCCATGTTCTCGTTAAGTGGCAACATTGAAATTTTTTTCCCAGGTAGGTCTATTCATCACCTATCTTTCACGCCTTCAACCGTTATTTTCCAACAAGGGATTTGGCATCCGGAGCCTGTCAACCACCCTAGGTCGTGATCAAAATAAAAAAATATTTCCAGGCGCATGCTTCGACCTCAAAAAAACCCATGTTCCCGTAAAGTGGGAACACTGAAATTTTTTTCCCGGGTAGGTCTATTTATCACCTATCTTTCGCGCTATCAACCGTTATTTTTCAACAAGTGATTTTGCATCCGGAGCCTGTAAACCACCTTAGGTCGTGATCAAAATACAAAAATATTTCCAGGCGCATGCTTCGACCTCAAAAAAATCCATGTTCTCGTTAAGTGGCAACACTGAAATTTTTTCCCTGGTAGGTCTCACCTACCTATCATCACCTATCTCTCACCTCATCAACCGTTATTTTCCGACAAGGGATTTGGCATCCGGAGCCTGTCAACCACCTTAGGTCGTGATCAAAATACAAAAATATTTCCAGAGGCATGCTTCGACCTCAAAAAAAACCCATGTTCCCGTAAAGTGGGAACACTGAAATTTTTTTCCCGGGTAGGTCTATTTATCACCTATCTTTCGCGCTATCAACCGTTATTTTTCAACAAGTGATTTGGCATCCGGAGCCTGTAAACCACCTTAGGTCGTGATCAAAATACAAAAATATTTCCAGGCGCATGCTTCGACCTCAAAAAAATCCATGTTCTCGTTAAGTGGCAACACTGAAATTTTTTTCCCTGGTAGGTCTCACCTACCTATCATCACCTATCTCTCACGCCATCAACCGTTATTTTCCGACAAGGGATTTGGCATCCGGAGCCTGTCAACCACCTTAGGTCGTGATGAAAATACAAAAATATTTCCAGGCGCATGCTTCGACCTCAAAAAAATCCATGTTCTCGTTAAGTGGCAACACTGAAATTTTTTTCCCGGGTAGGTCTATTCATCACCTATCTTTCACGCTATCAACCGTTATTTTTCATTAAGGGATTTGGATCCGGAGCCTGTAAACCACCTTAGGTCGTGATCAAAGAAAAAAAATATTTCCAGGCCCATGCTTCGACCTCAAAAAAATCCATGTTCTCGTTAAGTGGCAACACTGAAATTTTTTTCCCTGGTAGGTCTCACCTACCTATCATCACCTATCTCTCACGCCATCAACCGTTATTTTCCGACAAGGGATTTGGCATCCGGAGCCTGTCAACCACCTTAGGTCGTGATCAAAATACAAAAATATTTCCAGGCGCATGCTTCGACCTCAAAAAAATCCATGTTCTTGTTAAGTGACAACACTGAAATTTTTTTCCCAGGTAGGTCTATTCATCACCTATCTTTCACGCTATCAACCGTTATTTTCCGACAAGGGATTTGGCATACGGAGCCTGTCAACTTCTTAGGTCATGATCAAAATACAAAAATATTTCCAGGCGCATGCTTCGACCTCAAAAAAATCCATGTTCTCGTTAAGTGGCAACACTGAAATTTTTTCCTTGGTAGGTCTATTCATCACCCATATTTCACGCTATCAACTGTTATTTTCCGACAAGGAGCTTGGCATCCGGAGCCTGTCAACCACCCTAGGTCGTGATCAAAATACAAAAATATTTCCAGGCGCATGCTTCGACCTCAAAAAATGCATGTTCCAGTAAAGTGGCAACACTGAAATATTTTTCCCGGGTAGGTCTATTCATCACCTATCTTTCACGCCATCAACCGTTTTTTTCCGACAAGAGATTTGGCATACGGAGCCTGTCAACCACCTTAGGTCGTGATGAAAATACAAACATATTTCCAGGCGCATGCTTCGACCTAAAAAAAATCCATGTTCTCGTTAAGTGGCAACACTGAAATTTTTTTCACAGATAGGTCTATTCATCACCTATCTTTCACGCTATCAACCGTTATTTTCCGACAAGGGATTTGGCATACGGAGCCTGTCAACCACCTTACGTCGTGATCAAAATACAAAAATATTTTCAGGCGCATGCTTCGACCTCAAAAAATCCATGTTCTCGTTAAGTGGCAACACTGAAATTTTTTTTCCAGGTAGGTCTATTTATCGCCTATCTTTCACGCTATCAACCGTTATTTTCCGACAAGGGATTTGGCATCCGGAGCCTGTCAACCACCTTAGGTCATGATCAAAATACAAAAATATTTCCAGGCGCATGCTTCGACCTCAAAAAAATCCATGTTCTCGTTAAGTGGCAACACTGAAATTTTTTTCCCAGGTAGGTCTATTCATCACCTATATTTCACGCTATCAACTGTTATTTTCCGACAAGGAGCTTGGCATCCGGAGCCTGTCAACCACCCTAGGTCGTGATCAAAATACAAAAATATTTCCAGGCGCATGCTTCGACCTCAAAAAAACCCATGTTCCCGTAAAGTGGGAACACTGAAATTTTTTTCCCGGGTAGGTCTATTTATCACCTATCTTTCGCGCTATCAACCGTTATTTTTCAACAAGTGATTTTGCATCCGGAGCCTGTAAACCACCTTAGGTTGTGATCAAAATACAAAAATATTTCCAGGCGCATGCTTCGACCTCAAAAAAATCCATGTTCTCGTTAAGTGGCAACACTGAAATTTTTTCCCTGGTAGGTCTCACCTACCTATCATCACCTATCTTTCACGCCATCAACCGTTATTTTCTGACAAGGGATTTGGCATCCGGAGCCTGTCAACCACCTTAGGTCGTGATCAAAATACAAAAATATTTCCAGAGGCATGCTTCGACCTCAAAAAAATCCATGTTCCCGTAAAGTGGGAACACTGAAATTTTTGTCCCGGGTAGGTCATTTTATCAACTATCCTTCACGCCATCAACTGTTATTTTCCGACAAGGGAATTGGCATCCGGAGCCTGTCAACCACCTTAGGTCGTGATCAAAATACAAAAATATTTCCAGGCGCATGCTTCGACCTCAAAACATCCATGTTTCTGTAAAGTGGCAACACTATAATCTTTTTCCCGGGTAGGCCTATTCATCACCTATCTTTCACGCTATCAATTGTTATTTTCCGACAAGGGATTTGGCATCCGGAGCCTGTCAACCACCTTAGGTCGTGATCAAAATACAAAAATATTTCCAGGCGCATGCTTCGACCTCAAAAAAATCCATGTTCTCGTTAAGTGGCAACTTTGAAATTTTTTCCCTGGTAGGTCTATTCATCACCTATCTCTCACGCCATCAACCGTTATTTTCCGACAAGGGATTTGGCATCCGGAGCCTGTCAACCACCTTAGGTCTTGATCAAAATACAAAAATATTTCCAGGCGCATGCTTCGACCTCAAAAAAATCCATGTTCTCGATAAGTGGCAACATTGAAATTTTTCTTAGGTAGGTCTATTCATCACCTATCTCTCACGTCATCAACCGTTATTTTCCGACAAGGGATTTGGCATCCGGAGCCTGTCAACCATCTTAGGTCGTGATAAAAATACAAAAATATTTCCAGGTGCATGCTTCGACATCTAAAAAATCCATGTTCCCGTAAAGTGGGAACACTGAAAATGTTTTCCCAAGTAGGTCTATTTATCACCTATCTTTCACGCCATCAGCCGTTATTTTCCGACAAGGAGCTTGGCATCCGAAGCCTGTCAACCACCCTAGGTCGTGATCAGAATACAAAAATATTTCCAGGCGCATGCTTCGACCTCAAAAAATGCATGTTCCAGTACAGTGGCAACACTGAAATCTTTTTCCCGGGTAGGTCTATTCATCACCTATCTTTCACGCTATCAACCGTTATTTTCCGACAAGAGATTTGGCATACGGAGCCTGTCAACCACCTTAGGTCGTGTTGAAAATACAAAAATATTTCCAGGCGCATGCTTCGACCTAAAAAAAATCCATGTTCTCGTTAAGTGGCAACACTGAAATTTTTTTCTCAGATAGGTCTATTCATCACCTATCTTTCACGCTATCAACCGTTATTTTCCGACAAGGGATTTGGCATACGGAGCCTGTCAACCACCTTAGGTCGTGATCAAAATACAAAAACATTTTCAGGCGCATGCTTCGACCTCAAAAAAATCCATGTTCTCGTTAAGTGGCAACACTGAAATTTTTTTTCCAGGTAGGTCTGTTCATCACCTATCTTTCACGCCATCAACCGTTATTTTCCGACAAGGAATTTGGCATCCGGAGCCTGTCAACCACCCTATGTCATGATCAAAATACAAAAATATTTCCAGGCGCATGCTTCGACCTCAAAAAAACCCATGTTCCCGTTAAGTGGGAATACTGAACACTTTCCCGGGTAGGTCTATTCATTACCTATCTTTCACGCCATCAACCGTTATTTTCCAACTAGGAATTTGCATCCGGAGCCTTTCAACCACCTTAGGTCGTGATCAAAATACAAAAATATTTCCAGGCGCATGCTTCGACCTCAAAAAAATCCATGTTCTCCTTAAATGGTAACACCGAAAATTTTTTTACCTGGTAGGTCTATTCATCGTCTATCTTTCACGCCATCAACCGTTATTTTCCGACAAGGGATTTGGCATCCAGAGCCTGTCAACCACCTAAGGTCATGATCAAAATGCAAAAATATTTCCAGGCGCATGCTTCGACCTCAAAAAAATCCACGTTTTCGTTAAGTGGCAACATTGAAATTTTTTTTCCAGGTAGGTCTATTCATCACCTATCTTTCACGCTATCAACCGTTATTTTCCGACAAGGGATTTGGCATTCGGAGCCTGTCAACCACCTTAGGTCGTGATCAAAATACAAAAATATATCCAGGCGCATGCTTCGACCTCAAAAAATGCATGTTCCAGTAAAATGGCAACACTGACATTTTTTCCCAGGTAGGTCTATTTATCACCTATCTGTCACGCCATCAGCCTTCATTTTCCGACAAGGACCTTGGCATCCGAAGCCTGTCAACCACCTTAGGTCATGATCAAAATACAAAAATATTTCCAGGCGCATGCTTCGACCTCAAAAAAATCCAGGTTCTCGTTAAGTGGCAACACTGAAATTTTTTTCCCATTTTGTCTATTCATCACCTATCTTTCACGTCATCAACCGTTATTTTCCGACAAGGGATTTGGCATACGGAGCCTGTCAACCACCTCAGGTCATGATCAAAATACAAAAATATTTCGAGGCGCATGCTTCGACCTCAAAAAAGTCCTAGTTCCAGTAAAGTGGCAACACTGACATTTTTTTCCCGGGTAGGTCTATTCATCACCTATTTTTCACGCCATCAACCGTTATTTTCCGACAAGGGATTTGGCATCCGGAGCCTGTCAACCACCTTAGGTCGTGATCAAAATACAAAAATATTTCCAGGCGCATGCTTCGACCTCAAAAAATCCATGTTCTCGTTAAGTGGCAACACTAAATTTTTTTCCCGGGTAGGTCTATTTATCACCTATCTTTCGCACCTCCAACCGTTATTTTCCGACTAGGAGCTTGGCATCCGAAGCCTGTCAACCACCCTAGGTCGTGATCAATATACAAAAATATTTCCAGGCGCATGCTTCGACCTCAAAAAAATCCATGTTCTCGTTAAGTGGCAGCACTGAAATTTTTTTCCCAGGTAGGTCTATTCATCACCTAGCCTTCACGCTATCAACCGTTATTTTTCGACAAGGGATTTGGCATCCGGAGCCTGTCAACCACATTAGGTCGTGATCAAAATACAAAAATATTTCCAGGCGCATGCTTCGACCTCAAAAAATCCATGTTCCAGTAAAGTGGCAACACTGAAATTTTTTTTCCTGGTAGGTCTATTTATCACCTATCTTTCACGCTATCAACCGTGATTTTCCGACAAGGAGCTTGGCATCCGGAGCCTGTCAACCACCTTAGGTCGTGATCAAAATACAAAAATATTTCCAGGTGTATGCTTCGACCTCAAAAAAGTCCATGTTGCCGTAAAGTGAGAACACTGAAATTTTTGTCCCGGGTAGGTCATTTCATCACCTATCCTTCACGCCATCAACTGTTATTTTCCGACAAGGGAATTGGCATCCGGAGCCTGTCAACCACCTTAGGTCGTGATCAAAATACAAAAATATTTCCAGGAGCATGCTTCGACCTCAAAAAATCCATGTTCCTGTAAAGTGGCAACACTGAAATCTTTTTCCCGGGTAGGTCTATTCATCGCCTATCTTTCACGCTATCAACCGTTATTTTCCGACAAGTAGTTTGGCATCCGGAGCCTGTCAACCACCTTAGGTCGTGATCAAAATACAAAAATATTTCCAGGCGCATGCTTCGACCTCAAAAAAATCCATGTTCTCGTTAAGTGGCAACTTTGAAATTTTTTCCCTGGTAGGTCTGTTCATCACCTATCTCTCACGCCATAAACCGTTATTTTCCGACAAGGGATTTGGCATCCGGAGCCTGTCAACCACCTTAGGTCGTGATCAAAATAGAAAAATATTTCCAGGCGCATGCTTCGACCTCAAAAAAACCCATGTTCCCGTAAAATGGGAACACTGAAATTTTTTTCCTGAGTAAGTCTATTCATCATCTATCTTTCACGCCATCAACCGTTATTTTCCGACAAGGGATTTGGCATCCGGAGCCTGTCAACCACCTTAGGTCATGATCAAAATACAAAAATATTTCCAGGTGCATTCTTCGACCTCAAAAAAATCCATGTTCTCGTTAAGTGGCATCACTGAAATTTTTTCCCTGGTAGGTCTATTCATCACCTATCTTTCACGCCACCAACTGTGATTTCCCGACAAGGAATTTGGCATCCGAAGCCTGTCAACCACCTTAGGTCGTGATCAAAATACAAAAATATTTCCAGGCGCATGCTTCGACCTCAAAAAATCCATGTTCCAGTAAAGTGGCAACACTGAAATTTTTTCCCCTGGTAGGTCTATTCATCACCTATCTTTCACGCCATCAACCGTTATTTCCCGACAAGGAGCTTGGCATCCAGAGCCTGTCAACCACCCTAGGTCGTGATCAAAATACAAAAATATTTCCAGGCGCATGCTTCGACCTCAAAAAAACCCATGTTCCCGTAAAGTAGGAACATTGAAATTTTTTTCTGAGTAGGTCTATTCATCACCTATATTTCACTCCATCAACCGTTATTTAACGACAAGGAGCTTGGCATCCGGAGCCTGGCAACCACCCTAGGTCGTGATCAAAATACAAAAATATTTCCAGGTGCATGCTTCGACCTCAAAAAAATCCATGTTCTCGTTAAGTGGCAACACGGAAATTTTTTCCCGGGTAGGTCCATTTATTACCTATCTTTCACATTATCAACCGTTATTTTTCGACAAACGGTTTGGCATCCGGAGCATGTCAACCAAAAAAATCCATGTTCTCGTTAAGTGGCAACACTGAAAATTTTTTCCGGGGTAGGTCCATTTATCACCTATCTTTCACATTATCAACCGTTATTTTTTGACAAACGGTTTGGCATCCGGAGCATGTCAACCACCTTAGGTCGTGATCAAAATACAAAAATACTTCCAGGCGCATGCTTCGACCTCAAAAAAAATCCATGTTTCCGTAAAGTGGCAACACTCAAATTTTTTCTCGGGTTGGTCTATTCATCACCTATCCTTCACGCCATCAACCGTTATTTTCCGACAAGCGGTTTGGCATCTGGAGCCTGTCAACCACCTTAGGTCGTGATCAAAATACAAAAATATTTCCAGGCGCATGCTTCGACCTCAAAAAAATCCATGTTCTCGTTAAGTGGCAACACTGAAATTTTTTTCCCAGGTAGGTCTATTCATCACCTATCTTTCAAGCCATCAACCATTATTTTCCGACAAGCGGTTTGGCATCCGGAGCCTGTCAACCACCTTAGGTCGTGATCAAAATACAAAAATATTTCCAGGCTCATGCTTCGACCTCAAAAACATCCATGTTTCCGTAAAGTGGCAACACTGAAATTTTTTTCCGGGTAGGTCTATTCATCACCTATCTTTCAAGCTATAAACCGTTATTTTCCGACAAGCGGTTTGGCATCCGGAGCCTGTCAACCACCTTAGGTCGTGATCAAAATACAAAAATATTTCCAAGTGCATGTTTCGACCTCAAAAAAATCCAAGTTCCCGTAAAGTTGCAACACTGACATTTTTTCCCAAGTAGGTCTATTCATCACCTATCTTTCAAGCCATCAACCATTATTTTCCAACAAGCGGTTTGGCATGTGGAGCCTGTCAACCGCCTTAGGTCGTGATCAAAATACAAATATATTTCCAGGCACATGCTTCGACCTCAAAAAAATTCATGTTCTCGTTGAGTGGAAACACTGAAATTTTTTTCTTAGGTAGGTCTATTCATCACCTATCTTTCACGCCATCAACCGTTATTTTCCGACAAGGAGTTTGGCATCCGGAGCCTGTCAACCACCTTAGGTCGTGATCAAAATACAAAAATATTTCCAGGCGCATGCTTCGACCCCAAAAAAAATCCATGTTCTCGTTAAGTGGCAACATGCGCATGCTTCGACCTCAAAAAAATCCATGTTCTCGTTAAGTGGCAACTTTGAAATTTTTTCCCTGGTAGGTCTATTCATCACCTATCTCTCACGCCATCAACCGTTATTTTCCGACAAGGGATTTGGCATCCGGAGCCTGTCAACCACCTTAGGTCGTGATCAAAATAGAAAAATATTTCCAGGCGCATGCTTCGACCTCAAAAAAACCCATGTTCCCGTAAAATGGGAACACTGAAATTTTTTTCCTGAGTAGGTCTATTCATCATCTATCTTTCACGCCATCAACCCTTATTTTCCGACAAGCGATTTGGCATCCGGAGCCTGTCAACCACCTTAGGTCATGATCAAAATACAAAAATATTTCCAGGTGCATTCTTCGACCTCAAAAAAATCCATGTTCTCGTTAAGTGGCAACACTGAAATTTTTTCCCTGGTAGGTCTATTCATCACCTATCTTTCACGCCATCAACTGTTATTTTCCGACAAGTAGTTTGGCATCCGGAGCCTGTCAACCACCTTAGGTCGTGATCAAAATACAAAAATATTTCCAGGCGCATGCTTCGACCTCAAAAAATCCATGTTCCAGTAAAGTGGCAACACTGAAATTTTTTCCCCTGGTAGGTCTATTCATCACCTATCTTTCACGCCATCAACCGTTATTTCCCGACAAGGAGCTTGGCATCCAGAGCCTGTCAACCACCCTAGGTCGTGATCAAAATACAAAAATATTTCCAGGACCATGCTTCAACCTCAAAAAAACCCATGCTCCCGTAAAGTAGGAACATTGAAATTTTTTTCTGAGTAGGTCTCTTCATCACCTATATTTCACTCCATCAACCGTTATTTAACGACAAGGAGCTTGGCATCCGGAGCCTGGCTACCACCCTAGGTCGTGATCAAAATACAAAAATATTTCCAGGTGCATGCTTCGACCTCAAAAAAATCCATGTTCTCGTTAAGTGGCAACACTGAAAATTTTTTCCCGGGTAGGTCCATTTATTACCTATCTTTCACATTATCAACCGTTATTTTTCGACAAACGGTTTGGCATCCGGAGCATGTCAACCAAAAAAATTCATGTTCTCGTTAAGTGGCAACACTGAAAATTTTTTCCGGGGTAGGTCCATTTATCACCTATCTTTTACATTATCAACCGTTATTTTTTGACAAACGGTTTGGAATCCGGAGCATGTCAACCACCTTAGGTTGTGATCAAAATACAAAAATACTTCCAGGCGCATGCTTCGACCTCAAAAAAATCCATGTTTCCGTAAAGTGGCAACACTCAAATTTTTTCCCGGGTAGGTCTATTCATCACCTATCTTTCAAGCCATCAGCCGTTATTTTCCGACAAGCGGTTTGGCATCTGGAGCCTGTCAACAACCTTAGGTCGTGATCAAAATACAAAAATATTTCCAGGCGCATTTTTCGACCTCAAAAAAATGCATGTTCTCGTTAAGTGGGAACACTGAAATTTTTTTCCCGGGTAGGTCTATTCATCACCTATCTTTCAAGCCATCAACCGTTATTTTCCGACAAGCGGTTTGGCATCCGGAGCCTGTCAACCACCTTAGGTCGTGATCAAAATACAAAAATATTTCCAGGCTCATGCTTCGACCTCAAAAAAATACATGTTTCCGTAAAGTGGCAACACTGAAATTTTTTTCCGGGTAGGTCTATTCATCACCTATCTTTCAAACTATAAACCGTTATTTTCCGACAAGCGGTTTGGCATCCGGAGCCTGTCAACCACCTTAGGTCGTGATCAAAATACAAAAATATTTCCAGGCGCATGCTTCGACCTCAAAAAAATCCATGTTCTCGTTAAGTGGCAACACTGAAATTTTTTTTCCGGGTAGGTCTATTCAACATCTATCTTTCACGCTATCAACCGTTATTTTTCATTAAGGGATTTGGATCCGGAGCCTGTAAACCACCTTAGGTCGTGATCAAAGAAAAAAAATATTTCCAGGCCCATGCTTCGACCTCAAAAAAATCCATGTTCCCGTAAAGTTGCAACACTGACATTTTTTCCCAAGTAGGTCTATTCATCACCTATCTTTCAAGCCATCAACCATTATTTTCCAACAAGCGGTTTGGCATGTGGAGCCTGTCAACCACCTTAGGTCGTGATCAAAATACAAATATATTTCCAGGCGCATGCTTCGACCTCAAAAAATCCATGTTCCAGTAAAGTGGCAACACTGAAATTTTTTTCCCTGGTAGGTCTATTCATCACCTATTTTTCACGCCATCAACCGTTATTTTCCGACAAGGAGCTTGGAATCCAGAGCCTGTCAACCACCCTAGGTCGTAATCAAAATACAAAAATATTTCCAGGCGCATGCTTCGACCTCAAAAAAACCCATGTTCCCGTAAAATAGGAACATTGAAATTTTTTTCCGAGTAGGTCTATTCATCACCTATATTTCACGCCATCAACCGTTATTTTACGACAAGGAGCTTGGCATCCGGAGCCTGGCAACCACCCTAGGTCGTGATCAAAATACAAAAATATTTCCAGGCGCATGCTTCGACCTCAAAAAAATCCATGTTCTCGTTAAGTGGCAACACTGAAATTTTTTTCCCGGGTAGGTCTTATCTTTCACACCATCAACCGTTATTTTTCAACAAACGGTTTGGCATCAGGAGCATGTCAACCACCTTAGGTCGTGATCAAAATACAAAAATACTTCCAGGCGCATGCTTCGACCTCAAAAAAATCCATGTTTCCGTAAAGTGGCAACACTGAAATTTTTTCCCGGGTAGGTCTATTTATCACCTATCTTTCACGCCATCAACCGTTATTTTCCGACAAGCGGTTTGGCCTGTCAACCACCTTAGGTCGTGATCAAAATACAAAAATATTTCCAGGCGCATGCTTCGACCTCAAAATAATCCATGTTCCCGTTAAGTGGCAACACTGAAATTTTTTCTAGGTAGGTCTATTCATCACCTATCTTTCCCGCTATCAACCGTTATTTTCCGACAAGCGGTTTGGCATCCGGAGCCTGTCAACCTCCTTAGGTGGTGATAAAAATACAAAAATATTTCCAGGCGCATGCTTCGACCTCAAGAAAATCCATGTTCTCGTTAGGTGGCAACACTGAAGTTTTTTTCCTGGTAGGTCTATTCATCACCTATCTTTCACGCCATCAACCGTTATTTTCCGACAAGGGATTTGGCATCCGGAGCCTGTCAACCACCTTAGGTCGTGATCAAAATACAAAAATATTTCCAGGCGCATGCTTCGACCTCAAAAAATCCATGTTCCAGTAAAGTGGCAACACTGAAATCTTTTTTGCGGTTAGGTCTATTTATCACATATCTTTCACGCCATCAACCGTTAATTTCCGACAAGTAGCTATTCATCCGAAGCCTGTCAGCCACCCTAGGTCGTGATCGAAATACAAAAATATTTCCAGGCGCATACTTCGACCTCAAAAAAATCCATGTTCTCGTTAAGTGGCAACACTGAAATTTTTTTCCCAGGTAGGTCTATTCATCACCTATCTTTCACGCCATCAACTTTTATTTTCCGACAAGGAATTTGGCATCCGGAGCCTGTCAACCACCTTAGGTCGTGATCAAAATACAAAAATATTTCCAGGTGCATTCTTCGACCTCAAAAAAATCCATGTTCTCGTTAAGTGGGAACACTGAAATTTTTTCCCTGGTAGGTCTATTCATCACCTATCTTTCACGCCATCAACTGTTATTTTCCGACAAGGAATTTGGCATCCGGAGCCTGTCAACCACCTTAGGTCGTGATCAAAATACAAAAATATTTCCAGGCGCATGCTTCGACCTCAAAAAATCCATGTTCCAGTAAAGTGGCAACACCGAAATTTTTTCCCGGGTAGGTCTATTCATCACCTATCTTTCACGCCATCAATTGTTATTTTCCGACAAAGAGCTTGGCATCCAGAGCCTGTCAACCACCCTAGGTCGTGATCAAAATACAAAAATATTTCCAGGCGCATGCTTCGACCTCAAAAAAAACCCATGTTCCCGTAAATTAGGAACATTGAAATTTTTTTCCCAGTAGGTCTATTCATCACCTATATTTCACGCCATCAACCGTTATTTAACGACAAGGAGCTTGGCATCCGGAGCCTGGCAACCACCCTAGGTCGTGATCAAAATACAAAAATATTTCCAGGCGCATGCTTCGACCTCAAAAAAATCCATGTTTTCGTTAAGTGGCAACATTGAAATTTTTTTACCGGGTATGTCCATTTATCACCTATCTTTCACACCATCATCCGTTATTTTTCGAAAAACGGTTTGGCATCCGGAGCATGTCAACCACCTTAGGTCGTGATCAAAATACAAAAATATTTCCAGGCGCATGCTTCGACCTCAAAAAAATCCATGTTCTCGTTAAGTGGCAACACTGAAATTTTTTTCCCAGGTAGGTCTATTCATCACCTATCTTTTACGCCATCAACCGTTATTTTCCGACAAGGGATTTGGCATCCGGAGCCTGTCAACCACCTTAGGTCGTGATCAAAATACAAAAATATTTCCAGATGCATGCTTCGACCTCAAAAAAACCCATGTTCCCGTAGAGTGGGAACACTGAAATTTTTTTCCCAGGTAGGTCTATTCATCACCTATCTTTCACGCTATCAACCGTTATTTTTCAACAAGGGATTTGGCATCCGGAGCCTGTAAACCACCTTAGGTCGTGATCAAAATACAAAAATATTTCCAGGCGCATGCTTCGACCTTAAAAAATCCATGTTTTCGTTAAGTGGCAACACTGAAATTTTTTTCCCTGGTAGGTCTCACCTACCTATCATCACCTATCCCTCACGCCATCAACCGTTATTTTCCGACAAGGGATTTGGCATCCGGAGCCTGTCAACCACCTTAGGTCGTGATGAAAATACAAAAATATTTCCAGGCGCATGCTTCGACCTCAAAAAAATCCATGTTCTCGTTAAGTATCAACACTGAAATTTTTTTCCCGGGTAGGTCTATTCATCACCTATCTTTCACGCTATCAACCGTTATTTTTCAACAAGGGATTTGGCATCCGGAGCCTGTAAACCACCTTAGGTCGTGATCAAAATACAAAAATATTTTCAGGCGCATGCTTCGACCTCAAAAAAATCCATGTTCTCGTTAAGTGGCAACACTGAAATTTTTTTCCCGGGTAGGTCTATTCATCACCTATCTTTCACGCTATCAACCGTTATTTTTCAACAAGTGATTTGGCATCCGGAGCCTGTCAACCACCTTAGGTCATGATCAAAATACAAAAATATTTCCAGGCGCATGCTTCGACCTCAAAAAAATCCATGTTCTCGTTAAGTGGCAACACTGAAATTTTTTCCCTGGTAGATCTATTCATCACCTATATTTCACGCTATCAACTGTTTTTTTCCGACGAGGAGCTTGGCATCCGGAGCCTGTCAACCACTCTAGGTCGTGATCAAAATACAAAAATATTTCCAGGCGCATGCTTCGACCTCAAAAAATCCCATGTTCCCGTAAAGTGGGAACACTGAAATTTTTCTCCCAGGTAGGTCTATTTATCACCTATCTTTCACGCTATCAACCGTTATTTTTCGACAAGGAGCTTGGCATCTGGAGCCTGTCAACCACCCTAAGTCGTGATCAAAATACAAAAATATTTCCAGGCGCATGCTTCGACCTCAAAAAAATCCATGTTTCCGTAAAGTGGCAACACTGAAATTTTGGTCCCGGGTAGGTATATTCATCGCCTATCTTCCGACACGGGAATTGGCATCCGGAGCTTGTCAACCACCTTCGGTCGTGATCAAAATACAAAAATATTTCCAGGCCCATGCTTCCACCTCAAAAAATCCATGTTCTCGTTAAGTGGCAACACTGAAATTTTTTTCCCGGATAGGTCTATTCATCACCTATCTTTCACGCCATCAAACGTTATTTTCCGACAAGGGATTTGGCATCCGGAGCCTGTCAACCACCTTAGGTCATGATCAAAATACAAAAATATTTCCAGGCGCATGCTTCGACCTCAAAAAAAACCATTTTCTCGTTAAGTGGCAACACTGAAATTTTTTCCTTGGTAGGTCTATTCATCACCTATATTTCACGCTATCAACTGTTATTTTCCGACAAGGAGCTTGGCATCCGGAGCCTGTCAACCACCCTAGGTCGTGATCAAAATACAAAAATATTTCCAGGCGCATGCTTCGACCTCAAAAAAACCCATGTTCCCGTAAAGTGGGAACACTGAAATTTTTTTCCCTGGTAGGTCTATTTATCACCTATCTTTCACGCTATCAACCGTGATTTTTCGACAAGGAGCTTGGCATCCGGAGCCTGTCAACCACCTTAGGTCGTGATTAAAATACAAAAATTTTTTCCAGGTGCATGCTTCGACCTCAAAAAAATCCAAGTTCCCGTAAAGTGGGAACACTGAAATTTTTGTTCCGAGTAGGTCTATTCATCACCTATCCTTCACGCCATCAACTGTTATTTTCCGACAAGGGAATTGGCATCCGGAGCCTGTCAACCACCTTAGGTCGTGATCAAAATACAAAAATATTTCCAGGCGCATGCTTCGACCTCAAAAAATCCATGTTCCTGTAAAGTAGCAACACTGAAATCTTTTTCCCGGGTAGGTCTATTCATCACCTATCTTTCACGCTATCAAACGTTATTTTCCGACAAGGATTTGGCATCCGGAGCCTGTCAACCACCTTAGGTCGTGATCAAAATACAAAAATATTTCCAGGCGCATGCTTCGACCTCAAAAAAATCCATGTTCTCGTTTAGTGGCAACTTTGAAATTTTTTGCCCTGGTAGGTCTATTCATTACCTATCTCTCACGCCATCAACCGTAATTTTCCGACAAGGGATTTGGCATACGGAGCCTGTCAACCACCTTAGGTCGTGATCAAAATACAAAAATATTTCCAGGCGCATGCTTCGACCTCAAAAAAATGCATGTTCTCGATAAGTGGCAACACTGAAATTTTGTTTCCAGGTAGGTCTATTCATCACCTATCTTTCACGCTATCAACCGTTATTTTCCGACAAGGAATTTGGCATCCGGAGCCTGTCAACCACCCTATGTCATGATCAAAATACAAAAATATTTCCAGGCGCATGCTTCGACCTCAAAAAAACCCATGTTCCCGTTAAGTGGGAACACTGAACACTTTCCCGGGTAGGTCTATTCATTACATATCTTTCACGCCATCAACCGTTATTTTCCAACTAGGAATTTGCATCCGGAGCCTTTCAACCACCTTAGGTCGTGATCAAAATACAAAAATATTTCCAGGCGCATGCTTCAACCTCAAAAAAATCCATGTTCTCGTTAAATAGTAACACCGAAAATTTTTTTCCCTGGTAGGTCTATTCATCATCTATCTTTCACGCCATCAACCGTTATTTTCCGACAAGGGATTTGGCATCCGGAGCCTGTCAACCACCTAAGGTCGTGATCAAAATACAAAAATATTTCCAGGCGCATGCTTCGACCTCAAAAAAGTCCACGTTCTCGTTAAGTGGCAACATTGAAATTTTTCTTCCAGGTAGGTCTATTCATCACCTATCTTTCACGCTATCAACCGTTATTTTCCGACAAGGGATTTGGCATTCGGAGCCTGTCAACCACCTTAAGTCGTGATCAAAATACAAAAATATTTCCAGGCGCATGCTTCGACCTCAAAATATGCATGTTCCAGTACAGTGGCAACACTGACATTTTTTCCCAGGTAGGTCTATTTATCACCTATCTGTCACGCCATCAGCCTTTATTTTCCGACAAGGAGCTTGGCATCCGGAGCCTGTCAACCACCCTAGGTCGTGATCAAAATACAAAAATATTTCCAGGCGCAGGCTTCGACCTCAAAAAGTCCATGTTCCAGTAAAGTGGCAACACTGAAATTTTTTCCCTGGTAGGTCTATTCATCATCTATCTTTCACGCCATCAACCGTTATTTTCCGACAAGGGATTTGGCATCCGGAGCCTGTCAACCACCTTAGGTCGTGATCAAAATACAAAAATATTTCCAGGCGCATACTTCGACCTCAAAAAATCCATGTTGTCGTTAAGTGGCAACACTAAATTTTTTCCCGGGTAGGTCTATTTATCACCTATCTTTCACGCCTCCAACCGTTATTTTCCGACAAGGAGCTTGGCATCCGAAGCCTGTCAACCACCCTAGGTCGTGATAAAAATACAAAAATATTTCCAGGCGCATGCTTCGACCTCAAAAAAATCCATGTTCTCGTTAAGTGGCAGCACTGAAATTTGTTTCCCAGGTAGGTGTATTCATCACCTAGCCTTCACGCTGTCAACCGTTATTTTTCGACAAGGGATTTGGCATCCGGAGCCTGTCAACCACCTTAGGTCGTGATCAAAATACAAAAATATTTCCAGGCGCATGCTTCGACCTTAAAAAAATCCATGTTCAAGTTAAGTGGCAACACTGAAATTTTTTTCCCTGGTAGGTCTATTTATCACATATTTTTCACGCTATCAACCGTTATTTTCCGACAAGGAGCTTGGCATCCGAAGCCTGTCAACCACCCTAGGTCGTGATCAAAATACAAAAATATTTCCAGGTGCATGCTTCGACCTCAAAAAAACCCATGTTCCCGTAAAATGGGAACACTGAAATTTTTTTCCCGAGTAGGTCTCTTCATCATCTATCTTTCACGTCATCAACCGTTATTTTCCGACAAGCTGTTTGGCATCCGGAGCCTGTCAACCACCTTAGGTCGTGATCAAAATACAAAAATATTTCCAGGTGCATTCTTCGACCTCAAAAAAATCCATGTTCTCGTTAAGTGGCAACACTGAAATTTTTTCCCTGGTAGGTCTATTCATCAACTATCTTTCACGCCATCAACTGTTATTTTCCGACAAGGAATTTGGCATCCGGAGCCTGTCAACCACCTTAGGTCGTGATCAAAATACAAAAATATTTCCAGGCGCATGCTTCGACCTCAAAAAAATCCATATTCTCGTTAAGTGGCAACACTGAAATTTTTTTCCCGGGTAGGTCCATTTATCACCTATCTTTCACATTATCAACCGTTATTTTTCGACAAACGGTTTGGCATCCGGAGCATGTCAACCACCTTAGGTCGTGATCAAAATACAAAAATACTTCCAGGCGCATGCTTCGACCTCAAAAAAATTCATGTTTCCGTAAAGTGGCAACACTGAAATTTTTTTCCCGGGTAGGTCTATTCATCACCTATCTTTCAAGCCATCAACTGTTATTTTCCGACAAGCGGTTTGGCATCCGGAGCCTGTCAACCACCTTAGGTCGTGATCAAAATACAAAAATATTTCCAGGCTCATGCTTCGACCTCAAAAAAATCCATGTTTCCGTAAAGTGGCAACACTGAAATTTGGATAAAAAAGCTTTCATTAGCATAAGATAAAACGGAAAATTTAAAGAAATCGGGAATTTATTCAGTGCAATGTGGTGATTGTGAACAAGTGTATTATGGCCAAACAAAACGGAATATTGAAACGCGTTTTAAAGAACATTCAACGTACATAAGGACAAACAATTGTAGACCTTCTGCTTTAGCGAATCATGTACTGACTAACGACCATTTCAACGTTTCGAAAAATAATTTGAAATTGGTACGACAAGTGAATGATCCTAGACGTCTAGATGCTTATGAAAGCTTTTTTATCCAAAAAGACGAGAGATCGATGAATGCTGACAGTGGGAATATTAATTCTTGTCTGTTCCGTTTAGTTTGAAATTGTTTTTATCTTCTGACAAGTACACCACCCACAGTGATGCATAAGCTAACTTTTTCCTTTCTCTTTTGTTGTGCTCTATTGTTCATAATTAACTTCGCTCATCACCTTCTAATCTCACGTTATGTTACCAAAACGATGATTTGCACTTTGGACCAATGATGCTGCAAGATGAGGATGACATTTTTATCATCAGTCGTGTGCGCTGATGATGATAGACAAGATCTATCGAAACGCGTTCGTGAGGTAATTTCGTTAGAAATAAATAAATGTAGTTTTCGTTGCGTTTTGTTTATTTGTATCGATATATTTAGTGTAATCAATAAGGTTAAACTGTTTTGTATAATAATATTCATCTCCTATCTTACACGCCATCAACCGTTATTTTCCGACAAACGGTTTGGCATCCGAAGCATGTCAACCACCTTAGGTCGTGATCAAAATACAAAAATATTTCCAGACGCATGCTTCGACCTCAAAAAAATCCATGTTCCCGTAATGTGGCAACACTGAAATTTTTTCTAGGTAGGTCTATTCATCATCTATCTTTCCCGCCATCAACCGTTATTTTCCGACAAGCGGTTTGGCATCCGAAGCATATCAACCACCTTAGGTCGTGATCAAAATACAAAAATATTTCCAGGCGCATGCTTCGACCTCAAAAAAATCCATGTTGCCGTTAAGTGGCAACACTGACATTTTTTCCCGGGTAGGTCTATTCATCATCTATCTTTCACGCCATCAACCGTTATTTTCCGACAAGCGGTTTGGCATCCGGAGCCTGTCAACCACCTTAGGTCGTGATCAAAATACAAAAATATTTCCAGGCGCATGCTTCGACCTCAAAAAAATCCATGTTGCCGTTAAGTGGCAACACTGACATTTTTTCCCGGGTAGGTCTATTCATCACCTATCTTTCACGCTATCAACTGTTATTTTCCGACAAGGAGCTTGGCATCCGGAGCCTGTCAACCACCCTAGGTCGTGATCAAAATACAAAAATATTTCCAGGCGCATGCTTCGACCTCAAAAAAACCCATGTTCCCGTAAAGTGGGAACACTGAAATTTTTTTCCCTGGTAGGTCTATTTATCACCTATTTTTCACGCTATCAACCGTGATTTTTCGACAAGGAGCTTGGCATCCGGAGCATGTCAACCACCTTAGGTCGTGATCAAAATACAAAAATTTTTTCCAGGTGCATGCTTCGACCTCAAAAAAATCCATGTTCCCGTAAAGTGGGATCCGGAGCCTGTCAACCACCTTAGGTCGTGATCAAAATACAAAAATATTTCCAGGCGCATGCTTCGACCTCAAAAAATCCATGTTCCTGTAAAGTAGCAACACTGAAATCTTTTTCCCGGGTAGGTCTATTCATCACCTATCTTTCACGCTATCAAGCGTTATTTTCCGACAAGGGATTTGGCATCCGGAGCCTGTCAACCACCTTAGGTCGTGATCAAAATACAAAAATATTTCCAGGCGCATGCTTCGACCTCAAAAAAATCCATGTTCTCGTTTAGTGGCAACTTTGAAATTTTTTTCCCTGGTAGGTCTATTCATCACCTATCTCTCACGCCATCAACCGTAATTTTCCGACAAGGGATTTGGCATACGGAGCCTGTCAACCACCTTAGGTCGTGATCAAAATACAAAAATATTTCCAGGCGCATGCTTCGACCTCAAAAAATCCATGTTTTCGTTAAGAGGGAACACTGAAATTTTTTTCCCAGGTAGGTCTATTCATCACCTATCTTTCACGCCATCAATCGTTATTTTCCGACAAGGAATTTGGCATCCGGAGCCTGTTAACCACCATGTTCTCGTTAAGTGGCAACACTGAAATTTTTTTTCCCAGATAGGTCTATTCATCACCTATCTTTCACGCCATCAACCGTTATTTTCCAACAAGGGATTTGGCATCCGGAGCCTGTCAACCACCCTAGGTCGTGATCAAAATACAAAAATATTTCCAGGCACATGCTTCGACCTCAAAAAAATCCATGTTCTTGTTAAGTGGCAACACTGAAATTTTTTTCCCGGGTAGGTCTATTCATCACCTATCTTTCACGCCATCAACAGTTATTTTCCGACAAGGGATTTGGCAACTGGAGCCTGTCAACCACCCTTGGTCGTGATCAAAATACAAAAATATTTCCAGGCACATGCTTCGACCTAAAAAAAAACCCATGTTCCCGTTAAGTGGGAACACTGAATTTTTTTTTTCCAGGTAGGTCTATTCATCACCTATCTTTCACGCTATCAACCGTTATTTTCCGACAAGGGATTTGGCATCCGGAGCCTGTCAACCACCTTAGGTCGTGATCAAAATACAAAAATATTTCCAGGCGCATGCTTCGACCTAAAAAAAATCCATGTTCTCGTTAAGTGGCAACACTGAAATTTTTTTTCCAGGTAGGTCTATTCATCACCTATCTTTCACGCCATCAACCGTTATTTTCCGACAAGGGATTTGGCATCCGGAGCCTGTCAACCACCTTAGGTCGTGATCAAAATACAAAAATATTTCCAGGCGCATGCTTCGACCTCAAAAAATCCATGTTTTCGTTAAGAAGGAACACTGAAATTTTTTTCCCAGGTAGGTCTATTCATCACCTATCTTTCACGCCATCAATCGTTATTTTCCGACAAGGAATTTGGCATCCGGAGCCTGTTAACCACCATGTTCTCGTTAAGTGGCAACACTGAAATTTTTTTTCCCAGATAGGTCTATTCATCACCTATCTTTCACGCCATCAACCGTTATTTTCCAACAAGGGATTTGGCATCCGGAGCCTGTCAACCACCCTAGGTCGTGATCAAAATACAAAAATATTTCCAGGCACATGCTTCGACCTCAAAAAAATCCATGTTCTTGTTAAGAGGCAACACTGAAATTTTTTTCCCGGGTATGTCTATTCATCACCTATCTTTCACGCCATCAACAGTTATTTTCCGACAAGGGATTTGGCAACTGGAGCCTGTCAACCACCCTAGGTCGTGATCAAAATACAAAAATATTTCCAGGCACATGCTTCGACCTAAAAAAAAACCCATGTTCCCGTTAAGTGGGAACACTGAATTTTTTTTTCCAGGTAGGTCTATTTATCACCTATCTTTCACGGTATCAACCGTTATTTTCCGACAAGGGATTTGGCATCCGGAGCCTGTCAACCACCTTAGGTCGTGATCAAAATACAAAAATATTTCCAGGCGCATGCTTCGACCTCAAAAAAATCCATGTTTTCGTTAAGTGGCAACACTGAAATTTTTTTCCCAGGTAGGTCTATTCATCACCTATCTTTCACGCTATCAACCTTAATTTTCCGACAAGGTATTTGGCATCCGGAGCCTGTCAACAACCTTAGGTCGTGATCAAAATACAAAAATATTTCCAGGCGCATGCTTTGACCTCAAAAAAAATCCATGTTCTCATTAAGTGGCAACACTGAAATTTTTTTCCTAGATAGGTCTATTCATCACCTATCTTTCACGCTATCAACCGTTATTTTCCGACAAGGGATTTGGCATCCGGAGCCTGTCAACCACCTTAGGTCGTGATCAAAATACAAAAATATTTCCAGGCGCATGCTTCGACCTCAAAAAAATCCATGTTCTCGTTAAGTGGGAACACTCAAATTTTTTTCCCAGGTTAGTCTATTCATCACCCATCTTTCACGCCATCAACCGTTATTTTCCGACAAGGAATTTGGCATCCGGAGCCTGTCAACCACCTTAGGTCGTGATCAAAATACAAAAATATTTCCAGGCACATGCTTCGACCTCAAAAAAATCCATGTTCTCGTAAAGTGGCAACACTGAAATTTTTTTTCCAGATAGGTCTATTCATCAGCTATCTTTCACGCCATCAACCGTTATTTTCCAACAAGGAATTTGGCATCCGGAGCCTGTCAACCACCTAAGGTCGTGATCAAAATACAAAAATATTTCCAGGCGCATGCTTCGACCTCAAAAAAATCCATGTTCTCGTTAAGTGGGAACACTGAAATTTTTGTCCCAGGTAGGTCTATTTATCACCTATCTTTCACGCTATCAACCGTTATTTTCCGACAAGGGATTTGGCATCCGGAGCCTGTCAACCACCTTAGGTCGTGATCAAAATACAAAAATATTTCCAGGCGCATGCTTCGGCCTCAAAAAAATCCATGTTCTCGTTAAGTGGCAACACTGAAACTTTTTTCCCTGCTAGGTCTATTCATCACCTATCTTTCACGTCATCAACCGTTATTTTCCGACACGGGATTTGGCATCTGGAGCCTGTCAACCACCCTAGGTCGTGATCAAAATACAAAAATATTTCCAGGCACATGCTTCGACCTCAAAAAAACCCATGTTTTCGTTCAATGGGAACACTGAAATTTTTTTCCAAGGTAGGTTTATTCATCACCTATCTTTCACGCCATCAACCGTTATTTTCTGACAAGGAATTTGGCATCCGGAGTCTGTCAACCACCTTAGGTCGTGATGAAAATACAAAAATATTTCCAGGCATATGCTTCGACCTCAAAAAAATCCATGTTTTCGTTAAATGGGAACACTGATATTTTTTTCCCAGGTAGGTCTATTCATCACCTATCTTTTACGCCATCAACCGTTATTTTCCGACAAGGAATTTGGCATCCGGAGCCTGTCAACCACCTTAGGTCGTGATCAAAATACAAAAATATTTCCAGGCGCATGCTTCGACCTCAAAAACATCCATGTTCCAGTAAAGTGGCAACACTGAAATTTTTTCCCTGGTTGGTCTATTCATCACCTATCTTTCACGCCATCAACCGTTATTTCCCGACAAGGAGCTTGGCATCCAGAGCCTGTCAACCACCCTAGGTCGTGATCAAAATACAAAAATATTTCCAGGCGCATGCTTCGACCTCAAAAAAACCCATGTTCCCGTAAAGTAGGAACATTGAAATTTTTTTCCGAGTAGGTCTATTCATCACCTATATTTCACGCCATCAACCGTTATTTTACGACAAGGAGCTTGGCATCCGGAGCCTGGCAACCACCCTAGGTCGTGATCAAAATACAAAAATATTTCCAGGCGCATGCTTCGACCTCAAAAAAATCCATGTTCTCGTTAAGTGGCAACACTGAAATTTTTTTCCCGGGTAGGTCCATTTATCACCTATCTTTCACATTATCAACCGTTATTTTTCGACAAACGGTTTGGCATCCGGAGCATGTCAACCACCTTAGGTCGTGATCAAAATACAAAAATACTTCCAGGCGCATGCTTCGACCTCAAAAAAATTCATGTTTCCGTAAAGTGGCAACACTCAAATTTTTTCCCGGGTAGGTCTATTCATTAATTATCCTTCACTTCATCAACCGTTATTTTCCGACAAGCGGTTTGGCATCTGGAGCCTGTCAACCACCTTAGGTCGTGATCAAAATACAAAAATATTTCCAGGCGCATGCTTCGACCTCAAAAAAATTCATGTTTCCGTAAAGTGGCAACACTGAAATTTTTTTCCCGGGTAGGTCTATTCATCACCTATCTTTCAAGCCATCAGCTGTTATTTTCCGACAAGCGGTTTGGCATCCGGAGCCTGTCAACCACCTTAGGTCGTGATCAAAATACAAAAATATTTCCAGGCTCATGCTTCGACCTCAAAAAAATCCATGTTTCCGTAAAGTGGCAACACTGAAATTTGGATAAAAAAGCTTTCATTAGCATAAGATAAAACGGAAAATTTAAAGAAATCGGGAATTTATTCAGTGCAATGTGGTGATTGTGAACAAGTGTATTATGGCCAAACAAAACGGAATATTGAAACGCGTTTTAAAGAACATTCAACGTACATAAGGACAAACAATTGTAGACCTTCTGCTTTAGCGAATCATGTACTGACTAACGACCATTTCAACGTTTCGAAAAATAATTTGAAATTGGTACGACAAGTGAATGATCCTAGACGTCTAGATGCTTATGAAAGCTTTTTTATCCAAAAAGACGAGAGATCGATGAATGCTGACAGTGGGAATATTAATTCTTGTCTGTTCCGTTTAGTTTGAAATTGTTTTTATCTTCTGACAAGTACACCACCCACAGTGATGCATAAGCTAACTTTTTCCTTTCTCTTTTGTTGTGCTCTATTGTTCATAATTAACTTCGCTCATCAACTTCTAATCTCACGTTATGTTACCATAACGATGATTTGCACTTTGGACCAATGATGCTGCAAGATGAGGATGACATTTTTATCATCTGTCGTGTGCGCTGATGATGATAGACAAGATCTATCGAAACGCGTTCGTGAGGTAATTTCGTTAGAAATAAATAAATGTAGTTTTCGTTGCGTTTTGTTTATTTGTATCGATATAAAGGGTGATTTTTTAAGAGGTTTAGAACTTAAAAAAAAAAAAAACACAAAAAATGAATGAAATATTTATTTGAATCGATAGTTTGAACCTTGCAATTTAATGTTTAAAGATAATTTCATGCAAATGTTGACCGCGGCTGCGTCTCAGGTAGCCCATCCGCTGAGTCCAATTTTGGCATACTCTTTCACACATATCGGCCGGTATCTCACGAATGAATGCATGGATGTTGGCTTCCAGTGCGTCAATCGAAGCGGGCTTGTCCCTATAGACATTAGCCTTGACATACCCCCACAAAAAATAATCTAATGGTGTCAAATCGCACGATCTAGGCGGCCAATTGACCGGCCCGAAACGTGAAATTAACTGTTCACCAAACTCGCCTCGCAATTGCGCCATTGTTTCGCGTGCTGTGTGGCATGTGGCACCGTCTTGTTGAAACCACATATCATGCAAGTCAAGAACTTCCATTTCGGGCAAAAAAAAGTTTGTTATCATCGCTCGGTAGCGTTCACCATTGACAGTAACGCTGCGATTCGCATCATCTTTCAAGAAATATGGCCCAATAATGCCGCCGGCCCATAAACCGCACCAAACAGTGGCTTTTTCGGGATGCATTGGTAGCTGTTGCAATGCTTCTGGCTGATCTTCACTCCAAATGCGGCAATTATGCTTATTTACGTACCCATTCAACCAAAAATGAACTGAAATTCAACCAGAAATGAACATTTCGAACCGAGCACGAATTTTGATAGTAAAATTCAATAATTTGCAAGCGTTGTTCATTTGTAAGACGATCCATGGTTAAATTGCAAACCAAACTGAAGCTGTTTGACAGTGACACAAGGTACTAAACACACGTCAGCTGTCAAAACCAGTGTTGCCAAAACCAAACCAGCTAAAAAATCACCCGTTATTTAGTGTAATCAATAAGGTTAAACTGTTTTGTATAATAATTGATTAAGATTACACAACGTTTACTTTGTAATAATATTAAATATGGCAACCAAGCCAATTGTAAACAAATTCACTCGATTGAGGAAACAAGTGTCGTCTATTTTGTCGGATATTGCGTTTTTAACAGAGTGTAAAAGAAAAGGAATAACACCAAATTTCATTAAAGTGTCGTGTGCGGTAAATAATTCAAGAACGGTAAAAGTATTAAAAAAGCGAAAATTGAATGGTTGAAACTTGAAATAAATTTCTTGTACTCAAAGTTAGACGGTCTACAATTAGAATTATTGTACAATTTACATTTGCAAATTGCTTCAGATTTTAATGAGTTCGAATATGATGAGTGGCATAATTTCTATAACAAAATGTGTGGAATGGTAAACGTTCAATCCTTGAAGAAAGTGGAAAAACAGGCACAAAAAATAAATGCATTAATTGATAATGATAATGCGGTAAGTACTCCCAAGTTCATAGATGACTTTGTTTGCAACGAGTCTAATCAGATTTTCTCAGAACCTGAGTTAGCATTATTAAATAAAGGTCTAAATTATACACCAATGCCTATTAAAAATGATTACGTAGAAACAGTAATAGATATTGAAACGGCAATCAAATCAAAAATGTATACGGCTCAGAGCGATATTAGGGAGTCAGCGCGTGAGATTATCCTAAACGCTGATAAAAAACAATACACAAATAAAGAAGAAACAAGAATAGTTAAATTATTGAAAGAAAAAGATTGTTTTTATGCCAAAGCAGATAAAGGAATTAAATTGGTGATCTTAGACAAGACGGAATATGAAAATAGAATGAGAAAATTAATCGACGATGGTCCATACAAACAAATAACAAAAAACCCACTACCAAAAATGACAAAAATATCTACGACCATGAAAAAGGAAGTAAGTGAGACTTTCGGCTACCATTTAAAACGAACGTTACACGTATCAAACCCTGAAGTACCAAAGTTATATGGTCTGCCAAAGATACACAAACCAGGAAAGAATATGAGACCAATAGTATCAAATATTAACTCACCGTGTTACTATTTGGCAAAATGGCTCGTTAATGAGATAAAAAACCTACCAACAATTGACAGTGCTTCAGTTAAAAATTCTTTTGAGTTCGTCGACAAACTAAAAGACACTAAAATAGGAAAAGATGAAATCATGGTTTCATTCGATGTAGTGTCTTTATTTCCAAGTATACCAATTGAACAAGCTATTAAAGCATTGGATGAATACTTAGAATTGAACAACATTTCGACAAAAAAGAAATCGATATATGTAAATGTTGCGAAAAAATGTATGGAGCTGAATTATTTCCAATTCCGTGGCTTATTCTATACAATAGAACACGGTACAAGTATGGGTAATCCACTTTCACCTTTGATCGCCGAGTTATTCATGGCAAAATTCGAAATGAATTTAAGAAAATTAGGTTTTCTCCCACGAATATGGTTGAGATATGTAGATGACATATTTGCGATAGTGAAGAAATCGGAAATAACGGATTTACTTACCCTACTTAACTCCCAATATGAAACAATAAACTTCACGGTCGAAGAAGAAGTAGATCAAAAGTTACCATTTTTAGATCTTTTATTACGGAGTCAAGATGGGCGTTTAAGTTTTGCTGTTTACCACAAACCAACGAGTACAAAACGTTGCATTCCTAGTAACTCACATTGCCCAATTCAACACAAGAAAGCCGCTTTTCATTCTTATATCCATCGTTTGTGTAAATTGCCACTCTCAGTTGCCAATTATAAAAGAGAGTATGAACATATTATAGACGTGGCAAATTTGAATGGATACAGTAAAATAATGATTGATGATCTCATCAAAAAACATATGAAAAAAATTCGGAACTCAAGTATGACAACTTTATATGCACAAAATAAAAGAATTGATCAAAAAGATGAACCGAAAAGAGTACGTTTTTCATACAACCCAGCTTTAACAAACAAATTAAAAAGTTCATTCAACCGCAACAACATGAAAATGGTATTTTCAAGTAACAATAAAATGAAGAACATCTTGGGAACAACGAAAGATAAAACGGAAAATTTAAAGAAATCGGGAATTTATTCAGTGCAATGTGGTGATTGTGAACAAGTGTATTATGGCCAAACAAAATGGAATATTGAAACGCGTTTTAAAGAACATTCAACGTACATAAGGACAAACAATTGTAGACCTTCTGCTTTAGCGAATCATGTACTGACTAACGACCATTTCAACGTTTCGAAAAATAATTTGAAATTGGTACGACAAGTGAATGATCCTAGACGTCTAGATGCTTATGAAAGCTTTTTTATCCAAAAAGACGAGAGATCGATGAATGCTGACAGTGGGAATATTAATTCTTGTCTGTTCCGTTTAGTTTGAAATTGTTTTTATCTTCTGACAAGTACACCACCCACAGTGATGCATAAGCTAACTTTTTCCTTTCTCTTTTGTTGTGCTCTATTGTTCATAATTAACTTCGCTCATCACCTTCTAATCTCACGTTATGTTACCAAAACGATGATTTGCACTTTGGACCAATGATGCTGCAAGATGAGGATGACATTTTTATCATCAGTCGTGTGCGCTGATGATGATAGACAAGATCTATCGAAACGCGTTCGTGAGGTAATTTCGTTAGAAATAAATAAATGTAGTTTTCGTTGCGTTTTGTTTATTTGTATCGATATATTTAGTGTAATCAATAAGGTTAAACTGTTTTGTATAATAATATTCATCTCCTATCTTACACGCCATCAACCGTTATTTTCCGACAAACGGTTTGGCATCCGAAGCATGTCAACCACCTTAGGTCGTGATCAAAATACAAAAATATTTCCAGACGCATGCTTCGACCTCAAAAAAATCCATGTTCCCGTAAAGTGGCAACACTGATATTTTTTCCCGGGTAGGTGTATTCATCACCTATCTTTCCCGCCATTAACCGATATTTTCCGACAAGCGGTTTGGCATGTGGGGCCTGTCAAAAACCTTAGGTCGTGATCAAAATACAAAAATATTTCCAGGCACATGTTTCGACCTCAAAAAAATCCATATTCTCGTTAAGTGGCAACACTGAAATTTTTTCTAGGTAGGTCTATTCATCATCTATCTTTCACGCCATCAACCGTTATTTTCCGACAAGCGGTTTGGCATCCGAAGCATGTCAACCACCTTAGGTCGTGATCAAAATACAAAAATATTTCCAGGCGCATGCTTCGACCTCAAAAAAATCCATGTTGCCGTTAAGTGGCAACACTGACATTTTTTCCCGCGTAGGTCTATTCATCACCTATCTTTCACGCCATCAACCGTTATTTTCCGACAAGCGGTTTGGCATCCGGAGCCTGTCAACCACCTTAGGTCGTGATCAAAATACAAAAAATATTTCCAGGCGCATGCTTCGACCTCAAAAAAATCCATGTTGCCGTTAAGTGGCAACACTGACATTTTTTCCCGGGTAGGTCTATTCATCACCTATCTTTCACGCTATCAACTGTTATTTTCCGACAAGGAGCTTGGCATCCGGAACCTGTCAACCACCCTAGGTCGTGATCAAAATACAAAAATATTTCCAGGCGCATGCTTCGACCTCAAAAAAACCCATGTTCCCGTAAAGTGGGAACACTAAAATCTTTTTCCCTGGTAGGTCTATTTATCACCTATCTTTCACGCTATCAACCGTGATTTTTCGACAAGGAGCTTGGCATCCGGAGCCTGTCAACCACCTTAGGTCGTGATCAAAATACAAAAATTTTTTCCAGGTGCATGCTTCGACCTCAAAAAAATCCATGTTCCCGTAAAGTGGGAACACTGAAATTTTTGTTCCGGGTAGGTCTATTCATCACCTATCCTTCACGCCATCAACTGTTATTTTCCGACAAGGGAATTGGCATCCGGAGCCTGTCAACCACCTTAGGTCGTGATCAAAATACAAAAATATTTCCAGGCGCATGCTTCGACCTCAAAAAATCCATGTTCCTGTAAAGTAGCAACACTGAAATCTTTTTCCCGGGTAGGTCTATTCATCACCTATCTTTCACGCTATCAAGCGTTATTTTCCGACACGGGATTTGGCATCCGGAGCCTGTCAACCACCTTAGGTCGTGATCAAAATACAAAAATATTTCCAGGCGCATGCTTCGACCTCAAAAAAATCCATGTTCTCGTTTAGTGGCAACTTTGAAATTTTTTTCCCTGGTAGGTCTATTCATCACCTATCTCTCACGCCATCAACCGTAATTTTCCGACAAGGGATTTGGCATCCGGAGCCTGTCAACCACCTTAGGTCGTGATCAAAATACAAAAATATTTCCAGGCGCATGCTTCGACCTCAAAAAAATGCATGTTCTCGATAAGTGGCAACACTGAAATTTTTTCCCAGGTAGGTCTATTCATCACCTATCTCTCACGTCATCAACCGTTATTTTGCGACAAGGGATTTGGCATCCGGAGCCTATCAACCACCTTAGGTCGTGATAAAAATACAAAAATATTTCCAGGTGCATGCTTCGACATCTAAAAAATCCATGTTCCCGTAAAGTGGGAACACTGAAATTTTTTCCCGGGTAGGTCTATTTATCACCTATCTTTCACGCCATCAACCGTTATTTTCCGACAAGGAGCTTGGCATCCGAAGCCTGTCAACCACCCTAGGTCGTCATCAGAATACAAAAATATTTCCAGGCGCATGCTTCGACCTCAAAAAATGCATGTTCCAGTAAAGTGGCAACACTGAAATCTTTTTCCCCGGTAGGTCTATTCATCACCTATCTTTCACGCTATCAACCGTTATTTTCCGACAAGAGATTTGGCATACGATGCCTGTCAACCACCTTAGGTCGTGATCAAAATACAAAAATATTTCCAGGCGCAGGCTTCGACCTCAAAAAGTCCATGTTCCAGTAAAGTGGCAACACTGAAATTTTTTTCCCAGATAGGTCTATTTATCACCTATCTTTCACGTTATCAACCGTTATTTTCCGACAAGGGATTTGGCATACGGAGCCTGTCAACCACCTTAGGTCGTGATCAAAATACAAAAATATTTTCAGGCGCATGCTTCGACCTCAAAAAAATCCATGTTCTCGTTAAGTGGGAACACTGAAATTTTTTTTCCAGGTAGGTCTATTCATCACCTATCTACCACGCTATCAACCGTTATTTTCCGACAAGGAATTTGGCATCCAGAGCCTGTCAACCACCCTATGTCATGATCAAAATACAAAAATATTTCCAGGCGCATGCTTCGACCTCAAAAAAACCCATGTTCCCGTTAAGTGGGAACACTGAACACTTTCCCGGGTAGGTCTATTCATTACATATCTTTCACGCCATCAACCGTTATTTTCCAACTAGGAATTTGCATCCGGAGCCTTTCAACCACCTTAGGTCGTGATCAAAATACAAAAATATTTCCAGGCGCATGCTTCAACCTCAAAAAAATCCATGTTCTCGTTAAATAGTAACACCGAAAATTCTTTTCCCTGGTAGGTCTATTCATCATCTATCTTTCACGCCATCAACCGTTATTTTCCGACAAGGGATTTGGCATCCGGAGCCTGTCAACCACCTAAGGTCATTATCAAAATACAAAAATATTTCCAGGCGCATGCTTCGACCTCAAAAAAATCCACGTTCTCGTTAAGTGGCAACATTGAAATTTTTTTCCAGGTAGGTCTATTCATCACCTATCTTTCACGCTATCAACCGTTATTTTCCGACAAGGGATTTGGCATTCGGAGCCTGTCAACCACCTTAAGTCGTGATCAAAATACAAAAATATTTCCAGGCGCATGCTTCGACCTCAAAAAATGCATGTTCCAGTACAGTGGCAACACTGACATTTTTTCCCAGGTAGGTCTATTTATCACCTATCTGTCACGCCATCAGCCTTTATTTTCCGACAAGGAGCTTGGCATCCGAAGCCTGTCAACCACCTTAGGTCTTGATCAAAATACAAAAATATTTCCAGGCGCATGCTTCGACCTCAAAAAAATCCATGTTCTCGTAAAGTGGCAACACTGAAATTTTTTTCCCAGGTTGTCTATTCATCACCTATTTTTCACGTCATCAATTGTTATTTTCCGACAAGGGATTTGGCATACGGAGCCTGTCAACCACCTTAGGTCGTGATCAAAATACAAAAATATTTCCAGGCGCATGCTTCGACCTCAAAAAAGTCCATGTTCCAGTAAAGTGGCAACACTGACATTTTTTTCCCTGGTAGGTCTATTCATCACTTATCTTTCACGCCATCAACCGTTATTTTCCGACAAGGAGCTTGGCATCCGGAGCCTGTCAACCACCCTAGGTCGTGATCAAAATACAAAAATATTTCCAGGCGCAGGCTTCGACCTCAAAAAGTCCATGTTCCAGTAAAGTGGCAACACTGAAATTTTTTCCCTGGTAGGTCTATTCATCATCTATTTTTCACGCCATCAACCGTTATTTTCCGACAAGGGATTTGGCATCCGGAGCCTGTCAACCACCTTAGGTCGTGATCAAAATTCAAAAATATTTCCAGGCGCATGCTTCGACCTCAAAAAATGCATGTTCCAGTAAAGTGGCAACACTGAAATCTTTTTCCCGGGTAGGTCTATTCATCACCTATCTGTCACGCCATCAGCCTTTATTTTCCGACAAGGAGCTTGGCATCCGAAGCCTGTCAACCACCTTAGGTCATGATCAAAATACAAAAATATTTCCAGGCGCATGCTTCGACCTCAAAAAAATCCATGTTCTCGTTAAGTGGCAACACTGAAATTTTTTTCCCAGGTTGTCTATTCATCACCTATTTTTCACGTCATCAATTGTTATTTTCCGACAAGGGATTTGGCATACGGAGCCTGTCAACCACCTTAGGTCGTGATCAAAATACAAAAATATTTCGAGGCGCATGCTTCGACCTCAAAAAAGTCCATGTTCCAGTAAAGTGGCAACACTGACATTTTTTTCCCTGGTAGGTCTATTCATCGCTTATCTTTCACGCCACCAACCGTTATTTTCCGACAAGGAGCTTGGCATCCGGAGCCTGTCAACCACCCTAGGTCGTGATCAAAATACAAAAATATTTCCAGGCGCAGGCTTCGACCTCAAAAAGTCCGTGTTCCAGTAAAGTGGCAACACTGAAATTTTTTCCCTGGTAGGTCTATTCATCATCTATTTTTCACGCCATCAACCGTTACTTTCCGACAAGGGATTTGGCATCCGGAGCCTGTCAACCACCTTAGGTCGTGATCAAAATACAAAAATATTTCCAGGCGCATGCTTCGACCTCAAAGAAATCCATGTTCTCGTTAGGTGGCAACACTGAAATTTTTTTCCCAAGTAGGTTTATTCATCACCTTTCTTTCACGCCATCAACCGTTATTTTCCGACAAGGGATTTGGCATCCGGAGCCTGTCAACCACCTTAGGTCGTGATCAAAATACAAAAATATTTCCAGGCGCATGCTTCGACCTAAAAAAATCCATGTCTTCGTTAAGTGGCAGCACCGAAATTTGTTTCCCAGGTAGGTCTATTTATCACCTAGCCTTCACGCTATCAACCGTTATTTTTGGACAAGGGATTTGGCATCCGGAGCCTGTCAACTACCTTAGGTCGTGATCAAAATACTAAAATTTTTCCAGGCGCATGCTTCGACCTCAAAAAAATCCATGTTCTCGTTAAGTGGCAACACTGAAATTTTTTTCCCTGGTAGGTCTATTTATCACATATTTTTCACGCTATCAACCGTTATTTTCTGACAAGGTGCTTGGCATCCGAAGCCTGTCAACCACCCTAGGTCGTGATCAAAATACAAAAATATTTCCAGGCGCATGCTGCGACCTCAAAAAAACCCATGTTCCCGTAAAATGGGAACACTGAAATTTTTTTCCCGAGTAGGTCTATTTATCACCTATCTTTCACGCCATCAACCGTTATTTTCCGACAAGGGATTTGGCATCCGGAGCCTGTCAACCACCTTAGATCGTGATCAAAATAGAAAAATATTTCCAGGTGCATGCTTCAACCTCAAAAAAATCCATGTTCTCGTTAAGTGGCAACACTGAAATTTTGTCCCTGGTAGGTCTATTTATCACCTATCTTTCACGCCATCAACCGTTATTTTCCGACAAGGAGCTTGGCATCCAGAGCCTGTCAACCACCCTAGGTCGTGATCAAAATACAAAAATATTTCCAAGCGCATGCTTCGACCTCAAAAAAACCCATGTTCCCGTAAAATAGGAACATTGAAATTTTTTTCCGAGTAGGTCTATTCATCACCTATATTTCACGCCATCAACTGTTATTTTCCGACAAGGAGTTTGGCATCCGGAGCCTGTCAACCACCTTAGGTCGTGATCAAAATACAAAAATATATCCAGGCGCATGCTTCGACCTCAAAAAAATCCATGTTCTCGTTAAGTGGCAACACTGAAATTTTTTTCCCGGGTAGGTCTTACCTTTCACACCATCAACCGTTATTTTTCGACAAACGGTTTGGCATCCGGAGCATGTCAACCACCTTAGGTCGTGATCAAAATACAAAAATACTTCCAGGCGCATGCTTCGACCTCAAAAAAATCCATGTTTCCGTAAAGTGGCAACACTGAAATTTTTTCCCGGGTAGGTCTATTCATCTCCTATCTTTCACGCCATCAACCGTTATTTTCCGACAAGCGGTTTGGCATCCGGAGCCTGTCAACCACCTTAGGTCGTGATCAAAATACAAAAATATTTCCAGGCGCATGCTTCGACCTCAAAAAAATCCATGTTGCCGTTAAGTGGCAACACTGACATTTTTTTTTCCAGGTAGGTCTATTCATCACCTATCTTTCCCGCCATCAACCGTTATTTTCCGACAAGGAGTTTGGCATCCGGAGCCTGTCAACCACCTTAGGTCGTGATCAAAATCCAAAAATATTTCCAGGCGCATGCTTCGACCTCAAAGAAATCCATGTTCTCGTTAGGTGGCAACACTGAAATTTTTTTCCCAAGTAGGTCTATTCATCACCTATCTTTCACGCCATCAACCGTTATTTTCCGACAAGGGATTTGGCATCCGGAGCCTGTCAACCACCTTAGGTCGTGATCAAAATACAAAAATATTTCCAGGCGCATGCTTCGACCTCAAAGAAATCCATGTTCTCGTTAGGTGGCAACACTGGAATTTTTTTCCCAGGTAGGTCTATTCATCACATATCTTTCACGCCATCAACCGTTATTTTCCGACAAGGGATTTGGCATCCGGAGCCTGTCAACCACCTTAGGTCGTGATCAAAATACAAAAATATTTCCAGGCGCATGCTTCGACCTCAAAAAAATCCATGTTCTCGTTAAGTGGCAACACTGAAATTTTTTTCCCGGGTAGATCTATTCATCACCTATCTTTCAAGCCATCAACCGTTATTTTCCAACAAGCGGTTTGGCATGTGGAGCCTGTCAACCACCTTAGGTCGTGATCAAAATACAAATATATTTCCAGGCGCATGCTTCGACCTCAAAAAAATCCATGTTCCCGTTAAGTGGCAACACTGATACTTTTTCCCAGGTAGGTCTATTTATCACCTATCTTTCAAGCCATCAACCGTTATTTTCCGACACGGAGTTTGGCATCCGGAGCCTGTCAACCACCTTAGGTCGTGATCAAAATACAAAAATATTTCCAGGCGCATGCTTCGACCTCAAAAAAATCCATGTTCTCGTTAAGTGGCAACACTGATATTTTTTCCCGGGTAGGTCTATTCATCTCCTATCTTTCATGCCATCAACCATTATTTTCCATCAAGCGGTTTGGCATGTGGAGCCTGTCACCCACCTTAGGTCGTGATCAAAATACAAATATATTTCCAGGCGCATGCTTCGACCTCAAAAAAATCCATGTTTCCGTAAAGTGGCAACACTGATATTTTTTCTAGGTAGGCCTATTCATCACCTATCTTTCACGCCATCAACCGTTATTTTCCGACAAGGAGTTTGGCATCCGGAGCCTGTCAACCACCTTAGGTCGTGATCAAAATACAAAAATATTTCCAGGCGCATGCTTCGACCTCAAAAAAATCCATGTTCCCGTTAAGTGGCAACACTGATATTTTTTCCCAGGTAGGTCTTGTTGGATGCTGCCCATCAGATCACCTCAAATACCTACCATTCTTACCCTGGACTCTTCCATTATGAAGTATTCGGAACAATCTCCTATAAGAAATTATACCAACCATTATACCAACCATAAGGTTATATGAAGGGCGAATAAAACTTACTTACTTGAAGTTTCTACACTAAAAGTTTTGGTTGTGTTTTATTTAAAGAGCGATTATTTTGAAGATTAATTTACAGATTGAGTGTTTGATTACCCAGTTTTTAAAAAAGCTTAAATAGAGCAAAATATTTGGTCCTTCGTTGCCTATTAAAAAGCGAACTACGAACTCGTTAATTAACTTTTAAATTAACCCTTAAAAATTAAAAGAGTGTGTGCCGACATTTTGTCGTTATTTTTTTAAATTTATTTAAAAATTCAAATCAAAAGATTTTAAAATATAAAATACAAATAAGTGTTTAAAAGTAAATACAATAAAAAGTAATAACAATAAATTTGAACATTGAACATTGAAAAATTACAATAATTTAACGCTTAAATAAAAATCCCAGCGAATACATCTGTTGGCCTAGAAGACAGCAAAAGCAGCAAGCCGCATCCAGGACACTGAAAGAAAAATCACAGTGAGTACACATTTCACTTAAGTTGTTTGTTGAAATATTAAATTAAACAATAAAAGCAATAAAATATTCAAAATGAATGCAACTAAAATTGTTAAAACAACATCCACACAAATTTCTAAGGATTTTGAAAATTTCAAAAAGACTGTATGCCCCACTCGTCGAACAAAAAACTATGTTTCTGCACGTCTCGAAACCCTTGAAAACAATTGGATGAACATAAGAACCCAATATCAAATAGCTATTTGTAGCGATGATGTAAAAGCAGAGGTTTTAAATACCACGGAAGAATTTTATAACGAAGCGAACGAAATCTATACGCTATATAAATCTATGCTTCTAGATGAGTTGGACAAGTTTGCAGCGGCAAATAAAGAAAAGGAAACTGCTTCTGCTCCAGCTTCGGTGCCAAATTGGGGTAGTCAGAAGCCGCACGATGTCAAACTTCCGAAAATTCACCCGCCGTCATTTACGGGGGAGTACCAGAATTGGCGTTCATTTCACGACCAATTCGTTTCGTTGGTTCATAACAATGCGTCATTAACTAATATTGAAAAATTGCATTATTTAAAGTCATGCTGTAAAGAGGGTGCAGGCATCCTACTCGAGCACATTAGTGTAGATGATGCAAGCTATGATAAAGCTTGGGAATTATTAAATTCAAGATATGACTTTAAGCGAATTCTTGTGAATAATGAGCTCAAGTTATTTTATGAATTGCCAGTCGTTCATGAAGAGAATTCCAAAGGCATTCGCGAGTTGTCTAATAATTCAACAAAAATTATCCACGCCCTAACAAACTTAGGATTGCCAGTACAACATTGGGACGCAATTATTATTTTCCTGCTTTTGAAAAAGTTACCAGCTTCGGTGCAAGCGAAATGGGAAGCTACACTGGGAACCAAGAAGGAAATTCCCACATATAAAGAATTCTCTGATTTCTTAGAAACAAGGTTCCGAACGCTAGAAATGGTTGATCAACAACAAAATGTGAAATCAACATCAACACACAAAAAACAAACAAAGAACGTTTTCCATGTAAATGCGGAAACGACAGATTTTGCATGCAAAGTGTGCCATAAAGGTGCACATTCATTGAGAACATGTTCTAAGTTTCTTAAAATGGATGTCAAGGCAAGACAACGAGCTGTCAAACAATTCCGCAACTGTTTTAACTGCTTGGCCTATAGCCATAGAACAAATAGTTGTCCAAGCAATAAGACATGCCATTTTTGTCAAAAACAACACAATTCTTTACTACATTTTGGCAACGCTCAACACACAAACAACATAAATAATCAGCCATACTCATTAAATCAACAAAACACATACAATCATTCGCTCAAACTAACCAACTGCCACCCAACTCAAATAACACAATCTCTCGATCTCAAGCACCATTACAGTCACTCACTCATACACAACAAAACAATAATCCAAATTCATTCAATAATTCAAATAGAAATAGCCATAATCCAAATCAATCACAAACACATCATGTATCAACAGAATTCAATCCAAATGCGCCAACTTTCCAACCCTATGATCAACAACCCTCAACATCGTCAAATTGTTTTCATCTAAACGAGTTTAGAAACACCCAAATTCTGCTCGCAACGGCGATCGTTAAAGTCAAGCCAGCACAAGGCGACTTTGTGAAGCTTAGAGCGCTAATTGATCCTGGATCACAAGCGACTTTTATAACAGAATCGGCAGCTCAACTCTTGGGTCTGAAAAAACATGCAACATTTTTTGATGTTTCAGTCTTAGGACAGAACAAAAGTGGTTCTTGTCAAAACTTTGTAGAACTGAACATGGGTTCAATCTATTAAGATTTTGTAACGTCGACAAGAGGATACATATACAAAACTCTGACAGGACTTCTACCAAGCCAAGAAATAATTTCAACTAAATGGAAACATATTCAAGGTTTGAAATTAGCCGATCCTATGTTTCATCGACCTTCGAACATCGACATCTTGTTAGGAAATGACATTTATTGCGAAATAATTCTGAATGAAGTCATTCGAGATGAAGAACAAATTGCTCCAATAGCTCAAAAAACTGAATTTGGCTGGATTGTTTTGGGAAAAGTTACACTCGAAAGAAATAGTTCCTTACAAGTTTTTACACAAATTTTCGACATAGACACACAAATGCGAAAGTTTTGGGAGATCGAAGAATCTCCATATGAAAAAGCTGAACCAGAAGAAGATGTCATGTGCGAGAAGCACTTTCTACACAACATCAAGAGGTTGCCGGGAGGGCGCTTTGAAGTCTCTCTACCTTTCAAGGAAAATCATCGTCCAGAACTTAAGTCAACACAACAAACTGCGTTAAGGATGTTCTACAAACAAGAAAAGAAGTTACTAAGCAATCCAACACTACACGAAGAATATAATAAATGTTTGTTAGAGTATCTTCAACTCAACCAAATGGAAGAAGTTAACACCAATGAAGACAATAACTTCAACTCACCGTTTCACTACGTCGTACCTCATCATGCCGTCATTAAGGAGTCCAGCACAACAACAAAGCTGCGTGTAGTCTTCAATGCCTCGTTTCGAACTTCGGATGGAAGTTCGTTGAATGATCATCTGATGACTGGGCCTAAGACACAGACAGATATTATATCGATTGTTTTAAGGTGGAGAACACACAAAATTACCTTTACTTCCGATATAGAAAAAATGTACAGGCAAATCCAGATTCATCCAGATGACCAGTACTACCAATTGCTTTATTGGCGTGAAGATCCAACAACACCAGTAAAACTTTATAAGGTGAAAGTTCTGATGTTCGGCACTGCTCCAGCTCCATATTTGGCAAATCGAACTCTCAAGAAACTTGCCTCTGATGAAGAATCGAGATATCCACTAGCCGCCAAAATGATCCGCGAAGATATGTATATCGATGACTTGGTATCAGGTGCAGATTCAGTAGAAATAGCTAAAGAAAAGTACCAACAAATTTCAAAGCTATTATCATCTGCTGGATTTCATCTTCGAAAGTGGATGAGCAACGATGAAGAACTTCTTAAGTCCATACCGGAAGAAGATCAAGAAACAAGTGTTTCGTTAGTTTTTGGATCTCTAGATCACACGAAGACCCTTGGAATCAGTTGGTTCCCTTCTACTGATTCCTTCTCATTTCAAAGGATCGCCATCGATAGCATCGTTACAAAACGTACGATACTTTCAACGATTGCTCGCCTCTTTGACCCGCTAGGATGGATAGCACCCTGTATCATCAAAGCGAAGATCATCATGCAGCAATTATGGTTGAAAGGTCTTTCATGGGACGAAACCATCCCAGTCGAACTGCAGCAAGAATGGCTCTCCTTTCAAGAAGAGTTGGAGATCTTAGAGGACATCCGCCTTCCCCGCTGGATAGACACTCAAAGCAACGTCAAACAGCTTGAACTTCATGGATTTAGCAATGCATCTACCAAGGCGTATGGAGCCGTTATATATCTTCGAGTTTTGGACAACAACAACTGCATACACACCAATTTGCTCATATCCAAAACGAAGGTTGCTCCAGTTAATACGGTGTCCTTGCCTAGATTGGAACTTTGCGGAGCCGTTATGTTGGCAAAACTTCTCGACTACACTCGATCAGTTCTACCATTCGAAACGATTCCAATATTTGCATGGACTGATTCCACAATCACCCTCTGCTGGATATCTGGATTGCCGTCGAGATGGAAGACGTTCATCGCCAATCGAGTCACTGAAATCCAACGGCTGACGAATGTTAGCATGTGGCGACATATTCCCACAAAGTTAAACCCAGCGGATCTAGCATCCCGTGGTGTTTTACCATCCAAACTGAAGATCAATGCCCTATGGTGGAATGGACCAAACTTTCTTAAAGAGAAATGGGATTTCTCAGTACCAACCCAACCCACTCAATTTGAAACCGAGGAAGAAAAGAGAGAAATCAAGATTCATGTTGCCATTGAAGATGTAAATGGAATTTTAGATGTTGTCTGTAAACAATCGAAAATTATCAAGGCGTTAAGAATTATAGCCATGGTAAACAGATTTGTTTACAACGTGAGAAAAGAGGAAGTTTTCAGGATGAGATCAGTTCTGTCACCCATAGAACTTGATATCGCGTTATACACAGCTATAAGAAACGTTCAACAATTCATGTTCCCTGACGTCATCAGCGAACTCAAGAAAACAAAAAGAACGAAACTCAACAAATCCCTTAACTTGTTTATTGATCGATGTGGTATAATAAGAATCGGTGGTCGACTTCAAAATGCCACTCTCACCTATGATCAAAAGCATCCTATCGTGTTGAAACCAGACCACAATTTCTCAAGACTCATTATTGAAGATGCCCATGAGAAGACCTTGCATGGCGGAATCCAGCAAACAATTGCCTATATTCGAAACCAATTTTGGATCTTCAATATGAAAAGAACTGTGAAAAAGTGGTTAAGTAAATGCCTAACATGTTTCAAAAATCAACCCAAACCAATGCAACAACTAATGGGATGTCTACCAGCACCAAGAGTGAATGTGTCTCGACCTTTCACTCACACTGGTGTGGATTACGCTGGACCTATAGCAGTTAAAGCCTGGAAAGGAAGGAATTCCAAGAAGTTCAAAGGATACCTACTTCGCCATTTTTAAATGCCTTTCAACGAAGGCAATTCATCTCGAAGCTGTGACAGACCTCACATCTCAAGCCTTTGTTGCTGCATTTCGTAGATTTACATCTCGCAGAGGAATATGCACCAACATCTTCAGTGACTGCGGGACAAATTTCAAAGGTGCTAACACGGAACTTCAAAAAATGTTAAATGCTGCAAAATACAACTACACCGAAATTGCTGATTCCTTGAGTAAAATGGGCACCAAGTGGAACTTCATTCCTCCCGCTTCTCCTCACTTCGGTGGCTTATGGGAAGCAGGAGTGAAATCTGTGAAATACCATTTGAAACGTGTTGCCCTAAACCAAGCTCTGACCTTCGAAGAGCTCAGTACGCTTCTAGCACAAATAGAAGCTTGTCTAAACTCGAGACCCCTTTGTCCGGTTACAGACAGCTTGGACGACTTCAATGCCCTAACACCAGCACACTTTTTAGTCGGCAAATCCCATATAGTTCCTGAAGCAGACCTATCAACTGAAAAAATTGGCTATCTCGACAGATGGAAACGTCTACAAGCATCACTGCAGACCTTCTGGAAGGAGTGGAGTGGAGAATTCCTGACAAGGCTTCAAAATCGACCGAAATGGCTGAAAATCGAAGAGCAGCCTAAGATCGGAGATTTAGTTTTGCTTCGAGATGAAAGACTTCCACCGTCGGATTGGTCCATGGCAAGAATCATTGAAACCTACCCAGGACAAGATGATTTAATCCGTGTGGTTAAAGTCCGAACTCAAACTAGCGAATTCAAAAGACCCATCACGAAAATCTGCCCATTGCCATCAAACAATACTGCGGAAGAAACCACAATAATCTAAAACTCAATACAAGTTTCATCAAACGAACAAATAAAATCGAAATCCAACAATACCTCAAACTTCAAAACAACAAATTCACCTAAATCATCTAAGAAAACGCTAATCGTAAACGAACAAACTTAAAACATCCACAACAAGAAATCAATATACTACAAATTTAATTTAATGCAAAACAATTATCGAAAACATTCACTTAAAAATTCAAATAACATATGTATGTCTCATGGTGGCATACAAAACCCTCAAAACCACTCATAATATCATAATATTACATTCAAAACACGCTCTGAACACACTCAAAACACGTTCAAAATACATTCAAAACATTTTTCATAACACATTGAAAACTATTCGAAACTCACTCAATACTCTTTCGTACTAAAACAAAACATACAGTCCACTAAACATGCACACCCAAATGCAAAGGAAAACCCAATGATCAAAAATAAAACTCAACACTCAATACCCAATTCAAATAAAAGGGTTCATGCACATACTTAACACATTAGCAACAGTCGAAAACCTCGAATTCAAATCAGTATAATTGAAACAAACACTCGAAAAGAATATAAATTACAATTATCAACTAGGAAACGTTTTGCAAGCCAAAATTACAACGCATCCAACCCAGAGGCAAAAGGCAACAACATCATAAATGAATTTAACGAGATTGGTTCTTGCACCCACCACCGCCCACATCAACATCGCCTTGCTACACCTCATCATAAACACCAATAATGTCATCACCATCATCTAGTGTCTGCGTAGGTCTTGACCTAGTGAAATATTTAAAATAGTATCCTAATCAAAGCAACAGCGTCAGAACAACATCAGCATGAAAAACGGAATTTCCACTCTTCTGCTTTGCGAGACGTCATCGTTCTCACCGCAACAACGAATGACCACCCTACGCTTCGTTCCTCATCGATGCTTAAAGCAAAAGGGTCAAATCTGGCCAGGTGTGTTCTCAAGAACAACATTAAATGTAACGACAACAAGCAATTGTCGAGAGGAATAGTTCCGTGCAGCTATTAATTAATTCCTAGGAAATCAATAAGGCAGTTCAAATTGTCCAGATCCAGATCCATATTAACCTCATTAAAAGACATAATATTTACTAGAATTCAAGCCCATAATATTAACATAAATTAATTACCTTGCTTGTTGATTACCTACCTGTTGTTGAATGAATTTATAGTGGAACGCCACTAATTGCTGTGGGTGTACACCGGCCGAATCCATCTATCCACCGCTTTCGCATCAGCTTCAAGCCAGCCGTCATCAAAACATTCAATTTCAACATTCTCATTGAAGAAATTAGGGAAAATATTCATTCCTGAGAACACCTATATACCTGTGAACACGAAATATGTAAAACAAATCGAAAAACTAAAATAAAACGATAAAAAACTAAAAGGGGAAAAGAAAAACCGAGAGCGCGACAAACTAAACATTCATAATAATAGGTTCATATGTCAATGGAGGAAAATGTCAACGTGGCATTTGACAGCCGGAAATATGGAGATTCCAGCCAATTTCCAATGAACTGGAAGTTCGACTTGGGCCTGCGTTTCACGTTTCATTTTTGGAATGTCATCGTGTTTACACGATCCAACTATTTTAAATTTATTTAAAGTACTAAAGTCAAATTAAATGAAATATTGATAACTCTTGCTCTTAAATGTATTTTGTTTTATTAGTTAATAATAACATTTCTATTTACATGTGAGCCTTAAGGCACGTTAAGAAGATCCGACATTACACAACGTTTTTTGAAGTTGTTTTTCTGGATTCTCGAAAGAAGTTGTCACACAAACTCGTTTACTACGTGCACTGGCGGGGGAGAATGTTGGATGCTGCCCATCAGATCACCTCAAATACCTACCATTCTTACCCTGGACTCTTCCATTATGAAGTATTCGGAACAATCTCCTATAAGAAATTATACCAACCATTATACCAACCATAAGGTTATATGAAGGGCGAATAAAACTTACTTACTTGAAGTTTCTACACTAAAAGTTTTGGTTGTGTTTTATTTAAAGAGCGATTATTTTGAAGATTAATTTACAGATTGAGTGTTTGATTACCCAGTTTTTAAAAAAGCTTAAATAGAGCAAAACAGGTCTATTTATCACCTATCTTTCAAGCCATCAACCGTTATTTTCCGACAAGGAAATTGGCATCCGGAGCCTGTCAACCACCTTAGGTCGTGATCAAAATACAAAAATATTTCCAGGCGCATGCTTCGACCTCAAAAACATCCATGTTCTCATTAAGTGGCAACACTGAAATTTTTTCCCGGGTAGGTCTATTCATCTCCTATCTTTCACGCTATCAACCGTTATTTTTCGACAAACGGTTTGGCATCCGAAGCATGTCAACCACCTTAGGTCGTGATCAAAATACAAAAATATTTCCAGGCGCATGCTTCGACCTCAAAAAAATCCATGTTCCCGTAAAGTGGCAGCACTGAAATTTTTTTCTAGGTAGGTCTATTCATCACCTATCTTTCCCGCCATCAACCGTTATTTTCCGACAAGCTGTTTGGCATCCGGAGCCTGTCAACCACCTTAGGTCGTGATCAAAATACAAAAATATTTCCAGGCGCATGCTTCGACCTCAAAGAAATCCATGTTCTCGTTAGGTGGTAGCACTGAAATTTTTTTCCCAAGTAGGACTATTCATCACCTATCTTTCACGCCATCAACCGTTATTTTCCGACAAGGGATTTGGCATCCGGAGCCTGTCAACCACCTTAGGTCGTGATCAAAATACAAAAATATTTCTAGGCGCATGCTTCGACCTCAAAAAAATCCATGTTCCCGTTAAGTGGCAACACTGACATTTTTTCTAGGTAGGTCTATTTATCACCTATCTTTCCCGCCATCAACCGTTATTTACCGACAAGCGGTTTGGCATCCGGAGCCTGTCAACCACCTTAGGTCGTGATCAAAATACAAAAATATTTCCAGGCGCATGCTTCGACCTCAAAGAAATCCATGTTCTCGTACGGTGGCAACACTGAAGTTTTTTTCCCAAGTAGGTCTATTCATCACCTATCTTTCACGCCATCAACCGTTATTTTCTGACAAGGGATTTGGCATCCGGAGCCTGTCAACCACCTTAGGTCGTGATCAAAATACAAAAATATTTCCAGGCGCATGCATCGACCTCAAAAAAATTCATGTTCTCGTTAAGTGGCAACACTGAAATTTTTTCCCGGGTAGGTCTACTCATCACCTATCTTTCAAGGTATCAACCGTTATTTTCCGACAAGTAGTTTGGCATCCGGAGCCTGTCAACCACCTTAGGTCGTGATCAAAATACAAAAATATTTCCAGGTGCATGTTTCGGCCTCAAAAAAATCCAAGTTCCCATAAAGTGGCAACACTGACATTTTTTCCCAAGTATGTCTATTCATCACCTATCTTTCACGCCATCAACTGATATTTTCCGACAAGGGATTTGGCATCCGGAACCTGTCAACCACCTTAGGTCGTGATCAAAATACAAAAATATTTCCATATTCCCGTAAAGTGGAATAACTGATATTTTTTTCTAGGTAGGTCTGTTCACCACCTATCTTTCATGCCATCAACCGTTATTTTCCGACAAGGAGTTTGGCATCCGGAGCCTGTCAACCACCTTAGGTCGTGATCCAAATACAAAAATATTTCCAGGCGCATGCTTCGACCTCAAAAAAATCTATGTTTTCGTTAAGCGGCAACACTGAAGTTTTTTTCCCGGGTAGCTTTATTCATCACCTATCTTTCAAGCCATCAACCGTTATTTTCCGACAAGGGGTTTGGCATCCGGAGCCTGTCAACCACCTTAGGTCGTGATCAAAATACAAATATATTTCCAGACGCATGCTTCGACCTCAAAAAAATCCATGTTTCCGTTAAGTGGCAACACTGATATTTTTTCTAGATAGGCCTATTCATCACCTATCTTTCACGCCATCAACCGTCATTTTCCGACAAGGAGCTTGGCATCCGGAGCCTGTCAACCACCTTAGGTCATGATCAAAATACAAAAATATTTCCAGGTGCATGCTTCGACCTCAAAAAAATCCATGTTCCCGTTAAGTGGCAACACTGATATCTTTTCCCAGGTAGGTCTATTTATCACCTATCTTTCAAGCCATCAACCGCTATTTTCCAACAAGCGGTTTGGCATGTGGAGCCTGTCAACCACCTTAGGTCGTGATCAAAATACAAATATATTTCCAGACGCATGCTTCGACCTCAAAAAAATCTATGTTCTCGTTAAGCGGCAACTTTGAAATTTTTTCCCGAGTAGGTTTATTCATCACCTATCTTTGAAGCCATCAACCGTTATTTTCCAACAAGCGGTTTGGCATGTGAAGCCTGTCAACCACCTTAGGTCGTGATCAAAATACAAATATATTTCCAGACGCATGCTTCGACCTCAAAAAAATCCATGTTTCCGTAAAGTGGCAACACTGATATTTTTTCTAGGTAGGCCTATTCATCACCTATCTTTCACGCCATCAACCGTTATTTTCCGACAAGGAGCTTGGCATCCGGAGCCTGTCAACCACCTTAAGTCGTGATCAAAATACAAAAATATTTCCAGGCGCATGCTTCGACCTCAAGAAAATCCATGTTCTCGTTAAGTGGCAACACTGAAATTTTTTCCCGGGTAGGTTTATTCATCACCTATCTTTCAAGCCATCAACCGTTATTTTCCAACAAGCGGATTGGCATGTGAAGCCTGTCAACCACCTTAGGTCGTGATCAAAATACAAATATATTTCCAGACGCATGCTTCGACCTCAAAAAAATCCATGTTTCCGTAAAGTGGCAACACTGATATTTTTTCTAGGTAGGCCTATTCATCACCTATCTTTCACGCCATCAACCGTTATTTTCCGACAAGGAGCTTGGCATCCGGAGCCTGTCAACCACCTTAGGTCGTGATCAAAATACAAAAATATTTCCAGGCGCATGCTTCGACCTCAAGAAAATCCATGTTCTCGTTAAGTGGCAACACTGAAATTTTTTCCCGGGTAGGTCTATTCATCACCTATCTTTTAAGCCATCAACCGTTATTTTCCAACAAGCGGTTTGGCATGTGAAGCCTGTCAACCACCTTAGGTCGTGATCAAAATACAAATATATTTCCAGACGCATGCTTCGACCTCAAAAAAATCCATGTTCCCGTAAAGTGGCAACAATGAAATTTGTTTCTAGGTAGGTCTATTCATCACCTATCTTTCCCGCCATCAACCGTTATTTTCCGACAAGCGGTTTGGCATCCGGAGCCTGTCAACCACCTTAGGTCGTGATCAAAATACAAAAATATTTCCAGGCGCATGCTTCGACCTCAAAGAAATCCATGTTCTCGTTAGGTGGTAACACTGAAATTTTTTTCCCAAGTAGGTCTATTCATCACCTATCTTTCACGCCATCAACTGTTATTTTCCGACAAGGGATTTGGCATCCGGAGCCTGTCAACCACCTTAGGTCGTGATCAAAATACAAAAATATTTCCAGGTGCATGCTTCGACCTCAAAAAAATCCATGTTCTCGTTAAGTGGCAACACTGAAATTTTTTTCCGGGTAGGTCTATTCATCTCCTATCTTTCACGCCATCAACCGTTATTTTTCGACAAACGGTTTGGCATCCGAAGCATGTCAACCACCTTAGGTCGTGATCAAAATACAAAAATATTTCCAGGCGCATGCTTCGACCTCAAAAAAATCGTGGCAACACTGAAATTTTTCTAGGTAGGTCTATTCATCACCTATCTTTCCCGCCATCAACTGTTATTTTCCGACAAGCGGTTTGGCATCCGGAGCCTGTCAACCACCTTAGGTCGTGATCAAAATACAAAAATATTTCCAGGCGCATATTTCGACCTCAAAGAAATCCATGTTCTCGTTAGGTGGTAACACTGAAATTTTTTTCCAAGTAGGTCTATTCAACACCTATCTTTCACGCCATCATCCGTTATTTTCCGACAAGGGATTTGGCATCCGGAGCCTGTCAACCACCTTAGGTCGTGATCAAAATACAAAAATATTTCCAGGCGCATGCTTCGACCTCAAAAAAATCCATGTTCCCGTAAAGTGGCAAGAAAGAAATCTTTTTCGCAGGTAGGTCTATTTATCACCTATCTTTTAAGCCATCAACCGTTATTTTCCGACAAGGAGTTTGGCATCCGGAGCCTGTCAACCAGCTTAGGTCGTGATCAAAATACAAAAATATTTCCAGGCACATGTTTCGACCTCAAGAAAATCCATATTTTCGTTAAGTGGCAACACTGAAATTTTTTTTTAAGGTAGGCCTATTCATCACCTATCTTTCACGCCATCAACCGTTATTTTCCGACAAGGAATTTGGCATTCGGAGCCTGTCAACCACCTTAGGTCATGATCAAAATACAAAAATATTTCCAGGCGCATGCTTCGACCTCAAAAAAATCCATGTTCCCGTAAAGTGGCAACACTGAAATTTTTTCCAGGTAGGTATATTCATCACCTATCTTTCAAGTCATCAACCGTTATTTTCCGACAAGCGGTTTGGCATCCGGAGCCTGTCAACCACCTTAGGTCGTGATCAAAATACAAAAATATTTCCAGGCGCATGCTTCGACCTCAAAAAAATCCATGTTCCCGTAAAGTGGCAACACTGATATTTTTTCCCAGGTAGGTCTATTCATCATCTATCTTTCAAGCCATCAACCGTTATTTTCCGACAAGGAGTTTGGCATCCGGAGCCTGTCAACCACCTTAGGTCATGATCAAAATACAAAAATATTTCAGGGCGCATGGTTCGACCTCAAAAAAATCCATGTTCTCGTTAAGTGGCAACACTGAAATTTTTTCCCAGGTAGGTCTATTCATCACCTATCTTTCAAGCCATCAACCGTTATTTTCCGACAAGGAGTTTAGCATCCGGAGCCTGTCAACCACTTTAGGTCGTGATCAAAATACAAAAATATTTCCAGGCGCATGCTTCGACCTCAAAAAAATCCATGTTTCAGTAAAGTGGCAACACTGATATTTTTTCCCAAATAGGTCTATTCATCACCTATCTTTCATGCTATCAACCGTTATTTTCCGACAAGGGATTTGGCATCCGGAGCCTGTCAACCACCTTAGGTCGTGATCAAAATACAAAAATATTTCCAGGCGCATGCTTCGACCTCCAAAAAATCCATGTTTCCGTAAAGTGGCAACACTGATATTTTTTCCCAGTCTATTCATCGCCTATCTTTCACGCCATCAACCATTATTTTCCGACAAGGAATTTGCCATCCGGAGCCTGTCAACCACCTTAGGTCGTGATCAAAATACAAAAATATTTCCAGGCGCATGCCTCAACCTCAAAAAATCCATGTTCCCGTAAAGTGGCAAAACTGATATTTTTTTCTAGTTAAGTCTATTCATCACCTATTTTTCACGCCATCAACCGTTATTTTCCGACAAGGAGTTTGGCATCCGGAGTCTGTCAACCACCTTAGGTCGTGATCAAAATACAAAAATATTTCCAGGCGCATGCTTCGACCTCAAAATCATCCATGTTTTCGTTAAGTGGCAACACTGAAATTTTTTTCCCGGGTAGGTCTATTCATCACCTATCTTTCACGCCATCAACCGTTATTTTCCGACAAACGGTTTGGTATCTGGAGCATGTCAACCACCTTAGGTCGTGATCAAAATACAAAAATATTTCCAGGCGCATGCATCGACCTCAAAAAATCCATGTTCCCGTAAAGTGGCAAAACTGATATTTTTTTCTAAGTAGGTCTATTCATCACCTATCTTTCACGCCATCAACCGTTATTTTCCGACAAGGAGTTTGGCATCCGGAGCCTGTCAACCACCTTAGGTCGTGATCAAAATACAAAAATATTTCCAGGCGCATGCTTCGACCTCAAGAAAATCCATGTTCTCGTAAAGTGGCAACACTGACATTTTTTTCCCAGGTAGGTCTATTCATCACCTATCTTTCAAGTCATCAACCGTTATTTTCCGACAAGGAATTTTGCATCCGGAGCCTGTCAACCACCTTAGGTCGTGATCAAAATACAAAAATATTTCTAGGCGCATGCTTCGACCTCAAAAAAATCCATGTTCTCGTTAAGTGGCAACACTGAAATTTTTTCCCGGGTAGGTCTATTCATCACCTATCTTTCAAGCCATCAAACGTATTTTCCGACAAACGGTTTGGTATCTGGAGCATGTCAACCACCTTAGGTCGTGATCAAAATACAAAAATATTTCCAGGCGCATGCATCGACCTCAAAAAATCCATGTTCCCGTAAAGTGGCAAAACTGATATTTTTTTCTAGTTAAGTCTATTCATCACCTATTTTTCACGCCATCAACCGTTATTTTCCGACAAGGAGTTTGGCATCCGGAGTCTGTCAACCACCTTAGGTCGTGATCAAAATACAAAAATATTTCCAGGCGCATGCTTCGACCTCAAAATCATCCATGTTTTCGTTAAGTGGCAACACTGAAATTTTTTTCCCGGGTAGGTCTATTCATCACCTATCTTTCACGCCATCAACCGTTATTTTCCGACAAACGGTTTGGTATCTGGAGCATGTCAACCACCTTAGGTCGTGATCAAAATACAAAAATATTTCCAAGCGCATGCATCGACCTCAAAAAATCCATGTTCCCGTAAAGTGGCAAAACTGATATTTTTTTCTAAGTAGGTCTATTCATCACCTATCTTTCAAGTCATCAACCGTTATTTTCCGACAAGGAATTTGGCATCCGGAGCCTGTCAACCACCTTAGGTCGTGATCAAAATACAAAAATATTTCCAGGCGCATGCTTCGACCTCAAAAAAATCCATGTTTCCGTAAAGTGGCAACACTGATATTTTTTTTCCCAGGTAGGTCTATTCATCGCCTATCTTTCACGCCATCAACCATTATTTTCCGACAAGAAATTTGGCATCCGGAGCCTGTCAACCACCTTAGGTCGTGATCAAAATACAAAATTATTTCCAGGCGCATGCCTCAACCTCAAAAAATCCATGTTCCCGTAAAGTGGCAAAACTGATATTTTTTTCTAAGTAGGTCTATTCATCACCTATCTTTCACGCCATCAACCGTTATTTTCCGACAAGGAGTTTGGCATCCAGAGCCTGTCAACCACCTTAGGTCGTGATCAAAATACAAAAATATTTCCAGGCGCATGCATCGACCTCAAAAAAATCCATGTTCCCGTTAAGTGGCAACACTGAAATTTTGTTCCCAGGTTTGTCTATTTATCACCTATCTTTCAAGCCATCAACCGTTATTTTCCAACAAGCGGTTTGGCGTCCGGAGCCTGTCAACCACCTTAGATCGTGATCAAAATACAAAAATATTTCCAGGCGCATGCTTCGACCTCAAAAAAATCCATGTTCTCGTTAAGTGGCAACACTGAAATTTTTACCCTGGTAGGTCTATTCATCACCTATCTTTCACGCCATAAACTGTTATTTTTTCCCTGGTAGGTCTATTCATCACCTATCTTTCACCTCATAAACTGTTATTTTCCGACAAGGAATTTGGCATCCGGAGCCTGTCAACCACCTTAGGTCGTGATCAAAATGCAAAAATATTTCCAAGCGCATGCTTCGACCTCAAAAAAATCCATATTCCCGTAAAGTGGCAACACTGAAATTTTTTTCCTGGTAGGTCTATTCATCACCTATCTTTCAAGCCATCAACCGTTATTTTCCAACAAGCGGTTTGGCGTCCGGAGCCTGTCAACCACCTTATATCGTGATCAAAATACAAAAATATTTCCAGGCGCATGCTTCGACCTCAAAAAAATCCATGTTCCCGTAAAGTGGCAACACTGACATTTTTTTCCCAGGTAGGTCTATTCATCACCTATCTTTCAAGCCATCAACCGTTATTTTCCGGCAAGGAGTTTTGCATCCGGAGCCTGTCAACCACCTTAGGTCGTGATCAAAATACAAAAATATTTCCAGGCGCATGCTTCGACCTCAAAAAAATCCATGTTCCCGTAAAGTGGCAACACTGAAATTGTTTTCCCAGGTAGGTCTATTAATCGCCTATCTTTCACGACATCAACCGTTATTTTCCGACAAGGAATTTGGCATCCGGAGCCTGTCAACCACCTTAGGTCGTGATCAAAATACAAAAATATTTCCAGGCGCATGCTTCGACCGCAAAAAAATCCATGTTTCCGTAAAGTGGCAACACTGATATTTTTTTCCCAGGTATGTCTATTCATCACCTATCTTTCAAGCTATCAACCGTTATTTTCCGACAAGGAGTTTGGCATCCGGAGCCTGTCAACCACCTTAGGACGTGATCAAAATACAAAAATATTTCCAGGCGCATGCTTCGACCCCAAAAAAATCCATGTTCTCGTTAGGTGGCAACACTAAAAATTTTTTCACAGGTAGGTCTATTCATCACTTATCTTTCACGCCATCAACTGTTATTTTCCAACAAGGAGTTTGGCATCCGGAGCCTGTCAACCACCTTAGGTCATGATCAAAATACAAAAACATTTTCAGGCGCATGTTTCGACCTCAAAAAAATCCATGTTCTCGTTAAGTGGTAGCACTGACGTTTTTTCCCAGGTAGGTCTATTCATCACCTATCTTTCAAGCCATCAACCGTTATTTTCCGACAAGCGGTTTGGCATCCGGAGCTTGTCAACCACCTTAGGTCGTGATCAAAATACAAAAATATTTCCAGGCGCATGCTTAGACCTCAAAAAAATCCATGTTCTCGTTAAGTGGCAACACTGAAATTTTTTTCCCAAATAGGTCTATTCATCACCTATCTTTCACGCCATCAACTGTTATTTCCCGACAAGGAGTTTGGAATCCGGAGCCTGTCAACCACCTTAGGTCGTGATCAAAATACAAAAATATTTCCAGGCGCATGCTTCGACCTCGAAAAAATCCATGTTCTCGTTAAGTGGCAACACTGAAATTTTTTTCCCGATAGGTCTATTCATCACCTATCTTTCACGACATCAACCGTTATTTTACGACAAACAATTTGGCATCCGGAGCATGTCAACCACCTTAGGTCATGATCAAAATACAAAAATATTTCCAGGCGCATGCTTCGACCACAAAAAAATCCATGTTCCCGTAAAGTGGCAACACTGAAATTTTTTTCTCGGGTAGGTCTATTCATCACCTATCTTTTCCGCTATCAACCGTTATTTTCCAAAAAGCGGTTTGGCATCCGGAGCCTGTCAACCACCTTAGGTCGTGATCAAAATACAAAAATATATCCAGGCGCATGCTTCGACCTCAAAGAAATCCATGTTCTCGTTAAGTGGCAACACTGAAATTTGTTTCCGGGTAGGTCTATTCATCACCTATCTTTCACGCCATCAACCGTTATTTTCCGACAAGCGGTTTGGCATCCGGAGCCTGCCAACCACCTTAGGTCGTGATCAAAATACAAAAATATTTCCAGGCGCATGCTTCAGCCTCAAAAAAATCCATGTTTCCGTAGAGTGGCAACACTAAAATTTGTTTCCCAGGTAGGTCTCATCAACTATCTTTCAAGCCATCAACCGTTATTTTCCGACAAGCGGTTTGGCATCCGGAGCCTGTCAGCAACCTTATGTCGTGATCAAAATACAAAAATATTTCCAGGCGCATGCTTCGACCTCAAAAAAATCCATGCTCTCGTTAAGTGGCAACACTGAAATTTTCTCCCGGATAGGTCTATTCATCACCTATCTTTCAAGCCATCAACCGTTATTTTCCAACAAGCGGTTTGGCATCCGGAGCCTGTCAACCACCTTAGGTCGTGATAAAAATACAAAAATATTTCAGGGCGGATGCTTCGACCTCAAAAAAATCCATGTTCCCGTAAAGTGGCAACACTGATATTTTTTTCTAGGTAGGTCTATTCATCACCTATCTTTAACGCCATCAACCGTTATTTTCCGACAAGGAATTTTGCATCCGGAGCCTGTCAACCACCTTAGGTCGTGATCAAAATACAAAAATATTTCCAGGCGCATGCTTCGACCTCAAAAAAATCCATGTTCTCGTTAAGTGGCAACACTGAAATTTTTTTCCCAGGTAGGTCTGTTCATCGCCTATCTTTCACGCCATCAACCGTTATTGTCCGACAAGGAATTTGGCATCCGGAGCCTGTCAACCACCTTAGGTCGTGATCAAAATACAAAAATATTTCCAGGCGCATGCTTCGACCTCAAAAAAATATATGTTCTCGATAAGTGACAACATTAAAATTTTCTCCCGAGTAGGTCTATTCATCACCTATCTTTCAAGCCATCAACCGTTATTTTCCAACAAGCGGTTTGGCATCCGGAGCCTGTCAACCACCTTAGGTCGTGATCAAAATACAAAAATATTTCAGGGCGGATGCTTCGACCTCAAAAAAATCCATGTTCCCGTAAAGTGGCAACACTGATATTTTTTCTACGTAGGTCTATTCATCACCTATCTTTCACGCCATCAACCGTTATTTTCCGACAAGGAATTTGGCATCCGGAGCCTGTCAAACACCTTAGGTCGTGATCAAAATACAAAAATATTTCCAGGCGCATGCTTCGACCGCAAAAAAATCCATGTTTCCGTAAAGTGGCAACACTGATATTTTTTTCCCAGGTATGTCTATTCATCACCTATCTTTCAAGCTATCAACCGTTATTTTCCGACAAGGAGTTTGGCATCCGGAGCCTGTCAACCACCTTAGGACGTGATCAAAATACAAAAATATTTCCAGGCGCATGCTTCGACCTCAAAAAAATCCATGTTCTCGTTAGGTGGCAACACTAAAAATTTTTTCACAGGTAGGTCTATTCATCACTTATCTTTCACGCCATCAACTGTTATTTTCCAACAAGGAGTTTGGCATCCGGAGCCTGTCAACCACCTTAGGTCGTGATCAAAATACAAAAACATTTTCAGGCGCATGTTTCGACCTCAAAAAAATCCATGTTCTCGTTAAGTGGTAGCACTGACGTTTTTTCCCAGGTAGGTCTATTCATCACCTATCTTTCAAGCCATCAACCGTTATTTTCCGACAAGCGGTTTGGCATCCGGAGCTTGTCAACCACCTTAGGTCGTGATCAAAATACAAAAATATTTCCAGGTGCATGCTTAGACCTCAAAAAAATCCATGTTCTCGTTAAGTGGCAACACTGAAATTTTTTTCCCAAATAGGTCTATTCATCACCTATCTTTCACGCCATCAACTGTTATTTCCCGACAAGGAGTTTGGAATCCGGAGCCTGTCAACCACCTTAGGTCGTGATCAAAATACAAAAATATTTCCAGGCGCATGCTTCGACCTCGAAAAAATCCATGTTCTCGTTAAGTGGCAACACTGAAATTTTTTTCCCGATAGGTCTATTCATCACCTATCTTTCACGACATCAACCGTTATTTTACGACAAACAATTTGGCATCCGGAGCATGTCAACCACCTTAGGTCATGATCAATATACAAAAATATTTCCAGGCGCATGCTTCGACCACAAAAAAATCCATGTTCCCGTAAAGTGGCAACACTGAAATTTTTTTCTCGGGTAGGTCTATTCATCACCTATCTTTTCCGCTATCAACCGTTATTTTCCAAAAAGCGGTTTGGCATCCGGAGCCTGTCAACCACCTTAGGTCGTGATCAAAATACAAAAATATATCCAGGCGCATGCTTCGACCTCAAAGAAATCCATGTTCTCGTTAAGTGGCAACACTGAAATTTGTTTCCGGGTAGGTCTATTCATCACCTATCTTTCACGCCACCAACCGTTATTTTCCGACAAGCGGTTTGGCATCCGGAGCCTGCCAACCACCTTAGGTCGTGATCAAAATACAAAAATATTTCCAGGCGCATGCTTCAGCCTCAAAAAAATCCATGTTTCCGTAGAGTGGCAACACTAAAATTTTATTCCCAGGTAGGTCTCATCAACTATCTTTCAAGCCATCAACCGTTATTTTCCGACAAGCGGTTTGGCATCCGGAGCCTGTCAGCAACCTTATGTCGTGATCAAAATACAAAAATATTTCCAGGCGCATGCTTCGACCTCAAAAAAATCCATGCTCTCGTTAAGTGGCAACACTGAAATTTTCTCCCGGGTAGGTCTATTCATCACCTATCTTTCAAGCCATCAACCGTTATTTTCCAACAAGCGGTTTGGCATCCGGAGCCTGTCAACCACCTTAGGTCGTGATAAAAATACAAAAATATTTCAGGGCGGATGCTTCGACCTCAAAAAAATCCATGTTCCCGTAAAGTGGCAACACTGATATTTTTTTCTAGGTAGGTCTATTCATCACCTATCTTTAACGCCATCAACCGTTATTTTCCGACAAGGAATTTTGCATCCGGAGCCTGTCAACCACCTTAGGTCGTGATCAAAATACAAAAATATTTCCAGGCGCATGCTTCGACCTCAAAAAATCCATGTTCTCGTTAAGTGGCAACACTGAAATTTTTTTCCCAGGTAGGTCTGTTCATCGCCTATCTTTCACGCCATCAACCGTTATTGTCCGACAAGGAATTTGGCATCCGGAGCCTGTCAACCACCTTAGGTCGTGATCAAAATACAAAAATATTTCCAGGCGCATGCTTCGACCTCAAAAAAATATATGTTCTCGATAAGTGACAACATTAAAATTTTCTCCCGAGTAGGTCTATTCATCACCTATCTTTCAAGCCATCAACCGTTATTTTCCAACAAGCGGTTTGGCATCCGGAGCCTGTCAACCACTTAGGTCGTGATCAAAATACAAAAATATTTCAGGGCGGATGCTTCGACCTCAAAAAAATCCATGTTCCCGTAAAGTGGCAACACTGATATTTTTTTCTAGGTAGGTCTATTCATCACCTATCTTTCACGCCATCAACCGTTATTTTCCGACAAGGAATTTTGCATCCGGAGCCTGTCAACCACCTTAGGTCGTGATCAAAATACAAAAATATTTCCAGGCGCATGCTTCGACCTCAAAAAAATCCATGTTTTCGTTAAGTGGCAACACTGAAATTTTTTTCCCAGGTAGGTCTGTTCATCACCTATCTTTCACGCCATCAACCGTTATTTTCCGACAAGGAATTTGGCATCCGGAGCCTGTCAACCACCTTAGGTCGTGATCAAAATACAAAAATATTTCCAGGCGCATGCTTCGACCTCAAAAAAATATATGTTCTCGATAAGTGACAACACTGAAATTTTTTTTCCAGGTAGGTCTATTAATCGCCTATCTTTCACGACATCAACCGTTATTCTCCGACAAGGAATTTGGCATCTGGAGCCTGTCAACCTCCCTAGGTCGTGATCAAAATACAAAAATATTTCCAGGCGCATGCTTCGACCTCAAAAAAATCCATGTTCCCGTAAAGTGGCAACACTGAAATTTTTTTCCCGGGTAGGTCTATTCATCACCTATCTTTCACGCCATCAACCGTTATTTTCCGACAAACGGTTTGGTATCTGGAGCATGTCAACCACCTTAGGTCGTGATCAAAATACAAAAATATTTCCAGGCACATGTTTCGACCTCAAAAAAATCTATATTCTCGTTAAGTGGCAACACTGAAATTTTTTCTCGGGTAGGTCTATTCATCACCTATCTTTCAAGCCATCAACCGTTATTTTCCGACAAGCGGTTTGGCATCCGGAGCCTGTCAACCACCTTAGGTCGTGATCAAAATACAAAAATATTTCCAGGCGCATGCTTCGACCTCAAAAAAATCCATGTTCTCGTTAAGTGGCAACACTGAAATTTTTCCCGGGTAGGTCCATTCATCACCTATCTTTCAAGCTATCAACCGTTATTTTCCGACAAGGAGTTTGGCATCCGGAGCCTGTCAACCACCTTAGGTCGTGATCAAAATACAAAAATATTTCCAGGCGCATGCTTCGACCTCAAAAAATACATGTCCTCGTAAAGTGGCAACACTGATTTTTTTTCTAGGTCATCAACCGTTATATTCCGACAAGGAGTTTGGCATCCGAAGCCTGTCAACCACCTTAGGTCGTGATCAAAATACAAAAATATTTCCAGGCGCATGCATCGACCTCAAAAAAATCCATGTTCCCGTAAAGTGGCAACACTGAAATTTTTTTCCTGGTAGGTCTATTCATCACCTATCTTTCAAGCCATCAACCGTTATTTTCCAACAAGCGGTTTGGCGTCCGGAGCCTGTCAACCACCTTATGTCGTGATCAAAATACAAAAATATTTCCAGGCGCATGCTTTGACCTCAAAAAAATCCATGTTCCCGTAAAGTGGCAACACTGACATTTTTTTCCCAGGTAGGTCTATTCATCACCTATCTTTCAACCATCAACCGTTATTTTCCGGCAAGGAGTTTTGCATCCGGAGCCTGTCAACCACCTTAGGTCGTGATCAAAATACAAATATATTTCCAGGCGCATACTTCGACCTCAAAAAAATCCATGTTCCCGTAAAGTTGCAACACTGAAATTGTTTTCCCAGGTAGGTCTGTTCATTGCCTATCTTTCACGACATCAACTGTTATTTTCCGACAAGGAATTTGGCATCCGGAGCCTGTCAACCACCTTAGGTCGTGATCAAAATACAAAAATATTTCCAGGCGCATGCTTCGACCGCAAAAAAATCCATGTTTCCGTAAAGTGGCAACACTGATATTTTTTTCCCAGGTATGTCTATTCATCACCTATCTTTCAAGCTATCAGCCGTTATTTTCCGACAAGGAGTTTGGCATCCGGAGCCTGTCAACCACCTTAGGACGAGATCAAAATACAAAAATATTTCCAGGCGCATGCTTCGACCTCAAAAAAATCCATGTTCTCGTTAGGTGGCAACACTTAAAATTTTTTCACAGGTAGGTCTATTCATCACTTATCTTTCACGCCATCAACTGTTATTTTCCAACAAGGAATTTGGCATCCGGAGCCTGTCAACCACCTTAGGACGTGATCAAAATAAAAAAATATTTCCAGGCGCATGCTTCGACCTCAAAAAAATCCATGTTCTCGTTAGGTGGCAACACTAAAGTTTTTTTCCCAGGTAGGTCTATTCATCACTTATCTTTCACGCCATCAACCGTTATTTTCCGACAAGGAGTTTGGCATCCGGAGCCTGTCAACCACCTTAGGTCGTGATCAAAATACAAAAATATTTCCAGGCGCATGCTTCGACCTCAAAAAAATCCATGTTCTCGTTAAGTGGTAACACTGACATTTTTTCCCAGGTAGGTCTATTCATCACCTATCTTTCAAGCCGTCAACCGTTATTTTCCGACAAGCGGTTTGGCATCCGGAGCTTGTCAACTACCTTATGTCGTGATCAAAATACAAAAATATTTCCAGGCGCATGCTTCGACCTCAAAAAAATCCATGTTCTCGTTAAGTGGTAACACTGACATTTTTTCCCAGGTAGGTCTATACATCACCTATCTTTCAAGCCGTCAACCGTTATTTTCCGACAAGCGGTTTGGCATCCGGAGCCTGTCAACCACCTTAGGTCGTGATCAAAATACAAAAATATTTCCAGGCGCATGCTTCGACCTCAAAAAATCCATGTTCTCGTTAAGTGGCAACACTGAAATTTTTTTCCCGGGTAGGTCTATTCATCACCTATCTTTCACGCCATCAACTGTTATTTTCCGACAAGCGGTTTGGCATCATTAACAATATATAAGAATTTTAAAATTTATGGCCTACCTAAGATTCATAAAGATAATTGGCCCTTACGTCCAATATGCTCTTCTACAAATGTCCCCTGCTATCAACTTTCAAAATATATTGTTAAAATTTTTAACAAGATAACTGAGAATTGAAAATATAATGTTAAAAATACTAAACATTTTATTGAAACAGTTTCACCCATTATTTTAGAAGAAAATGATATTCTAGTTTCTTTTGATGTAGTTTCTCTATTTACAAATATTCCAGTTCAAATGGCAATAGAAATTATTGAAAAAAGTTGGAATACTGTAAAAGAAAATACACAAATTAAAAAGAAACAATTTTTTGAACTTTTACGTTTTTGTATAGTTGATAATAATTATTTGCAATTTAATAAAACAACTTATCAGCAAAAACAAGGTGTACCAATGGGAAGTCCTATATCACCAATTTTAGCAGATAGTAATGGAAACCTTACTTGATAGCGTCTTAGAAAAACTACCATATACACCAAAAGTTATTAAAAAATATGTTGATGATTTGTTTTTAATCATCAAATTGAATGATGTGAATTCAACTTTAACAGCACTTAATTTCTTTCATCCTAAAATTCAATTTACCTTTGAAGTTGAAAAACAAGGAATGCTCCCCTATCTCGATGTTAAAGTAATAAGAAAAAGTAGACAACTTATTTTTGATTTGTATAAAAAACCAACTTCTTCAGGCCGTTTGATCAATTTCAACTCAAAACAACCAAAATCAGTAATTATCAATACAGCACAAAATTTCATAAATAGGGTTCTAGATAATAGTGATATTAGATTTCAACAAAAAAATATTGGAATAATAATGGATACGTTATATTCAAATTCATTCCCAATAGAAGTAACTAGAATTCTTATTAATAACTTTTTTTTTTTTTTATTAAAATCATTATTCTTAGTTAACAAATTCAAAGAAATCTTAATGCTAGCATAGTAGTATATTTATGTACTAAGAATAGTAAGTGACATTGATATTTTAAATTCAAAAATAGTGTTAATGTCACTTCAAAAAAAAAAGAATACACAAATTAATAAACATTTTGCAAATGAGAGAGGAAAATAAGTCAAAAAAAAAAAATATGTAGTGAAATTTAATTATATTTTGTATTGTGGGGTGAACAGGTTTTTGTTTTTATTTAACTTTTTTTTTTTTTTTATTACATAATTAAGTGTTTTTATATATTAAGGATGCATGTTTGCTTAAACTAACAAAATAAAACATAACAAACGCAGTTTGAAATCAAACCACGTAAGGCAGCAATAATTCAACTTGTCTGTTATCAAATTCAAGAAGCCATAATTTTACTCTCTTTAAAAACTCAGAAGGAGATCTTAGTTGTCGAATATCTTCCGGTAAGCTATTAAATAACTTGCAAGAAACAACAGAGTAGAAGTTTCTGTAGTGAGTTGTGCGAAAAGGAGGAATTTTTACCAAAAACCGGGTGTTGCTACGCAAAATTATCGTATCTGATATTGAGCTTTGCAAATACCCACTTTTCAAAAAGAAAATTTTCGAAACTTTAAAATAGTAAAGATGCTTAACTGGTAGAATCTTCAAACTTCTGAATAAAGGCATGGAGTTAGCTAAACGGTTAGCGAAACATAACTTTCTGATAGCACATTTTTGCAACACAAGAAGTGGCTGAAGTTTCACCTGGTAGGCTCCACCCCAACAACTTATACCATACTGTAACCTTGAGTGAAATATTGCAAAATAAACGCTTTTTAGAGTTTTACTGCCAACAAACTTTTTAAGGTGAAAAATACAGCGGAGAGGCTAAGAGTATGCTGCAGCCAGCTCATATTTTGATCAATAATTAAACCCAAGTATTTGTATTCTCTAACAATTTCAATTTTAAAACAAGATGTGTTACAACTCAAGCTTCCATTATAAGTAACTCCAGAACTACCGTCACTGCAATCACACAAACTGAGAATGTATCTGGGGCAGTCGAAAGAATGAAAAGATATATCAATATCTGGAGATTCTACCACATTTAGGGTGAAACACATAAGCTTAGTTTTGCAACTCACAACCAGTTTATGATGATAAAACCAATTTCTGAGCAAGTAAAAATCATTATTTATATCAGCAACTAAATTCAGAGAACAAGGCGAGATATAAGCAATACCTAAATCGTCCGCAAAAGCAGTAATTTTACCACGAAACGGTTGCAAAAATAGGGAATTTATGTAAATGAGGAACAGAACGGGCCCTAATACTGAGCCTTGAGGTACACCTAAATTCACAACTTTCGTGTCACTGAGACAATCTTCAACTTTTACTGATTGCGTCCTATCCTTAAGGTATGAAGCAAACCAGCTTAACATGAAGCCACGGAAACCTGCACAGTATAGTCTGCTTAGAAGAATGTCGTGATCTACCATGTCGAAAGCTTTTGTAATATCGACAAAAAGACTAGCACAGCATTTTTTTTCATCCAAACCTTTGTTTATTATGGAGCAAAATAACAAAAGGGCGTCTTCAGTAGAAAGCCCCTTTCTAAAACCAAATTGCAATGGGCTGAAATAATTTATTTTTTTAAGGTAACTCAACATTCTTATTTTAATCGCTTTTTCAAAAATTTTGGAGATGGAAGAGAGTAAGGAAATTGGTCTGTAATTATTTTTGTCTTTACGGCTTCCCTTTTTAAAAAGGGTTATACGTTAGCACGCTTCAGCTTCGACGGGAAAACCCCAGTTTTAATGCTTTTATTAAAAAGATGCAAAAGAACATCTATTATATTCAAAGAAATTTGTTTAAGGACATAATTGGAAATTCCATCAAAACTGTGGCGATTCCTGGTCTTTGGCTTTGGGTTAGCTACGTACCTTGGAAAAGTTTGAAATAAATAAGCCAAATCACAACTTTTAATTTTATTTACAAACTTGAAAAGAAAATAAACAAAACCTGTAATCCATAAATAATATGGATATTTTAAGAAATTAATTTTATTTACAAAGATATAAAAAAAATAAACAAAATCTGTATTCCCAGTAGGAAATTTCGTCCTCAAGGAAAAATTTTGGTGAATAGCACAATGAATTCATGAAATACTTTTTACGATGAACATGTATGTAATGATTTCATTAGAAAAAGGTGTTGCCTTTTTCATCAGTCCTTTATTTTCATGGCATCACCCTTTCTTTTGCTTGGTGCAAAAATTCAACTGAATTCAATGCTTCCCATGCAGTATACAATTTCATTGCAAAAAATCATACTTCGAGAAACACGAGGATTTCAACGATGAATAGTAATAGACAGAGTCCTGAGCTTGTGATTTTTTGTTTTCATCTTGTTAGATAAAGTTCACAGTGACTTTCTGTAAGAATATCAATGTAAGATGAACTGAACATAACTCAAATTGCGTTTGTTAAAACGCAAATGTAACTTTTGATTGGAAATGAGAACTGCTTTTTGGTTCTTTTTAATCTTAAATTAGAAAATACACTACCGATGTTGATAATTTCACTAGATGATTAAGTGAGTTCTATTCACAAAGTGATTTCCTTGGTGAACATTCATAACATTTTTCAGCTAAGAGTAATGGCCTGGTGAAAAAGCAACTCCACATACCTAGTGATATCACTGATGTATATTCACGGTATGTTTCATCAAATGCAATTTATTATGGAATTACCAAGTTACACCTCCCTAGTGATTTCACTACTGACTATTCACCAAGAAAGTCACTTGGTGAACGCCAATGACAACCCCATGTTAATTTCCTCGATGCTTTCACCTCAAATTCCTTGGGTGTAGCTTCCATTCCTCGAGGAAATAGCAGGGGATTCCTTGGTGAATTTTTGAAAATTTCCCACTGGGTTCCATCTATACATCTATACACATAAATAAAATTGGAGTGTCTGTCCTTAATTTTGAAATAGTTTCAAGTTTTTGATCTTAGGTGGTTGTTAACTTGCTAAGAAACATAACTGCATCATTTTAAATTTGTTTGTCTGTCTGTCTGTTTGTCCGCGGTAACCTTCAAAACAGCAGAAAAGTTTAAAATGGGCCTTTACGTACATGTAGTGGACAACTCTGGGAGTAATCTAGGGTACTTTTAATTGTAAAAATGTTAACGGTATTTTTAAAATATTGGAAAAAGAATGAAATTGAGGGAAAATTATGTCGAAACAAAAAATTGATACAGGAAATAAAAACAAACAAGTAGAAATAATCGATTTTAAAAGTGTCAGTCAATTAAATTAGAACAATAAATTATATAGACTTAAGAATGGTGAAAGCCTTGCTCAACATTTTGACATGCGACCAACAAGGCAACAAGGCCCTTTGACCAATACCAGTATTTTCAAGATGCAAACAAAAATGTTTTATACCTTACACTTCATATTCGTTCAAACTATATTCCCTCAATCTTGCAGTATTATGACGGCCCTTAAACCAAAAATAACTATTATCTAACAAGAAAACGTCTTATAACAGGCATTAAGTTTAATTTTCACACCAAAAATCACAGATTCCCAGAACACTTCCAACATTTTTTTTTATTTACAAAAACTTGAAATTACTGGATTTCCTAAAGCCTAATTTTAAAGTCCCTTTTTTAAAACTTTAGGATGAAATTTGACTAGTTAATAGGATTTCAAGGCTTAAAGGAATAACACATGAATTATTCTGCGTTTATAGAAGTTGAAAAACTAAGAAATAACACAGATTATGAGCTTATTTTCAAAAAGTTTTGGACTACTGGGAGTGTTCGAAATTAGGCGACTCTACTGTAGAAATAATTATTTTTTAACAAGTTTTGAGAAACTATCTGAAAGTACTAATCTTCTTCTTCAAATATCAGTTTATATCTGTCCAATATCTTCTTTCCTCTCTGATCAATCCTTTGTTGAAATGTAAGCGTTTTGCATATTTTATCATACACGGTTTATTTAACATGAAGAAATATCGAGTGAAGACTAAGAATTTCTCGGAAAGTAAGTGAGATATTGAAAAGATTTAAACTGATATTTGAAGAAGAAGATTATAGTACTTTCAGATAGTTTCACAAAACTTGTAAAAAATAATTATTTCTGTATGTTAAAAGACTTCAAAAATAGCAACAAAAAAAAAACGATTTTTGGTCATTTTCTAACGGCAATTTCTTAAAAACCCGAGCTGATAGCCAAAAACAGATGACGGATTTGAATTCAGCACCCAAAAATATACTGAAAACCAATCCTCACTGCCTGTACTAAAAAGTAAACCTTTATTTATAAGCCTTTTTAGTTTTGGCAAAATACTTTTTTCCCTTTACGTTTTTGAGTTACCATTTTTATTTTCGAAACTATAATTATGAATCTAACATTTTTTTTTTTTGAAAGCTCATCTTGATACCATTATAATATATGTATTTTTTTCAGATTTTTTCTATCAATAAAACGAAAGATATAAAGAAAAATGCGAAATATTTTTTTTGTCAAAATACTTCTTCCGACTATTGTATATTTACTCACATAAATAATAGCCAAACTATTAAATAATCAATTAATTATTCCCACTTAACTGTCGATTCAATAACAAATCTCTATTTAATCAAATAATGGCAAAAATAAGCACACGCATATCCACCAATATCAAAACAAAAAAGAATTCATACCTGCTTGCCTCCGCTTTCGAGTTTGAACGTAACGCCTTTTAGTTTAGCGCATTGTTTTGCGCTAAACCTTCCCTTTATTTTACTGTGACGTGAAGTAAAAAAGGCACCAACACTACTACATGGATTGTATGAAATTGGTTAGCGCAAATTCTAGCGCTAAACAAGGTTCCAACGGAGACATTTTGTATGAAAGCTTTGTATTGCTTGCAGGGAAAATTGATTTGAAAATGTGGGTAGGTAGTTTGGATATTATTTATGCCATTGATTATTGCAATTAATATTTGTAAATACTTTACTTTCGTAATCGTTATGCTTATGATAAGGAGGTGCATATGAAGATAATATAATCTAATATATTCATTTAAATTGTTGGTTTAGCGCCGCTATAAGACACTTTCTCGAACATACACTACAATTATTTCCACTGTCACTGGTGAAAGACGATTGACCTATGGACACAAAGAATTCGTTGAAAATATTTGCAACACAAAGGGGGGTCATCAATTTCAGTTCCTTCGTTATTTAGCACAATGTTAGAGGGCGTATTCGAAGCATTTCTATTTATGATGCTATTAATGGCCTTCCATTCTTTTTTGGGATTACCTAAGGATTTTTCTACTTTATTGTGATAATAATTGTCACGACTACACTTTATTTCTTTATTGATTTTTTGACACATTTTCTTAAAACGATTATTCAGATTAGAATTTAATGGATGTGTATAGCATTTTTTCCTCAATTTATTTTTCAAGTGGATTTTTTTAGTAAAGGCTTCCTTATCCAGGGTTTTAATCTAATTTCAGACTTCTTAGGTGAAGAGGAAGAAGAACAATCATTAATATGACCTTGCAAAATTTTTAGAAAAATGTCGTAGGCCATATTGATATTGTCCTCTGAGTAAACTTCAGACCAATCTTCAAAGAGGAGCGCATTGTTGAGTTGAACATACTGAATCTTGTTATTTATTGGAACTTTCATAAGTCTTTTACGTTTTTTATCACTAAGATCATTGAACAGTATGCCAGTCATACAATTATCAGTTATATTTAACTCAAAATTTAAACCCAAGCAATGAATACCTGAAGGGTTTGAAAACCTTCCAAGAATATGATGAAGACATGGGCCTGATATGGGCCTAGTAGGTTCGTTTATAAAAGAGGTAAGCCCATGCTCAGCTATGATAGCCAGATAACAATCGGAATTGGATGTAGAACTCAAGATATCTATGTTTAGATCACCCAAGATGATTAGGTTAGCGCTCCTTTCACCATTCAAAAAGTTGGAAAACTCGTCCAGAAAGTCATTAACTCCAATTGTATGCAATCTATAAAAACAAATAAAGCATAAACTAATATCAGACACTTTGCATAAAACCTTTAACACATCGGCGCTTAATAACTGTACGGAAAATGCCTCATATTCCAACAAATCACTCACGAAAACTCCAACTCCACCAGCGGAATAATTTTCATTTGTGTTAGAATGAAATGTATAACCAGGAATTGAATATTCAATACTTTCGTGATCATAAATCCAGATCTCAGAAACAAAAATAAGGCCTGGTAAGTAAACAAGAGACTCTAGATTACAAACTAACAAGTCTAAGGGTAACGCTAACGTGCAGGGGGACCGAATGGATGCCGGGATAAGCAGACAACCCAGCGTTGCTGGTCAGGGCACAAACTTGTCCTTGGGATGGTTAAAAGCCCCCTTAAGACGGATGAACTGCAGGTAGCGGTCAACGGCATGATAGTCTGGTGGCGGAGGAGCTTTTTTGGTAAAAGGCCAACGGCAGCAGCAGGTAGCGTCTGTAACCCATATTGGGCGGCTACAAAAGGCGTCTGTTTTCCCATAGTGGGCGGCCTCGAGCAGTTATGTGTTTGACCATACAAAAGGCGGGTGTGCCTGTCAAATCTGAGCTTATGTATGTTATTAATCATATCTCGGAAAACACCATGGTGGAAGGATATAAGCAAATACATGAATTATGACAACAAATGGAAATGAGTCCCCAAGAGGTAATCTTTTTATAGAAAATCCTTCTGTAGCTTCGGTTGCAGTAAACCGCACATCGGATTTGGGGGTGCGGCATCTTTCATGTACGAGCGTCAATCAAGACGCCATAATAATAAATGAATCGTTGACAAATAGAAGAAATCTTTCAAGAAGCGCAAATGTTACTTTTGGCTACCGCATACGTACGAAAATCGGAGCATGGAACGTTCGATCCTTGTACAGCGATGGTAGATACGAGCAGGTTGAGCGTGAAATGCTTCGTCTAAACATCAGTATCCTGGGCATAAGCGAAACTAAGTGGAGAGGAAGAGCTGAATACAGATCAGACACTGGACAGACGAGAATGCTGTATTCCGGGGAAGATGAAAGAGAGGGTGGCCAAAGGCTCCATGGTGTCGGAATTATGTTGAACGAAGAAGCAAGGCGTAGTTTGATCTCCTGGGCGCCCATTTCTGCGAGATTAATGACAGCAAGGTTTCGTTCAAAAATTCGTAACGTCACAATTATTCAGTGCTACGCCCCCACAAATGAAGCGACCGAGGAAGACAAAACCGCGTTCTACACTCATCTTAACTCGGTTTACAGTAGTGTTCCGAGAGCCGACATCATAGTCGTTATGGGAGACCTCAATGCCCAAGTCGGTTCAGACAATTACGGACTGGAACGCGTGATGGGAAGAAATGGCTTGGGGTCACGGAATGAAAATGGTGACTTGCTTGTCGACTTTTGTAACGCGAATCGTCTTGTGATAGGTGGGACTGTATTTAAGCATAAGACGTGCAACAAAATTACCTGGGTGCATCCGGATGGTCAAACCGAAAACCAAATTGATCATATCATGATTCAGCAGCGATGGAGGAAGTCTATGTGTGATGTCCGGAGTATAAGAAATGCCGATGTGGGAAGCGACCACCATTTGGTTCTGATGAGTCTCAAACTACGAACCGCCGCCGTACAAAAACCAGCGCAGGATGCAGCAAGGAGCTCAAAATTCATTACGAATGCTTTAAATGACCCCAACATATGTCGAAACTATGTCACCACCCTTAACGACAGAGCCTCGTCATTAAACGGAATCCAGAATTCAACAATTGATGAGATGTGGGGTGAAATTAAAAGTGTTTTTATGGAGGCTGGATCCGAAACTGTACCCAAGCGAACGAGACGTAGAGACTCTTGGATATCCCAAGACACCTGGGATAAGATCGAACTTCGCAAATCGTTGAAAATCCAAATAAATGCTGAAGCAGATGTTCAACGAAAGGCTGACTTGCGAAGAGAGTACCGCATTGCACATAAGATGGTCTATCGCTGTGTGAGACGTGACAAGAGGGTGAAGGTATATGGACTCGCAGATAATGCGGAAATCGCTGCCAGAAGAGGAGATATCCGGGAATTGTACCAAATAGCCAAAGATGTTATCGGGAAAAAAAGCAACACCAATCATCCTGTAATGGATGTGGATGGCACACTTTTGGTATCAATTGAGGATCAGCTTCGTAGATGGAAGGACCATTTTTGTGCCCTGCTAAATGAGGATTCAGTTGAGCAGAGTGCTGAAGTGCCCCAACTAAACGAGATGCGCAGGTCCTATAGGGGTATTGACATCGAACCCCCGTCAGAATCGGAAATCCAGACATCAATAAATCTCCTCAAAAACAACAAGGCAGCTGGACTGGACGGAATACCAGCTGAATTCCTGAAAGCCGATCCCGTAACAGCGGCTAGTATTTTACATCCGTTGATAAAAAACATTTGGGAAAACGAAAGCTATCCCAGGGATTGGAAGGATGGTGTGATTGTTAAGTTGCCAAAGAAAGGTGACTTAAAGAATTGCAACAATTGGCGTGGTATCACCGTTTTGTCCGTTTTCCCAAAACTAATGGCAACAATCATACTCGAGCGAATAAAGGATAGAATCGAGTCTACACTCAAGAGGCATCAAGCTGGCTTCCGCAGTGGTCGATCGTGTGTCGACCATATCAACACCCTGCGTATCGTCCTCGAGCAGTCGATGGAATTTCAATCACCGCTTTACCTCATGTTCGTGGATTTTGAGAAAGCCTTTGATCGAGTTAACCGAGAATGTATATGGAGATCGTTGCTTGGTAGAGGAATTCCACCAAAAATAGTTGCCATTATTAAAGAGTCCTACAACAACGCAAGGTGTTTTGTTTTGCACAATGGGCAGCTATCCGACTCCTTTGTAGTGCAACAGGGTGTGAGACAAGGGGATGTTCTATCGCCAATTCTCTTCCTGCTGGCGATGGACGACGTATTGACGGCCAGTGTAGGTACAGCAGAGCGACAGGGCATTCAATGGAGACCGTTCGAAAGGCTCAGTCATTTAGACTATGCCGATGACATATGTCTACTGGCAAATAACATCAGTGGGCTGAACGGGATGTGCCAAACACTGCAAGTGAAGGGAGAGTCGAGTGGTCTAAGAATAAACAGCAAAAAGACAAAAATAATGCTCACAGGCCGCTCCACACAGCAGCGTATTATTCTACAGGAGACCCCAGTTGAAGTAGTGGAACAGTTCAACTACCTTGGTAGTATTGTCTCTGCAAACGGTGGTACGGATCTGGACGTTAAAAGTAGAATAAATAAAGCTCGTGCTGCCTTCGGTACTCTATCCCCAATCTGGAAATCAAGTCAAATCTCCTTACGCACTAAGTTGAGATTCTTCGAATCCAATGTCAAATCCGTGCTGTTATATGCTTGTGAAACCTGGAAAGTCACGTCTATCATTTCGAAGAAATTGCAGGCTTTTGTGAATCGCTGTCTTCGCCACATCCTAAAGATTCGCTGGCCACAAATAATATCAAATGAGGAATTGTGGCGCAGGACAAGTCAAGAGCGGCTGGACGTCGACATAAGAAAGCGTAAATGGCGTTGGATTGGTCACACACTGAGGAAACCAAACAATGAAATTGCAAAGCAGTCCTTTGAATGGAATCCTCAGGGTGCACGGCGGGTTGGAAGACCAAGAACAACATGGAAATCAACTGTCTTAGCGGAAGCAGAATCCCAGAGAAAGACGTGGCCACAGCTAAAGTACCTTGCAGCAGACCGTGAAGGATGGAGACGTTTTGTTGACGCCCTATGCCCCAGCCGGGGTTACAGGACACGATGATGAAGTCAAAATTTTGCCTCAAACTGCGAATGTTTTGGTGAATTGCATAAAATTTGTTATTTATATTAGAAGTCGAATAAAATATATGACTATTAGTATCTCTAATTGTTGAAAAGGGAAGGTTGTCGCTAAAAAGATCAAGACTTTCATTATGATTTAACATGGCAAAAGCTAAAAAAAATATTAAAGAAAGACAATTAAACGTCTTTCAGCGCCTCCAAATCATCGAAAGATCTAATAGCTACAACCCTGCCTTTTTCAACTTTTCTTAATAAAATTTGAGAATTCTGATACCATAAATACTTATAATTTTTAATATCTTTAAGTTTTTTAGCTTCCATAAATAATGCTCTTGTGTAGCTAGTGAAACTATCATTGATGAATATACTACTCTTAGTACCAGAAACAAATAGTGACGAATTAAGATTCTTTTTTGCAGCCCTCTTACTCTTCATTACCTTATTTTTTACTTCTTGGGAAGAAAAATGGACACACAGAATATCTTTGAGTTTGTTGGTGTTGTTGTCAGCACTAGAAGTAGTAGATTCTCGGCTTTCATTTTTGGTCTTGATACGTTTTACATAACATTGTTGCACTTCATCGGTGTTGATGCTTACACGTAGACTATCGTCCAAAAGTGTTTTCACACTATCCGCTGCTTTGCTGTTGTTAACTTCAGGTATGCCAACAACCTCAATAATGTTCTCCTTCTCCAGATTTTTTTGCTCGCTCCAATTCAGTTTTCTTTCAAGTGACATAATTTTCGCATTCAACGATTTATTCTCTGCTACCAGTTGATTGACTGTGCTTAGAGAGTCCCAATACATTTGTTTAATGCTTATAATTTCATTATACAAAGTTTGTAGGGTTATTGACCCATCAGCTATAGATTGGTGTGGCAGTTGGCGATCGTATGGCAATTGCACTTCGGTTAGGTAACTGTTTGGCTTTGAGTGAGGGAGATTCATAAACTGTTGTTGTTTTCTCAGCATGCATAATATTGGATGAAGATTTTGTTGTTGCTTTGTCAGCAGACACAGTGGGTTTTGAAGATTTTGTTGTTGTTTTGTCAGCAGACACGGTGGGTTTTGACTTTGGTGCTGTCGTTGTTGATAACGAAGCGATAGCAGGACTTTGTTGTTGTAGAGACGAGCGACGTAGAACACGACACTTCTCACAACGAAAAGGCATACCTTGGCTATGCATATATTCAACGTCATCAGCACTCATTTTCACACACGACAAATGAAAAATAAAACTGCAGTCTACACAAGATATAACCACAGCGCCACCATTGTCAGCGTTTTTATTGCACACAGGGCACCGCATTATAAGAAAAAAGATACAAAATAAGACTGATTGAAAATTATTTAAAAACGAAAAGTGCGCACCCCACGACACAACCATCCTCGATCAACTCTCAATGAATTTCAATAATAATAGACAATCAAACCAAAATATAGATGAACCACAAATAATCTATAAAAGTGCTTTATACATTCCAAACTTTTCAAATCGTTTATTAAAAGCACCAATTAGAGATAAAGAAAAAACTAGAATAGCCTTTAAATCAGCAAATACACTAAAAAATTCAGTTTTCTCAAAATTAAAAGATAAAGTAGAAAAAAAATTAAGCCGTCGCGGGACGCCTGGCAGATGTGAAACATGCACAGATGGTTTTTAAAATTAAACAAGTTTAGTTATGGGGTTTTGTTTTGGTAACAAAAATTGATTTTTTTTCTCCTTCAGATCTGTCAAAACACAGATTTTGGCAATTAAAGCCTTCCAATGGGCATACAAATCAATTTTTTTTTATCGAAAATCAATTTTGCAGATCTGGATTTTTCGGCAGATTTACCCCTCTTTTACTAACACCATTACACGCCAGAACAATTGAAAGCCATCAGTTTGACATGCCTGCATCGCTATAGCTTCACAGACACAAATTTTTCACCAACACACTGAAAAAGAAAAATCAATCCGAAATCGTATACCATTCGCGACGAAAAAAATCAATTTTCGGATAAAAATCTGAATTTACCAAACGAAAGCCCCATTAGATACTGAAAGATCTGTACGTTTCTAATTCGAGGGAGACAGTTATATTGTTTCTGCTGTTTGCATACAGTTTACTATTGTGACTTGAAAAATCTATTACATACTGGGAAAAAGGAAGTCACAATAAAGGGCGTGTTCAAACAGAGAATAAGCTTGGTGCGGACAAAAAATCTGCACGCCGCGTTCGTTGTGCTGTTAATAGCCGTTCCACACTATCCCATTGAGTATTAATACATGTCAAAAAAGTGTGAAGAAATTCATGTATAATAGTGTGGAAGCAAAATATGAAATTTCATCACACACAACTTGACATCGCATCCTACACGATTTGACATGTGTTTATACCTGAAAATATTTAAGATCGGTTCTAAAACCATCACACATTCTATCCCACTTGGGCGTTTGAGGTTATGGTGAAACTGATTTGTTTTGATGCAAGTGTGGAAGCAAAATATGAAAATCATTTTCATCACACAAATTTGGCAGTCACATAGGAGCATTTGCATGAAAAAACTGGTCAAAATTATTTGTTTGTCTTAGTGACCTAATTTTCATCTGAAACTTAAATTTATACCGTTTTAAAGTATTTCCATTCTTTAAAACAGAAATAAGTAATTGTGGTTTTTTTTAAATTTTGTCTACCCATGGGCTTATGGATATGTGTGAAACTTCTATTACATTTTTGACCAAAAAAGGTAGATAATAAAACAAATCAATTTTTTTTTAATCGAAGGTTGAAGGTTTGGTTTGCCATATTGCATACAAAAAACTTCCGAATAATTTCGAATAATAAAAACAAAAAATTGTTCAAAAATAATACCTTTGGAAAAAACGGCAATTTTAAATAATTTTTTTCTCAAAAAGGAGGAAATATGAGGAAAATGTTTTGGATTGTACAAAACACTGAGACCTAATAGTTTGGCTTAAAAAAAAATTTACAACCCGACAACACCCGGCAGTATAACAAAAACACTTAATTGTAAGAAAAAATACATAAACTTCTTGACTTTTTGATGAATCAATGTTTGCCCAAGAACATAGATATTAGTCGATGAAATCAAATAAATCAAACGTTGAAATTAAGTATACACCATTGTCTCTAACATTCATTAATACAATTTTTTTCAACTCACTTCAAAAAACATAAAACACCAACTTCAAATTGGTGAAAATAGAGCGCATTGCAACTGCAGGCGTTCCTACTAAATTGGTCTATATTCTGACTAGCTGTCTGAAGAGGTGGTGTGGTCGGGGTCAACTTTGAGACTGGTTTATGATAATACGGTTAATCAGCTACGAGCAAAACCAATTTGGGAGGCTTTCAAAATAGTTTAATTTTTTCAATTTTGTCCGGTTTTGAGGTTAAATGCTCCTTAGTGAGTCGTATGAAATTCTTTCCCACTTTATTCGGACATGTGTTAATACTTTGTGGGATAGTGTAGAGGCACTTTAACTGCAGTAATACAATAGACGGAACGCAAGTCCCGAATTGCGTTGTCTCATCAAATAGAAAGCGGGAAGGTTAAGCAAACGCGACGGCCAAATTCAAATTGTAAGAATTTTACGACACTTATGCCTGACGAATGACATTGTGGGCATTCTGAATTATTATTTCTCTTTGATAAGACAAGACGATTCCTGAAAATAATAAAAAGTCATCTGATTATACATAGTTATGTATTTAATTTGTATGATTGGAAGTCACGTTATTTGCAAAATAATATAATCACCTACGCTTAGTAAAACACCAGTAAAACGACAAGGCACCGGAAATGACAGTTTTTGTTTTTTGAGTGCAACTAAGAGTTAAGCGTTCTCTTCAATATTCTCACCACCTTAACGGTACTCGTTTCATTGAAACGCCAAGTGTCGCTGCTAGAGACGTGTCATTTTTGTAACACGACTATCGCAATAAAGGTGGATTTTATCTTTATTCTCATTCAACAAACGAAACAAAAGTTGAGAAGTTTGAAAGTACTAAATTGTTTTTTGAATTGTTGATCAGTTCCGAAATCGCAATTTAGACGCGTCACATGAATTCCTTTTAGTCGACCACATTTGTATCTTTCCGACTGTTATAGTTCTAACTTAACCTTTATAAATTTAACTTCCGCATCACTTCACTTGGCCATCTCTCTCTTTTGAAGAGATGAGAATCAGTAAAAAAAAGAAATGTCAAAATGAGTCGCCTCACGTCTGAACACCGTCAAAGGAAGTAACGCATGTGTAACCACCCTTATCTATTGTACTAGATTTTTTATTGTGAATGAAAGAAAACAAGGTTGAGTGCGAGTGACAAGGATATATGTGTACATTTCTTCCACTTGGACTCTTCTTGCCGAAAAATGTAAACAAACCAATTTCCCCAATACGAGAACTTTTGAGTGCGAGTATAAATGAAAGAGAAACAAAATCTTTCCCCTTTTTCGTAACGCTTTAAGCCACGCCCAAAATCGAGTTTACCCGCCGCATTAGATGTTTCACATCAAAAAGAAGAAAAATCAAATATAATATACAAAATTAATTGTATAGGAGATGGGTCAACATCATGTCCATCAACCTATGTAGGAACCTCAATGCAAAAGCTTCGTAATCGTATATCAGGTCATAAATCTGATATAAATAGTGGAAGCACACAAAAGACTGCTTCGTCCTGATTTTAAGAATGAAGCAATTTTACAATCAGAAAAGAATTACAATAAAAGAATGTTACTAGAAATGTTACATATTAGAAACACTGAAAATAACATTAACAGACGTTCAGATTGTGATGGACTTAGCAATATTTATGGACAGTTCATTAATAATTATCGAACCATATCTACTTAAATAACACCTACTCAACCCTTAGGGTATATACACAATACATACATACAAATGTTTGAAATTGTTTTCGAAATGAAATCATTTGAATATAATTATTCAAATACGATAAACTTCATTTTGTTTGAAATACATTTTCAAACTAATATAGAAGCAAATAAAAATAAAGATACGCCCTAAATTTTGAAACGTCTTTTTTAAGACATTTTAAAAAAACGGATATAAGCAAATACACAAACAAATAAGAATTATTTGTATAAATTCTTATTTATAACAGTTGTAAGTATAATCCATTTGAATTTTGTTATATGTTATATATGTATATAATTTTAAACTATAATTTTAATTATGAATAGGTCTTAAGAAGGGTGTAATCACACCCGAAACGTAACAAAACATAAAATAAATAAACAATAAAAAATTGACCTTGAGCCCACTTAAGGACAATCATTAATTTTAAACAAAAAGGTCACGAAGAAAGATATCAATTCTTAACTACTTTTACTATTAACAGTACCTCCCCTAGAACGCTAGCTTTGATTTAGAATTTTTTAAATTTTGGCTAATCGAATTTAAATACATTTTCTTATGAAAATCTCCAAAAAGTATAAATATCAAAGTTTTCAAAAAACGATTTTTTTTAATAAAAAAACAATATCATTTTTTTTTTTGAAAATTCGATGTTTCAAAATTGAGTTGGTTATTTTTTTAATTGAATTTTTAACTTACAATTTGCATACCAAAAAAAAATTTATATATACATATAATATACATAATGTACATATATGTATATAATCAAAAAATGGTTCTTTGGGAGGTACCTATCATTAATAACCATTTTTAGAATTTAGATTTGGGTTACCACCCAACGATATCCTTCTTTAAAAGTAATTTATTGAATTTTTTTAGAAAAGTTGTGAAGCCGTTGATTCAGATTCAGCCTATAGGCTGTGTCCGACCAGACAGACAGACAAAACTGCGAGACCCACTTTTTTCGTATTCTTTATCACCGTAAATACAAGACTGATCAAAAAATCTAGTTCTTTTTTTTACGAATGCATAACTTGCCATATACTCGTAGTACCTGTATCGCATGAAAAAATTCAATTTCACTTCTATGGAATCATCAAAAAACCTTCACTTCAAAATTTGAAGAAAATAGCTTCAGTGGTTTAGGCTGTAGTTCGAGGAATAGACTGACAGACAGAATTGTTGGGCCCACTTTATTCGTGTTCCATCATGCAAGTTTGATTGAAATCCCAAAATTGTTTTTCTGCACGAATACAAAATAAACGTGAAATATTTTTGCATGATTGTTTATTTTGCGATTCTGATTCAAAAGTAATTTTGGTAAGAAAAATTTACGGTACTTGTCGATAAACTATTTTTTTATTCTCAATTCTCATTTACGGCTTAATAGATATAAAAAAAATATATTTTATGTAGAAGCTCCCTTACAATGTGCAGTTTTTTTTACTTCCCCACTTCGTAATACCTGTTTGATCAAAAACTGAAGTTGCATTTTTGAACATCCCCTAACTTTAGCTCTAAACATAAATGAAAATGAAAAATTTTACTCAACCTATCGGTCTTTTCTCTTAGTATACGCCTAGTTCGCAACATTTGCCAAACGAAAATGCCATAGAAAAACAATAAAAGTCTCTCATTTATGTGCTCTATTTGAGCAAGAGTTCTCGTTTTAGGTTATTTATTAAGTTTTTTTTTCAGACGTATGAAAATTCTCTTAAGAATGGCTTTTGAAACACGGTTTTGAATTTGTATTTTAGTAAATTTAAGCTTCAACTTTTATCACCTCGGTTTGTCGGGCAAGAAATCAATGAACTCTTGGTATTGGTTGACACAAAGTGGTATGTCTTTCTATAAGTATATATTATATACGACTTGGCAATGGCAGCATAGATAACCTTGTAACAATCTTTTATACCAGCCATTGTCCCATTTTTTTGGGAACTTCCGAAACGATACAAGAGTTCCACGTGGAGCTGGAATTAGACGCTCAAATACAGAACCGCACTTGCCAGTAACATTGCATGGAACGGTATGGGGTTTACCGATCTTTTACCTCAGTAACCAGGATGGACTGGTATAAAAGTTTAGCTAAGTTGATAGCTCCACGAATAGCAGTAGCGGTAATTTCTTTGCTGCTCATAGCTCATTATTGTCACCGATAGCGATGGAAGCAAAAAAACGAATTTTTATTAAAAATCGTGATTTTTAGTACATTTTTGCGAATTACATGTTTTTTTCGTAAAGGCTAAGGATTAAAAGCACCTTGCCTGGCCCTCTGCGCGGGTTCTCAGGATTTTAACTTCCTTTTTGGGTCCTAGTCAACAGTTTTTCGGCTAAACGTACATTTTTTATGAAAAATGAAAACTTGAAAAATTAATTAAAAGTATGAATAAAAGTTTCCTCACTTCAAAATTACGATATTTATTGCGAGAGTCTATTCGAAAAAAGTGTATTCGACTTTTTTCTATTCTATTAAACTCTAAACTGGTATTGCCTTATACAGTAGAATATTGAAATAGAATCGACTTTCAACAAAAGGAAAATAATAAAGCTCTCCGCTGGATTTTCGATTGAGATGTCAAATCTGCGTTTATATCCTTCGAAAATAAGTTTTGTTCAACGAATCTTTGGCAATTTTGTTTGCGATAAGCAGGTTGTACTAATAGTTTGGGTAGCGACAAGCGACAAGATTACATATTATCTCATCGCAGACACACAAAAAGAGGAAAGAGGATGCCAATCGATATCTTTAGTCTTAACGTTTACAAGACTACTGGTGGGAAAAGCTTTATCTGGTGGCAATGGTTAGAAAACGAATTTTTCAGGTTGCATTTTCTCTTAAGTGTTCCTATAAAAGCAACTTCTATCAATGTGGTATTATATGAAAGCTAAGACTGTTCTCTATCTACACGATACTAATGGTCGGACAGACTCTTTTTGGTTGCTGTAACAATTCCGGCCATTTTTATAAAAAATGTCCTTTTAACATTGCGATTTTTATTAGAGAAAATCACATCAAATAGTTAAAGATAGTAGCATTAACCATTTTTTTTTTGTTCATTTTTATCAAAGTATTAAGATAATTTTACAAAGGTGGTCGGTTTCGTGGCAAAATCAATAAAAGTCTGTCCGGACATATGTATCGTAGAGGACAGTTCTAGCTTTTATTTTCATTTGATACCACATTTATAGAAGTTTCTTATATTATAGATACAATAAGCTAAAAATGCAATCTGAAAAGTGCATTTCCTAACCATTGCAACCAGATAAAGCTTGTCCGACCAGTAGTTTTGTAAATGTTTGGACTAAAGCTATCGGTTGGTGGTATCCTCTTTTTGCGTGGCTGAATTTTCTTTGGTTTGAGCCGCCAACCACCACGCTCGTCAAAATGTTAAAGGCTAGATTTTACTGCATTTTGAGACTTTATTCCACTATTACTTACTTATCTTTATCCATTTTTTTCTTAAACCATCCTATTATCAGAAGAAAGTCGATCAGGAATTATTATTGACAGAAATAAAAATTCTATCAAGTAGAAAAGAATATATTCAAATAGAGATTCGCAACACCGACAATAGACTTTTAGTCTATTCGACTTTGATTCTATTCTGAATAGACTCTCGAAATAAGCCCCTGAGCCTTTTATTATAATAAATTATTAAAACTCAAAAGTTATTTTATATGACATATTTATATTTTATAACCAAAGAAAATCCTTATTGATTGATTTTACCTTCTTTCTTCTTATAAAATTTCATTTTTTTTTTTTTACAAAAACTAATTTTTATTTTGACATTCGATTGACAGCTGAGCTGAAACTTTGAGAATTGAAACATGGGACAGATATTTGTATGTTTAGTTCCGTTTACGTTACGTTAGGCTCGTTTATTTTGCAATTTAATGCGAGCGAATACATTTGCTAACTTTGTTCAATTATAAAACGTAAATTGTTAATAATTTAAATAAATACGCTTCACTGAACTGTGGAAAATGTGCAGGAAATTAAGAAAAAATATTTGTGATATCGAGCAATAAGTTTCATAATTTGTTGAAGCATAGGTTTTAAGTTATTGAAACTTTTCGTTAAGTAGAACGCATATGAGTATATATAATATCATTGTATATAAATCTAATAGTAGTATTACTTGAGGAAAAAGATACTAGCGCTACAGACGACTGAAGCATGAAGTGTATTATTCCCTCATCATAGCTTCACACCCAACTCACAGCAGATGAAAGATAAAAAAAAAATACATTATTTCCTCACTACATGAGAGAAGGCAATTATCTTCCTTCTCCTCACGTCACAGCAGTGCCAATATATGAGAGTGAGAAGGGAACAAAAACAAACTGCCGAAAAAAAATAAAGAATGAATTGTTTTGTATGTATGTATGTACATACATACGCAGGTACAGACATTGAGGAGAAGAGGAAACAAAAAAAGAGGATCAAAACAAGTTTTTATCTTTACATAAAGGTTCAATACACATCGCATATTTTCTAAACAGAAACAAATTCTTTTGTTCTCGATGACTGTCCTTTGCCAAGATAAGGCACACAAAATGCTTTCCGTGTCGGGAGCCTTTAAAATATGTAGATTGGAATGAAAATTAGAAACTGATGTCTATTTGCGTAGGTATTCGTTCTTATTTTCTTGTATGTAGGTGGAAACAGGGTTTTTATTTTTTTATCGCTTTCTGAGTGGTTTTTTGATGTGGAGCGTCGAGTTTCTCAGATTTAATTCAAAGCAATATGAGGCCGTGAGTGCAAAAGTGGTGTAACCCATTTTTTGGCATTGTTGATATATTTGTCTCGTATTTTTACATTTATGCATTAAAAGTCATCAAAGGTAAAATTTTAATTTCTAAAAGCTTTCCAAAAATGTAACGTATACTATTTGAATCTCAATAAAAAGATTATTAAAAATCGATTCAAAACGAAAAACATGATAAAAAAAAAAGTATGTTAAACCGCTTTTGCACCCACAGCCTCATATATGATTGTATGAAAAAAAAAACTTAAAATCGTTGGAGCGGTTTTTAAAAAAATTAATTTTTATACATATATCAAATTCTTACAACATTTTAAAGGAAAAATGTTGACATGCAAATCTTAAGTATTTATTTATGTACATATAAAAATTAAATTTCAAACTAAAATTTTGAACCCGTTTTCAAGATATCAAATTTTCAAAAAAACAATTTTAAACTTTTTTAGAAGTCCAGAAATTAGTTTCTTGAAAATTTTGATGTGCAATATTATTTGAACTTATTTGAAATATGTAGGTATATGGGTGATTCTCTGCCAACTGTGATTCTTTTTTTAGAACATTTTCAAAAATTAAAACTTCTTGGAAACAATTTTTGTTTTGTGTTTGTGGCTTCATTTAGTCAGAGTATCATATCAGTAAAAGCATTTTGCTACAACTTTTAAAGAAATAAAAAATATAGTGAAGTGTACTAAAACTAGTATAGACGATAAATGAAACTCTTTTTGTTTTTTTGTTTTTAGTTCTCCCTCTTTTTGACCATATTTTTGTTGAGATTCTTGATTGTCTAATATACGTTTTGTACTCTTGACATTTCTACTTCCCTTTTTTTCTTTAAAAAATTATCTCTTTTTCGTTTTTGAAGTCTATTTTTCTGAATCGCTACCCTTTTCCTTGTGCTGGGTTATTACTTAGTTTTTATTGCACGGAATGATTTTTGTTTGGCTCGTCCGCTACCGTTCTTACAAAGAAAATTGGTAGAAAAAAGTATTATTGCAAGAAATAAGTTAATTATATTTAATTAAAGTTCAAAAAGTATTGAAATGCCACGGTACTGACATCCACAGTACTGACATTTAGACAGTTTATGTGACCTAACTTCTCTATGCTAACGAGAAAAATAATTGCCAGCACAATTTTAACTTATGCCGTTAAAAGGAACACAAAATTGTGATAACCAGCCAAAAACATGTTATAACATGCTTTAAAAATACTACCACGGTACTGACAAATAAATTTGTGACATACTTTCATCCCATGAAAACATATCACTCTTAAAGTACAAAAACGTTCAAAAATTAAAATGACTGTTGTTAACTATACATAACTAGTTTATCTTTTAGAAAACCACAATACATACGTGTTAAAGCTAAAACAAAATGGCGGTTGAGCGGGAAATCTTTTTAATTCAAAAATAGAAGCAAAACCTCGGACAACATTCATTCGTGATTATTTTATTCAGCAATAAGTATTTTGACTTAATTTTTTCATTATTTTGTCAAGCAAGTATTGCACTCAAACTTTTCTTCGGACAACATTTCAATTCAATGAAGTGTTTCATTAGAAAGTAGCAAATTAGGTCATGATATCGAATGTAGATTGTAGTAAATAGCCATTTACACAATTTAAACCAAAAATATATACGAACATTTTACATTAAATAACAAAAAAAGCACTGGACACAAGGAATCACAGTTGAGACGGAATCACCCATATATAAAAATTAATCTAAATCCGTTCTGCTGATAATAAGAAAATTCAAAATATAAAAAACCATTGTATGAGAGGTATTACTAATAGTTGCTAAGATTAAAATTTTATAATTTTTGATAGTTTAAGCATACGGAAAAAGTTTAATTAAAATCGTAGGAGTCATTTTTGAGCATAAAATATTTTCGTTAACCGTTTTTTAACTTTTGTATGCAGGGTACCGTTGTTTTTTCATAAAAGTAAAATGTTTTCTTAAAATATTTTGGAAAGTATTAAGAAACTCTTGAGTATCAAGTTTCAAAAATATCGATGATATCGTTTTCGAAATATTTGATTTAAAAAAAAAAATGGAAACATTTTTTTTTAAATCAAAAAAAAAATTGTTTTGAAAATTTTGGTATGCAATACCTACCGTTTTATTTTTTGGAAGCTTCTGTATTAAAAAAAAATATTGAAATCATAGTCATACAGTTCTGACAAAAATGTTCAATTAGAATGAAGTTCAACTTTGGATGCTCTGCCAGTCAATTTTAGTCGTGTTGATAGAAGCTAAAGAGACTAGAAATTGTATAATTCTTTACGAAGCCTATAAATTATATAAATAAAATAAAATAAAATAAAATAAAATAAAATTAAATTAAATTAAATAAAATTAAATAAAACACTTTGAACATTGGTTCGAAAGTTCTATCGATAATCTTTGAACCGTTGTAAATAAAATTGGAATGAAGTGTGGGAAGTTCAAAATTTTCAAGAAAAATAGTTTTTTGTCTTAGATTTGTGTCTACGAAAATAGATATACATAGGAATACTTAATTTATTTTTTTTTGTTAACTTTCATAATGCAACGTTTGTATTGATAGGTATTTTGGAGCTCCCTCTTATTTTGACTTGATCGTTTAAGACGAGAAACACAGGAGTAGGTACCTATCTAATCAACTATAAAAAAACTATAACAACCTTGCAAGAAAAAAATAGTGGCCACGAAGATTTAAATTTGTAAATATTAAATAACTCTAAACCCCGACAATTTTAAGATGAAATAAATTCTTGGTTCATGTTTTCAACGAAAAATAACTGTCCACCCACTTCCATAGCTAAAAATTATAGATCTTAATTGACATCACATTTCTGCAAAGAAATCACTCAGAACTCCAATTAGGCAGGCAGATACCTAACTCCTTTTAGAGTGCATGAAAAATAGCTTGAAATATTGAAAATAAATTAATTGAAAAACTTCTGGTACAAGAAAACCAAACTCAAACTACCTTCGAATGAGTTTCTCTATCTCAATTTTTTTTAAGTATACTTTTTCTTACTTCAAAATAAACTACCAGAGTTCAGACAAGAGAGACCAAACAAATCGAACCCGAAACCACAAACAAGTTTTTTTCTCTGTCATTTTTTGTGTGCTCTGCTCATACTTACAGTTTTTTTTACATTGACTTTAAAAAAAAAAACTTATCGTAGCCGCAAGTAGATATACCCACATGCTACATGCTACAATGTTCCTATCCTACTCCTCTCCCTTATTCCTAAACACAAGAAAATCGAAAAAGTAACCAGTTTTTCTTGTTTTTGTCTGTCGTTTGTTGTTGTTTGGAACCAGTTTTTCTTGTTTTTATCTGCCATTTGTTATGGGCTCTTGTGCTGTTTGTTCAGTTGTTTTTTTGCCTCAGTAAGGGAATTTTTAATTTCCCTTTCTGTGAGAAGCGATCATACGACATCTGGTTTGTGAAGGAGTCGAGAAAAAATTTCGTCTGATGATAATACTATTAGATTCATATACAATGATAATATACATAAGTGCAACTAGTAATTAACTTTGTTTATAACGAGTTATACAAATTGAAAACTTGTGAAATATTTTCCTGTAAGTTTTTCAAATCATTTACATAGTTTTATATTTTACCAAAGACCAAAGTACTCGTGCATTTCTGCATTTCATTTCTATCCGGACTTCCTTGTCAGATAACCTATTCGGAAAACCATTTATAGAATTTGAAAACCAACCGTTTTTAAGTAAGGTACACTCAAAGAAACTGAGTATGCAACCGCAGTAGGAATAAGTGCAGTATGGCATGGGAATTTTGTGTGCGAGTGAGAGGGCATGTTTGTGCGAGTGAGAAGTCATTTGAATGACAAAGATGATAAGGTTTGTGGTATGGGGTGGTGGTGGAGGTGGTGGTGGTGGTCGTCATCACAGGCGCCACCGCCGCCGGCAGCTTGTTTGGAATACCGCCATCGTATTTACTTATCACATGGTGTTTTTGTGATGCATTGTAGTTTTGTTTGTTTTTTCTTTTTGTTTGATGTGAAAGTATAGATGCGTCGTCGTCGTTGTCGTCGTCGTCGTCGTCGTCGTCGTCGCCGTCGTCGTCGTCGTCGTCGTCGTCGTCGTCGTCGCCGTCGTCGTCGTCGTCGTCGTCGTCGTCGTCGTCGCCGTCGTCGTCGTCGTCGTCGTCGTCGTCGTCGTCGTCGTGTTTTTGTGATGCATTGTAGTTTTGTTTGTTTTTTCTTTTTGTTTGATGTGAAAGTAAAGATGCGTCGTCGTCGTTGTCGTCGTCGTCGTCGTCGTCGTCATCGTCGTCGTCGTTGTCGTCGTCGTCGTCGTCTTCGTCGTCATCGTCGTCGTCTTCGGCAAAGAATTTTATATACAAAAATTATGGATTAGTGATTGGGGGGATTTATATGCGTTCGCCACAACCAAAGCACGAGGTAGGCATAAGTCGTTTTTTATTTTTAATTAATATTATTCATTTACGCTTAACGCACTCTTCTTCGAATGTGTTATATTATGTAAGTACATATTGGAAGCCTGCAGTTTATGGTTGGGATGCCGCCATCGTATTGGGGTATCATGGTGTTTTTTATTTTTTGTTTTTTGTAGTTTTTATTTTTGTTTGGCGTGAAGGTATAGACGCGTCGTCGTCGACCTCGTCGTCGTCGTCATAGAATTGGGCTTTGTTTGGTTAATTTCTTTTTTGTATGGTTTATAATTTTGCTGTCCTAACCATTGGGGTTATTTGGTTATTTATTATTTGGGGGGGGGGGGGGGGGGGGCAGATTGGAATGAATGATTGTTGTAGTGTTTACATTGTTCATTATAAGAATCAATTTAATATTATCTTGGGAAAAGGTATCCAGGAGTTGTGATCTGATGCAAAACCAAGCAATTTCACAAAAATTCGATTCTTTTTCCTTTGAAGTACCTTTTTCAATTAAATACTCATGTACAGGGATACATTTTATATGTAGTTCTAGTTCATATAAACCACCCCCCTTCGTGGTATGCCCTTGAAAACCCTCCCAAATATGTAACTGGATTTGTTAAAATATTTTCTTATCAAAATTAGTTTATTTATAATAGTGTTTACATTAAGATTAACATTTATAAGTAAATATAGTTTTCTTATAAAAATGGTGATACCAAAATATTTTTTGGGGTCAGAATTGTAAAATTTTTGATTCTTATCAAAGAGAAGGTCATCTTTTGTAGCTCTGACCATAAAAGCAAAAGTTCTTAGAGTTTTCAATTCAGTTTATTTCAATGTAATAATCTTAAAAGTGTCTAAAAACAAATTGTTATGCCCATCTTCATCTCGTACATCCAGATTTCATATCCGTGATGGGTACTTTAAACAACTTAACTTCATATTATAAACAATTGTCAAGCATATTATGAAGAGTCTTCATATAATTTTCAATATCCGACGAAATTGAAATCATTAAAGACTTCCGTTCCTATGGCAGACAAAGATTTTAATTTTTCATTAAAACCATTGCTTTGTCATTGCAACGAAAACAATTAAACAAAAATAATAAACAAACCAACTTCATGTACGAGCATCAGCACAGACGATCGATTCAAATCGATCATCTCATCATCATCTTATACCAAACCATTCCTTCCCATATTACAATTACAAATTGATTACATGCTGAATTGTAATGTATATATACCTACTTACATATCATACACCTAAAGTGATGGCATTTATGATTCAAATTGGAAAATACTTTTCATCAGTCTTAAATCATCTGCTCTTGCAATAAGTTGAATTCTCCAATCAAAAAAATAACGCCTTAAATAATGTCTTTTCTAAAAAAAATAAAATCATCGGTGAATATCCGGAATAAAGACCGCAAGCCAATTGCCGGTTTGAACAAATTGGTTTTAAAAAAAAAATATGAAATAAGTGCGGCCAAGAGATGCTACACCAATTTTGGTGAGCAAATACAAGTCGAGCTGGGTCATTGCTACGTTTTTTTACCGAAACGTTGCAATGCGCAGCTTGACGACGATGACATAAGAGAGTTGGACCAATGTTTCCTGGAGGTTATAGAACCTTATGGGGAGCTATCATTCCATATAGATTTTCATCTAAAAAATGAAGAAGATGTCAAACAAACAAAAGATCAACAGCAAGACCAGCAACAGCAGCAGCAGCAACAGCAACAGCAACAGCAGCAACAGCAGCAACAGCAGCAACAGCAGCAACAGCAGCAGCAGCAACAGCAGCTACAGCAGCTACAGCAACTACAGCAGCAGCAGCAACCACAACACCTACAACAACAGCAACATAATCTACAAAAACAAAAACAACAACATGTACAAAAACAACATCTAAAGAATAAGATTCAACCTGAAGAGGTAATCGATCAGCCTTTTTGTTGTTTTGATGAGGATGGTAATTTATTACCTTCTCAAAAAAATGTTTTCAAATAAAAATTATATATATTTATAATATATTTATGTATAATAAATAAACAAAACAAAGAACATACTTTAAAGCTGTTTTTCTTTTTCTAAATTGATTTCAGCGAATCAAGGTTTTAAGCGATCTTGAGACTATTATAAAGCGTTTCAATTTAAAAGGGCGAAAAATTGAATTTAAAATTAATCCGGTCCCGATCAATGAAGAACCAACTTCATGGTTTAAGATGGCCATAGATGAAATGATAAAAATTGGCATAACAGGTCTTAACCCATCCGATAAAGTGGGTATAACATTTTGCGGAAAGAATTTCGCGGAAGAACGAGGTAGCGGATGGATCAGCTTCAAAGATTTATCAGAGTTAAGCTTTGATAATGTGTGGGAGATGATAGCCAAAATATTTCAAAGCAATTCGGAAGGAATAAGTACGGATGATTTCTGCTTGTCTGTTACTTCCGTAAAAATGCCAGTTGGGGAAGGAAACCCAAGAAAACCTTCCAATATGTTTAACACTTTCGAAGAAGAATGTGTTAAGCGAAAGGGTATTATATCCATAAAAAACAAAGACAACTTATGCCTACCTCGGGCCTTAGTTGTGGCGAAGGCATATGCAGACAAGGAACATGATTTTAAAAAAATAAGACAAGACACCGGCAAAATTCAAACACAGAGAACCATGAAACTTCTTGATGATACCCGAATCGTTATACCATCAGAAGGCTGCGGAGTAATTGAGTTGAGAGCATTTCAAAATCAATTAAAAGACTACAAAATCATGGTTTATGAATACGGGTCCAAAGGTCGCAAAATAATTTATGATGGGGCTTCAAATCCAAATGGCACTAAAGAGAAAAAAATACATTTATTGTATTATAAAAACCATTATAATGTTATAACTTCCTTAACTGCTGCATTTTGTTGTAGTTTTTATTGTGAAATTTGCCATTTACCATTCAACACGAAAAGTAAGCACAATAAATGTGTAAGACTTTGTTGTCAATGCCAAAATTCACCAATATGCCCTGAAACGTTTAAGCAGATTCTATGCAACGACTGCAATCGAAATTTTAAGAGTTCAACATGCTATGACAATCACAAAATGAGCAACTCATTGGGAAACCAATCTGTTTGTGAGCAAATAAAGAGATGCATTGTTTGTTTAAAATCCTACGGAGGTGCTCGACACCATATTTGTGATGAATTCTTTTGCAAAAATTGTAATCAACACGTACCCAAAGATCATATGTGTTACATTCTTCCTGATACGAGAAAACCAATTCTGGAAGAGGTTTTGTATATTTTTTATGATCTTGAGAGTCGACAAGAAAAAGTGATCGGACAGAAGAAATGTAATGAGGAAGAAAATGATGATGAGACCACAAATACTGTAAGAAAACATGAACCAAACTTGTGTGTGTTTCATCACAAATGTGACCAATGTGTAAATGATGACCTGAATCTGGTTTTTTGTCAAGTTTGTAAAATTTCGCTGAACGTTCTGAAAGGAGAAGACGTTATAACTACATTTGTTCAACACATACTTGATGTTCGAAGCAAATTTAAAAAAGTTATTGTGATAGCACACAATGGTCAAGCATACGATCATCAATTCATATTGAACTACATTCTTGAAAAGACTACAATAAACCCTGAACTAATCATGCGAGGCACCAAAATAATTTTGATGCAAATAGGAAATGTAAAGTTTATTGACTCAATAAACTACTTTCCCATGGCATTATCAAAACTGCCAAAAGCATTCGACCTACCTCATGTTTTGAAAAAGGGGTATTTTCCGTATCTGTTCAACACTAAGGAAAATGAGAGATACATTGGAAAATTGCCAGAAATACAATATTACAGTGCAAATACGATGAAAACGGAAGAACGCGTCACCTTCTTAAAATGGTATTCGGAACATGAAAATGATCATTTTAATATGCAACATGAACTGGAAGAATATTGTAAGAGTGATGTTAAAATTTTGACTGGAGCTTGTTTACAATTTAGAAAATTATTTCTTAAGCAAACTGAAGTAGAACCATTTGTAGAAGCGGTAACCATTGCTTCAGCATGTAATCTACTATTCAGGCGCAACTTTCTCAAGCCAAACACTATAGGATTAATACCAAAAAAGGGGTACAGATGCATTGATAACCAATCACCAGAAGCTATTAAGTGGCTGATTTGGGAAGAGAAGAAAAGGAAAATTAATATCAAACATGCATATAAAGGAAGAGAAGAGGTTGTCAATGGAGTAAAGGTTGATGGGTATTGTGAAGAGACTAAACAAGTTTTTGAATTCCACGGATGCTACTACCATGGTCACCCTCTATGTTTGAAGCATAAACGTGATGATCCTCTGCATGAAAACGAAAGTGACACATTAAATCAGAGGTATGAGAGAACAAAAGCTAAAACTGAACGATTAAGAAAGTTCAATTTTGAAGTAATCGAAATGTGGTCTTGCGAGTTTCAACGTCATCTTAAGTCATTTAATAGTATAGATTTAAATTATATCAACGAACATGAACTGATTCAAAATTCTCCTTTGAATCCACGTGATGCTTTTTACGGTGGACGAACTGGGAATTCATTCAACTACTATAAATGCAAGAAAGGTGAGAAAATTCAGTACATAGATGTATGTTCTCTATACCCTTGGGTATGTAAAAATGGGAAATTCCCCATTGGTCATCCTAAGCTTCACGTCAATGTTGCTGCATCTTTTTCAACATCGAAATTGGCAGGAATAAATGGACTTGTGAAATGGAAGATTCTTCCCCCAGAAAGCCTGCTTCATCCAGTTTTACCGATCAGACAAAATAATAAGCTTATGTTTTCTTTATGCAGAAGCTGCAGTGATGAAAAGAACCAGAAACATTTGTGCCCTCATTCTGATGAACAAAGAGCATTGATTGGAACATGGGTTATTGACGAGGTTATTAAAGCAATTGAAAAAGGCTACAATATACTTTCTATTTTTGAGATATGGGAGTATAATGTAGTACAATATAACCCAGCCACGAATTCTGATGGCCTTTTTACTTCTATGATGAACAAATTTTTGAAAATGAAGCAAGAAGCATCAGGATGGCCAAGTGATTGTTCTTCTGACCAAGAAAAGAAGAAATATATTGATGATTTCCGTGAAAAAGAAAACATTCAATTAGAGTTTTCAAAAATTTGTAACAATCCAGGAAAGAGATCTCTAGCAAAACTGATATTGAATTCGTTTTGGGGTAAATTTGGACAACGTGAAAATCAAGTTCAAACCATCGTTGTAAACGAACCTGCAACATTATTTCAATTGCTTACACACCCTTCAATTGAAGTGTTACACATTCTTCCAGTAAATGAAGAAAATACTATCATACTGATTCCGTTATATATGTGAGTCGTCAAGGAGAATTTGAACCACCTACGGGGCAATTTATTGGCGATATGACAAATGAACTAGAAAACTATGGCATTGGAAGCTATATAATAGAATTTGTAAGTGGAGGGCCTAAAAATTACGCATATAAAGTGTTCAGTACAAAAGATAACCAAGAACATGTGGTTTGCAAAGTAAAAGGAATTTTCCTGAATTATGAATCATCGCAAAAAATTAATTTTGATTCTATTAAAGACGCCGTATTGAATTCTTCTTCCTCAGACAGTGGCAGCATCAAAATAAAATCAAATAATATTCGAAGAACACGAGAGCATCAAGTAGTCACAATTCCGGAAGTTAAGACCTACAAAGCAAAAGCAGATAAACGCCGCTTTCTTGAAGATCATAGTTCCCTGCCTTATGGGTTTAAAAAAAAATAATTTTAAAACTGAAAAGAATTTATTACAACTTAAGAAATAAAAAACATATATGTTTGAAGCATACATAACATACTAAAGTTTTGTTTTATTTAGAATATATGAATATATTACAATAGTTTTGATTCACTTAAGAACTTACTTAAAAGATACACGTTTTGAAGTGCACAACACTTTCCATGGCTCAGACATTTCATTTCATTAGGATAAAGACTTCTGAGTTCTTTTAAATTAGGGCAGCTGCAAATATCTTCTACGTTTTTGACTTTTACATCTTCATTATTGAGTAATTCTCTAATCCATTGCGCTTTTTCAGTTCCTTTGACGTAAACATCACCATTTTGAATTTTTTTTCGAAGAAATTCCTTTACTTGAGAAAAATTTATAAACCCTCCATTCCAGGTCAATCCGTGATAATTTTGATATAACCAGTGAGTTTGTCTTCTAAGTGATATGGGCAATAGATTTAAATTAAATGGAGGAGTAACAATGAAATGATGATGATGTCCGAGATGAAATACAGCTGCTTCCTTCAAAATAAAACAATTGTTAAATCCTGTGAAACCTTGAAAGTCAACAATATAAGTATTCATGTTGAAGATATGTTCTCGTCAAATTCACTTCTCTTAATGATTAGTTTAGTCCATGGCATTCTATTTAAGTAAGTTTGACAACATCTCCAGTTACTGGGTTATACTGAAATATATGATCATGAAGTATAAGACAATATGCAGTTGTTAAAGCTGGAACTGAAGTTGATGTTTTAAGTTCAATTTTTACATCTACAGGTCCAGTTTTAATTGATTCATTTTGGCGGGAACAATCAATTACTATCATTGGGGCGATATCCTTAAAGTCTCTTCGTGATAAAAGCGGTAGTGATGGTTTCTGATAATATGATTCTTGAAATTTAGTGTACATTTCATAAAGAATAGCATATCGATCTAGTTTAAATCTAAGATTTAAATCTTCACGGGGGTAGGATTCAGAGTTTAAATGCAGTTTAACATTGCTAACATCACAGTGATCAAATTTGCTAGCATCTTTATCCCTTTGATTTCTTCTATGGGTTTGTAGAGCAATAATAACATACCTTGGTTTCTCAAGTTGTGTTGAAGTTTTAACAGTCCATATATGATCAGTGTTGGTTGGTAGTGTTGGATATTCATAAATTTCCCAGTTTCGAAAATGAATTTCAATTGGTTTTGATTGCATTTGTTTCAATAGTATAAGTTTATTTGAGTCGGATAAAGTAATGTGTGGAACTCTCCATTGCAGTTTAAAAATTGATAGTTCTAATTCCTCATTTTCTTGAGAATAATAAGCGTTTTCATTTGTTCGAGTACGAATAAGAATCAATTCATGTCTTGCATTTGTAATAATCTTTTTATAGTCTTCAGCAAATCCCAACAGAAGTTTTAAAGGTATACAAAAATTAAAAATTCCTGCTGGAGGGGAAATTGTAGTGTTTCCAGTCCATGAAGCATTTTCTAGCCTTTTGCTTTCATTCTCGGTTAAAGATATATAATTTTTCAATGATGTTGTGATTCCAACATTTTTATTATTAGCGATTTCCACACCGTTGAGTTCATAATGTATTTCTTCAAAAAGAAATGCCATAGCATTATTAGATAGTTTTCCGGTAGAAGACACCGTTCCATCTTCACTTGTTAGGCTACCTTCTATATAAATGTAGCTTTCACTGGGTAAAATGCACAAGTCCTGTTGCTGTATGGGGATCCGTATTTCATCACTTGGATTGAAAGACTGGAGAAATGGTGAATAACTATGATACTCAAACTTAGATATGCTATTATCATAGCTAGGTCCATGGGTTATATTTAATATTTCGTTCATATTGTTTTTATTTAAGTTTGAATCCTAATCACCCTTATTGTAATAGGCGTTTTTCTTAAACGACAATTGTCACTTTTTGTGTCGAGTCACTTTCTTGGCGTTTTAGAGTCGGTATTGCGTTGCTTAAACGCTATTATTTGCAATCCACACACATTCCACATAAGCAGCTGATTGTGACAGATTGATATTCTGAAGAATAAATTATATTTTCAAATTCAAATAAAATTTTGTACTGAAATTATTAAAAAAGGCACAAATATGAATAGCATTGGACTATTTATTTTGTTAAATAACGCTGCTAACGTGAGCAATGAAGAAGATAGGATGGACGAGAATAAAAAACTTAACTTAGAAGAATAAGATCGACATCAAATCCTTTGGATTTGCCAGACTCGAAGTAGTACAAGTGCATACATACATCCAAGTATGATTCCTTGGACAAATCATTCTAAATTGCTATATTTCCAGATTTGTAATGTACTTTAGGTTGAATAAAGACGCCTTTATTTACCTATTGAATGAACTCGAAGAAAAGGTACCGAAAAGACAAAGCATGTTATCGGTGCCACTAATTTTAAAGCTTGCAGCTACTTTGAGATTGTTTGCTGAAGGCAGCTACCAAAAGGGTGTAGGCAATGACTTTAATTTGGGAATTGCACAACCAACGATGAGCCTCATTCTCAAAGAAATGCTCGAAATTATGGAAGTACACCTTTGCCCTCGTTGGATAAATTCTCACTATTCGGATGAAGAAAAAAGACAAGCTAAAGCGTTTTTTTATGAAAAGGCTGGGATTCCGGGTATAATTAGATGTGTAGATGGCAGCCACATAAAAATTCAAGCACCAAAAAAAAAATGAACAACATCGTTACTATAACAGGAAAGGCTTTTTTAGCTTGAATACTATGTTTGTATGTTACTAGTATTATTGCATTTGTTGGTTTAATTCTGTCTACATAAATCTCAAATTTTAGGTTTGTGATGACAAAATGCGGATCAGGTATGTAGATGCCAGACATCCTGGGGCTAGTCACGATTCCTTTATTTGGAATTCGAGTGAGCTTCGGGGGATTCTTCAAAGGAATTTCGACAATGGAGATAGAAATACTTGGTTACTAGGTTCGTTTGTTGTTGTTTCATTCAAAACCTTTAATAATTTGAAAATCAAATTTAAAGGTGATGCTGGCTATCCGCTAGAACCCTTTCTAATTACACCATTCAGATCCGCCCAAGAAGGAAGCAGTCAAAGTGACTTCAACATGAGGCACTCGAAATCCAGAAATATAATTGAAAGAACGATTGGTGTGCTTAAGAGCCGCTTCAGATGCCTGCTCAGTGCTAGATTATTGCACTATACCCCTCAAAAATCGATCCAAATTATAAATGTGTGTTCGGCTCTTCACAACATCTGTATTCATTACAAAACATCAGAGCCACCAATAGACCAAAATCCCTTCATCTTTGAGAATATATCATCCGATTCGGATAGAAACCCTGAAAAATGAAAATATTCTCCTCGAAAACAATCAAACAGCTGTTAATATAAGGAACCAGTTATTGCAACAATAAAAACAATTTGATAAAATAAATAAATGTTTTAATTCAAATTCGTTATTTTAATTCATTTACATACATAAATAAGATCCTTAAAAGGTAGCTTGAGTAAGGCTAGGTATGTTTTTATATACCTTCACTTAGGATTCATTTATTTTTTTAAATTCATAGACATAAATAAGATCCCTAAAAATTATAAGGTAGGTAAGTTGAGTAAAGTAAAGTATAAGGTAACTTGAGTAAGGTTAGGTAAGTTTTTATATAAATTTAGGACTTAAACTTCAACTTCTTTTCCTTGAGATACAATTTTGATTTTTTTAACTCTATTTCAGTTAACCGCATTTCGTTTTCCTTCATTTGTTGATGTTCTTCCCGTTCCATCTTCAGCTTGTACAATTTCAATTTTTCTTCTTCCAAATAAAACCTCTTTCTTTCATACCTTGCACTTTCTTTTACATGGCCTTCAATTTTGTTTAAGGACAGCTTGACCTCAAGATACAAAGCCTCTTGCACCTTGGTTTGCTTTTCCAACATTTGGGTGAAACTTAGTGCAGCTGTGTTGCCTTCTGGTCCTTCACTGTTGGAATGTTGTTCTTCCGTTGTTGCTTCCATTGGAGCAGTAGTAGCAGTGTCAGATATAGTTATCAATTGCTCAGTTGTTAGAGGAGTTTCTATGTTGGTGGGTGTGCATATCGTCACCAAAGATGGATTTGGTCTAGAACCCCCAAATACGTTACCCCCCGGGTCAATAATGTCATTCAACTGAAGTAGACCGGCAATAACGTTATCCATTTCGTTTAAATATTTTGGTTTGAACGAACCTCCTCCAGTTGCCTCCATGTTTTTTTTATTGTGCACAAGTTTTTGTTTAACTTTAAACTTGGCATCGAACCATACCTTTTGCCACTCTTTTACCGTTCTAACCGGTGGCCCCAAGGAATTGAGGGTATTTGCAACGGATTCCCATTTGTTTTTTTTTGTTCTCTGTTTGGGGGGCGCCTCTCCTAAAGTTTGTTGCCAAAGAAGGATTTAATTCCATTAATTCTATGAGCCTTTTCATTTGCTCTGGATTCGTAACTTTCACCCTTTAGTTAAAAGAAAATAATTAACACTAAAACAAACAGATAAACATTAGAAAAACTTACATTTTTAATAAATTTTTCATAAGGCGTTTGAAAATTTACCGTCGACAGAAAGTGGCGTATCACTCGTCATAAAAGGAAACTAAAACGACAGCTACAATAGCGATGAGGGTGACATTTGTCGATAAAAAAATTAGATTCCACTGAACGCCAAATGTCAAGTAGCGTAACGCTAAGTAAAACGCTTATATAACGACTTTCGCAATACTAATTTGTTTGTGTGACATTTGTCATTCAAGTAAAACGCCTACTACAATAAGGGTGAATGTTAAAAGATAGGCTTTGTTTTCAGGCAATAATTTTGGTCTTGACAGTTTTGCTGTTCTTTCAGAACTAATCAAATGGTTACCTTCGGAGACTGTTATATAATTATTATATATTAGCATTATTCTGATTTCGGTTTTAAATGCAGTCGCACGGTTATTCTTTCTCCTCTGAAATTTATCAAGTCTCCGTCTTGGTCAACGAGTTTTAATGTTAGACTACTTATTCGTTTGACATTCACTGGTAAATAGATGACATTTTTTGGGACTTCTATTATTTTATACCCAGCTCCTGTTTCTGGTGAAAATTCGTGTATCGTTTGCATATGAGTATTATTAAAATAAGAGCCAGAAATTATATTGCACTCAATCCGTATAACGTTTACTTTGTTGATATCAACAGGTAAATCCGAAATGTGTTTTTTTTCTTGGACGAGAATACGTTTACTAAAACCCAGTAACTTTCCAATAGTTCTTTCCCTGTTGAAATATATTTTTTCAGTGCTTTCGACTTCATATACCATTGTATTATTATTTGCTTGTATTTTAACAACCACAGTAGAATTTCGTGACAGTAATTCATCGGAAATAAATGCTGCAATGTCATCAATTTCGCATGAGCCTGTTGGGATTTCAATTTTATATTCCCCAACCTCGAATATATTGTTACGCTCATCAACATTCGGTATAGAGTTGTACGTTTGAAAATCAATCAACCCACAAACATAGTTTTGATCTAAGTTCAGAGGTGGAAAATATTCGGCTGACAGAAGGGAAGTTCTCCCCGTTAGTGTAAGTGTCATCGACATGGTGATAAAAAAGACAATGACATATTTTGTTTACAAAACTCTTCATTTATTGAAAAAACAATCATATAAAAATCTTAAACATAAATGACCACAATTAATAGAGTCATAATCTTGATATTTAGTATAATTATAACTAATTTTTTCCCCCAAATAATTGATAATTTCGATAGGAGGTTGGAGATTTCCAAAGCTATCAAAATATTCAATATAATTACCTTTTTTATTATACGCTACCCAGTGTGTTCCAAGACCAATTAACGAATCAAGATTTACAATCCCGCATTCGTTTTTCAAAGGTCCACTCTTTGGTAAATTATCACGCATGAAAACGCCTCTAAAATTTGGCATTAAATTCTTTGCAAAATTTTTTAAATCTATTTCATTTAATGCACGATTGGGTAGCGAACTTAGAAGTTTTTTGTCTGAGGATTTAAATAAAGTCCAAGGCCTTTTCTATAAGGTTTTAGATATAAGCCGCGTCCGACTGCAATCGATTCCATTTTTTCATTATGACGTTTTTTCTCCTCCAGATCTTTTTTAGCAATACTAATATCGTTGACAGCTTTGGCTACTCCTGCGGCACCTCCCGTCAAAGCTCCAAGAGCTGAAAGCCCAGCAAATAGAGGAACAAGGAATGGAATTCCATCGCCAATTTTTGGTACAGAAATAACTCTGGGTGTCTTAATGTTATTACAATTTTTTCTTACTGTTTTATTAGCAGATGATATTGCTATTTTAATTGCTTTTTCTAAATTGACAGGTTTTTTACGTTTGAGATTATTTCCAATAGTTTGAACTACTCTTCTAAAGGAGATTTCTTTATTCTTTTTAAACGTTTTAGATTTCTTATTATCGTTTTTATTTCTCTCTCTTTTCTTAGGCTTTTTATTTTCATTCTTAAAATACCCCATTCCTAGTTTTGTTTTTGCCTTCATGAGGTTGGTAACCAATATCGCATTTGCCCGCTCAGCTATACTAGCGTCTTTGGATTTAACTCGTTGCCACGCTTTTTCAGATAAAATCTTATCGGCTATGTGTCGGTCAGATGTATTTGTGAATTTAGAATAAGATATATCATGCTGTTTGCATGCCTGATCAAGCAAATTTATTCCTGAATCCCTTCGAGCTAAACGCTCTTGAAGTTTCGTTCCAGGCTCACAGTATTGATAACCAGGTAAATGTAGTTCAAAAGGTAATTTGTTTATTAAAGTGTTTAATAAACCTTCTCCTTTCACAATGTTTCGCTGACTGTTAGAATTTTTCGAATAATCAAACATTTTATATGAATTATCTTTGCACTAGAATAGTTAGAAACAATATGACGCTTTTTAAATATAAGCTTTGTATTTATAAGAAAAATAATTAGTTCTTATCATTATGCGTTTCGTTAAGCAACAATATCAATTACCAGTAAAAAATATGGAATTAGTTAAAAATAATATGACAAAAAAGCATGGTATACTATTCCCACAGAGTATAAGAGGATTAATTACTGGTCCTTCAAACTGTGGAAAAACAAATGTCATGATGAGTTTGCTACAACACCCTAATGGGTTGAAATTTGAAAATATCTATATATATTCTAAGTCCCTACATCAGCCAAAGTATGAGTTTTTACAAAAAGCCATGAAGCCAATAAAAAATATGGGCTTTTTTACTTTTTCCAATAACAGTGATGTTATTCTCCTCGAAAAAGCTAAACCAAATTCTATATTTATCTTTGATGACATTGCTTGTGAAAAACAAGACACAATTCGAAAGTACTTTAGTATGGGGCGACATCATCACATCGATAGTTTTTATTTGTGCCAAACCTATACAAGAAAACCCAAACACTTAATTCGAGACAATGCAAATTTTATTATTGTCTTCAAACAGGACGATATGAATTTAAAACACATTTATAATGATCATGTCAATTCGGATATGACATTTAATACATTTCAAAAGGTATGCACAGAATGTTGGAATGCAAATTACGGTTTTGTGGTAATTGATAAGGACACTCCATTGAATGAAGGTCGTTATAGAAAAGGTTTTGACTGCTTTCTCAAGTTATAAAACAGATACAACATTAAAGTTGTATACCATATGCATAGTAATGCTCTATGAGACCAGTACGGAACAGTTCAGTGAGCAGATTTTATCAGTAAAAGGCAGCTCAGATCAGTTAGAGACACTGTATTCCGCAGTTAAGACCAGTAACCTCAATATCAAATTCAGCTTAAAACCCATTGAAAGATTTTTTCAACAACTTCAAAACTTATTCACCATTTGTCTCTGTAAGGAAAAGTTAGTCTCACACAATGATGAATATAGATGTTAAACTAACTAAAGAACTTATTAAAACCACCAACGCACTGCGAAAGAAATATATAGCTCTTAAGACTGGTAAAGATGCTTACGAAGCTCAAATTGAAGAAACTCTTAAGCCCATTACCGAGCCCCTAAATGAGTTAGTAAAAAAATCAAACACCGAACAAAATCAAACTCACTTTGTTGAGAGTCCTACAAAGAAATTAAAACTCAATTTTGAACAACAACAACACGAAAATAATTTTGAAAAGAAAAAATATTTGAATGAAGAATTCATCACTCCCAACACTTCTATTGACAATTCAGTAATTATTATTAATGACATCAATACCCCTAAACGGCAGAGGAAAACCCTAAACCATCACCTAAGTCATCGTAGCTTTACAGAACAGTTGTTACAAGAACAATTTCATGATACACCTAAAAAATATGTAGATTTATTTATAAATAACTCCAACACCCTTGATAAAACTTATGGTATATATTCAAAAGATGGGAAGTGGTACATCGGAAATGGTGAGTTCAAAATTATCGGAAAAGATATAGAAATTAAAAATAAAACCTTTGAAGGAACAAATGGTTTATATGAACTTATATTTAAGAAAAACCCAGACAAAAATATTTTCACTAACGAAGATTTAAATAAATACAGGACCATATTATATGAAACCAATGCACACAGAATTGCTCATGATGCACAGAGACAAGTACACGGTAATCGGGGTTATAAGTATAAGAATATAATAAGTAAATTAATTGGATTAAAAATTAATACCTCTAATACTCCATCGCCAATTTATCCGCCTTCAGGAAGAGGATTAATGCAATTATCAAAAATGGAAAAAGACTATATATTTTGGGATAACCCCAATGAGCTCGTAGATCGAATGAGACTTCTTATCGCTTCACAACAAGCTGGACATAACAATCACTCTAATGAAATTGTTTCAATTATTGACTAACTTAAAGAAGCCAATATTATCGAATAAAAAAGAAATAAAGAAAAATGGCTGTTGATAAATTTGGCCGTTATTCAAATAGATCCCCAGCCAGAGGACCAAGAGGGGAAAAAGGAGAGCAGGGGCCACCAGGTATACAGGGAGAACGGGGGCTGCCTGGGCCAATTGGCGAGGGATTTCTCAAAATAGAAGGCGGGGACTACAATATAGATCAGAAACGATTAAAAAACATGCAGGACCCACAAGATATGGAGGACGCTGCTACCAAAAATTATGTTGATAGACAAATTGAAAAAATAATGCAACACCTTCCAATTGAAGTAAATAAAATCGTGAAAATCACTTCAAAAGAGAGTCAGATTATTATATAAAATGTAAGAACATTACTTACAATTTAGTCAACAATTAGAATGCGAGAGCGTCAAGTCATTCATTATGTCTAACATAAATTATAAATTGATAATTGATGAAATTTTAAAATTCGTTAAAGAATATCGTGACACAATTCTTGATGAACATCATGAGGAGCTTTTGAATGATTTAATTTTCTTGAAAGAATTTGTTGGTGTTTCTACAACAACATCAATGCACGACTGTCATTTTGTTAACTGCCCTTGGTCTTCAAACTTTTGTAAAGATGGACCAGATACATGCGCATGCTGCATGCTTGAAAATAGAATATTAAGAATAAAAAAATTGATGTCACTTCTGTGGCCACAAGCAATAACCGCTTAAGTCGATTTAAGACAAAAGTCAGTTTATTGTTTCATCATGTTCTCCATGCTTCATTGCACTTTTGAAAAAAATCCCCTGTAATTTAACCACTTTTTTCATTAAATAAAACCAACATGAAAAAACCGCTTAAGTCATTTTCACACTAAGCAACATATGCAATAAACGCTTAACTCAAATAAGAATTCACAAAAAATATAATGCAGTTTAAAATAACGGCTTATATTGACATAAGCTGCTTTTCTAAATTGAAAAACCCTTCAAACACATAAATGTATATAAGAGTCAAAAACAACTTATTCCGATTTAAGCGCTTATTGCAAAACGAAAAATATATTTTCATCGATACTAAAATTAATTAAGTCATTTTTGCAAATTTTTGTTTGTATTTTGAGAAATCTTATGTTACTTAAGCTACTATTGCAAATTGAAAATTCTCACATACAGAGAATTAAATGGACTTAAGCTGTTATCTCGAATGCATGAAGGAATTTTCAATGAACTTAAGTGTTTTTTGAAGGGAAATAGTACAGTGGCAGATTATAATATTGAAGAATTTAAAACAAATTTTGACTACCTCAAACAAAAATTTATAAATTAGTATAAGTTACATGTTCTCAAAATGGTGAATCATAAATTTGATTTTTTTTTTTTAATTTTAAAACAGGTTACAGTTTGTATTAAAGTTAAAAATTGGGTGGCGCAACAGCTCGTGGAGAACCAGGGCCTGTGACTTACAACTCTGTAGATCCCTCAATGGAGGGGACCTACAGTTTTTTGCCGAGTCCGAACGGCTAGATGATTTGGAGGATTTGTCAATTCCTCGCAAGAGACAGTACCTCGGATAACAGATTTCTGTTTTTAGGTTGCACGGGTGGGAATCGAACCCACACCTTCGGCAAGACAGTCCAACGCACTAACCATTATGCCACGAGATGGGTGTTTTAAGATATCTAGAAAAAGGGGACAGTCACTTATTGTTAAACAAAAGAAAATAATTAAAGAAAATTTGTATCGACATATCTCATATGAATTGATATTCAAAACAACAATATACAACAAATCTAAATATTCTTTTCAAATGTTTGGTGGCAATGTTAGTCCAGAACCACACTTGGTTAACTTCAATTAAGATGATTTTGTCCAAATTTCTGGCCATCTGATGGATTCAAATAATATCAAGGTTTCAGAAATTAATTTCAACTTAGATTATCCTGATGACTACCTAGTGCAGTTTCAGATGGGAATGGGACAGAAACCTGAATATAAAACCAAAAGTGGCTCTGGCTATGGCTACAGTGGATGCGTAATCTCATGGACAATTCTGCTGCTAGTAACTATGAAAGCATTTACAGTGTATGCGTTTGGTTCGAAAGAAGGTGAATGGAATTGTCACAATAGATCAATAGATTTTATTCAAAAGTTTATTGGAATTCCAATTCATACATCCGCTTCTAACGAATAGTTTCAAAGAATTCGTGAGAACATTTTTTTCATCAGATCCACTCTTTTTCTTTGTTTTCTAAGATCACTTATGAAAAAGAAGTTACAATTATAGCTTCATATAAGAAATTCACACAAACTGATCGGTAGTTGGTACCTGAGTATTTCTGCTGGAAAAATATCTGGGAGTGATTCGGATAGTGTGAAAGCCCTTACAAATAACTTTCCAGTCTAAGAAAGCGATTTTTTGCTATTGATACAAGGTACTTGCAAATACTTTAACACAATATCTGTTGTTGAGGGATAGCTACTTGTATAATGGTTGGTACATCTGTGGAAATTATATCTTTTTGTTTTTCTTTAAAATTGGAAGACAAGCTCAATTGTGAGCTGCTTTTTTGTCTTACCGAACGCTAGCTTTTCCATTTAAATAATAGAACATAAGTTCTAAGAATCAACATTATGCAGTCGTAGAAGGAGAAAAATAATAGAATATATATATTATCATCAACTGGCTCTATTTTGTCGGGTTGTTAGAGTTAAAAACCTTAATTAAGCAAAGAGAAATGATTCCTCAAGTCTTTTTCGACTTCTGAACATTTCAGAAATCAAAACCATCGAAAAATGCAGATTCAAAGAAAATTGTGTTGCAAAAATAAATTGGCAAAATACAGCAGCCAAAAATTGGAAGAATACACTATCAAATGAATCTAGATGTACATAAAATAGCCTGAGCTTTTAATCAAGGGAGAGCGCATGATGTCGGTCAGGGAGGGGAGCGAAAATCATTCAAAAATTACTATTAGCAAAGAAATCTAGCTTTAAGATTCAACAGAAAACAAATTGGATGAAATGTAATACAAATATCTTGATTAGGGGGGCAAGTGCCCCTCCCTACCCCCACTTGCGTACGCCCTTTGCCTTTAATATGCCCAAACGTGGTATGCATGCATTTATGTCAATTAATTTATGTATTGAAGTTGATTAAGATGCCGTTACTTCCTATGAAAATCGATGATAAAACTCTTTTTAGCAATACGTAACATGTTTTTTGTTTCTGTTTCCAACAAAAAACAAACCAATTTTGTATCATTACTACAAAAATATTTCAATATTCTCTCTACAAAAATAGCTTACATATGAAAAACATAAGAAATTAAATTTGTAAAAACAGCTTACATCGTTATAAGTTGCCAGTGAGCTTAAATTTTGATTTGCAATAACCGCTTAAGTGATGTAAGTTAATGAGATGTAAATTATTTATAAAAGCAATAACAGCTTAAAACACGTTTTTGGCAATAACTATTGCAAATAAGTTTATTTATAAACAAAAAAATGTTTATTTACTAATATTAAAACTATATTTTAAAAATATGTATCAATTTGTAACATAGATGTTTGTAATTTTTTCACATCTCTAATTGAAAGTTAAAAGTGCTTTTCCCAAAAAGTTAGTTTTCAGACTTAAGCGGTTATTGCTTGTGGCCACAGACTTTATAATAGGTTAAATAAAATGTCATAAATAAAACTTACAAAAATCAGAAAATTATGAATTATTATAAACAATTATTTAGATAAATAAATGTACATAAAAGACTAAATTCTTTGTTGTTTTTATCATTCTTTAAAAAGATGAGTAAAAGGAACGTTATCGAAGAATTGCATAAGCCAACTCGAAGGAATTTTCCAAAGAGGCGGGTGATTATCAGAGGCCTTGATGATTTATGGCAAGCTGATCTAGTCGAAATGGTAGTTTATTCTTCAGAGAACAAAAATTATCGATATCTTCTCACAGTTATTGATACATTTTCTAAGTTTGCTTGGACGAGTCCTATTAGAAATAAAACAGGAACAACTGTCACCAACGCTATGCAAGATATATTCAATAAAGGACGCAGTCCGAAGAGTTTACAAACAGATGACGGAAAAGAATTTTTCAATACATCATTTCAAAGTCTAATGCAAAAATATCAAATTAATCACTATTCGACATTTTCTCCGCTTAAAGCATCGATTGTAGAACGATTTAATCGAACCTTGAAAACTCTTATGTGGAAAGAATTCAGTATTAATGGTTCATATCGATGGATTGATATTTTAGACCAACTAACTGAAACGTACAATAATTCCAAGCATCGTACAATAAAGATGAAACCAACTGAAGTCAACACTGCAAATGAAAAAATATTACTCACCCAGATATATAATCACATCAAAATTCATATTACTCCAAAGTTCAAAGTGGGGATTTTGTCAGAATAAGTAAATACAAACATGTATTTGAAAAAGGATACACACCGAATTGGACCACAGAAATATTTAAAATAATTAAAGTGCAGCAGACAAACCCAATTACATATATATTGGAAGATTATCAAGGTCATTCCATTAAAGGTGGATTCTATGAACTAGAACTACAAAAAACTAAGTATCCTAATACATATCTTATTGAAAAAGTTCTTCAAAGGAAAAAGAATCGAATTTTTGTGAAATGGCTTGGTTTTGCATCAGATCACAACTCCTGGATACCTCTTCCCAAGAAAATATTAAATTGATTCTTATAATGAACAATGTAAACACTACAACAATCATTCATTCCAATCTGCTCCCTCCTCAACTACCAAATAACCCCCAATGGTTAGGACAGCAAAATTATAAACCATACAAAAAAGAAATTAACCAAACAAAGCCCAATTCTATGACGACGAGGTCGACGACGACGCGTCTATACCTTCACGCCAAACAAAAATAAAAACAACGAAACACTGCAATGAATACCAAAACACAAAAAAATAAAAAACACCATGATAAACCAATACCATGGCGGCATCCGGCATCCCAACCATAAACTGCTGGCTTCCTTACATAATACTTACATGATATAACACATTCGAAGAAGCGTGCGTTAAGCGTAAGGGAATAATATTCATTAAAAATAAAAACGACTTATTCCTACCTCGTGCTTTGGTTGTGGCGAACGCATATAAATCCCACGACGACGACGACGACGACGACGACAACGACGAGGACGCGTCTATACCTTCACATCAAACAAAAATAAAAAACACAAAACTACAATGTATCACAAAAAGTCGACGACGACGACGACAACGACGACAACGACGACGACGACGACGACGATGACGATGACGACGACGACGACGACGACGACAACGACGACGGACGACGACGACGACGACGACGACGACGACGACGACGACGACGATGACGACGACGACGACGACGACGACGACAACGACGACGACGCATCTATACTTTCACATCAAACAAAAAGAAAAAACAAACAAAACTACAATGCATCACAAAAACACCATGTGATAAGTAAATACGATGGCGGTATTCCAAACAAGCTGCCGGCGGCGGTGGCGCCTGTGATGACGACCACCACCACCACCTCCACCACCACCCCATACCACAAACCTTATCATCTTTGTCATTCAAATGACTTCTCACTCGCACAAACATGCCCTCTCACTCGCACACAAAATTCCCATGCCATACTGCACTTATTCCTACTAACCGCGCATGACTTTAGAACAAATAATTGTTAGTTACAAATTTTCTGTGCGTTTCCAAATTCTGACATTTCTATCCGGACTTCCTTGTCAGATAACCAATTCGGAAAATCATTTATAGAATTTGGAAACCAATAGTTTTTAAGTTAGATACACTCAAAGAAAGTGAGTATGCAACCGCCCATGACTTCTGAACAAATAATTGTTAATTACAAATTTTCTGTGCGTTTCCAAATTCTGACATTTATATCCGGACTTCCTTGTCAGATAACCAATTCGGAAAACCATTTATAGAATTTGGAAACCAATGGTTTTTAAGTTAGATACACTCAAAGAAAGTGAGTATGCGACCGCGCATGACTTCTGAACGAATAATTGTTAATTACAAATTTTCTGTGCGCTTCCAAATTCTGACATTTATATCCGGACTTTCTGTCAGATAACCAATTCGGAAAATCATTTATAGAATTTGGAAACTAATAGTTTTTAAGTTAGATGGTTAGGTTAGGTTAGGTTAGGAGGGGCGTGCACAGCGCAAAGGCTGTTGCGTATACGGGGGCCTATTGGTCCATTGTGATCCCCTTACGAAAAGAAAGCAGAGATGCTCCTAAACTAGTTATTCAAGTAGACTGGCTCATTTGCAAACCAGCCTCTGTGCTCTCTATGAATTTCCTCATATTTGCCATTGAGACCTGCGCTAAATCGTCCAGTTCTCCAACAAACCTGTTTCCGAAGTAACGGTGGCGATTTGTTTAGGTTTGGACAATCGCAGAGCAGGTGTTTAATGGTTTCTATTTCTTCTACATCCTGACAGCTTCTACAGAAGTCAGGTGCGAATACACCCAGTCTGGTGGCCATTGTGCCAATGGCGCAATGACCCGTTAGTACACCTATCAAGATTCAAATGTTCTTTTTACGCAGCGATAGAATATACTGAGTTTCCTTTTCATTAATACTAGGCCATAGACTTCTAGGGATACCGCAATCGTTCCTGGTAATCCAGGATTTATTGATTTGCTCTTTCGTTATTAGGTCTATTTTTGTTTTAACCACACCGATCGGGATGTCTAGTCCCATATCTAATTGGTTACTACTGTTTCTTACTGATAATGACCCCTTCCTTGCCAGTTCATCTGCTATATCATTCCCTTCTATATTGCTATGTCCAGGAACCCAGCAGAGTTTGGCTCGGTTAGTGTTGCAAATTTTATTCAGTATGCCTCGGCATTTTGTCACTGTTTTGGATCTTATAGTCTCACTGGCTATCGCTTTGATAGCGGCTTGGCTGTCCACGAAAAATGTGATCTCCGACGAGCTCAGTTTTTTCTTGTGCACCATTTCTGCCGCTTTTTCAATAGCATAAATCTTAGCCTAAAAGACGCTACATTCATCTGGGAGTTTATATGATTCTCTAATATTAAGGGCTTCACAGAACACCCCAGCTCCTGTTAGTTCTTCCATTTTTGACCCGTCAGTATAGAAGGGGATACCCTGTTCACTATAATAAGTGAGTTGGGTTCCCAACCATGTCTTTCGGGTATTGAAATAGAGAAGTGTTTGTTAAAATCTATTATCGGTGGTATGTAATCAGTCGTCACATTAAGTCCGACCACTGTGTCATACCTTTGTAAGATAGACCCATGACCATAGGTGCTGTGCTTCCAAGAGCCCAGTTCTTTGAGTCGAAGTGCGCATTTGGCTGCTGTGCATCTAATGTGCTCGTCTAGGGCTGGAAGATTTAAAATAATTTCCAACCCTGCTTGTGGCGTAGATCTCTGTGCCCTCGTTATTCCTATACAGGCTAGTCTCTGTACCTTGTTCAGGTTTTAGAGATAGCTAACTTTTTCAACAGCCTTCCACCACACGATAGAACCATAGGTAAGTATGGGGCGAACAATCGCCGTGCACATCCACTGGATAACCTGCGGTCGCATACCCCAACGTGTACCGAAGGTTTTTTTGCATGTGTAGAAAGCGCCGAGTGCCCTTTTCATTCTTTCCTCTGTGTTTCTTTTCCATGTTAGCTTGGAATCAAGGATTACTCCAAGATATTTAGCTTCTTTGGAGAGTTTCAGAGGAATATCATTAAGCATAGGAGGAGTAAAGTCCCCTAATTTCTTTTTATTCGTGAACAGAACTAGTTCAGTTTTTGTAGGGTTAGCCCCGAGACCGTTTTGTGCTGCCCAACAAGATAGTTCTTTAAGTGCGGATTCCATAATATCTTTGATGGTGGTAAGATACTTACCCGATATCAAAATTACTATGTCGTCCGCATATGCCACAATTTTAATGCCCTGATTACTAAATCTTGTAAGAATCTTATTAACAACTAGGATCCAAAGGAGAGGTGAAATTACCCCTCCTTGTGGTGTGCCTCTTGTAACAGTTTTCTCAACGAAAGCATCTCCCAGTCGGGAGTTTATGATTCTACCATTGAGCATGGTATAAATCCAGTCCACAATGGCAGGCTCAACTCCGACCTCTTCCAGAGCAGATTTAATGGACTCCGTTTTTACGTTGTTAAATGCTCCCTCAATGTCCAAAAATGCTGCCAGGGTGTGTTCTTTGTGCTCGAGACTTTTCTCAATTTGTGAAACGACTTCATGCAACGCAGTCTCCACTGACTTACCTTTAAGCTAAGCGTGTTGGTAGCTGCACAAAATGTTTGGGTTGAGAAGGTCTCTAACATGCAGATCAATCTCCAGTGTCTTGAGGAGGAACGAAGAGAGACTTATTGGTCTGTAATCTTTTGCGGTCGAGTGTGTCGGTTTTCCAGCTTTTGGAATAAAGACAACTTTAACCTCTCTCCATCTGATAGGGACGTATCTAAGTTTAACACAACTTTTGAAGATTACCCTAAGCCATGGGGTGATTATCTGTAGAGCATGCTGAAGAAATGCCGGAATAATCCCGTCTGGTCCAGCTGATTTAAAAGGTTTGAACGAGTTTATTGCCCACATAATCTTCTGCTCCGTGATAACCTGATCCAATTCTGGTGCTTATTGTAGAGCTTCTAAGCAGTCTGGTTGTTTATAGCCTGAGTCCTCAGGGCTCTTACAGTCAGGAAAATGTGTTTCCATAAAGAGTTCAAGTGTTTCTTGGCTCGAGTTCGACCACGATCCATCGGAATGCTTAATATATCCCGGAGTCGTGGGGTTATGGGCAAGGACCTTTCGAAGTCTCGCCGCCTCACTTGTGTTCTCAATGGATTCACAGTGTCTAGCCCATGAATCCTTTTTGGCCCTTCTTAACTCTTTGGTGCATGAGTTAAGTTCGGCTCTATATGAATTCCAATCTACCTCTAATTTGCTCAGTTTGGCTTTATTGAAAAGTTTTCTGACCCCTGTTCTTCGTTTCTTAAGTTCACTGTTCCACCATGGTGGGTTAGGGGGTTTAATGTTACGAGATATAGGGCAGTGTTTTTCAAAGGCCGTTCTCATTTCACTAGTTAGGTTTTGAACAACAGTGTCAGTGGTTGAGGTTATCGTAAGCGTTTCTTCCTCAGGTAGGTCGATACGCTCGTTCAACCATTTTGTGTACTCTGTCCAATTTGTTCTTGTTGGGTTCCTAAAAGGTTTAGTATCATTTTGATTCCTGTCTAAAGTAAAGAGTATCCTAAAGTGATCCGAAAAGGATTCTTCAGGTGAGACTCTCCAGTTTCCTACAGAAATCTTATATTATTACTCATGAGAGTGAGATCAAGAATTTCGTCCCTGTTTTTGTTCCGAAATGTTGGGTGATTACCCTTATTACATAACATGAGGTTAGAACAGAGAATGTATTCAAAAATTGACTTACCCCTTTTGTTGATGTCCTTACCGCCCCATTGAGTGTGGTGTGCGTTGGCATCACAGCCCATCACCAAAGGTGTCCCTCGTGCTGTGGTGTAACCCACAAGGTCGCGGACCGTTTTTGATGGTGGGTCTCCTTCCTCGTACGGCATGTACGTTGATGCCAAGACGAAGTTGCCTTCCTTGGTCTCAACGCTGATTGCCACGTTGTCTCTGTTGCTGTACCTAGATAAAAAGAAAGCATTAATTAATTTTTTCACTAGAATACAACTTCTTATTTCACCTTCAGACGTGGAGTGGAACAGGTTATAGTTTTTTGACCTCAATCCTTGAACCTGATTCTTACGAATCCAAGGTTCTTGGATTAAGGCCACATCCACGGCCTCTTGAGACATGAAGAGCATCAGGTCGTGCTTTGCTGCTATTGCGTGATGCAAATTAATTTGCACCACCAGCAGCTTTTGACTTCCCTTTGCCATCATGCCTCCTTAGAAAATGAAATGAAATGTTACATATTAGAAACACTGAAAATAACATTAACAGACGTTCAGATTGTGATGGACTTAGCAATATTTATGGACAGTTCATTAATAATTATCGAACCATATCTACTTAAATAACACCTACTCAACCCTTAGGTTATATACACAATACATACATACAAATGTTTGAAATTGTTTTCAAAATGAAATCATTTGAATATAATTATTCAAATACGATAAACTTCATTTTGTTTGAAATACATTTTCAAACAAATATAGAAGCAAATAAAAATAAAGATACGCCCTAAATTTTGAAACGTCCTTTTCAATACATTTAAAAAAAAAACGGATATAAGCAAATACACAAACAAATAAGAATTATTTGTATAAATTCTTATTTATAACAGTTGTAAGTATAATCCATTTGAATTTTGTTATATGTTATATATGTATATAATTTTAAACTATAATTTTAATTATGAATAGGTCTTAAGAAGGGTGTAATCACACCCGAAACGTAACAAAACATAAAATAAATAAACAATAAAAAATTGACCTTGAGCACACTTAAGGACAATCATTAATTTTAAACAAAAAGGTCACGAAGAAAGATATCAATTCTTAACTACTTTTACTATTAACAGTACCTCCCCTAGGACGCTAGCTTTGATTTAGAATTTTTTAAATTTTGGCTAATCGAATTTAAATACATTTTCTTATGAAAATCTCCAAATAGTATAAATATCAAAGTTTTCAAAAAACGATTTTTTTTAATAAAAAAACAATATCATTTTTTTTTTTTGAAAATTCGATGTTTCAAAATTGAGTTGGTTATTTTTTTATTGAATTTTTAACTTACAATTTGCATACCAAAAAAAAATTTATATATACATATAATATACATAATGTACATATATGTATATAATCAAAAAATGGTTCTTTGGGAGGTACCTATCATTAATAACCATTTTTAGAATTTAGATTTGGGTTACCACCCAACGATATCCTTCTTTAAAAGTAATTTATTGAATTTTTTTAGAAAAGTTGTGAAGCCGTTGATTCAGATTCAGCCTATAGGCTGTGTCCGACCAGACAGACAGACAAAACTGCGAGACCCACTTTTTTCGTATTCTTTATCATCGTAAATACAAGACTGATCAAAAAATCTAGTTCTATTTTTTACGAATGCATAACTTGCCATATACTCGTAGTAGAGGAAGTTAGGGTAATGTGGTATACATGTTTGTATTTTTGACTTAACATAAAAAGTAGTGACACGAATGCTCCCAAATTTGGTAAATTTAAGCACGAACATATAAGCTACAACGTTTACGGTTTTTGTCGGATTCTAACAGTAACTTTCAAAGATATTGACACAATAATAATAAGACCTCGAAATCGTCACTTTTGAAAAGTAGTGGGTAATGTGGTACACCTTGCTGTCTAATGTGGTATACCATACCAAGTGGTCCTCCGAATGTCTTGAAGGCAAATTTCATCGATCATCATAGTACAAGTGGGTCTCTGCATATCTTTCGGGTCCCATTTTCCAATTTCACCTTTTTGAGCATTAAAAAAAAAACTTCATAGCAAAAGCACAAAAGTCAGTTGACGCAGGTTTAAACTTTAAGGTTGGGTAATGTGGTATACTATACCTCATTAGAAATACTATACCACATTAGCCCACTGCTAGTATACCACATTAGCCGAAACTCTATATTTTTACCAAAAATAAAAAAAAATTTAAAATAAAACTTTTGAAGCAAAACAAACAATTAAGTAACGTTAATGATTAATATATTCTTCGGATGCATTGACAAATTGGTTTGGAACGCAATTTTTCAAAGCTCTCAAACACTTTTTGTTCCACCCAAAAAAAAACTCAGCTGCACACAATTACGGATTTCAACAATTTGGGCGAATTAATGGACGATTTTAGATTTTTTTAAATACGCATTACTTCTTTTATCATAATCACCGTCTGCAGAATCAAGAACCGTTGTCAAAGCATGCTTCGTTTTTGAAATAACTGCATATACCACATTACCCGCATATACCACATTACCCTAACTTACTCTACCTGTATCGCATGAAAAAATTCAATTTCACTTCTATGGAATCATCAAAAAACCTTCACTTCAAAATTTGAAGAAAATAGCTTCAGTGGTTTAGGCTGTAGTTCGAGGAATAGACTGACAGACAGAATTGTTGGACCCACTTTATTCGTGTTCCATCATGCAAGTTTGATTGAAATCCCAAAATTGTTTTTCTGCACGAATACAAAATAAACGTGAAATATTTTTGCATGATTGTTTATTTTGCGATTCTGATTCAAAAGTAATTTTGGTAAGAAAAATTTACGGTACTTGTCGATAAACTATTTTTTTATTCTCAATTCTCATTTACGGCTTAATAGATATAAAAAAAATATATTTTATGTAGAAGCTCCCTTACAATGTGCATTTTTTTTTACTTCCCCACTTCGTAATACCTGTTTGATCAAAAACTGAAGTTGCATTTTTGAACATCCCCTAACTTTTGCTCTAAACATAAATGAAAACGAAAAATTTTACTCAACCTATCGGTCTTTTCTCTTATGGGGTTTTCTTTTGGTAAATTCAGATTTTGATCTAAAATTGATTTTTTTCGTCGCGAATGGTATACGATTTCAGATTGATTTTTCTATTTCATTGTATTGGTTAATAATTTGTGTCTATGAAGCTATAGCGATCCAGACATGTCAAACTGATGACTTTCAGTTGTTCTGGTGTGTAATGGTGTTAGTGAAAGAGGGGTAAATCTGCCGAAAAATCCAGATCTGCAAAATTGATTTTCGATTTAAAAAAAATTGATTTTTTTGCCCATTGGAAGGTTTTAATTGACAAAATCTGTGTTTTGACAGATCTGAAGGGGAAAAAAATCAATTTTTGTTACCAAAAGAAAACCCCATTAGTATACGCCTAGTTCGCAACATTTGCAAACGAAAATGCCATAGAAAAACAATAAAAATCTCTCATTTATATGCTCTATTTGAGCAAGAGTTCTCGTTTTAGGTTATTTATTAAGTTTTTTTTTCAGACGTATGAAAACTTTCTTAAGAATTGCTTTTGAAACACGGTTTTGAATTTGTATTTTAGTAAATTTAAGCTTCAACTTTTATCACCTCGGTTTGTCGGGCAAGAAATCAATGAACTCTTGGTATTGGTTGACACAAAGTGGTATGTCTTTCTATAAGTATATATTATATACGACTTGGCAATGGCAGCATAGATAACCTTGTAACAATCTTTTATACCAGCCATTGTCCCATTTTTTTGGGAACTTCCGAAACGATACAAGAGTTCCACGTGGAGCTGGAATTAGACGCTCAAATACAGAACCGCACTTGCCAGTAACATTGCATGGAACGGTATGGGGTTTACCGATCTTTTACCTCAGTAACCAGGATGGACTGGTATAAAAGTTTAGCTAAGTTGATAGCTCCACGAATAGCAGTAGCGGTAATTTCTTTGCTGCTCATAGCTCATTATTGTCACCGATAGCGATGGAAGCAAAAAAACGAATTTTTATTAAAAATCGTGATTTTTAGTACATTTTTGCGAATTACATGTTTTTTTCGTAAAGGCTAAGGATTAAAAGCACCTTGCCTGGCCCTCTGCGCGGGTTCTCAGGATTTTAACTTCCTTTTTGGGTCCTAGTCAACAGTTTTTCGGCTAAACGTACATTTTTTATGAAAAATGAAAACTTGAAAAATTAATTAAAAGTATGAATAAAAGTTTCCTCACTTCAAAATTACGATATTTATTGCGAGAGTCTATTCGAAAAAAGTGTATTCGACTTTTTTCTATTCTATTAAACTCTAAACTGGTATTGCCTTATACAGTAGAATATTGAAATAGAATCGACTTTCAACAAAAGGAAAATAATAAAGCTCTCCGCTGGATTTTCGATTGAGATGTCAAATCTGCGTTTATATCCTTCGAAAATAAGTTTTGTTCAACGAATCTTTGGCAATTTTGTTTGCGATAAGCAGGTTGTACTAATAGTTTGGGTAGCGACAAGCGACAAGATTACATATTATCTCATCGCAGACACACAAAAAGAGGAAAGAGGATGCCAATCGATATCTTTAGTCTTAACGTTTACAAGACTACTGGTGGGAAAAGCTTTATCTGGTGGCAATGGTTACAAAACGAATTTTTCAGGTTGCATTTTCTCTTAAGTGTTCCTATAAAAGCAACTTCTATCAATGTGGTATTATATGAAAGCTAAGACTGTTCTCTATCTACACGATACTAATGGTTGGACAGACTCTTTTTGGTTGCTGTAACAATTCCGGCCATTTTTATAAAAAATGTCCTTTTAACATTGCGATTTTTATTAGAGAAAATCACATCAAATAGTTAAAGATAGTAGCATTAACCATTTTTTTTTTGTTCATTTTTATCAAAGTATTAAGATAATTTTACAAAGGTGGTCGGTTTCGTGGCAAAATCAATAAAAGTCTGTCCGGACATATGTATCGTAGAGGACAGTTCTAGCTTTTATTTTCATTTGATACCACATTTATAGAAGTTTCTTATATTATAGATACAATAAGCTAAAAATGCAATCTGAAAAGTGCATTTCCTAACCATTGCAACCAGATAAAGCTTGTCCGACCAGTAGTTTTGTAAATGTTTGGACTAAAGCTATCGGTTGGTGGTATCCTCTTTTTGCGTGGCTGAATTTTCTTTGGTTTGAGCCGCCAACCACCACGCTCGTCAAAATGTTAAAGGCTAGATTTTACTGCATTTTGAGACTTTATTCCACTATTACTTACTTATCTTTATCCATTTTTTTCTTAAACCATCCTATTATCAGAAGAAAGTCGATCAGGAATTATTATTGACAGAAATAAAAATTCTATCAAGTAGAAAAGAATATATTCAAATAGAGATTCGCAACACCGACAATAGACTTTTAGTCTATTCGACTTTGATTCTATTCTGAATAGACTCTCGAAATAAGCCCCTGAGCCTTTTATTATAATAAATTATTAAAACTCAAAAGTTATTTTATATGACATATTTATATTTTATAACCAAAGAAAATCCTTATTGATTGATTTTACCTTCTTTCTTTTTATAAAATTTCATTTTTTTTTTTTACAAAAACTAATTTTTATTTTGACATTCGATTGACAGCTGAGCTGAAACTTTGAGAATTGAAACATGAGACAGATATTTGTATGTTTAGTTCCGTTTACGTTACGTTAGGCTCGTTTATTTTGCATTTTAATGCGAGCGAATACATTTTCTAACTTTGTTCAATTATAAAACGTAAATTGTTAATAATTTAAATAAATACGCTTCACTGAACTGTGGAAAATGTGCAGGAAATTAAGAAAAAATATTTGTGATATCGAGCAACAAGTTTCATAATTTGTTGAAGCATAGGTTTTAAGTTATTGAAACTTTTCGTTAAGTAGAACGCATTTTAATATACATGAGTGCAACTAGTAATTAACTTTGTTTATAACGAGTTATACAAATTGAAAACTTGTGAAATATTTTCCTGTAAGTTTTTCAAATCATTTACATAGTTTTATATTTTACCAAAGACCAAAGTACTCGTGCATTTCTGCATTTCATTTCTATCCGGACTTCCTTGTCAGATAACCTATTCGGAAAGCCATTTATAGAATTTGAAAACCAACCGTTTTTAAGTTAGGTACACTCAAAGAAACTGAGTATGCAACCGCGCATGACTTTTGAACAAATAATTGTTAATTACAAATTTTCTGTGTGTTTCCAAATTCTGCCATTTCTATCCGGACTTCCTTGTCAGATAACCAATTCGGAAAATCATTTATAGAATTTGGAAACCAATAGTTTTTAAGTTAGATACACTCAAAGAAAGTGAGTATGCAACCGCCCATGACTTCTGAACAAATAATTGTTAATTACAAATTTTCTGTGCGTTTCCAAATTCTGACATTTATATCCGGACTTCCTTGTCAGATAAACAATTCGGAAAACCATTTATATAACTTGGAAACCAACGGTTTTTAAGTTAGATACACTCAAAGAAAGTGAGTATGCGACCGCGCATGACTTCTGAACGAATAATTGTTAACTACAAATTTTCGGTGCGTTTCCAAATTCTGACATTTATATCCGGACTTCCTTGTCAGATAACCAATTTGGAAAATCATTTATAGAATTTGGAAACTAATAGTTTTTAAGTTAGATGGTTAGGTTAGGTTAGGTTAGGAGGGGCGTGCACAGCGCAAAGGCTGTTGCGTACACGGGGGCCTATTGGTCCATTGTGATCCCCTTACGAAAAGAAAGCAGAGATGCTCCTAAACTAGTTATTCAAGTAGACTGGCTCATTTGCAAACCAGCCTCTGTGCTCTCTATGAATTTCCTCATATTTGCCATTGAGACCTGCGCTAAATCGTCCAGTTCTCCAACAAACCTGTTTCCGAAGTAACGGTGGCGATTTGTTTAGGTTTGGACAATCGCAGAGCAGGTGTTTAATGGTTTCTATTTCTTCTACATCCTGACAGCTTCTACAGAAGTCAGGTGCGAATACACCCAGTCTGGTGGCCATTGTGCCAATGGCGCAATGACCCGTTAGTACACCTATCAAGATTCTAATGTTCTTTTTACGCAGCGATAGAATATACTGAGTTTCCTTTTCATTAATTCTAGGCCATAGACTTCTAGAGATACCGCAATCGTTCCTGGTAATCCAGGATTTATTGATTTGCTCTTTCGTTATTAGGTCTATTTTCGTTTTAACCACACCGATCGGGATGTCTAGTCCCATATCTAATTGGTTACTACTGTTTCTTACTGATAATGACCCCTTCCTTGCCAGTTCATCGGCTATATCATTCCCTTCTATATTGCTATGTCCAGGAACCCAGCAGAGTTTGGCTCGGTTAGTGTTGCAAATTTTATTCAGTATGCCTCGGCATTTTGTCACTGTTTTGGATCTTATAGTCTCACTGGCTATCGCTTTGATAGCGGCTTGGCTGTCCACGAAAAATGTGATCTCCGACGAGCTCAGTTTTTTCTTGTGCACCATTTCTGCCGCTTTTTCAATAGCATACATAAATCTTAGCCTAAAAGACGCTACATTCATCTGGGAGTTTATATGATTCTCTAATATTAAGGGCTTCACAGAACACCCCAGCTCCTGTTAGTTCTTCCATCTTTGACCCGTCAGTATAGAAGGGGATACCCTGTTCACTATAATAAGTGAGTTGGGTTCCCAACCATGTCTTTCGGGTATTGAAATAGAGAAGTGTTTGTTAAAATCTATTATCGGTGGTATGTAATCAGTCGTCACATTAAGTCCGACCACTGTGTCATACCTTTGTAAGATAGACCCATGACCATAGGTGCTGTGCTTCCAAGAGCCCAGTTCTTTGAGTCGAAGTGCGCATTTGGCTGCTGTGCATCTAATGTGCTCGTCTAGGGCTGGAAGATTTAAAATAATTTCCAACCCTGCTTGTGGCGTAGACCTCTGTGCCCTCGTTATTCCTATACAGGCTAGTCTCTGTACCTTGTTCAGGTTTTAGAGATAGCTAACTTTTTCAACAGCCTTCCACCACACGATAGAACCATAGGTAAGTATGGGGCGAACAATCGCCGTGTACATCCACTGGATAGCCTGCGGTCGCATACCCCAACGTGTACCGAAGGTTTTTTTGCATGTGTAGAAAGCGCTGAGTGCCCTTTTCATTCTTTCCTCTGTGTTTCTTTTCCATGTTAGCTTGGAATCAAGGATTACTCCAAGATATTTAGCTTCTTTGGAGAGTTTCAGAGGAATATCATTAAGCATAGGAGGAGTAAAGTCCCCTAATTTCTTTTTATTCGTGAACAGAACTAGTTAAGTTTTTGTAGGGTTAACCCCGAGACCGTTTTGCCCAACAAGATAGTTCTCTAAGTGCGGATTCCATAATAAGTGCGGATTCCATAATATCTTTGATGGTGGTAAGATACTTACCCGATATCAAAATTACTATGTCGTCCGCATATGCCACAATTTTAATGCCCTGATTACTAAATCTTGTAAGAATCTTATTAACAACTAGGATCCAAAGGAGAGGTGAAATTACCCCTCCTTGTGGTGTGCCTCTTGTAACAGTTTTCTCAACGAAAGCATCTCCCAGTCGGGAGTTTATGATTCTACCATTGAGCATGGTATAAATCCAGTCCACAATGGCAGGCTCAACTCCGACCTCTTCCAGAGCAGATTTAATGGACTCCGTTTTTACGTTGTTAAATGCTCCCTCAATGTCCAAAAATGCTGCCAGGGTGTGTTCTTTGTGCTCGAGACTTTTCTCAATTTGTGAAACGACTTCATGCAACGCAGTCTCCACTGACTTACCTTTAAGCTAAGCGTGTTGGTAGCTGCACAAAATGTTTGGGTTGAGAAGGTCTCTAACATGCAGATCAATCTCCAGTGTCTTGAGGAGGAACGAAGAGAGACTTATTGGTCTGTAATCTTTTGCGGTCGAGTGTGTCCGTTTTCCAGCTTTTGGAATAAAGACAACTTTAACCTCTCTCCATCTGATAGGGACGTATCTAAGTTTAACACAACTTTTGAAGATTACCCTAAGCCATGGGGTGATTATCTGTAGAGCATGCTGAAGAAATGCCGAAATAATCCCGTCTGGTCCAGCTGATTTAAAAGGTTTGAACGAGTTTATTGCCCACATAATCTTCTGCTCCGTGATAACCTGATCCAATTCTGGTGCTTATTGTAGAGCTTCTAAGCAGTCTGGTTGTTTATAGCCTGAGTCCTCAGGGCTCTTACAGTCAGGAAAATGTGTTTCCATAAAGAGTTCAAGTGTTTCTTGGCTCGAGTTCGACCACGATCCATCGGGATGCTTAATATATCCCGGAGTCGTGGGGTTATGGGCAAGGACCTTTCGAAGTCTCGCCGCCTCACTTGTGTTCTCAATGGATTCACAGTGTCTAGCCCATGAATCCTTTTTGGCCCTTCTTAACTCTTTGGTGTATGAGTTAAGTTCGGCTCTATATGAACTCCAATCTACTTCTAATTTGCTCAGTTTGGCTTTATTGAAAATTAGTTAACATATTGTTTAATTAAAATAATTAAATAATAAAAGAAAAACACTTGCTTATTCCACAATATCAAAAGTTTTTTATTAAAGGCCAACGCGTTTCGTCTTATGAGGACATCTTCAGGGCACTAATTAATACATACAATTTTTTTTTTATTTACTGTCAAGTAATCGTGGTGAATATCAATAAAAATTACGATGATTTTGTTTTATATATATATACATACATATTAATACAAAAAAAGAATACAAACAATTAAGAAGGTACATTAATTTTTTTTTTTAACGTAGTTACATTGATTAGTTTAACAGGGGACTATTATTAGCCAAATCAATTTGGCAGTTTAGAATATTTAGACATTTCGTCGCCCGAGAATTGTTTTGTTGTATACGCCAATTTTACGTTTTTGGGAAATCGCATTTAAAGGTTTGCGTTCATATAAAAAAAAATCTGAACGATAAAGTTTGTTTTTTCTTTTTTTAATAATATTGTGTGGAATATCTTCTTTTGATTAATGTATTCAAAACTGTCCTACCTGTTTTAGTTTTCAAATTATAAAGGTTTTTACCCAAAATGAGTTTGTCGTATACGCCACCAAAATGAGCATTTGTTTCTATCCCATACACGTACGACAAAGTGAACGCACGTACGACATTGCAATATTCAAGCACCAATACGAATTAGTATGGGAACCAAATAAAAAAAAAACTATTTTCAAAGTTAACAGTATTTTTTTATTTAATAAACATAAAAATACAAACAAAAAAATAGTCTTCTTGTACTAGGGCAGTTTTGGCATACAAAACATTAATTATAAAAACATAAAAGGTCAAGTCATCCTATGACTGTAAAATTTACAAGTTAGTAAATATGAGATCAATATAACATTTTGTTTATAAACAATAACACAAAAGTCATCCTAAGATTATCAAAAATAAATGTATAAATAACAATAAATCTATTAAATAACATTTTGTTTAATACAATATATATTAAATCATTCTATGACCATAAACTTAAATAATTAAAGCCAACAGAAACCAAAATATACTTTTCAGTTGGTTTTTGGTGTGATGAGCTTGAATCTGAAGTCAGAAAAATTCTATCGGGCCACGTTTTTGAGATATTCCCGTTATAAAATCGAAAACCCCGTTTTTTGCTGTTTTCAAAGTTGTATTGTAACGTGAGGTAAATTGTTTCAACAAAATTTTTAATGGTTTCTGAAAGAACTAATTTTTTTCTTTTAAGATCAGTTTAAATCTATCCGATGCCTCCTTTCATCTCTGAGAAATCTTCAGTTAACTGTAGGCCTTTCATTTAAGATATAAGTACAATGTAAAGAAGGGGCAAAACTTTATGAGAAATGGTCCATTTTTCAATACGAATGTTTCATATATCGTTGAAAAGGTTATTCTGGTACAACATTTAATTATATGGCTGTTAAGCTCTAAGCCATGGGTTCCGCGAGATATTCGGCTTCAAAGCACCGAAAAAAACAATAATGCAACTCCATATTTGGACATTTTGTTCCTAATCAACATTAGATGAATATCTCGTGAACCCCATGGTTTAGAGCTCAATTGCTATAATGAAATGATGTAGTCATAATAACCTTTTCAAAGATGTATGACACATTTGTATTGGGAAATGGACCAGCTCCCATAAATGTTTGCCCATTCTCCTTTACATTGTATTTTTGTCATAAATGGAAGGCCTACAATTAACTGAAGATTTCTCCGAGAAAAAAGAGGTTTCGGGAAGGTTTAAACTGATTTTAAAAGAAGAAAATTAGTTCTTTCAGAAACAATTAAAATTTTTGCTGGAATAATTTACCTCACGTTACAATACAACTTAGAAAACAGCCAAAAAGCTGTTTTTTTCGATTTTATAACAAGAATATCTCAAAAACGTAGCCCGATAAAATTTTTCTGACTTCAGATTCGAATTCAACACACCGAAACCTACGGAAAAGTATATTTTATTTTATTTGGAAAACAATAAGCAAAATAAAATCATAATTAAATTCATGATTTTGTTCTAATTTTTCGATTTGAATAAGGCTTCATAATAGGCTTGGTCTGCCTTAAGCATAAAAATAAATAGACTTTTAAGATCACTAATTTTCTCTTTTGATATAGGCTTCGAGTTGCTTGTGACTTGAAGGCATAGGCTGAACAAATTTTTTGGAGTTTTCAGATTAGATTTGGTTGATTTCTTAAATATTGAGTCATTTCGAAAGTCCATTTCTCTACCACTTGTTTTGTAAAACAATGTAAAGAGATCGGTATTATTATATTTCAGAAATTTAATTTTACTGAATGGAATAGCAGAGAAATAATTTAATTGACCTGCTCTGGCAGAAAATGCTTTAAAGTCTATTGGGAGCATTTGGATTATTTTTAGTGTTACAAACCTAACCGGAATATTCTTTTTCCATTTTTGTTGTATGTGTATATGATCAGTCTTACATTCTCTGTGAGTTTCATGCCAGTACGACAAAACAATTTTAAGATTTTATTATAAATGTTCGGTCGTATGTGTTAAGCCTATGGATATGCGATAAAACAATAGTAAAGAAAAAATTGCGGCAAAATACATGGAATTTTTGTCGTATATGCCAAAAAGCGGCGTTTACGACAACCCAAAACTAAGGATATGCTTATTTTGTGGATATACGACAAAATGCATACTAATTATCTCAGCAACGGTAAATGATAGGTCAATTCTGATTGCAGAAATAGAAAGAGGACCTTCGAAAACATACTACTGCATACCCACTTTAAAAAAGTGCATTTTGGCGTTTACAACAAAACAATTCTCGGGCGACGATTTGTGTCTATTTATTTCAAAAATTTCGTATTTATCTAATACTCGTCCTGCAGGTAAGCAGTGTAAAATGGTAACATCATCCAAAGAGCATCCGTGTCCAGTGTTTTTTATGTGTTGGGAGAGTCCTCATGCTCATTTATTCTTTTGGACAACATCCTTGAGGTTTTCCCAATGTAGATTCCGTTGCATTCTTTACAAGTTACTTTGTAAACTCCACTTTTCATTGAGATGTCAGTTTTTTGTTTGAATTTATTGTTGCAAAGGGCGTTTTTAAGGGTGAAGTTGTTGAAGAAAGCTGGCTTAATATTAGCTTTAGAAAGGGGGAGGGGGAAAGCTTCTCGGAGACACCTGGGATATAAGGGATCTTTCTCCATTGTATATCATCCTCCTCATAAGCCATCGGGAAGACTGAGTGGAGAGCAACTTTTCTTGATTTTACCTGAATAAGACGATAGATCGTTTGAGTGCTATATCCATTTTTTACGGCTATGTCTTTTATCGTATTTAACTCTTTTTTGAAATTTAATTGGCTAAGCGGAACCTTGAGGAGACGATTAATCATGTGATGAAACGCTGACATTTTAATACTCCAGGGGTGAGCAGATGCGATTGGAATTACAGTATCGGTTGAAGTTTCCTTTTTATAAATGTCGAAAACAAATTTATTAGATGAAATTGACAATAGCTGCATTTTATTATAACTTGTTATCTGATCCGGATTAGATTTGAAAATAAAACAGATCGGATCACAAATAAATTTGATTCTTAAATGTTGGTAACATTGGTGCTCAAAGTTGACGCAATTGTGAAATATTTATGTAGCTCTGATTTATATTTGAAACTAAAATGGAGCAATTTTTAACTGACGAGGTACCTGAAAATAAATTTAGTATTTGAAAACACCATTAAAGATTTCATTATTTTCAAGGTTTTATGTGAAGAAGAAGCTTTTGAGTTTGACTCAGATTCGTCAGAGCAAAACGTTTTTTGCCAGGAATCTTCTTCTGATACTGATTCCAGTATAAACAATCATGAACGTGTTCAAAATATTGAAGCTGTTATAGCGAGTTATAGTGATAAGGACTTCAAACTCCATTTTAGACTCAAGCGCTCAACCGCCCAGATTTTAATTGGTAAGTATGTCTATATAGGTCCTGGGGGTCAATTCTCGATCTGTGAAGTGATAAATTTGTGTAAGTAGATTTGTATATATTTTTTATCATTTCACAGCTTCACAGATCGAGAATTGACCCCCTGGTCGTATAGACTACACTTATGTGCAGTACATAAATTTAATTACTTCATATTTGATCAAAAATTCAAACCCTTTTCAGATATCGTTACAAAGGACTGAGGCAGATTAATATGCTTCCACGCAGGGGACTTCCAAAAATTGCAGCTGATAACGAAATTTATTTGTTCCTGTGGTGTTTTGCCAATACAAACACATTTCGTGAGGTAGGACATTTGTTCGGTGTTTGTTCTTCGACTGCTTGGAGTATCGTTAAACGAGTTTCCAAATGGCTTATCTCAATTGGAGATTCATTTATTAAATGGCCAGACGAAAATGAAGCCAGACGAATTTCAGCAACTTTTGAATCGAAGACCAAAATTCCTGGAATTTTGGGGTGTATAGATGGTTCGCACATACGAATCAAAGCCCCAAAAGAAAACAGAGAAAGCTACTATAACCGGAAAAGGTACTACAGCATATCGTTACAAGGGGTAGTTGACTGTAATAAAAAGTTTATAAATGTATTTGTGGTGAGCCGGGAAGTCTTCATGATTCTCGGGTTCTTCGGAGATCCACCTTATTTCAAAAAGCTACAGAAAACTTACTTGGAACTTTCCCAAATCGTACATTTTTGCTTGGGGACTCGGCATATTCGTCTTTAAATTGGCTTATTCCTCCGTTTAAGAACAACGGAAGCTTATCCAATTTGCAGACACAATTTAACGTCTTGCATTCTTCAGCACGGGTGATTGTGGAACATTCATTTGGATTATTAAAAACCCGATTCCGTAGACTCCTTCATTTTACGGAACAGATTCATATTCCCATGGTTGTGAACTTAACTGTATGCGCTTGCATATTGCATAATTTATGCCTGGATAATAATGATGAAATCATAAACAATGAGTCAAACAATCAGTACCTACAATTTTCACGTGAAGAAAATGATCAAGCGACAGTGGACATAAACAGAAGGCAGCTTTTGATCAAAGAACTTATCAGAAGAAATGTTTTACATATTCCATAAAAATGTTTTATTAGTTTTTCAATGCATTAATAAATATCAATGAAAAAAGTACAGCGGTGGTTTGGGTGTGCATTGCAGCATCTGGAGTGAGTAATCCGGTTGTTATTGCGAGCACGATGGATCATTTTGGTTACCTCAACTTCCGCAAAAATAATCTTTATCAGAATGGGCAATGGTTCATTTATCTTCCAGCAAATTAATGACTGCAAGAATACCTCGAAAATTGTCAAAGAAAGGCTCTTATAATTTGTGAAGACAACTCAAAACTCCTCGTCATAGTGAACTGAATTAAATGTTAGTGAGCATTTATGGAATTATCTTGAGTGTCAAATCCCTTTCGAGAACAAGAGCAGTCAAAAGATTTCCCAACATCAGTTTTGAATATCAAGTTGAAAATGTTGGTATTTCCAGCTTGAGTACTTATTTCTGTGGTCTGAGCTGAAAGAGAATTTTACTAAGGATCATATCTGATATCCATTTTTTGAGAAAAATTTTCTAATTTTGGTTTCCTGAAAACAGAGAAAAAAGACTTAAAAAATATATGCCACATGTGTCAGTAAAATATACTTAATGAATTTGTCCTCTTTGTTTAAAATTTTCTTTCCTTGTACGTACTTACTTTTTTGACTGACTGTATGTAGCTAAAATATAATTTCTGTCGATCTTCGTTTCAGAATATAACCTCAGTAGTGGATAAACAAATCAAAATCCGATGTTTTGGTATCTCCTGATCCTAATTTCTATTTATTCAATCTATCCTGATTCTATTTTTCACATGGAAGGAACCAACTACATAGGTTCACGCAATAACACTGAGAACCAGTTGTACAAACATGGTTCAGCAATTTAAATTCCCTGACTTCGGTAAATTTACTGAGGTTCAATGATAGTTCAAGGCTCAAGTACATATGTTATTAGCAAATTCAATGCTTGAATAATCGTTGAGCTTCAGTTTATTCGCCAGTCGTTGAGTTGAAATTGCTGAACCACGCAGTTAAATTTGTTCAAATGGCCAAATGTTATCACTATTTGACCATCAAGCCAGGGTTTCTGTATCTAGTCCCGATTTGACCTGGGACTGGATATGAAATCCGAATGATTCACCGATGGCTGTGGTTTTGTCACGTCAGGGTTCCAAACGTTGCGCGATGTTTTCTGTCCTCATTTCAGGAATTTTGACAAACAACAATTTACTATGATCAGGAGATAACATATAGCGTCGGATGAGGTGAATCGTAAGGCCACTGCGGAGGCTATTTGCCCGATGAAAGTTGCTGTGAGCTTCTTATGGACAAAATCTAGCTGTGGAGTCTTAGATATGATATTGAATAGTAAAACCAAATATATAAATATAAATCCATAAAAAAAGTTAGTCTTACGCTTTAGATTTGCTTTCCATTTATTTTGTTTAAACTTATTTTCTGTTTTGCAGCAGCTCTTCGCAAAAATTTATTTATCTGTATGTAAAATAGATTTTCGTTCTGGAAACAATTTTGATTTTGACATCCATTTTTTGTTTATGTTGTAGCAGTGATACCAATCTTTAAAACTAAAATATTTTTTGGGAAGTGTTCAAAAAATGGATTTGCAAATCAAATCCAAAGACAAAGCTGGATCTTGTGTTGTTTTTGTATAATACATATATTTTTGAATGAAAATCCAATCCGGATTGGATCTCGGGGAAAATAAAATGCAGCTAATGTTAAATCCAGAAAATTGATAGAGTCTGTTGTGAGGCAAGAGGAAGGTTGGGAAAATGAAAAGGTAGGAAAAATAAGGAAAGGTCAGGAATTTTGGAAAAGGAAGAGTTCAGAAAAAGGGAACGGGTGCTAAGTTCCGGGGAACGCGGCCTGCTTGTGATGCTCGGCTTGAACTCGCCGGAATGGGGGGGAACTTGCCCCCGAAACTTAACCTCACCTGCAACGAAAAACACAAATCAGGCCTGGTAATTTTTCATCAAAATGACTGCGGACAGACGATATCACCACTTCAAGGCACTGCTGGTGTAAATGCAGTGTGGCCAAACCCACCCAACCTAGGAATCCTGCGGCTATGTTGGGATTCCCCCAAAAAAGACGATGACCAGCTTCCGGTCATACCATCTTCACCATAGTAGCTTTGCTACTATCCACACCCCAGAAAATTAAGACTTTAGTCCATCATGATTCCTTTTCAGAAATCAAAGAAAAGTGTTCGTTTCATCCAAAAGAGACGATTGAAGTTTTATTTATAGCTTGTCTTAATTCTCGATCTAACATTTGATTTAAATATTTAGACAACGTAATGTTTGAGAGCTTGAACAAAAACTATTATTATTGAATTTAAGAAATTAAACTAAATCGGATTATTAATTCTTTTACAGCTGAAAAAGTATAATCAAACGCAAAACAAAAACAATGTGAAAGAGATTTGTTTCCCAAAAGAACTATCATAAAACTCAGAAAAAGTAGCCTTTCTAACACGCAGGACTACTAGGACACCTCAACAATTCCCTACCTTCTAAGAGCTCTATGGAGGTGGAATATTACGCGTATAAAGAAACACAACAACACAAAAAAGAGTAATCAAAATGATAGGCCCTGCAAATCAATCTGTTCACTTACAATATGATTTGATAAATATAAGAAAAATGAAAATTTTGATATTGAATAATAATATAAATATAAGAATAATAATATGAAAAAAACATATGAAAAGTATAACATGAGTATAATATGAGCAAAAACTTTTAATGGCTAAAAAAAAACTTCACGTCTCGTAATTCAACAAATACGTTATAATCTGGAACAAACAGCGACCAGGAACGAAATTATAATATAACATGGACATAGAAAGTCCTTAGCTTGACTTATGAAGGATAATAGGTAAGTTTAATTTCTTGTCGACGAAAACTTTACGTTTCAAATTTTTAAAAATATTAAAAAGATAGAAGAAAGCACTCGATGTTTTGTATAATCAAACTTAACTTTTTGTGGATTTCTTTTGAATAACTTAGGCTCAAACCTGGTACCCTTAAGGCGAGGGTTGTCTGGTGGAGGAATAGTTTATCCAATTCCAGCTTTGTCCTCTGATGCAGGATTCCAAGCGCTGAATGCATCCAAGAAATTAAAAGAAGTTTCCCCAGTAAAACGTTTTCTTGGGGGGGGGGGGGGGGTCTAGCGAGGACTTCCAAAACAACGGGACGACGACAGGATATGTGCGGGTGGTGATCATGCACTTTAATCACCAAAAACACCAGGATTAACAAGAAGTGATGGCTTCAGATTTGTTGGAATTACACTTCTTCCAATGTAGTATATTGTTAGCAGGAATATCCAAAGCAGCATCAATATGTATATATAAAATACAAAAAAAAATGTGTGTGGCGGCCCAGTGCTCCGCTGGCCCGCTGGAACCGCCAAAAAATTCGCAACGTGGTGATTTATGATAACCTGTATGAATTTAAGACGTTACCACCAATTTCCTCAATAAAATAACTTCTTTAAAAACTCACCTCCCACTAGCTTTTATTTCAATAAAAACTATATGTCTTAATTTTCTCCACGTGATTGCTTTTAATAAATTACACACCGTAAGTATTAGTTTATAATCTTAAAAAAACACAAGAAGAATATTCTATAATTAACCATTTGATAAAAAAAATAATGACGCAAAGAAATAAATAAATTTGTAGTTATTTCTTACTTTTTCAATTTACTTTAAAAAAAGTTAAATAATTTTTCACAACACGAAAAAAATACGGTGTCATCCGAGCCCAAGACGACTGCTCGATTTCACTTTGGAGAAAGAAATGTCATTTGACTTCTACCCATGCAGGCTTAGACCAATGAACATGCCACTTTTTTTCATTCCATTTCCCCTCTCACACACAGTAAGGTCATACGGTGAAATACACCCGCTAGTTCATATTTTATTTTCTTATATTTTTCCTCTCTCGAGATGTCAGTGTGGTGGTGGCACTGATCTCTATAATACACTGGATAGTGTATTCCTTATAATGTATAACAGTTTCTTTGCTTCCATTTGAAGATGACAATTAGGTGGTCGGCTGCATAATTTGACGTCTGAATTACACAAAAAAAAAGTATTTTCCAGATAGGGATGTGCGATTTTGAAACAACATCGATCTCAACATCGAACCGAAAATATCGATGCTACTAAACATCCATGTTTTTTTCAGGTGTTTTTGTCTAAGTTTTTTCTTTGACCAAAGCAAAAAATGCGTCATGCTATGCTCTATGTATTTTAGCTTTCAAAATTTCTGGTGCCAGCTATTTTTTCTTAAGTTTCTTAAAATCGATTTAAGCTTTCATACAAATGAAAAATATGAAGTCATAAAGCAAGGTTTTTCAACATAGATATTGCAAAATAATGATGCACAGAAGCTTGTGTGCTAAAACCGCGTGTAAGTGGTATCTTTCAAGGCATCAATGATTTTAATGGGTGAAAATCGATGTTAAAATATGTATTTTGCATAATTAATATCAACAAATTTAATAAAATCAATTTTGCAAGGCAATTCATGGTGTTAAGCTGTTATGTGTGCCCTTTTTGAAATCCGATATTTCAAAATCTTGTTTCACACGAAGGTGTGCGCAAGAACTTGCATGGTGTAAACTGCGTGTTTTTGACCATCGATAAAATTAATTCGTGAAAATCGATATTAAATATGTATTTTGCAGTAATATTTCAAGGAATTTTGTGTAAACTGTTTTCTGTGGCTTTTTGGAATATATCGATATTGCAAAACACGAAGTTGTGTGCAAAAACTTGCATTGGTGTAAATTGGGTCTTTCTGAGCATCTATTATTTCTATGCGTGGAAATCGATGCTAAAATTTGAATTTTGCAAAACATATCGTCCACAGATTTTATAGAAGCAATATTGCAAGTATTTCATGCGTACACTGTTATTTAACGATATTGCAAGATATTTTTGCTTGCAAAAGTGTGTACAAAAACTTGTATGGTTTAAAATGCGTCTTGCTGAGCATCGATAATATTAATGCTTGAATATCGATGTAAAAATATTTCTTTTGCACAAATAAACACAAAACAAATTTGATGGAAGCAAAATTGATAGGCACTTCATGTGTTAACTTATATCTGTGCCTTTTTGCACATCGAAAGTTTCGTTGTGGTTCTGAATTTTTAAGTTTGGTTTGAGAGATCCTTTGATGATTTCCTTTTTCAAAAAATTCCAAATGTTACAGATGACTTAAAAACTATGAAAGTCACTCCATCTAGATTTTACTAGCAGAATCAATCATTTTCCTACTAACTTTTTGTTTGTTTTTTAGTCCGATGTTAATATCGATGTTGCAAAACATCGAAATCTTTAATATCGATATTTTGCAAATATGGATTAAAATCGCTCATCCCTACTTCCAGATGTCTATCTGAAGAAAGGGAAACTGACCATGATATGCAAATATAAACTTTTGTGGAAGTTTGTTTTATTATTTATTATCTTTAAGTTATTCACTGTGTGCATTTGGTATATTTTTTTTAGTATAATAATTACATAGTGGAATGAGATAAATCATTGCAGTTTGCGAACAAGTTGAGCAAAATAGCTACGAATAATTATGATGAGGAGGATGCGATTGCATATTCTGCCTTTTTTTAATGATTGTACCTCCTTGTCACACTCTTTACGTTTGTTATTCCGTTTCATTTACTAATTAGTGAATGAATTTAAATTACGAAAAAAACAAATGTTAGCAAACAGATCTCGGGGGTGAAACGAACGGAGAATTTATGTCTGTTTAATGGATTATCTTTGTATTACATGATATACAGTTATACTGGTATACAAAAAAGTGGTCAGCTTCATAATATAACAATTCTTCAAATGGAAGCAATATTTTTGTATCGATACACTATCCAGTGTTTTATAGAGATCAGTGGGTGGTGGGTTTCAATTCGCCTCAAGGCTTTTGACATTTCGAAAAACCTAACCTCCACCATCTGGTTTAGTTTCGTTGTTTTTTTTTCTGACACTCTCTAACAGATGGCGACACAAATGATAATCTAATCAGAAGTTCACATATGATCATATGGTGAAAAGTTGCGTGCAACCAAATCTGTTGATCGGGGAATTATCCTCAATCCATTTAAAAAAGGTTATTAAATCACTTGGCATTTCCATGAAATACCATGGATCACTTGCCCAAACCACCTGTGTATAGATCCTAGCTCCACTTTCCCTGAAAGTTGGATCTACCTCCCCGCCAAGTTTGCACAGGTTGTAAGAAATATTTTTTCTAATTGTTTCTTATTTCGAAGCATTTTAATGATAAAACCACAAACGTCAAAGTCATCACTCCGGCGCAATGACAGTTGGATAAAGACGCAAGTTGTTTAAGTTTTGACATTTATTAAAAGTGTACCGTCGAACTGACATTTGGAATTCTACGTGAATTGAACATTTTCCTAAATATGTCACAATGACAATGACAATGACAATGACAATGACAATGACAATGACAATGACAATGACAATGACAATGACAATGACAATGACAATGACAATGACAATGACAATGACAATGACAATGACAATGACAATGACAATGACAATGACAATGACAATGACAATGACAATGACAATGACAATGACAATGACAATGACAATGACAATGACAATGACAATGACAATGACAATGACAATGACAATGACAATGACAATGACAATGACAATGACAATGACAATGACAATGACAATGACAATGACAATGACAATGACAATGACAATGACAATGACAATGACAATGACAATGACAATGACAATGACAATGACAATGACAATGACAATGACAATGACAATGACAATGACAATGACAATGACAATGACAATGACAATGACAATGACAATGACAATGACAATGACAATGACAATGACAATGACAATGACAATGACAATGACAATGACAATGACAATGACAATGACAATGACAATGACAATGACAATGACAATGACAATGACAATGACAATGACAATGACAATGACAATGACAATGACAATGACAATGACAATGACAATGACAATGACAATGACAATGACAATGACAATGACAAAAAACTCTACTGTCAGTTTTTTTCCAACTGATGCTGCATACAAGGTAGCGACTTACTGGTATGTAGTAAGTTGCACTCACCTAGATTTTCTTATTTCTTCAACTCACCCCATTCATACATAGTGAATTATCCCCAACTTCTTATTTGTCACCTAAAAAGTTAATTTTGACTTGGCCTTTAATAAAATAACAAAAAATCCATGTAGACACAAGAAGTTTGACACTCATATTTTTTCGGATCCAAAACGTACCGATAAAGGTGGGTTGAAACTTGGTTGAAGAGTTGATCATCCATTTTGAATTAAATTCTATTATTATCTTTGGTCTTGGTCTCACAGAACACAGCCAACCGGAGATGCCGGACTCGCTCTTGGTAAATATGGTAAGTATTGTTTAATTATTTATTATTTGCGTTCATTTTTCTTTTATTTATGATTATACTAATCTTCCTTTCATTTTATTTTTAGGTTTTGTTTAAATTTGGATTCCTCGGCCAGGGCGACCACAACAAAATTTGTTCGTTGGTTGGATATACTCCATCCAGCGAATAAAAAAGGGACGCCAAGATTCCTGTGAGGGGGTGGGGAGTTAACCCACGACGATAAAGCCGGGCGAAACAAAAACAAAAAAGTGGTTTGGGTGTTGCGGCCAAATGCTAGTAAAAAAAACAATATTATTGTCATTTTCTTGAGTGTTTGTACTTATAGTTGTTTTTTTTTTCAGGTCTCTATTGGATTTAATGGGATTTAATGGGAACATCTGAGCAACACAAGTGGAGATCGTCACAAACTTATGGCAGTGCTAACATTTGGCCCTCGTGAGCATTACACAGCAAAAGCTGCGACCCCGTTGGTGCAAGTTTCGTGTCCAGCTTCTGAAGTGTTGAATGTCGACAGGCATAGTGGGCTAGGCATTGTTACTTGCAGTCAACCTGCTTCGAAGTAACAAGATTGGGCTCGCTAAACTATGAACCCCGAAGAATATAAATTATTGTCGCTGTGGCCATAGTTACAAAAAAAAACAACGATCAGAATACAATTTCAACCGGGCTGAAACACCATCTGAAGAAAGTCTTTGGCCGGTGCACTGAAGTTGTTATGATATAAACTAGAGGAGCACTTAGAACCTGGAACTGAAATCAGTTTGGAGACCGTTGGCTATATGGAAGAGGATGGTATTTATTCACTACGTTTAGACTCTTTATTGACACAATGTGCCTCCATCAAACTTTCTACCATTTAATTGCCAACCTACAAACATCGCCTGAATAAGAAGTAGGTATATTCATTTTATTTTGAATTTGATTAATTTGTTAAGTTTATTTACGTTTTTTTTTTCTTTTTATTTTAGGATCTACCGCTTCACCAAAAATGAAACCTAACACAATCGAGAGATAAATCACAGCTTGAAATTCATCAGTGTTTTGGACCGGCCGAACACGGAATTTTTTTTGAAAAAAAACCTCGCTGGCCTAATCGTCATCATTTCTTCGGTGAGTGTTCGTCGATTACATTAACTAACCAGTGTAATTAGTTTTTAATTAGTTTTTAACTAGTTTTTAATTAGTGTTTAATTAAAGAAGATTGTTTCCTTTTGGATTTACGTCACGGTAGATTTTATTTTAAATAAATAAATAACGATTCAATAAATAAATAAACGAAACAAATCAATAAATTAAACACGAATTACTAAATCTATATCACAGTTTGCATTATCACAGTTGGTTTTATTTTGATTTTTGGTATCACAGTTGATTCAGACTTTTGGATTATTTTTTTCATCAATCCAAACGAAAATTTGGATGTGCATGTGCATGCACTAAATACAAAAAAAAATGCTTTAAGCTAACAATTCTTCAATTACCTAGGTATGACAGGTTTCAGGTACTGTGTGAGCCATAAATATATCTTTGGTTTTGTTAATGGGACGCTACGATTATCAGGTACTACGGTGCTGTGTGATGTTTGGATAATAATCCAAAGCAAGAAAAAAAAGGTTCCTTTTAATAAAAGGGCTATTACTATTAGGTATGCGTGACAAATAAAGCTTAGTATAGGGGGATTTCAGTGCGGTGTATTTATTTTTTTTTTGCAAATAGATGAGTCAATTAGACAAAATCAGGGGGGCTATTCCGGTTCTATGATAAACGCGATGAAAAGTTTTTTCAGTGATAAATCTCAATTTCCGATCCTGGTTCAGTGAAAACGTGAAAACGTCTGTCAAACTTTTATCATATGAAAAGATATTTATCATCGAGAAATTTTGCCTGATAAAGCCTAATGATAAATTGAGAAGAACCAGAAACATGAATAAAATTTAAATAATGCACTTCTTTATTGATTTTCTTTGTTGTAAATAATTTGGATTTAGATCACTACACGTAAGTATTTTTGAATTATTGTGGACACACATATAAAAGTTTTTATTGATTGACTCATTCATTCCAAGCGAGCAAGTAAAAACCAAGATCTTTTTGTCTTATTTGGCAGATGGAATGTTCATTGGGAGGACGAGTGTAGGAATTTTTATCAAGAAATAAGTTCATATTGGTGTAAGCTCCCACAGATTTATTTCTTCGCAATATTTGTAGGTTTTCTTAAATAAAAAAAAAAGAATTATTGCAAAAATATAGTGTTTTTTAAGAGATACTTTTACAAACCAGTATCTGGCTCTTCTTTTTTTCATAGTAAGTAGTAAGGAAACACGGACAAAACATAGGTACGACACTTCAAACTTTATTAAATGTACCGATTTCAAAATGATTATTTAATAAATTGACTTAATTTATTCAATTTCACTGGAAATAATCTTAACAAACCACCAAATCATTCGTAAATATCGAAAAAACTTCTGTGAAATAATTTTTGTTTTCATTCAGCACACATTCAGCACAAAATCAGCTGATTTTTTCACTGGTATAACCAGAATCAACATTTTGGGAAAAATGATATGATAAAATGAAAAAGGTCTATGAAAACTCTCGTGATAAAAAACTTATCATTTCATTTTATCATAGAACCCGAATAGGGGCCCAGGTCGGTTTATTTTGAAAGCGATTAATCAAGATACCCAGTATAAGTTTTTAAGGACGGGTAGGGCTATATACAAATGTTTTTCAATTAGCTCGTTCAAGTTAAGTGGCTTTATTGATATAACTGTCTCGGTTCATTGTTTTATATCTTTGGCATGAAATATGCCAATTTTCTTGCCAGATAAATTCTCGAGCTCATACATTTGTCACCCTATTTGTTTGATAACTCGACACTTAACGTATTTAGGACACAGTTTTGCGGATAGGTTCTTGGACGAATCACTTAACACAAAGTTTCTTCGGTAGACTTCCTGTCCGGACAGGTATCGAACATTTCGCGTACGGGTATTATACGTTCTTGCGGACCTTTCGTTGGACTTTAGAATATTTTCCCGGATTCTTTTGCGAATGCACTCCAATCGATCGCGTCGAGGAAGGATCAACAACTTGCTATCGTTAATCGCGTTCAATTTTTGGGCTAGTTCATAACTGCTACCGTGCATAATCATGTTGGTCCCGAACAACGCAAAGTATGGAGATACCCCAGTAGAGTTATGAACTGCACTTCTCAAGGCGCAAGCAATGTCATTAAGATGGTAATCCCAATCACGCTGATCCGTCTTGAGATATGAACGAATTGCTGCTAACAACGTGCGGTTGACTCTCTCCGACGCGTTCGATTGAGGTGCATAGTTCGCGGTCCTAAAATGTTGAATTCCATATTTTTGCAGTAAGGTTTGGAATTCTTTCGCAAGAAACTGCTTCCCATTGTCGGAATGAATTATCCGTGGCACGCCGAACATGCTAAATACCTCCTGTTGTAGGAATTTCAAAGCTTTTAAGAAAACAAACTTCGACATATGGTCTAACACAACAAATACATAGGTATTACCTGACTTCGAGCGGGGATAAGGGCCCAAAAAATCGATATATAATTTTTCAAATGGACGATCAGAACAGTAGGAGTGGACAATAGGTGGACGCAAGACTTGATTTGACACTTTACATTCTTTACAAACAGAACAGTTAGTGATGTATTTGCGTACGTGTACTGTCATATTCAGCCAGTGAAAATTTTGTCGGATTCGATGTAGGGTTTTTGCAATTCCTCCGTGGGTTACTTGTGGGGGATTGTGGGCTTTTTTAATAATATCTTCAGTAAGACCTGACGGAACCCATAGAAGCCACGTGTGCTCTAGCATTGGTTCGTCGCCTGGGCTTCTGAAAGCACGCTTATACACAAACCCATCTTCGATCTTAAGATCAGGAAGCTCATCGGAATGATCTTTTATAGTTTGAATCAAACTCAGGTACTCATCGGAGTGAAACTCAGGGGAGTCTAAGTCGATGAGTGGGGCTACTTCTTCTATGGCCAGAGAATCTACTTGCACCCGAGAAAGAGTATCCGGAACGACATTCAGGCTGCCTTTTCGATGCTGTATGTCGAAGGCATACGACTGCAGAAGTAAACTCCATCTGGCTAATTTCCCACTCAGATCCTTCATGCTCATTAGCGGAGACTCGAGTGATCCGTGATTACTGTGAAGTCCATGCCCTCGACATACGGCCTGAACTTTTGCACAGCCATCACCGCAGCCATACACTCCTTCTCGGTTACACTAAAGTTTCTCTGACTTTTATTAAATTTTTGCGAGAAGAATGAAATAGGAACTTCTTCCTCCTCGTCGTTCTTTTGGAACAGCACTGCACCAATTCCCGCATCCGAAGCATCACACTGGATGTAAAAACGTTTCAAAAAATCAGGATGCGAAAGAACTGGTGCAGTGGTTAACTTCCGCTTCAGATCCTCGAACGTTCTCAACGCCTCTTCCGTCATTTTAAATGTTTCATTCCGCTTTTTCAGTAGGTCAGTCAAAGGTGCAGTCAGACTCGAGAAGTCTTTAATAAACTTCCGATACCACCCAGCTAAACCAAGCAACCGCCGAACCTGCCTTGGGGTATTGGGGACAGGGAAGTCCACAATGGCTTCCACCCTAGCAGGATCGGTTTTAAGCTGACCGCCACCAACTATGAAGCCCAAATACTTCAGCTCTCTGAAGCAGAACTTTGATTTCTTCATGTTGATGGTCAGGTTCGCTCTGCGTAAGAAGTCGGCTACTTCGCTTACCAGGGCGATATGCGTCTCGAAATCCGGCGCCATGATGAGTAAGTCGTCAAGATATACGAAGACACGATCCCTAAGTCGTGCAGGAATCACCTTGTCCATCAACTGACATAACCTTTGGGCTGCGTTACACAACCCAAAAGGCATGACAGTAAATTGGTACAAGGGTCTTCCCGGTACCGCAAAGGCAGTCTTTTCCCTACTCTGTTTCTCCAGCGGTATTTGCCAGAATGCTTCCTTTAGATCAATACTACTGATGTAGTACGTATCCGGTAGTCGGCTGAGGAGCCCTTCGATATGGGGGAGAGGGTTAGCATTTTTCTTTGTCAGTGCGTTCACCTTGCGAGAATCCAGACAAAGTCGATTCTTACCTGGTTTTCGCAAGAGAACCACTGGCGAACACCACGGGCTTTCACTCTCCTCGATAACACCGAGGCTCAACATCCGATCTAACTCTTCATACAAAATGGCTTGTACCGCTGGTGAGACAGGGTAGTGACGCTGTTTCACAGGGAGTGCATCTCCCGTATCTATAACGTGCTCCATGAGCGACGTCTTTCCAAGACCATCCCGGTCGAAACAAAGAAATCTCTGCCTGACTGCATCCAGTCTGGCCTGCTGATCAGCGTTCAGCTGATGAGCTTTCGAGATTTCTGACTCTTCAGTTAACGAAACTGAGCTGATAACGTTCGGTGCCAACCTGAACAACCTCCAAAAGTCCACGCCGAGGTAGATTTCCTGGTCCAAGTTGGGAACAAGGAAGAACGTTACCAGCTCTTCACTGTCCTTATATTTCACTCTGGCTTCTATTTTCCCCACTATCGCTTGACTTTTCCCGTCCGCCGTTTTTACACCAGATCGATACGCAGCTATAGGTAATTCAAGCTCTTTGACCAGCTGTAAGCAATTTTTGCCGAGGATGCTCACGCTGGCTCCGCTATCCAGCAAACCTAGAACCTCTTTACCACCCAATTTAATTTTCGCATAGGGCCTTGGGTCTGAGGCTAAATCTACTATAGTAGAAGAAATTCGCTTCCTCATTTCTTTTCGGGCCTTATATCTTCCTCTAGCTTTCAGGATCTTTTTATAAGGCTTATAAATCGCGCTGTTAAATATTCGGCTACGGGCCTTGTTATATTCGGATATTCTTACATGTAGGGGTTTTATATGGAATAAGTTTGGTTTTGTATCTTTTTCTGCATTTGTTCTTTCGGGCTTATCTTTTTTTAAAATTTTAATTGGATTTTGGCCCTCTTCCACAAGAGGACCTTCAACACTCTTCATTTCAGAACTGACTTTATATTGATAATTTGCTTTGGGTTCTGAATTTGGCTCGGACGTGATTCCCCCGGTGCCTTCACGTCCCTCGATCTGTTTCCCGGATTGCACCTGGTACAATGAGGGGTTTTCACACCTTCAAGTCCACACTTGAAACAAAACAGATTACGGACGTCAGACTCACACTCAAAATATGAGTGTCCTTGAATTTTGCAGTTCCAGCAAACAAAGTTCGAAGTATCTGTATACTTTCGTGGAGGGAGTTTTTGACGAGCCCCACCAAACTGCAAAGCTGCAAGCTGTTCGTCTGAATGCTGGTATGCGTCATCGTATTCTATCTCATTAGCTGTATATTTCACTTGTGGCTTTGAGAACTTGGAAAATTCTTTCTCTTTCCTTGGAAAAGCGGACTCCACATCCTTGCACGCGTTCCTCAGCTGATCCAAGGAGTAAATTGGCATTGGATATACCAAATTGACAAAACGGTCGTTGAGACTCTTCTTGAGAATTCGGACCAATTCCACTTCTGGAATCGGAATTCTCATTTGGGACTTGATTCTGTTTACGGCTGCCAAGAAATCGTCGATATTCTCCGAGAAACCCTGTTTGCGGTCTATTATCTCACGCATAATGTCATAATCGGACCGATTATTCTTGAACTGGCGCATCAGAGCTTCTCGAAGAGTAGGCCAGTCGGGTCTATAATTGTTTCTCTGAAATTGCCAGAACCAGTCGTGGGCATTTCCAGAGAGCAAAAGATGGAAATCACGCAAGATTTCTGCCCACGGACACTGGTACTGGCTCTGCAACGTCTCGAGGCGGAAAACGAAGTCTTCAACCGTTAAAGTTGCCGGCTGGCCTTCGAATTTAAGACCCCATTTATTTATCTTAATTGGTGCCTTAAATCCAGAAGACAACAAATGATGTGGATACATAGGTTGGTAAGGGTACGAATTTGTTTGGTTCATGGTGGAGTAGGTCGACTCACATTCAACTCTCTGAGGAATCCATTAAGCTGGCTTTGGATCTCATCCTTCAGAGTATTCGTCACCTCACTATGTACAGTTTGCTTGTAAGTAGAAAGCGCTTCAACAATAGCCAAGTTTACATAGGCCTTAAAATCTTCGGGGATTATATTTCTCTCTTTCCTTTTACTTGCAGGAGGTCTTTGTGAAAGGCTGTCTAGAATGTCTCTATACCCACCCCCGGTATTAAGATTCGCGCTAGTTTGTCCAGGAGGAAATCCACTTCCAGGATTACGCCTAACTGTTTGGTTCAACGAATCAACACTTTCACGTGGAGGCAAGGCTTCGGCACCACCACCACTGAGATTACTGAACGAGGGAGTGGAAACAGAATCGATGGTATTTGAAGTTTGACCATCAAGTGGCCGACTAGAACTAACGGCGGGTATATTTGATGTTGAACGGACCTGCCTATCTGTTGTGAGAGGGGAATGCATTACTCGACGTCTTTTGGTAACATCTAAGTTTTGCCTAACGATCTAGTCAATCTAACATTTCCATCTATTTCAGAATCTCTTATGATCCTTTGGATGCGATCATCGTCATCTCTACCGTTTGGAAACATTTTTTTAAAAGTACAATAAAGGTGAACTAAACAACAAAAAATGAAAAATTTTAACAAAAACAACAGGTGAGTTTTCTTAAGAAACTGATTTTTCTTGAAGAAAACTAACGCTAAACGTAGTAAATTTAAGAAATTTAGAGTAAATTAACTTAAGTTTTCTTAGAAAAAAGCGAAAGTATTTTTCTTTCGAAAACAAGTAGTTTTAAATAGTATAAGCAATAAATGATTAATTTTTAAGTATAGTTAAGGAGTAGTTTTTAAGAGTAGTTTTTAAGAATAGTTTTAAGGAGTAGTTTTAAGATAAATGCCTAAAATTTTCAGTTGCTAATAAACAAAAAGTTTTTCGTATATAGCAAAAAAATGAAAGTGTTTTATCATTACTTAACTGGATTTAACTTGTTTTTTTTCACAATCAAATGTTTTTGAAAGCTTGTATTAACAAAAAGGGTAGCTGGTTTGTTTTTGGTTTGTTTCATATGAATTCGGGGTGCTTCAAGTAGCATCTACGGTGGTTTCGTGACGGTATGGTATGATGGTATGACCTTACTAGTGGCATCTTTCGAGACTAGACATCAGACGGACAGAATTAGATTCCTTGAAGTGGTGATGTATGAAAAGGATTTACAAAAAATAGAGAATTCACGAAAAGACAAAAAGTAGTTTACCTCACTATTCCCGCGATCCTGGTCAGTCTCTTAGAACTTTGCCAGAAGACTTGAAACAGTAAAGGAAACGAAAAACAAAAATGAGAAAATCTCAAAGAAAGAAGATGAAAGAAGATAAGATTGGAACGGTGCAGCGATGTACAACGACCCGTCACACACGGTCACCGTATCCAAATAGAAACTTAAGAAGACAAGACATGAGGAAAGAAATTGAAATTTAGAAGTAAAAAGTTGAAATCAGGGATAAGGAATTTAGGGAAAACGAGACTTAGAAAAAGTGGCTGAACTGGCTGCAAGTTTTCGGAGTTCGTCGCAATTCACCATAGTCAGAGACTTTCTAGGTGAAGACATACGAATCCAAAAACCCACATCCAGTCCAGTTTTAGAAGAAAGAAAACACTCACTAACCGCAGTCACTGTGGATTTTCAAAAACTCGTCGCAATTTATCGAAGTACGTCAAAGACCTTCTTGATAAAGACTTACGAGTTTGAAAAGCCACAGTAAGTTTGGTTCGACTATCACAAAACGAAGACTACCAAAAATATTAGCTTAAAGCCAATACGTTGGGCGCCATTTTGTTGCGAGGCAAGAGGAATCAGAGGAAGGTTGGGAAAATGAAAAGGTAGGAAAAATAAGGAAAGGTCAGGAATTTTGGAAAAGGAAGAGTTCAGAAAAAGGGAACGGGTGCTAAGTTCCGGGGAACGCGGCCTGCTTGCGATGCTCGGCTTGAACTCGCCGGAATGGGGGGGAACTTGCCCCCGAAACATAACCTCACCTGCAACGAAAAACACAAATCAGGCCTGGTAATTTTTCATCAAAATGACTGCGGACAGACGATATCACCACTTCAAGGCACTGCTGGTGTAAATGCAGTGTGGCCAAACCCACCCAACCTAGGAATCCTGCGGCTATGTTGGGATTCCCCCAAAAAAGACGATGACCAGCTTCCGGTCATACCATCTTCACCATAGTAGCTTTGCTACTATCCACACCCCTGAAAATTAAGACTTTAGTCCATCATGATTCCTTTTCAGAAATCAAAGAAAAGTGTTCGTTTCATCCAAAAGAGACGATTGAAGTTTTATTTATAGCTTGTCTTAATTCTCGATCTAACATTTGATTTAAATATTTAGACAACGTAATGTTTGAGAGCTTGAACAAAAACTAATATTATTGAATTTAAGAAATTAAACTAAATCGGATTATTAATTCTTTTACAGCTGAAAAAGTATAATCAAACGCAAAACAAAAACAATGTGAAAGAGATTTGTTTCCCAAAAGAACTTTCATAAAACTCAGAAACAGTAGCCTTTCTAACACGCAGGACTACTAGGACACCTCAACAATTCCCTACCTTCTAAGAGCTCTATGGAGGTGGAATATTACGCGTATAAAGAAACACAACAACACAAAAAAGAGTAATCAAAATGATAGGCCCTGCAAATCAATCTGTTCACTTACAATATGATTTGATAAATATAAGAAAAATGAAAATTTTGATATTGAATAATAATATAAATATAAGAATAATAATATGAAAAAAACATATGAAAAGTATAATATGAGTATAATATGAGCAAAAACTTTTAATGGCTAAAAAAAACTTCACGTCTCGTAATTCAACAAATAAGTTATAATCTGGAACAAACAGCGACCAGGAACGAAATTATAATATAACATGGACATAGAAAGTCCTTAGCTTGACTTATGAAAGATAATAGGTAAGTTTAATTTCTTGTCGACGAAAACTTTACGTTTCAAATTTTTAAAAATATTAAAAAGATAGAAGAAAGCACTCGATGTTTTGTATAATCAAACTTAACTTTTTGTGGATTTCTTTTGAATAACTTAGGCTCAAACCTGGTACCCTTAAGGCGAGGGTTGTCTGGTGGAGGAATAGTTTATCCAATTCCAGCTTTGTCCTCTGATGCAGGATTCCAAGCGCTGAATGCATCCAAGAAATTAAAGGAAGTTTCCCCAGTAAAACGTTTTCTTGGGGGGGGGGTCTAGCGAGGACTTCCAAAACAACGGGACGACGACAGGATATGTGCGGGTGGTGATCATGCACTTTATTCACCAAAAAAGCCCGGATTAACAAGAAGTGATGGCTTCAGATTTGTTGGAATTATACTTCTTCCAATGTAGTATATTGTTAGCAGGAATATCCAAAGCAGCATCAATATGTATATATAAAATACAAAAAAAAATGTGTGTGGCGGCCCAGTGCTCCGCTGGCCCGCTGGAACCGCCAAAAAATTCGCAACGTGGTGATTTATGATAACCTGTATGAATTTAAGACGTTACCACCAATTTCCTCAATAAAATAACTTCTTTAAAAACTCACCTCCCACTAGCTTTTATTTCAATAAAAACTATATGTCTTAATTTTCTCCACGTGATTGCTTTTAATAAATTACACACCGTAAGTATTAGTTTATAATCTTAAAAAAACACAAGAAGAATATTCTATAATTAACCATTTGATAAAAAAAATAATGACGCAAAGAAATAAATAAATTTGTAGTTATTTCTTACTTTTTCAATTTACTTTAAAAAAAGTTAAATAATTTTTCACAACACGAAAAACTTAACTGAATATTTTTCAAATTAATTTATGTTTCAAATCATTAAAATTGAACCAGTTTATGTTTCAAATCATTTTTAAAATTGAATAATGGCTGCAGGTCTTTTATTGGTGGAGTTTGGCAAATTGTTGTGCGATAAAAAAAAAAAAAAAAAAAAAAAAAAAAACATGTATAGGTTCTTATATAATGTACATATGTATGTATATTAAATATTTAAATTATTATCATAATATAATTTTCAAATAATTTTTTCAACTATTTACTTATCCATTATCTAATTTTAATATTATTATTACACTTTCATTAATATCCGTAACGTAATTCCACCACAAGGCTTAATTTTCTAAAAGATGTTAATCTTAATGTTAAGTTCTTTTTTATCAATAAATACAAATACAAATACAAATACGAAAAAATACGGTGTCATCCGAGCCCAAGACGACCGCTCGATTTCACTTTGGAGAAAGAAATGTCATTTGACTTCTACCCATGCAGGTTTAGACCAATGAACATGCCACTTTTGATGTGTAAACATCTTAGCGCTCGGTATGGGTAAAATTGAAAATCGGATATAACGGATATGGGCTCACGGTTCCGTTTGGAACCATTTTGTTTGTTGTAGGTAAGTAGAACTCTGTAAACTCGAATAGGTAAGGTAGTTTTCAAATAGCAAATACCAAAACCATTAGGTAGGTTTTGGTATTTGCTAAGTGGAGTGAATTCCTTACACCCCGACTCCACAGTAGATAATTTCTCTCAGAATGTTCGTCTTGACATTAAATATCGAATGGAGTCACTCCGTTTCATATCTTGATTGGATGTCAAGATGTAAATATCTTGACAGAGATATTTGACATACATTTTGCCAGGTGAAGATTTTGTTGCTTTTTTTCTAGAAATTTAATTTTTTATTTCATTATTTTGTATCCATATGCTGCTTTTGATGTTAATCTCTGTAATGGCGAGTGACAATTTTGGTTTGTGATATTAAGTGTTATTTGCAATTTCTTGATTTGAAATGTCATAACATGATTTGCCAAGTGGCGCATTCTTTTATGTTTCTCTAGTATTGGCTGTGGTTAATGTGTCAAAAAGAAGTGTTGTAATGTCATATTTAAAAAAGTTACTTTGAGTTACTTTTCATTTATGAACGACAAAAGCTAAAAATATGGCTGATCTGTCAAACAAATTGGGTGAAAAAAGTCGAAATAGATTTGGAATTAAAAATCTAGAAGAAATTGGGATTTCATTATTAAAAAGAACTTTTATCAGCACTTCGAAAATGCATACATTTTTCAAATTAAATTTAATTTCACTTCATTCTAGCACAAAATTGAATATTTAAGCAAAAATATTTCCAATTTTTTTTATCATTCATTACTTGCACAAATTTCTTTACTAGAAATCGACCAAATCAGATTAAAAAGGTCGCAAAACCTGGGAAATTTTCCAAACTCACTATCGACGGTAAAATCAATAAAAATAAAAATATATTAGCTTTATATTTTCCCCCAGATCTGATCTGGATTGTATATGCATACATGTATTACAAAAACAACACAAAATTCGACCTTGCTTTTGGATTTCGATTTGCAAATTTATTCTGACCATACACCCTTTGTACTTCTTTGCAAAAATGAGTTTTTTCTCTCACAGGTAGATGGCTTTTTGTGTTGAAGATAGGGAGAAAATAGAGAATAGAGTAGAGAGAAAATACAGAAACAAAAGGATAAACGGGGATCGGATAGGTATATAACACTCTTGTCGCACTGGGATCCTGTTTTGTTTTATTATGATAATCTAATCCGGATCAGATCTGGGGGATAATAAAATTAAACTATTACATTTTACAAAAATGAGATCAATTACAAACCGAACGATCGAGAAGCAAACAAAAGATAACTCAAAATGAAAACATCGTGATTTCAGCTGACGGATTTACCATTTCAACTCAGTATCAAATAGATGAGTTGGAAAAATGTACTCAAAGTTACTTTTTGACACTTTAACTTTGAATCCAGGAACAACTTTGTGACGTCATAAAGTTAATTGAAGTAGCTTAATTTGTGATGGTTTATTTGCGGAGGAGTTTTCTCGTAAGGAGTTTTTTAATGGGTAAATTCATTATAATTTGTGTCGTGCAACCATTTTGTTTTAGGCTATGTCCTAATTGGACAAAGATCGCGCAACCCAGCGATGAGCTTCGGTCGGTCGCATCGCTTGTTGATAGCGCTACCAAAATGTGTGTCCTATTACCGATCGCTTCTTAAAACCGCGCGTGGTAAGTGGATGTAAACACACTATCGGGCGACCACGAAGGTGAATTTTGTATGTGGTTTCCTATTTGGAGTTTGCACCAGATAGATAGATAGATAGATAGATAATAATTTTATTTCATACAAAGGTTTAACAAAAACATTGTTTATGCTGGTATAAAATTATTTATGACAATAACATAAAGTTGCCTGTCAGGTTCAAAAAAATTGACTGTTACAAAATTAAACTTAGTGAGTTTATTAAACTATGAAAATTCATTTATAATTAGATAGCGATATTTTAGTGAAGCTTTCAAATACTTATAGAGATTTAGGTAGCAGCTGCCATTTAACACGTTTAAATATTGCGACCGGGAGAGTACGTCATTTCCAAGATATGTTCTTCTATACCCTTTGAAGACTGGGCAGATTCCAACGAAGTGAAAAGTATTTTCAGAGGCATCCAAGTTGCAAAGTGTGCAGAGACCATTAGTATTTCTTTGAAAGGACCTTCCATTCAGATTGAGAAGCCCACTGCGAGTCTTCAAGATGAGACAAATCATATCACGAGGGTTTGAATCGTCAAAGTAATTTGGCACTTCAGAATATAGCAGATTGCAGTAATCATCGTGAAACTGGGATTGATTGGCATCGCTTATAAATTTGGTCCAATGTTTTTCTTTGAGCTTTGCTATTAGAATTTTATGCAATCCTTGCCACTCATGCAAACTCACGGTGAAAGTAAAATCTATCGATGTTTCGTGGAAAAGATTCAGCCACTCCTTAGCCCAAAAAATCTTCTTTCTTATAATAATTTCGGACAAAATCCTTGGTAGTCTACCACTGGGAAGATTAAGTGTTTTCCGGATATATGAAAAATGTAGGTTGAGAGTCGTTAGAAAGGCTTTAGTGAGTCCAGTTTCGATGTGTAGAACGTAATTGGGCGTGTTTTCTGGTAGAAGAAAACATCTTTTAATAAAGAAACGTTGTAGCTTTTCAACTTGTATGTGTTCGCTAAAACCCCATACCTGAGCACAGTACAGCATGATTGATCTTGTAGCAGCATCATGAATTTTAAATTTAGCTGAATGTTGAACTGACTTATTTCTTAGCAGTTTGGACCATGTAGCGTTAATGGAGTTTTTTGATGTTGCCAGCCTATTATTAAGATGCTCATTCCAAGACATATTGAAATTAAAAACGACTCCCAGATATTTATATTGGTTTGACACTGTAACTTCAGTGCCATTGAAGAACCATTTCTCACATGCAGCTCTACGTCCTCCATTTCGAAAAATTACTATTTCAGATTTTCCAAGATTAACTTCAAGACTCCACTTGTTGCAATATGTTATAAAGCTGTTTATTATTTCTTGAAGCTTTGAAGGGTCGTCCGAAAGAAGCACAATGTCATCGGCATATAAAAGGGCATTAATTCCAAGATCTTCTAAAAATAATCCAAAGGGTAGATTCTCATGGAGATCGTTTAAATATATAACGAAAAGCAGAGCACTTAAGACGCATCCCTGTCTGACACCTTTGTTGAAAGAGAAGAAGTCGGATAAATTTTTACCATCCCAAACAGCAGCTGAAGTATTCATGTAAAGTGCTCTAATAATGGTAACCATTTTTGAAGAAATTCCCACTGTAGAAAGTTTATAAAATAGTGCGTTTCTATTAACGTTATCGAAAGCAGCTTTAAGGTCAATAAAAAAGGCATAGAGCTTCTTCTTCTGATTAAGTTGAATTTGTATAAGGCATGATAGATTATACACCTGGTCGACAGTAGAATAGTTAGATCTGTAAGCTGCTTGAAATTCATGAATTGTGTTATTCTCTTCTAACCAAGTTGTAATTCTGTTCAGAAGTACAGTGGTAAATAATTTATAGAGCGTGTCAAGAAAAGACAGTCCTCTATAATTAGACACCACATTTGCATCTCCTTTCTTGAACAATGGAAAAATAATCGATTTTGTGAACGATTCTGGAACGGTTGCAGTTTCAAATATTTCAACAAATAATTTGTGAATCTCGATGACTAGAGACGGGCTTGCATTTTTATAAAATTCGTATGGTATTCCGTCCATACCTGGGGCTTTAAGTTCTTTTGAAGTCGAAATCGAAGAGTAAACTTCATCAAGTTTAATGATGCGGTCTAACTGAGGCGACTGGATTCGAGGAAGACTTGCGCTAATAGAATCACAGGTTGGTGATGACGTTAGCAAGTTATGAAAATATGATTTGAATTCAGTGGCTGATAAAAATGTAGGTGTATTAAAAGTAATTCCACGTATCTCTCTGGCAATCTTCCACCACTCCCTGGCTGAATTAACATGTTTTAAACTATTTGCTAAGTTTTGAAAATATGCTGCCTTCTTCATTTTACACAAATTCCGATATTTTTTGTTAGCAGAGTTGTAATTCTTCGTGCACGTATCAAGGTTAAACTTTCGAAACGCTTTTAGGTGTTTAAACGCTGCTTTCCTGGCCAAATAACAGGCTAAGTCAAACCAGGGCTTCTTGGGCTCAAACTTAATTTTTTGGGTTACAGGTAGACCGTTTGCTTCATATATGCAGTTTTTGATAGCATTACAATGCACTTCAATGTTATTAGTTTCTGTAATTTTCAATGGAACGAGTGCCTCAAGATTTGTTTTATACATAGAGCATCTATTTTGAATCCACTTTATTCGAGGAAGGGTGTTCAAATTATTCCTACGAGTTGTTGTTTCAGCAGTTTGCAAAGTGCAAATCAGTGGCATGTGATCGGAGAATGTTTCACAACCTACGAAAAAATCATTTACCATACTCGATGCGGCATAAGAAGGACAGCAATAGTCGATAACTGATGATCCTCTACTGCTTATAAATGTATATTCTCCACTTTTGTCGTTGTAGCCTCGTCCATTCAGAATGTATGCACCAATATCTTCAAGAAATTCTATGAGACTGTTACAGTTACTATCGCAGGTTGAATCTTTTGAGCACCTTGATTCTTCAACAGAAGCTGGAGGAATAGAGTTGAATTCTACTGAACCTTTTGTACCGGTCCTTACGTTTAAATCACCACCGAGAATAAAGTTGTTGGAATCAAATGTTGAGAAAAAATTTTTCAAAGCTGCAAAGTCTGTATTCCAATGACTACAGTTCAAATAGATTGGTATCAAATTCAAAAGATTTCCATCAAAGTAGCCTCGCAAGATTACAGTGTCACCAAAATGTAAAAACTTTAGTTTATAGATAGATTCGATGTCCTTTTTGTAGCCAAAAATACAACCCCCGCTAGCTCTCCCAAATTTATTTGTTTTTGTTGCAGGGATCCATATAATTTTGAAGTTAGGGAAGACAAGACCAGCGACATTATAAAATAAAACCTGACAGGCAAAGGGCTGCTAATTATTATTAACCCGGTTATTAGATAATTTTAAATTGACAATATAATCCGAGTTGATTTTATGCAAAATACTAGTAATGAATTCCTTGTCAGCTTCATTAAATGTTGAAATTATACCATCTTTGCTGCATTTAAAACGACGTCCATCGACCAAAAGGGTCCACCGTTTAATTTCTACCCGCAGACTAGGGTCAGCTCTGAAGAGGCATCTCTTTAACTGACGAAGATGATAATTTTCAGCTCGTTCATTTTGCGTAAGGTCTTTATTTATAGATATTGCAGAATTTTTCAACCGAATAGATGAGGACAATACAGATTTTACATCATTCATGTTGGAAAGTTCAAAAATGTACGATGCATTTCCTTGATCAGTGGAGCTGATTTTTTTAATGTTGTTCGTAGTTGCAGATACGTTAAGGGTAGTGTTACAGATTTGCTGAAACTCCTGTCTGGCTTCATCTACACTTTTTGCACTTAATCCTCTAACGATAACATTCAGCCTTTTAGAGTATTTCTCTGCCTCTTCTATTCTTTTCTCGAGTTTAAGTTCACCCATTTTAAGCTTCTCAATTTCTTCCCTTAATTGTTTGTTCTCCGCTTCCAGCACTGCAACATGTTCAAGAACATTGTTGACATCATTTTTTGTAGCGATATCTTTCAATTTAATATCTAAAAGAGCATCTATTTTGGATAAAAGTGTATCGGCATTGGCTATAGTTGTATTGTCCATATCAACGTTGGGGCAGCTTTTTTTTACAGAATATGCTTCTGGTGATGTCTCTTTTAACGATCTTTTTGAATTTGAATTATTAACGCTCATGGAGAAGGTGTTCACGATAGATGATCAGAAAGGTTGCAGTACGGACTACAATACAATGATATTGGTTGTTGTATTTGCTAATAATATTTCCAGCAGTAACAATTTTGAAAAGCTTTTAACAATGTAAACAAATATTTATTCTGCGTGGGCGAAGAAGTGCGACGAAAAGGAAATGACGATGGATGAGCGAAAGACAAGATTTTGATTTCGGCGAATACTCTTGCGGTGAATTGTGAAATGTATTTGTATACTCTCTACTTGAATATATGAACTACTCACACAAATAATCTTCTTGCTGTTCACGTTGGAGAAAATACAGACGCACTCCACTGAACCACAGAACTTTGAATTTAGTTTATTTGAGTTTATTTATCAATTCTTTTTTTCAATTTTACGAACTTAAGCTTAAATTCACTAAAGATCTTGTAAAAGTAGATGGTTGCCACACTTTGTTTTCAATGAAAACAGCACAGTTTTTTAATTCTTAAGCTTCTTACACGTTTTTAAAGAGAATTTTCTAAGAGCTAAATTTAGACACAACCATTCACTAGGCTAGTTATTATCTGCAAGTTTGCACCATACCTCAATGTCAGAGTAAACAAAGCTAGTATTGAATGTACAAGAGAGACTTTTCAAATGCGCCAATCACAAAATATGATGATTGCGAGGTTCAATAAATATATAACTATAAATCTAAAACAATAACAATTCTAAAACCCCACCTTGATTGCATTGAATCTATTTTTGAAACAATCCCAACATTTATCCCATAAAATGAAGATTAATTAAGATTCATTTATCATATTTTCCTTGAAATCCGTTGTATTGTAGTGCGATCAAAAACAAACTCGCTTGATTTTAAGCAATTAAACAACTTCTTGTAGCGTCGGTCGCGCAAATTCAGTACCTGATTAGGACATTTCCCTTTAGGTATTGAGTTTGTTTTTGAAAGCTTGTGTGGAATAGCTTGAGCGATCTCAAAACAAGCATGTGCGACTGTTATTTAATGTTATTTAATTATTTTATAATTAGGTGGGGTTTTAGAATTGTAATTTTTTTAAATTTATAGTTGTACATTTGAACATGAACATCGCAATCATCATATTTCGCAATTGGCACATTTTAAAAATCTCTCTTGTACATCAAGATTAGCTGTAAACATTTTATTTACTCTTAACAACATTGAGGTTTGGTGCAAACTTGAAAGAATAGAAAACCATTTTTATACAAAATTCACTTTTGTGGTCGCTCGATAGTGTGTTAACATCCACTTACAATGCACGATATTACTTAGGAGCAATCGGACACACATTTTGGTAGCGCTATCAACAAGCGATGCGACCGACCGAAGCTTATCGCTGGGTTGCGCGATCTTTGTCCAATTAGGACATAGCCTTAGCGCTTGTATTACAGATTCCTAGTTTTTGCCATACGTGGTAATGACCCGATCCCTTACCTTCAGGTGAAAACGAATGTTTACACATCTTGCACGCGAGTCCTGGTACTCACACATTTTTTTTTTCATTCCATTTCCCCTCTCACACACAGTAAGGTCATACGGTGAAATACACCCGCTAGTTCATATTTTATTTTCTTATATTTTTCCTCTCTCGAGATGTCAGTGTGGTGGTGGGTTTCAATTCGCCTCAAGGCTTTTGACATTTCGAAAAACCTAAGGCCCAATTCACATAGAACTGGCTTGAGGTTTTGGTGTGGTTCTGGCTTGCTGCATACATATTCCACGTTGTGGAATTCACATGTTCTCTTATGAGATAATACACACACAGATGACGAGGCGAGGGTATGGTGTCACATGCCATCGCCACACCATATTGAAAACTCCAGTGGCCTACGTAAACGTCACGCCACAATGAAATCTCTCAGTCAAATGTCAAATTGTCAGGCATTAAAAAAAAAATTAAATGTGATTGAGTTCAATAAAATCTAAAAAAAATGAATTCTGCAATTAAATGCAAATACATGAAGATTAATGTAACTACGGGAGGACAAAATTACTGCAGCAGGAGCGTGCAACACCAAACATGGCAAAAAATAGACCAACAATTCAAGGCAATTGTTTTGTTTTTATTTTTCATTTATTTTCTGTGTAGAAGCCATTTTCTTGTGAAGTGTTCATCTGTTTGTGTGTGTTTGTCTATTGCTTTTCTGTCAAATAACCATTCCCTGTCACTTCTGTGTGAACAAAGCTCACCACAACCACACCACGCCCGTAGCAGGCCAGAACCACACCGGCACCATAAGCCACTTCTGTGTGAATCGCGCCTAACCTCCACCATCTGGTTTAGTTTCGTTGTTTTTTTTTTCTGACACTCTCTAACAGATGGCGACACAAATGATAATCTAATCAGAAGTTCACATATGATCATATATGGTGAAAAGTTGCGTGCAACCAAATCTGTTGATCGGGGAACTATCCTCAATCCATTTAAAAAAGGTTATTAAATCACTTGGCATTTCCATGAAATACCATGGATCACTTGCCCAAACCACCTGTGTATAGATCCTAGCTCCACTTTCCCTGAAAGTTGGATCTACCTCCCCGCCAAGTTTGCACAGGTTGTGAGAAATATTTTGTTCTAATTGCTTCTTATTTCGAAGCATTTTAATTATAAAACCACAAACGTCAAAGTCATCACTCCGGCGCAATGACAGTTGGATAAAGACGCAAGTTGTTTAAGTTTTGACATTTATTAAAAGTGTACCGTCGAACTGACATTTGGAATTCTACGTGAATTGAACATTTTCCTAAATATGTCACAATGACAATGACAAAAAACTCTACTGTCAGTTTTTTTTCCAACTGATGCTGCATACAAGGTAGCGACTTACTGGTATGTAGTAAGTTGCACTCACCTAGATTTTTTTATTTCTTCAACTCACCCCATTCATACATAGTGAATTATCCCCAACTTCTTATTTGTCACCTAAAAAGTTAAGTTTGACTTGGCCTTTAATAAAATAACAAAAAATCCATGTAGACACAAGAAGTTTGACACTCATATTTTTTCGGATCCAAAACGTACCGATAAAGGTGGGTTGAAACTTGGTTGAAGAGTTGATCATCCATTTTGAATTAAATTCTATTATTATCTTTGGTCTTGGTCTCACAGAACACAGCCAACCGGAGATGCCGGACTCGCTCTTGGTAAATATGGTAAGTATTGTTTAATTATTTATTATTTGCGTTCATTTTTCTTTTATTTATGATTATACTAATCTTCCTTTCATTTTATTTTTAGGTTTTGTTTAAATTTGGATTCCTCGGCCAGGGCGACCACAACAAGTCAGAACCATACTCCAGAGTAAAACCTATACCTATCCGATTCCAGTTTATTTTATTGGAATCACAATAATTCGGCGTTGAAGCCTTTCATCAAACTACTTATCGTTTCGTAAGAGTCCATATATGTATTTAATTCTGAACGTGTTCATTGTAAGAAACTTCATTTTGTTTTATCGAATAATAAATTCTTCTTCTTGTTTAACCTTCCTTGTAAGTACACGCGTTTTCTTTCACTCTGCAAATTACAGGTTATGGGCCCAGCCATTATTAATTAAAAAAAAAAATAGAAGAAAAGAAAAATTCTTTAAATTTTAAAGTTTCCTCAATCAGTTTTTTTGAAAAATCGGAAGATGTCGAAGTCGGATAGCAACCTTTCGTTCGAGAAGCTGCTGGGACGGCAGAATTACTGCAATTGGAAGATTGCAATGCAGGCTTTTCTCGATCTAGACAATTTGTGGTCCGGAGTCATGGAGTATGACTTAGACGAGAACGGACAGCCTAAAACTGCGGTAGACATGGACAAAGATAGAAGGGCAAGAAGCAAAATTACTCTTGCGATTGACTCAATTTGCTACATCCATATTCAGAACGCCATGTCAGCGAAAGATATGTGGCAGAAGTTGGCGGATGCCTACGAAGACAATGGTCTGACGCGTCGTGTTGGTTTACTTCGAAAATTGATAACCACTTCTTTGTCAAACTGCGGTTCGATGGATCGCTATGTGAACGAAATTATATCGTCTTCACAGGCGTTGAACGGTATTGGTTTCCCAATCAACGAAGAGTGGGTAGGTACACTACTTTTGGCGGGCTTATCAGAAGAATATCGCCCGATGATTATGGCGCTTGAAAATTCTGGCACCAAAATTACAGCTGACACCATTAAAACAAAACTTCTTCAAGAAATGCAGCCCGGAGAAAGTGAAAATGCAGCATTTTTCTCGTCGAAGCACCACAAGTGGCAGCCCAACAACAAACAAAAGCGGAAAGGACCGAAATGCAGACGGTGCAACAACTTCGGGCATATCGCAAAGAATTGCCAAGTTTATTCTAGCGACGGTGGTAAGAAATATAATGCATTTGGTGTGGTGCTTTCCACAATTGGCCTTGGAAGTCGTGATGAATGGTTTTTCGACTCGGGGGCAACATCACACATGACGTCGTTACCCGATGTTCTTCTAAATTCAAAAAGAATGGCAGGCAAAGTCATCGTGGCAAATGGAGGCGAAATGAAAATTGAATCAACCGGCAAAATTTTACTGAGAACTGGCAAAAAGGGCAATGACGATTTGGTTGAGGTTAGTGATGTGCAGCACATTCCCGATTTAACCACAAATTTGTTGTCTGTTAGTCGCATTGTAAAGCGAGGGCACACCGTTGTATTTCAGAGCAAAGGGGTTGAAGTGCTCGATCAAAATAAAAAGGTAATTGCAACTGGTACTCTAACAAATGATTTATTTCGATTAGACACAGCACCACCGAACAAAGCACTAACTTGTGGCTCAACAACAACCCGAGAACTCTGGCACAGAAGAATGGGCCACCTGAATTATGACAGCCTGAACAAATTAAACAACGGCTTCGCCAATGGAATCAATTTCTCCAACAAAATCGAAAAGGATTGCAAAATTTGTCCTATTGGCAAACAAATAAGACTACCTTTCAAGAAGCAAGGTAAGAGAGCTAATGAAATTTTAGAAATTGTGCATTCGGACATCTGTGGTCCAATGGAACATGAGTCTCTCGGAGGCAATCGTTATTTTTTATCGTTCATTGACGACTTTACGAGAAAAATTTTTGTATACCTTTTAAAAACTAAGTCAGCACACGAAGTGTGCGAAAAATTTCAAGAATTTATAAGTTTTGTTGAAACCCAAAGTGGTAAGAAACTAAAAAAGATCCGTACAGACAACGGAAAAGAGTTCTTAAACTCAAAATTGCAAAGCATAATTAAAAAAAAGGGTATTCACCACCAGACAACAAACGTTCATACGCCAGAACAGAACGGGCTAGCCGAGAGAAACAACAGATCGATAGTAGAGAAGGCCAGATGTATGCTTGCAGATGCCAGCTTGTCGAAATCGTTTTGGGCGGAAGCCGTAGCATATTCAGTATACCTGTTAAATCGATCACCGTCCAAAGGCATAGGCATTACTCCTGAAGAGGCATGGACTGGATTCAAACCAGATTTATCACTCATAAAAGTGTTCGGCACAACAGTCATGTCACACATCCCAAAGATAACTCGACAAAAGTTCGACCCGAAAGCACATGAATGCATACTTACCGGATTTGATGAAAACACTAAAGGCTATCGTCTTTATGACCCCATTAAAAATATAATTTTCAAGAGCCGCAATGTAACCTTCATTAATGAAGATAATTGCGCTGGTGAGTCTTCACGAAAATGTCCGATGGTAAAGCAATGCAGTGAAAACAGTGCGCCTAAAACACCGAGATTTGTTGAATTGGATTTATTCAACGAAGTCGACAATAATCTCCAAGAAGGTGTTGAACTCAACAACTCGATGTCTTGTAAAGATGATTTAAGCGTAGACGAAAGTGACAACTCCAACCCAGATGTATTCAATCAAATTGTGAATGATCCAGATGTGGCAATCCCCAATTCCAATGCCGATGCGCTGCCCCAGCAATCTAACTCAAAGTTATCAAAATTAAGGCGCAGCAAAAGGGAGCGCCATATACCAGGAAAATATAAAGATTACATCATAGAGGAAAACAGTAGTTCTTCCTCTGATAATGACTATCTCTATGATGACTGCGAACCGGAGATGAACCAGCATGCTGCAGATGACGAACCCGAATCTGGACTTGTGGCGCCTCAATCGTATCTCAATAGACTTTTTTCGGTTGAAAACCAACTAGTGCTAAACTCTCACGATGCGAGGCGCATACCCCAAGGCAAGTATCCTAAAATAAATTCTTTTAAAAATCAAAATACTGCTAAGCATTTCTCACAGCAAAACATGGTAGACCCAACGACGCCCGAAGAAGCCTTATCGAGACCAGATGCAGGCCGATGGAAGTTGGCCATGGAGGAGGAGTTCCAATCATTGATGGCAAACAACACTTGGTCTTTGGTAGATTTACCAAATCATCGTAAACCTATAAAATGTAAATGGGTTTACCGAACCAAACGGGACGTCACAGGCCAAATTGACCGGCACAAGGCAAGACTTGTGATCAAAGGATACTCGCAGCGGAAAGGGGTGGATTTTGACGAAACATACTCACCAGTTGTACGTCACAGTTCCCTACGGTATCTCTTTGCACTCGCCGCCCAACTTGACCTTCAAATAGAGCAGATGGACGCCATCACCGCCTTTTTGCAAGGTGAATTATCAGAAGCCATCTATATGGAACAACCGCCATTATTTGTGGACCAAGCAAATAAATCAAAAGTTTGTATGCTGAACAAAGCGCTATACGGACTCAAACAATCCAGTCGCGTATGGAACATGGAACTGGACCAAGCCCTAAAAGCGGCCGGATTACTGCAATCCAGTTTTGATCCATGCGTCTACTACAGGATTAATAAAAACGATGTCCTCATACTTTCTATATATGTGGACGACATTTTACTGTTTTCCAACAACACTGAATGGCTAACAAACATGAAAAGCAACCTGCATCAAAAATTTAAGATGAAGGAACTTGGACCAGCCACACACATTCTAGGAATGCGTATCACCAAGGGTCAAAATTCATATGCTTTGGACCAAGAGCAGTACATCGAATCAATTCTAAGTAAATTTGGAATGACGGAATCCAAACCAGTAAAGACACCGATGAATGCCAGTACCAGGAGGCAATCGGATGCCTGATGTATCTGTCCCAATGCACCCGACCGGATATAAGCTTCACCGTCAACACTTTAAGTCGATTTAACTCGAAACCAGGACGAGAACACTGGCTAGCTGTAAAACATCTGTTTCGTTATCTACGTGGAACATCATCGTTAAAGCTGAAATTCCAAAAAGATGAAAATCCTGACGTCATTGGATTCACGGATGCAGATTGGGCAGCCAACATAGAAGACAGGAAGTCTACGATAGGTTTTGTGTTTTTAGCTCAAGGAGGAGCTATATCGTGGTGCTCCAAAAGGCAACATACTGTTGCATTATCATCATGCGAAGTGGAGTACATGTCGTTATCAGCAGCAGTACAAGAAGCAATTTGGTGGAATGGCCTTCGAAATGAAATTACGAAACAGCGTAGCACTCTTCAAATTATGTGCGATAATCAAAGTGCAATCGCTATCTCAAAGAATAATGGGTTTCACCCTCGAACGAAACACATTGACATTCGTCACCATTTTGTCAAAGACGTTCTCGCTAATGGCGAAATTCAAGTCAACTATATATGTTCACAAGAACAAATCGCAGATGTCCTAACGAAGCCGCTGGACAAAGTCAAGGTGGAAACTTTCCGGAAGGCAATGGGAGTACAATAGATGACTCTTAAGGAGGAGTATTGGAATCACAATAATTCGGCGTTGAAGCCTTTCATCAAACTACTTATCGTTTCGTAAGAGTCCATATATGTATTTAATTCTGAACGTGTTCATTGTAAGAAACTTCATTTTGTTTTATCGAATAATAAATTCTTCTTCTTGTTTAACCTTCCTTGTAAGTACACGCGTTTTCTTTCACTCTGCAAATTACATATTTAGAGTGGTGTCAAGAAATAAAGAAAGGTTTCTCTGAGTCCCTGTCCATATGCAGAAAATGTCATCAACATATCTGGCCCAGAAAAATATGTTGTTTAGAAAAGGTCTGTTTGAAGCAAATAGCCTTTGTTCCAAATGGTCCATAAAGAACTCCGCTCCAAAAGGGGAAAACGAAGAGCCCATAGCGAGTCCAGATCTTTGATTAAAAATGTTTCCATTGAATTGGAAATAATTTTGATCGATGCAAATTGAAATTAGTTTTTCGAATTGGCGGCGTCTCAAATCATCATTTACGCATTCTGAAAGGCGACGTTCTAGCAGCAACTTTAGCCGTGCAGTATTAACCGACGGGAACAAATTTCTTACATCAAAAGATACCAGCTTAGCATTAGATGGTAAAACTAGATCCTTTAACCTATCAATAAGTTCCGAAGAATTTTTTAGTGCATACTTAGGTTGAAAATCCAAAACCTCAGGCAAAATCCGTGCAATATATTTGCAAAGCTTCTGTGAAGGTGCATTGAAGGAAGAGGACACAGGGCGTATGGGAATGCCTTCCTTATGGAGCTTAGGTAGTCCATACAAAATAGGGGCAGAAGGATTGGTGTTGCGAACCATATGTTTTTGTTTTGGATCTATTACCAAAGGCGAAGAGTTTACAGCATCATACACAATCTTATTATATTTGGAGGTTGGATCATCAATTAACTCATCCAAATGCATATCTCTCAAGCACTCATCCATTTTACTAATGTACTCAGCTTTGTGCATGATAGTTATAGCATTGCCTTTGTCTTGCAAAGTTTTCTGACCCCTGTTCTTCGTTTCTTAAGTTCACTGTTCCACCATGGTGGGTTAGTGGGTTTAATGTTACGAGATATAGGGCAGTGTTTTTCAAAGGCCGTTCTCAATTCACTAGTTAGGTTTTGAACAACAGTGTCAAGGGTTGAGGTGATCGAAAGCGTTTCTTCCTCAGGTGGGTCGATACGCTCGTTCAACCATTTTGTGTACTCTGTCCAATTTGTTCTAGTTGGGTTCCTAAAAGGTTAAGTATCATTTTGATTCCTGTCTAAAGTAAAGAGTATCCTAAAGTGATCCGAAAAGGATTCTTCAGGTGAGACTCTCCAGTTTCCTACAGAAATCTTATATTATTACTCATGAGAGTGAGATCAAGAATTTCTTCCCTGGTTTTGTTCCGAAATGTTGGGTGATTACCATTATTACATAACATGAGGTTAGAACAGAGAATGTATTCAAAAATTGACTCACCCCTTTTGTTGATGTCCTTACCGCCGCGCCCCATTGAGTGTGGTGTGCGTTGGCATCACAGCCCATCACCAAAGGTGTCCCTCGTGCTGTGGTGTAACCCACAAGGTCGCGGACCGTTTTTGATGGTGGGTCTTCTTTCTCGTACGGCATGTACGTTGATGCCAAGACGAAGTTGCCTTCCTTGGTCTCAACGCTGATTGCCACGTTGTCTCTGTTGCTGTACCTAGATAAAAAGAAAGCATTAATTGATTTTTTCACAAGAATACAACTTCTTATTTCACCTTCAGACGTGAGTGGAACAGGTTATAGTTTTTTGACCTCAATACTTGTACCTGATTCTTACGAATCCAAGGTTCTTGGATTAAGGCCACATCCACGACCTCTTGAGACATGAAGAGCATCAGGTCGTGCGTTGCTGCTATTGCGTGATGCAAATTAATTTGCACCACCAGCAGCTTTTGACTCCCCTTTGCCATCATGCCTCCTTACCCTTACGGTTCCGAGACCGTATCTCAACACGTTCCCTTTCTCTTTGAGGAGAAGGTCAGATGTCTTGTCAATTATGAACAAGAGGTCCTTCCCTTCCCCGCTGAAACTTTTCCTGGAATGCAGGAGCTTCCATTCGAGTATGGAGAACTCCTTATTCTGTTTCGCCAGCAGTTTAATTATGGATGAGTCCTCGTGCGTTGCAGGAGGAGGAATCCATATATTAACCTCCTGTCGAAGCGTGAGCTTTATTATTTTCCTTTTGTTGAAAGTCGATTCTATTTCAATATTTTACTGTATAAGGCAATAGCTGCGTTTTATTATCTCTGGGTCTGGGTCGAGGTTTTCTTTTAACATGCATTGCAAAAACAACATGGGATCTAGGTTTCTATCGAGGTTAATTTCAATAACCCAGATAGAGGTTTTCACTCCGACCGGCAGAGGGCTATTTACCATTGTGAATGGATGTCAGCGATTTGTCAGCAGTATTAGGAATAGAGAGGAAAAGAGTCAAGTGCTTACATGAAAAACAAATAAACATAAGAAAAAAAGAGACTGATATACAGCACTGCTTTTGCACTAACCCACATCGTTTTATTTTCACGAGATGAACCATATGGGTTATGAGCGATAATAAAACGCGGCTAATACCAGTTTAGAGTTTAATAGAATAAAAAAAGGCGAATACACTTTTTTCGAATAGACTCTCGCAATAAATATCGTAATTTTGAAGTGAGGAAACTTTTATTCATATTTTTAATTAATTTTTCAAGTTTTCATTTTTCATACAAAATGTACGTTTGCCCGAAAAACTGTTGACTAGGACCCAAAAAATCCTGTGAGCCCGCGCAGAGGGCCAGACAAGGTGCTTTTAATCCTTAGCCTTGACGCAAAAAAACATGTAATTCGCAAAAATGTACTAAAAATCACGATTTTTAATAAAAATTCGTTTTTTTGCTTCCATCGCTATCGGTGACAATAATGAGCAGCAAGGAAATTACCGCTACTGCTATTCGTGGAGCTATCAACTTAGCTAAACTTGTATACCAGTCCATCCTGTGCCGAGATTCAGCTATTTCAGCGAGTGAGATGAGATGACTCGCCTTACTCGCCGACTCATCTCACTTCACTCGCAAAAGTGATTCAGCTATTTAAGTGAAATGAGTAAGTTCGAATTTAGTTTCGAACATGAGACAAAGAATGAAAATAAAAGAGCTAAATTCTACCTCCTTGTCACACTCGTTACGCAAAACGAAATGAAACAACAAATACAACAATGTAAACATTGGAATCTTTAATAATGGAGTTTGGAGTATCTTTTGTTTCAATTATTTTTTTTGTCATAATTAAAGTTTAATGTGAGTTTCACCCTTGAGAAATAAAAAGTTTAAAAGTGTTTAAAGTGAAAAGAATATAAATTTATTTAATATATATATGTGCATATGATAATAAAACAAAATTAAAGAATTAATAAAAGCGTAGTTGTTTCTATCTACGTTGTTGTTTTTTTTATTTCGTTTCCTATCCATGAGTAGGAATTCTTGAGAAAAGCACACATACCTATCCAAAATTGGAAATTTACCAACACATACACGAAGTCACTGCGGAAATATCTGGCGAGTAATCTGACATTTCATTTCACTCACTCACTCACTCACTCACTCACTCACTCACTCACTCACTCACTCACTCACTCACTCACTCACTCACTCACTCACTCCCTTTTGCTAACTGAATCGATTTTCGACGAAAAGTGACTCATCTCACTCACTCCCTGTGGCTTCGAATTAGCTGAATCTCGGCACTGGTTACTGAGGTAAAAGATCGGTAAACCCCATACCGCGTTCCATGCAATGTTACTGGCAAGTGCGGTTCTGTATTTGAGCGTCTAATGCCAGCTCCACGTGGAACTCTTGTATCGTTTCGGAAGTTCCCAGTTCCCAAAAAAACGGGACAATGGCTGGTATAAAAGATTGTTACAAGGTTATCTATACTGCCATTGCCAAGTCGTATGCTTACTTGGCCTTATATATACTTATAGACAGATATACCACTTTGTGTCAACCAATACCAAGAGTTCATTGATTTCTTGCCCGACAAACCGGGGTGATAGCTTAAATTTACTAAAATACAAGTTCAAAATCGTTTGGCAAATATTGCGAACTAGGCGTATACTACGAGAAAAGACCGATAGGTTGAGTAAAATTTTTCGTTTCCATTTATGTTTAGAGCAAAAGTTAGGGGATGTTCAAAAATGCAACTTCAGTTTTTGATCAAACAGGTATTACGAAGTGGGAAAGTAAAAAAAAATGCACATTGTAAGGGAGCTTCTACATAAAATATATTTTTACTTGCGATTATAGGTACTATAAGCCAAGTTTTGGATTCGTGCAAAAAAAAAAATTTTGAGATAACAATCAAACATGATATTACGATGATAGAGAACACAAAAAAAGTGGGTGGCACAATTATGTCTGTCTGTCTGTCTGTTCGTCTACAGCCTAAACGGCTCGATCGATTCTCTTCAAACTTGGTACATAGTGGTTTTTGGTGATTCTGCCGACACATTTTTTTCATTTTTTTTTTAGAACCAAAAATAACGGTACCTGCCATACATTTTTTTTTTGCAAATTTACATAATCGTATTTTTCTCAAAAACGGCCCGACAACTTTTCTTAAAAAATTCAATAAATTTATTTTAGTAGACTTTCTTTGGGTGGAAAACCATTTTTCAAAAATGGTTATTAATGGCACCTCCCAAGGAACCATTTTTTTAGTTTTTGATTTTCTTCAAAATGGTATGACCGATTTCAATTATTTTTTTTATACAGAAGCTTCCAAAAAATGTTAATAGTTTTGTGTACCAACATTTTTGAAAAAATATTTTTTGGATTTTTAAAAAATATTTCAAATTTGTTTTTGGAAAATCAAATATTTCGAAAATGGCATCATAGATTTTTTTGAAACTCGATATTTAAGACTTTTTTAGTACTCTCTAAAATATTTTTAGAAAAAAATTTACATTTATGAAAAAATAACGGTACCTTCCATACAAAAGTGAAAAAAACCGCAAAGGAAAATATTTTTTTGCTTGAAAACGACTCCTACGATTTTGATTAAACTTTTTTCATCTACTAAAATTAGTACGATCTACCATCAAAAATTATAAAATTTTACACATAGCAACTATTAGTAGTACCTGTCATAGAACGTATTTTTTATTTTGAGTTTTCTCATTATCAGCTTAACGTATTTAAATGAATTTTTTATATACAAATTTCATATAAGATTAAATAATATTGCATATTAAAATTTTCAAAAAAAAAGTTTTTGAATTTTTAAAAAAGGTTTCAAAATTTTTTTTTGAAAATTCGATATCTCAAAAACGGATTGACAATTTTTTTTCAAAATTTGTTTTTATATACACATAAATATATACTTTAGATTTGCATTCCAAAATTTGTTCTTAAAAATGTGTTAAGGATTTTATATATAAAAAGTTAATTATTTAAAAAACCGCTCCAACGATTTTAAATTTTGTTTCCCATACAATCATATTCAATCAAGAATTAAGATGGCATTCTTTTTTTTCAGCTCAAACTGTCAAAGGAGTTGTTTTAGCCAATTTAAATGTCGTTTTTCATGCTTCTCTACACTTTTCTCTCATAATTTGCATGTTTTTATATACAATTTTCTTAAACCCACAGTGTGTTCAACATAAGAGCAAGTACGTGCGACCCAGTCGTGCATTTTATTTTATATCTATTAAGCCGTAAATGAGAATTGAGAATAAAAAATAGTTCATCGACAAGTACCGTAAATTTTTCTTACCAAAATTACTTTTGAATCAGAATCGCAAAATAAACAATCATGCAAAAATATTTCACGTTTATTTTGTATTCGTGCAGAAAAACAGTTTTGGGATTTCAATCAACCTTGAATGATGGAACACGAATAAAGTGGGTCCAACAATTCTGTCTGTCTGTCTATTCCTCGAACTACAGCCTAAACCACTGAAGCTATTTTCTTCAAATTTTGAAGTGAAGGTTTTTTGATAATTCCATAGAAGTGAAATTGAATTTTTACATGCGATACAGGTACTACGAGTATATGGCAAGTTATGCATTCGTAAAAAAATAGAACTAGATTTTTTGATCAGTCTTGTAATCATAGAGTACCTATATTATCTAGAGTCGCGACTCGTACCCCTCTTACCTGAAACACCCGCAAATTTTATTTGAGCTAATTAAGAGAAAACTCTCTTAAATTCCCTGTCCGTGAATACGTGTGAAAATATAAAATGGTGTCATCAATAGCTCAAAAACGTGACGTTTTGTTTTTTTTTTACTAAAATCTAATTAAAGTTAAAAAAATCTCATAAAAGGCTCAGCAGCAGGTTATTATTTGCATGAATGAAGGAAAACGAAAAGACATCACCCTGCAGCTATTAAGCAACAGATAAAATAATTTTGAAATTCTTTTCAAAATCTTCAATAGAGCTTCCTAAACACCTTAATTCATAGTTTTTGTTGTATGTTGTTACCCTCCTTCTCTATGAAATTTTATTATTTTACGCTTTTCCTCATCTAAAATTTTGTTATCAGAATTAAGAACACCTTTCTTCTTGTAGTGACTATGCAACAAACGCTTCCAAAACAGATTGGATCAAGAACTTCGACGTACTGGCCGCATTGCACACAGAAATATTGAAGTTCTCGAAGAGATTCGTCTCCAGCGCTCTGCAACAAGCTCACAATCGTGGCTGGTCATTGGTTGCTGCGAGAATGTAGTTACTGAAGAATTGCCTGAAGTTCGTTCTTCATACTACCTTGGTGCGAGAGATTTGGAATACATTGAATTCGTTGAATATTCCAATGGACATCTCCCAATACAATGCTTTGCTCAGAGTCTGCTTGGAGAACGAATATCCATTCTCTCCGGCCGAGTTTTTGTCGGAACTCGAGTTAGAGGCAATCAAACCAAATCGTGTCACCTATCAACGACTAGTGCTGCGATATTGTCAACAGGGTGACATGGATGGAGCAACAAGAATATTGGAGTACCTACATGCAAGAGAAAATTTTACAATTCTATTCTGTTGCTTTGCCGGTCACGGTGATAGCGATGTCATTCTTCAAACTATCGACGAATGTGAGAATATGTGAATATTATTATTCAGTAGCTATTTGAATAAGCTAGTTCAAAAGATTGCCAACGCAAATTAGCCTAAAGAGATAACCGAGGCAGTTGACAAATTCCGACGAGGTGGATCTTTGGTTATTGTAGAAACAAATCCGGAACTATTGTGCAAGTAAGTTGATTCGTTAAATGTTTTTCTTTTAATAATTAATTAGATAATTAATTCTTTTTATGTTTTTCTTACAGTTGAGGAGCTAGCGAAGGCGCTTAATGCAGATAAAAAGCAAATCTCACCAATGAACGTCACTCGATACATGGAAATGATACAGGATCTAACGAAATTTGGGATAAATACCTTGTGCATGCACCACGTTTGATGTTCGAGAGAATTATACAAACTGCCCGAGAAAATAACGAAGGAAAGCTTGCTCAATAGTCCAGTTTATATTTCTGAGGGCTCAGATAATTTCCCCAGTTTTGCTGTCAAATACTAAGTAAACAAATGTTTGCTCCGTCAGCTCAGTGAGCGCTCATGAAATATAAACTGAACAAATATCTTATCAATCAATTAAAAAATTCGATAATTACAGGCGGAGCTGTTGGCAATGCCTGCAGTTGCCTTTTGGATATCTATTGTGGCAGCTAAGGAGGAATTTGACAAAACATTAGGAGCACTAAATACTGCCCTTAAAACTAGTCCAACTCAACATATTAATCGTGGCTTACAGCAGGCTAAGAAGCCAGCGTTCAAAAGTTCCCTATTGCAATACCCGATAAGAAGAACGATATTTTAAAAGGGCCCTGTTATTGTGAATTTCGCCCAAAAATGTTTTGTTTTTGGGATCATATCCTGGATCATAACAATCGAAATTGAAACAAAATAAAATCTCTTATAGATTAAGTAATTTTCACTTTCTCAAATTGATTTTCGAAGCTGCAATAAGTAATTTTGTTTACTTCATTTCTTTGCGATAAAATAAAAGACAAAAATAAAGTTCTATGTGACCAATTATTTTGTAAACTATATGATTAATTTTTCTTAGGCTCTTTTGGTCTATTTTTTGTTGTGAATGCAAATAAAAAAACCTTATTCCATTTGTTGGAGTCGAAATTCTAGAAAAGTATAAATGTGAAGCCGACACAATTTTTAATAGCGAAAGTACAATTTATTGAAATTCAAATTTGCGATATACAATGCATTTTATTCTTCAAAGTAAAATTACTACTTTTTAGCGCGCTTTAAAATTATTTTGTGTTGCTACCCAACTTATGATTTATCGACTGACTTTATTACGGTAATTTTCTTATGTTGAAGGCTAGGTATATAATAATTTCATGAAGATTTGTTTACATAGCTTCAGTTATAAAGCGGCTTAGCAAAATATATTAAATTTACAGGGTGATTCAATTCAAAGTTACAAAATGATTAGTTATGAAAATTAAATATTTACAAATAAAGAATAAATATTCACAAATGGAAAATTAAGTATTTATAATTTTTTTTATATGAACATATTGATATTTTGAAGATTATAAACGGCGATAACATTCTCCCCCTCGTAAGCAGCTACGTTGGAGTGAGCTTACTTTAGCCTTTATCGACGTCTAGGACTGCAATCTTGCTTGTTGGTCCTTCTAGCATTCCCGTTTGAGTTCTCACCATGGCTCTTCGGACTTGACCGTCTTTCGCGGTTACTACGCTTTCAATGATGCCCTTTGGCCAGCTGTTTCGGGGTAGGTTTTCGTCCACGATGATAACCACGTCACCAGGGGCTAAAGGAGGCTGTTTATCAAACCACTTACCTCGTCGTGCAAGCATAGGTGTGTAGTCTTTTACCCATTTCTGCCAAAATTTATCAGCAAACACCTGGGTTTGATGCCAACGCTGTCGCAGGTCTATGTTGTCTTCGCAAATAGGCTTGTACCCAGTTGTTGAGCCTAGTAAAAGATGATTTGGGGTGATGGCTTCGTCGTCGCAGGATTCAAGTGACACAAATGTGAGTGGACGGGAATTGATTAAGAATTCCACCTCCCATAGCGCGCATCTCAGTGTTTCATCGTTGAAGTTCATTGGAGCCATACTATACAGTATAGTCTTGATGGATCGGACAAGCCTTTCCCAGGCCCCTCCCATGTGGGGTGCTGCCGGTGGGTTGAACTTCCATCTAAGTCCATCGTATTTGGAAGCAACAGTTGAGTAGTTGATGTTGTTGTATTCATCACTTAAAATTTTTTCAGTGGCCTTGAAATTTGTGCCGTTATCGGTATAGATTTCTCGAGGCATTCCACGGCGTGATATGAAGTTTCGTATGCACATAATGCATGAGCTGGTGTCTAGGCTGTGTGCCACCTCTATGTGCACGGCACGAACGGTGAGGCACGTAAATATTACGCCCCATCTTTTCTCGCGTCTTCGTCCAATTATTGTAGAAATGGGCCCAAAATAGTCAATGCCAACAAATGTGAAAGGGCGCTCGAACACTGCTAACCTTGCAGCTGGTAGGGTGGCCATCTGTGGAACTGCAGGCCTAGCATAGTAGTTTTTGCACCTTTGGCACTTCTTTCGCACGGATTTGTATACTACACGCAGTTGTGGAATGTAGAACATCCCTCTGATTTTGTTAATGGTCGTTTCGTGTGATACGTGGTGGTGGTCCTCATGCCAGGAACGAACAATCAGGAACGTCACGTGATGATTCTTTGGTAAGACGATAGCATCTGGTTGATTATTAAGATTTTCAGCTCTACTCCGTATCCTTAGAATGCCAGAACCATCTAGGTAAACGTTCAAAGATATTAGTTTTGAATTTCTGTTAATAGTCTTACCCCGTTCTAAGTTCGCTATGTCCTGGCTGAATACACTTATCTATGCGCATTTGTAGAGTTGTATCTTAGCGTCTTGAAGCATTTCATAAGACACTTGGTTTGGAATAGGTTTATTTCGGACAACAGCTTTTACCTTTTCGATGTATAGCTTGAACATAGCCAACGCACGGTATAGTCGTCTCCAATCAGAAAAGTATTCCACGTTTATGCTTATTGGAACTGAAGTTCGTACATTTGAAGATGTAGCGTGAAGCAAATGATGTCTAACTTCTGTTGTATCGGTGGGTCCAAGGTCATTACATGTTGGCCAATCTTCAACTCCATAGGCCAAAAACTTCGGTCCGGTGAACCACAATTCGCTATTTATCTGCGACGATACCTTTGTTGCCAGGTCAGCTGTGTTCAGCTTTGAGGGCACCCATTTCCACTCCTTGGCGTTCGAATGCTCCAGTATCTCGCCCACACGAAACATAACAAACTGTTGGAACTTCCTGGGGTCCATTCGCAGCCACTTCAAAACCGTTTTTGAGTCTGACCACCAAAATCTGGAAGTAATAGGTAGACGACGAACTGCTTGCACCTTAGTGGACAGTCTTATGCCTAAAACAGCTGCTTGGAGCTCAAGTCTCGGAATTGAGACTGGTTTAAGCGGGGCGACTTTTGATTTTGAAGCTACTAGAGCAACGGAGACTTCGTTCCCACATTGCACTCGCAAGTAGCATACTGCTGCGTAAGCGTGTTCTCCAGCATCCACAAACGTATGTATTTGGACATTCTCGGAATTGACCAGTAGTCGACTGTAGCAGCGGGGAATTTCAATAGCTTTTATTGATGGTATCAAGGATTTCCATTGAAGCCACTTGGAGTACAGATCTTCAGAGAGCTCACCATCCCAATCAATACCGGAACGCCAGACTTCTTGGAGAAGGATTTTCAACCCAATGGTAAAGCAGGTGAGGAAACCAAGAGGGTCGAATATGGACATGAGAACTTGCAAGGTCTCTCGTTTTGTCGGTCTTACACGCTCATCCAAAACATCACGCTTCAGTCGAACGAATCTAAAAGTATATTTAAAGACATCGTTATTAGGATCCCAGTACATACCAAGGACTTTCTCAGTAGACCCTAAAGTCTTATGAGCTTGTACAGGAGAGCCGTTGCTGGTCAGCTGATCAACTACCCAAGAAGAGTTGGACGCCCAGTTGCGGATATTGAAGCCAGCAGACAAGTGAATTGTCTTAACATCATTTGCCAAGCACAGGGCTTCCTCCTCAGTGTCCACGCTATCGATGAAGTCATCTACGTAGTGGTAGCTTTTGATGGCTTCCACTGCTCGAGGGTGAAGTTGTTGAAACTGGTCGGCGTTTTTGTTGCGAATGTAATGCGCAATGCAGGGAGCGCAATTCATCCCAAATGTTAAGGCACTCATGACGTAACAGCTAGGCTGATCTGATGGGTCCTCCTTTTCCCACCATAAGAATCGTTGCACGTGCATGTCCTGCTTCCTCACCTTGATCTGGTGGAACATTTCAGCAATATCACCACAGATAGCCACCTGGCCAATCCTGAAGGCTAATAAAACCTTCACCAGTGATGTTAAAAGGTCGGGTCCAGTAAGAAGGAAGTCATTAAGCGAATGTCCGTTGGATTTTGCTGCAGCATCCCAAACAAGACGAACTCTATTCGGCTTATTCGGGTTTTGGGTGACAAAAATTGGTAAATACCATACTGGATTGTTGCTTGTTGCTACTTCTACCACATTCAGCTTACTTGCGTAGCCCTTAATCAAAAGATTGTCTATTTCGGCTTGCATTTTATCCTTCAGGGTGGCTTCGCGTTTGAATTTTTTCTGGAGGCACATAAGTCGGTTGAATGCGGTTTTATAGCTGTCAGGCATCTTTTGATCATCGTGGCGCCAAGGCAATCCAATCTCGTACTGGTTATCCAGTGACTTACAAGTTGATTCCAATATCTGTAGTGCTCTTTTGTCTTCATGTGAACATATAGTGGTTGACGATGATTCCAATATGAAAAAGGCTTTCATTGCTTCATGAAGATCATCAGAACGTCGGTCACAATTACATGCATGATTGTTGAGGCGGCAGACTTGTTGACGATTGGGCACACATCCTTGTAAAGTCCATCCTAATCGGGTTTTTGTAGCGATTGGCTGGTTCCAGGAACCTTCACGAACTTTGAGAGGAACTGCTAACTTCCAGTTGTCTACTCCGATGAGAATTGTGGGGCGAGCATCCTGGTATGACTGAATTGGTAAGCCAGCCAAGTAAGGGTAACCTTGTGCGATTGCATCCATGTCCAACGATTGCATCGGAAGGGAAAGCTTTTCCACTGTGTGAACACCATGCATAGTATGTTTGGCTTTGCTCGTCTTATTTGAGATCTCGATGGAAGTTCGAATTGAATTTTCTTCAACTCGAGTTGTGTCGCCAGTCCAGCGTAAACATAAAGGCTCATTAACACCAGAAAGGCCTAGAGTTTCAAAAATGTTTCTTTCAATCAGTGTCACTGATGAACCCTCATCTAGAAAGGCAAATGTGTCTATAAAAATATTCTTTGAATGAAGGCGAACCGGAATGATACGAAAGTAGGGTTTCTCCCCCTCGTCAGCATCACTGTGAGTATTTACATTTAGAGCTTCACTCGGATTCGCATAAAATTTATTTTCACTTACTTGGTTCCTTTCATGACTTACAGGAGCGGCGGGCTTATGTAGCAGTGGGTGATGCTTCGCCTTGCAGCTTTCAACTCCACATTCACTGTTGAGATTACATCTCCGGCGATGTGAATTAAGACACTGGCGACACAACTTGTTGGCTTTCACCATTTCCCATTTTTTGTTATAGGTCATCTTCTTGAACGCTTCACATTTGGAAATCTTGTGATCGGCACAGTTGCAGACAATACAAGCTGCTTTATTGACTGATGGTTGTTTGACTTCAGTTTGGGTGTTCATCACGCCGCTCTTTTTCGATGAGAATGGTGAAACGACTTGACTAGCGGCCTCAGCAATATTATGCAGCCAGGTGCTAAATGATTTCACCACAGGAACTCGCTCATCTTTTTGCTGCATAGCCCAACTCAGCTTATATTGACTAGGCAGCTTATCGAAAAACTCCTTGACCAGCATCGGATTGTTGAGGTGTGCGGACATCTGACAAGCTTCCATTGTAGAGCAAATGTTGCTCACTGACAATGCGAACTCAATAATGTTCTCCAACTTATCTTTCGGTGGTGGAAGCTTCCTTGCTCTGTCAATCATGCTTTCGATGATGTATTCCGGTCGACCAAAACACATTTTAAGAGTTTGTATTATCTCTGGAACTAAGCTGGGCAGAAGAAGCTTATTGCGCACAATTTCACGTGCCTTACCTTTCAAACTTGCTTGCAGGCGCATTAAATTTTCGGCATCGCTGTATCCTGCTAATGCTGTGCTGTTATTTCTTTTTCGATGAGAATGGTGAAACGACTTGACTAGCGGCCTCAGCAATATTATGCAGCCAGGTGCTAAATGATTTCACCACAGGAACTCGCTCATCTTTTTGCTGCATAGCCCAACTCAGCTTATATTGACTAGGCAGCTTATCGACAAACTCCTTGACCAGCATCGGATTGTTGAGGTGTGCGGACATCTGACAAGCTTCCATTGTAGAACAAATGTTGCTCACTGACAATGCGAACTCAATAATGTTCTCCAACTTATCTTTCGGTGGTGGAAGTTTCCTTGCTCTGTCAATCATGCTTTCGATGATGTATTCCGGTCGACCAAAACACATTTTAAGAGTTTGTATTATCTCTGGAACTAAGCTGGGCAGAAGAAGCTTATTGCGCACAATTTCACGTGCCTTACCTTTCAAACTTGCTTGCAGGCGCATTAAATTTTCGGCATCGCTGTATCCTGCTAATGCTGTGCTGTTATCGAAGCTGCTCAAAAACAGAGGCCACTCCTCGGGGTCGCCACTGAACACTGGTAATTGTTTCGGGAGCACTTGTCGCGCAGCTATTTGAGCCGGAGATGGACCAAGACCGAGAGTTGTTCCAATCGCGGATGAGTTGAAGTGGAAGTTATTTTGTTGTGAAGCTGCAGAACATCCATCCGAACTGGATAATATTTGATATTTCCTTTCTAAATAACGCTGGTGTAACCTTTTTTCTTCCTCTAGCATCTCCATTTGCAATTCTTTTTGCTGTAGCGAAACGTCAACAACTTTTGGCAATGTTGCTGGGATAGCTGTCACTCGCTGAGAAGCATGTTGTGAAAATGTTGCTGGTTCAGCTGTCACTCGCAAAAATTCATGTTGCGATGACGATGTTGCTGGCAGATGTTGTTGCGCTTCAGAAACATGGCGATTCGTTGCCCATGTAATCATCGTAGGTGTATGTGTATACATACTTGTACGTGTAAAATTCATTGCGGAACTAATTCGTGCATCAGTAAATAATGCTGTGGTACCACTTGGTACATATGATGTCGTTAGGTGTTGTTCTGGAATCAAATGCGATTCCGTTGTGACCATAGGAACTGGCCGGAGTGGCAAGTATGACGGGAAGTTAGTGTGTTCCACACTCGATGAGTTCACCTGCATTCCTGTGGTCGTATATGGCTGGGCATTTGCTGTCGTCACTAGGTGCGATGTCGAAGGCGATGAAGATATTTGCGGATGGATCGTGAAACTTGACATGAGGCCAATGTTCGGTTCGGTCGAAGCAGCATAGGCGCTAGTAGTGGTTGGATTTGATTGTGGATTTGTGCAAAATTCGCAACTCCAACTGACATCAGCCACTCCATCATCAACTCCGACGCAATCGTAGTGGTACCATTTATCGCAAGAATCACATTGCACCATGCGATCTGTCTCCCCTTCACTGCACATAAGGCAGATTGAAAAGGCACCATCTTTACCACACTTTGGAGGCATTTTCTTTATTTAAATAAAAGAAACAAAAAAAAAAACAATAAAAAAATTATTTTAAAGATTTGTTGGAGTCGAAATTCTAGAAAAGTATAAATGTGAAGCCGACACAATTTTTAATAGCGAAAGTACAATTTATTGAAATTCAAATTTGCGATATACAAGCATTTTATTCTTCAAAGTAAAATTACTACTTTTTAGCGCGCTTTAAAATTATTTTGTGTTGCTACCCAACTTATGATTTATCGACTGACTTTATTACGGCAATTTTCTTATGTTGAAGGCTAGGTATATAATAATTTCATGAAGATTTGTTTACATAGCTTCAGTTATAAAGCGGCTTAGCAAAATATATTAAATTTACAGGGTGATTCAATTCAAAGTTACAAAATGATTAGTTATGAAAATTAAATATTTACAAATAAAGAATAAATATTCACAAATGGAAAATTAAGTATTTATAATTTTTTTTATATGAACATATTGATATTTTGAAGATTATAAACGGCAATAACACCATTCTTCTCCCAACGTTTCGTAAGAATTCCTTATTTCTTCAGGGGATTTTTTATTAAATTTTTCGTACTAAATCATACTTTATTTGTCAATCTTCCTCCAACTATTGCATCATCCCTTCGACGGCATTGACACAAAATTGAAAATAAATTAACAAATAAAAACGAAATAAAGAGAAACAAAAGAAAAACTTTCAAATTAAACAAAATGACATTTAAATTATCACAGTTTTTGCAGGTACTTCTTGACTATAGTGCTACAGCATAGCTTTGTTTTATACTATCGGTGTCTTCTTTTGTGTTGAACACAATAGTCAAGAAGTACCTGCAAAAACTGTGATAATTTAAATGTCATTTTGTTTAATTTGAAAGTTTTTCTTTTGTTTCTGTTTATTTCGTTTTTATTTGTTAATTTATTTTCAATTTTGTGTCAGTGCCGTCGAAGGGATGATGCAATAGTTGGAGGAAGATTGACAAATAAAGTATGATTTAGTACGAAAAATTTAATAAAAAATCCCCTGAAGAAGTAAGGAATTCTTACGAAACGTTGGGAGAAGAATGGAATAAGGTTTTTTATTTGCATTCACAACAAAAAATAGACCAAAAGAGCCTAAGAAAAATTAATCATAAAAATAAAGTTCTCAAACCAACATTTCACACCTTTGTACGTTTTATTTAGTTGTATTTATACAATTTATACAAATTATAAAAGAGAACGAACAAAATATCTACCTAATATACTAAAAATATTTAAGAACCCATTTAAGGGTTCAGACCAGAGAATATCAAATATCAATTTGATATTCTCTGGTTCAGACTTTGAATTCATTGAATTAATGAATCTTCTTATCTTTTGAAGCGCTGCGCTGGTACTGTTGTTGCCTAGAATCTTCTTTCGTTGTGAAAACATATGTAAATCCTTTTGTGAGAACAAGGGAATGTACAGGAACATAGGTTCTCTATGGCCTATAGGCTGAATCTGAATCAACGGCTCCACAACTTTTCTAAACAAATTCAATAAATTACTTTTAAAGAAGGATATCGTTGAGTGGAAACCCAAATCTAAATTCTAAAAATGGTTATTAATGATAGGTACCTACCAAAGAACCATTTTTTGATTATATACATATATGTACATTATGTATATTATATGTATATATAAAATTTTTTTGGTATGCAAATTGTAAGTTAAAAATTCAATAAAAAAAATAACCAACTCAATTTTGAAACATCGAATTTTCAAAAAAAATATGATATTGTTTTTTTATTAAAAAAATTCGTTTTTTGAAAACTTTGATATTTCTACTTTTTGGAGATTTTCATAAGAAAATTTATTTAAATTTGACTACCTAATATTTAAAAAATTCTAAATCAAAGCTAGTGTTCTAGGGGAGGTACTGTTAATAGTAAAAGTAGTTAATTGCCGTATTACAGGACGACTTTTGAGTCATGACTTTTTTCGAAATTAAATGAGTGCGAAGGTGAGATCGGATGTTTTTTCTCTTTCGCACTCATTTAATTTCGAAAAAAGTCCTGATTCTAAATTCATCATGTAATACCACACTGAGTGTAATTTCTTTTATAATTTAATTTTCTAATTTCACTAAACTTAGCTTGTTCCCTTATTTTAGCCATTTAAACTGACGAATAAGATCCAACCCTCAGAATTTTTCATCTATAACTTGCGAAGGCAGCAAGTTATTTGCATTCTTTCATGTCGACACCATCTTTTTGTTTACTTTCCAAATAAATATAGATCAAGAATGGATTTTGTAAGTTTTATTTCCGAAATTTGATGTCCCGTTAGTTTAAGTTAGCTAGTTTTAAAGGAATGGTAATAAAACGTGTAATGATGGTAAGTTTGATATTGTGTGTTTCCTTATTCTCTCCTCAATTGGATGCTTCCTCTAATGCCATTTTCAAAAGTTAATTTATTCCACATAAATCGCACTCGAAAATTTTGTACCTATTCAAATGAACGGGAGTGTATCATAATAATTTTTTTTCAATTCCTGAACATTTTATATTTCCGAAATGTGCCCTAGGAAATCGGCGATTCAATTCAAATAATGTTTTTTAGCACACAATTTAATGTTCCTATCTTCTATGTAAATCATTCACATACAGTTACCGTTATTTTTGGAAGTAAAACAAATTTTATTTCCGCTTATAGGAATCATCAAAAGCATTAATTTAAAAATTTGATGAAAACCGCTAGTGGTTTAGGCTAGGTAAGACCGCACTCGACAGAACTGCATATCAGTGGAACTGAACTTCAAAATATTTTTTGTATGAAATTGTATGAGCTATATGAGCGACAACTGACCTTCACGGCGCGGCACCATGCGGCAAAATTGATAATCTGACCAACTATGCCGTGGCCTAAAGTTCCGTTGCAGGAAAAAATATTTTCAAAGAAAAAAAACGGAACCGTGGGACATATTTTGTATGTTTTCTATCATCGTTATATCAAATTTGATTAAGAGTTCGAGGTCGAGTTGAATTTACACATTAAAACTACATAATGTACATATATCGCTACTCGCAAGTTAAAATTAGTATCCATTCTGTCCCTCAGTATAGGTATCTGCAGATTTGGAGCTTAAATGGGCTGAACTGACCTTTTTTAAACTTTGTGGTACATTGAGTTTTTGCATAAATATGTATTTAACTTTTTGTTTAAAATTAACTCCTGTTTCCTGATTAAAATGTTTTTCGATTACCATTCTAGAAAATTATTGAAACGATTGCTTCACAAGATAGTTTTTCACTCATAGAAAATAAATGCACAGAGCAATTGAAGATAAAGAAAAACGCTTTAATAGTTTTAGTCAGGGCCGGATTAACAAGTAGGCAGAATAGGCAGTTGCCTGGGGCCCCCGATTTTAGGGGGCCCCCGAAAAATGAAAAAGACTTCTAAAATTTTCTTACAAACATAAAAATCTAGTAACACTTTTTTTATTGCAAAATGTTGTTGTCAAATCCGGCAGTAATGGAGTAGGTCTTTCAGTCGCTATAATTGCAGATTTGTCTACTGAATTCCACTTGTAAAAGGGTTTGCTTATAAGTTTTTCAATAACACAATCGGAACGATTTTTAATAACAACTTGTTCAATGCTTGATGCAAATTTTTAGTTAAATTTTACACGCAAATTATAAAAGCATTACTTTAATAAACAAAAACGACTTCCAAATTTGTATTTACAGGTTAAAGAAAATTCATTTTCTTACCTCCACTAAAAAAAAAACTCTATTCAGTGCAAAAATGCCAAATGAATTTCCCATTTTGTTCATATTCTTCCAGCACGAAAGTAGGGAACGGACGTGAAAAAAAGGGCCCCCAAATTGATGGTTGCCTAGGGCCCCGTTGAGGGTTAATCCGGCCCTGGTTTTAGTAAAAATTGATCTTCGTTATTTATGATATAAGTATTTTACTATATACATATACAGTTTATATAAGATTAGCTTTAAAAAAAGCTTGCAACTACCGCAATTGCAGAAGTATTATAAAACCCTGAGTGATGCTGCACATACGAATGCCATCTGCTTAAGCCAATTGGAAGTCATACCAAACAACGGCTGCCTTGTGTAGTAAGCAGCTTGACAGATTTGTCATCTGTTAATGGAAGTGGAATTTAAATCAACACTAATCGAAATTCTTAAAAAATCAACCATCGGGATAGCCAAAAATTTGATAGACTGTTGCTGCTGTATCTAGAGGTCCAGATTGCGTTGCAATAGCTCCACCTGACATTTTGTGGGTTCTTGCAATCATTTATAAATCTAAAGGAAAATATTTTATAAATTCAAAATCTTGGAGTCAAATAAATATTAAATCTTACCCCGCTTTTGAAAAATTTAGTGGAGCCCTTGTTTTATTTTTGCATGCGGCAGCTTCAGCTTCCAAAATGAAAAAATTCCGGAGCCATGTAATGGCTTAGTTTTGGAAGTCGCACGATGCCAACTTTACTCGTGAAGCATGGGTTCTCAGGCCACAAAATGGAAGGGTTAAGACACGATCACCAAACAAGAATTATCTTTAATAGTTTTAATATTTACTAGAATTGTTTTTTAGTCTTTAATAAATAATTTCAGAAAACACTATTATGCTACATTTCCACCTAGCGCTAATCTGAGATTTAATGAGATTAACCTTAAATCTCCTTCAAATCTCGTAGATTTACCATACAAATTTATTTCGTAAATCTTGAAGATTAGAAATTAATCTTGTTAAATCTTCCTAGGACAAATAGTTTTACAAATCGAACTAACCTATTTTTACATGGTGCTGAACGATTCATTCGAGACTCGCATTCAGTTCTTCATTGTTCCACACGAATCAAACATTCTGTCTCATTCGCACTTCATAAGGAAAATTGGAACGCCATTTGCATTTTTGAAGGTGCTGTCAAATTTAATCTTTTTTAAATCTTTTTGTGCGGTGGAAACACCAAAAAGATTTATTTAATCTAATCTGAGATAAACCTTTGGTGGAAACATAGCATTAGTCTTGATGAGCTTGACATAAACAAAAATGTCAAATTATTTTGACAGGAATTGGGACAGAATTTTGTTTGCATGTGTTGGTTTGTTGTTCTTGCTTGACAATTTAAACTACGTTACGTTACGAATCCTATATTTGTTTGTAAAATGTAATTGTTTATAGAACTGTCAATTTGTTTACATTTTGTTAATTATTAACAAAATCACGAGTTTCCAAAATCTAAAAACAGATTTCCAAATTTGACAAAACGATTTCCAATCGATTGGTACCAAAAAAAGTTATTTTCGTTTCTATGTCTGCTAAGTATACGCCGATGGGTGCAGCAGCAGGTTTTCGTTGAAGAGTATGCAGCCTTGAAACAAAATGAACCTATCTCTCGAGTCAGCACTATCATAACTTTGAGCCCCTTTATTGCCGAAGATGGAGTTATGTGTGTCAACGGTAGGATAAGCAACGCAGGATGTTTATCCCTCCAAGCAAGACAGCCAGTCATCCTACCAACTAAACACCCCCTTACTGCATTAATAGTGAGGTCTTAAGGCCTAACTACATTCATTTCACTTTTGTACAAAAGTGCAAAAGTGAAAAATACAAATATATGCTAGCGACACCTTCCTGCGAAAAAGAGTATGAATTTTGAGTTGAGCTGAATGCATTCAAACACGGAATAGGCTAGTTCAGTAACTATTATCGATGTGAGGGACATCTATGGGTCAATTTCTTAACTGTTTATTTAGATGTAGTTGTGTTTCACTTTTCTGCAAAAGTAATCGCTAGGAACTCTCTAACTTTTACTTTTGTAAAACTTGAGATAAAAGATAGGATTGAGTAGTTTATTGAAAAAAGACAAAAACTTTTTTCACTTTTGTACAAAAGTGAATTGAATGTAGTTAGGCCTTTATCATACAAAATTCCACCACATAAATACGACAACAGCAATAAGCGAACTGCGCCGAAAATTTTGGGTACCTTCTGTCCGAAGGTTGATGAACAGTGAGCGGGCAAGATGTGAAGACTGCAAGATACAAAGGGCTAAACCAGTACAGCCACAAATGGGTGCGCTGCCTCTTGACCGAGTTACACCATACGTTCGCCCCTTTTCCTACACAGGGCTAGATTACTTCGGGCATATTTCTGTCACTATTCGTCGCCAAAGGGAAAAGAGATGGGTAGCTCTCTTCACGTGTCTGACGGTCCGCGCGATTCACCTAGAAATAGCAACAGATCTTTCCAGTGACGCCAGTCTTGTCTGTATTCGAAATTTTATCAACCGGCGAGGAGTGCCGATCCTGATCAGAAGTGACAACGGCACCAACTTTGTCGGCATTGCTAAGGAGCTTCAAGGTGTTAAAAAATTTATCGACCAAGACGTCATCAAAGCTGGTTTATCGCCTTTGGGTATTGCCTATGGAAGTTTAACACCCCCTTGAATCCTAGTGCAGGTGGTGCTTGGGAGAGGCTGGTCCAATCAGTCAAAAAATCACTGTACACGATGTTAAAGGAACAATCCCCACGTTTGGAGACTCTTCAAAGTTTTCTTATCGAGACTGAAAACATAGTTAACTCAAGGCCGTTAACACATATAGCCGTGACACCCAAAGAACCCGAGCCATTAACCCCGAACCACTTCCTACTCGGTGGACCTAACTCTACTCATACGCCAGCACCATACGAGCCCAGATTGATGTGTTTAAGAAAGCAATGGCGCGTGGTTCAGAATTTGAAAAATGGTATGTGGCATCAGTGGATTAGAGAATACCTTCCCGAACTTATGAGGTGAACCAAGTGGTGTCAACCTGTCAAACCAATTGAAGTGGGTAGCCTTGTTTTCATTTGTGATGCTGACGTCCCTAGGTCACAATGGAAACGTGCCAGAGTATTAAAACTGCATTTTGGTAAAGATGATCACAACAAAAACATAAATGTAAAAAAAGGAGCCAAGTTCTTATGTGTACAAGAATCCTGTGCGTAAAAAGTCAGCCAAAAAAAGGTAATGAGATCTAAAATATATGCCAAGTTTTAAGTTCATGAAGTTTAATATCAAATATCTTAAGTAGAGTAATATCGAAACAATTCCAAATCATGACAGAAATTTGGTAATTAATGATTACTGATTAAAATTTGGTGGGTTCACTGGTCAAGTTTTCATACATTTTAGATTTGTGATTAAGTAAGTATTTAAGAGAAAACTTGCCAAGTAAATCCACCAAATTTTAATCAGTAATCATTAATTACCAAATTTCTGTCATGATTTGGAATTGTTTCGATATTACTCTACTTAAGATATTTGATATTAAACTTCATGAACTTAAAACTTGGCATATATTTTAGATCTCATTACCTTTTTTTGGCTGACTTTTTACGCACAGGATTCTTGTACACATAAGAACTTGGCTCCTTTTTTACATTTATATTTTTGTTGTGATTTCACTCCATTTTGCAAAGATTTATGTTGCCAGGTGAAAGTCAAGCCCTACCGCTCTACAAAGTTTCATAATTCTACTACAACCGAAAATAATAGCAATTCTGATAAAGTGGGTGGATGTCACCCCCCCCCCCTGAATGGACAATTCCAAATTTTCGATTTTTTTCCTTTATAAGTAGTTCAAGTCCTACCGACCTACTAATTTTTATCGTTCTACAACAATCGGAAGTGCTCCATATAATTTATAAGAATTTTAAAGAATGTGGGTGGATGCCACGCCCCCTGAATGCAGAATTCCAAATTTTCAATTTTTTTCTTTCTAAGTACTTTAAGACCTACCGACCTACCAATTTTCATCGTTCTACAACAATCGCAAGTGCTTCATATAATTTATAAGAATTTTTGAGAGTGTGGTGGATGCCACGCCCCCTGAACTGAAACTTCTAATTTTTCGATTTTTTTTCTTCTAAGTACTTCAAGGCCTACCGACCTACCAATTTTCATCGTTCTACAACAATCGGAAGAGCTCCATATAATTTATAAGAACTTTTAAGAATGTGGGTGGATACCACGCCCCCTGAATGCAAAATTCCAATTTTTCAATTTTTTCTTTCTAAGTACCTTAAGCCCTACCGACCTACCAATTTTCATCGTTCTACAACAATCGGAAGTGCTCCATATAATTTATATGAATTTTTAAGAATGTGGGTGGATGCCACGCCCCTGGATGGAAAATTCCAATTTTTCAATTTTTTTCTTTCTAAGTACCTCAAACCCTACCGACTTACCAATTTTGATTGTTCAACAACAATCGGAAAGGCTCCATATAATTTATAGAATATTTAAGAAAGTGGGTGGATGCCACGCCCCCTGAATAGAAAATTGCAGATTTTCGATTTTTTCCTTTGTATGTACCACAAGGCCTACCGTTGTGCGAAATTTCAAGTTTCTACGATGTCGGGAAGTGCTCCATAATTTTGATGATCTGTCAGTGAGTCAGTGAGTCAGTGAGTCAGTGAGTCAGTCAGTTACGGTTTTCGCGATTTTTGGAGTCCTATATCTTGGGAACTACTAATGCTAAAGAGTTGAAATTTGGTGAGCCGCCTGTGTTTGATCAGTTCAGCAAATACTCCGAGTTTGAAGTTTCTGACTTTATTGGTACTGAAGTTAGAGGGGGGTTGAAAATCGCCTGAGTTTGTTCCTGTAAAAAGGGTGTAGTGCCGCGAACTTGGCTGGGCACTACCGTGCCCTTTGATGTAGCCCGGTCTGCAGTGGTAAGGACAAGCACTGGTGAGTTCAAAAGGCCAGTATCCAAGTTAGCGGTCCTAGACGTGAAGATGTCAGAAGATGGTGAGGCTTCCCCTCCAGGTCAGCTCACGGGGGTGGGGATGTCGAGAATTGAACGCAGCGCTTTTGATTTTGATGACTGTATGTTATCATTTCTTTATGTCAATTTAAACGTATATATTTGTCTCGTTGAGTAAAGCTATATTTGTCTTTTTCTAATTTATACCTACTTAAGATTTGCGCCTTTTTGTAAAAAATTTAATTTACCAGCTCATTAGCCATTTTTACTTCTTGAGATCCAGCAGCAAAAAAAAAATTTTAAGTTTGGTATTAAATTAATATGTATTTAGTTTAAAAAATTTATTCACATTTATTGTTACTATCAAAGGGCACAGTAGTGCCCAGCCAAGTTCGCGGCACTACACCCTTTTTACAGGAACAAACTCAGGCGATTTTTAACCCCCCTCTAACTTCAGTACCAATAAGGTCAGAAACTTAAAATTCGCAGTATTTGCTGAGCTGATCAAACACAGGTGGCTCACCAAATTTTAACTCTTTAGCATTAGTAGTTCCCAAGATATAGGACTTCAAAAATCGCAAAAACCGTAACTGACTGACTCACTGACTCACTGATTCACTGACTCACTGACTCACTGACAGATCATCAAAATTATGGAGCACTTCCCGACATCGTAGAAACTTGAAATTTCGCACAACGGTAGGCCTTGTGGTACATACAAAGGAAAAAATCGAAAATCTGCAATTTTCTATTCAGGGGGCGTGGCATCCACCCACTTTCTTAAATAGTCTATAGATTATATGGAGCCTTTCCGATTGTTGTAGAACAATGAAAGTTGGTAAGTTAGTAGTGTTTGAAGTAGTTAAAAAGAAAAAAATTGAAAAATTGGAATTTTGCATTCAGGGGGCGTGGTATCCACCCACATTCTTAAAAATTCTTATAAATTATATGGAGCACTTCCGATTGTTGTAGAACGATGAAAATTGGTAGGTCGTTAGGCCTTGAAGTATTTAGAAGAAAAAAAATCGAAAAGTTGGAAGTTTCAGTTCAGGGGGCGTGGCATCCACCCACATTCTCAAAAGCTCTTATAAATTATATGAAGCACTTCCGATTGTTGTGTTGTGTTGTTGAACGATGTGGTAGGTCAGTATGCCTTGAAGTACTTAGAAGAAAAAAATCGAAAAATTGGGAGTTTCAGTTCAGGGGGCGTGGCATCGATCCACATTCTTAAAAATTCTTATAAACTATATGAAGCACATCCGATTGTTGTAGAACGATGAAAATTGGTAGGGTGGTAGGACTTAAAGTGCTTAGAAAGAAAAAATTGAAAAATTGGAATTTTGCATTCAGGGGGCGTGGCATCGACCCACATTCTTAAAAATTCTTATAATTATATGGAGCACTTCCGATTGTTGTAGAGCGATGAAAATTGGTAGGTCGGAAGGACTTGAAGAACTTAGAAAGGAAAAAAATCGAAAATTTGGAATTGTCCATTAACGGGGGGGGGGGGGCATCCACCCACTTTATCAGAATTGCTATGCTATTATTTGTATGGAGCACTTTCGGTTGTCGTAGAATTATGAAACTTTGTAGAGCGGTAGGGCTTGACTTTCACCTGGCAAAATAAATCTTTGCAAAAAGGAGTGAAATCACAACAAAAATGTTAAAAAAGGAGCCAAGTTCTTATGTGTACAAGAAATCTGTGCATAAAAAGTCAGCCCAAAAAAGTAATAAGATCTAAAATATATGCCAAGTTTTAAGTTCATGAAGTTTAATATCAAATATCTTAAGTAGAGTAACATCAAACAGTTCCAAATCATGACAGAAATTTGGTAATTAATGATTACTGATTAAAATTTGGTGGATTTACTTGGCAAGTTTTCTCTTAAATACTTACTTAATCAAAAATTTAAAGAAAACTTGACCAATGAACCCACCAAATTTTAATTAGTATTCAGTAATCATTAATTACCAAATTTCTGTCATGATTTGGAATTGTTTCGATGTTACTCTACTTAAGACATTAAACTTCATGAACTTAAAACTTGGCATATATTTTAGATCTCATTACTTTTTTGGGCTGACTTTTTATGCACAGGTTTCTTGTACACATAAGAACTTGGCTCCTTTTTTAACATTTATGTTTTTGTTGTGATATAATTTTAGAGAATAAACGCTTCACTACGATTGGCTCAATGCAATCCACGAAATATAAAATTAGCCTTTTATTTCATTTGGAAGTAGTTTATTCCAAAGCTGTGCCGGATTATTCGAAGTTGTTTTGCCAGCGGCAACACGCACGATGCCAACTTTACTCGCGAAGCATGGGTTCTCAGGCCACAAAATGGAAGGGTTAAGACACGATCACCAAAGAAGAATTATCTTTAATAGTTTTAATATTTACTAGAATTGTTTTTTAGTTTTTAATAAATAATTTCAAAAAACACTATTAGTCTTGATGAACTTGACATAAACAAAAATGTCAAATTATTTTGACAGGAATTGGGACAGAATTTTGTTTGCATGTGTTGGTTTGTTGTTCTTGCTTGACAATTTAGACTACGTTACGTTACGAATCCTATATTTGTTTGTAAAATGTAATTTTTTATAGAACTGTCAATTTGTTTACATTTTGTTAATTATTAACAAAATTACGAGTTTCCAAATTCTAAAACAGATTTCCAAATTTGACAAAACGATTTCCAATCGATTGGTACCAAAAAAAGTTATTTTCGTTTCTATATGTCTGCCAAGTATACGCCAATTCTTTAATTGTTAAAAACTAATTAACCAATGGTTTCCAAATTCTAAAAATTGGTTTCCAAAGGTTTCCAAATGATTTCCAAATTCTGGAAACCAAAAAAAATGGAATTCGCAATTATCGTTTGCAAAGTATTGGCAAATGGAGTCATGGCACCTAGCAGTCAGCGCGTGTAGCCTACTTGTGAGATAGATTTTTTTTCGATTTGACATTCAATGTATTTCCCATAAGAGAAAACCAAAACATAGTGTTGAAAACTTAAATTTTACTAATTAATTTTATATGAACAATTATCTATATTATAGTTGCAATGGAATAACAATGTATGTAAGTTTATAAATCAAAAAGAATATGTATGGAAACTTATGAATAATTTCCTTTATTTTGCAAATGAAAAATGTAAACAAACCTGTATTGTTGTTGTTTCTTTCCAAAATGGATTCATGTCGTCAGCCAAAATGATTTCATGTGCGTAGTCAGAGATAAGGGTCAATTATTAAGAAAATTTATATAATTTTATTATTTTATTATTATTAGAAAAAGCTCACTGGGTAACCTTTGTGGTAATTTTTTTATAATGATGAATGCATGTAATATTTGCATCTGTTTATGCATTGCGTTCGTGTATTTGTACTCTCCTTATAGAAAGAGATTTGAAATCTTTTGGCCCCATTTTTGAAATAAGTTAATAATATGTATTTTATATTTAGATACTAGTAAAATCTTGGGGCTATTGACACCCCTAATTGAGTATATCGTCGGTTCAAAGGTAAAACTCACTAACTTACATTTTACACTTTTGAAGTAAATTAGACTGAAACATAGTTTTTGAAGCTGAAAATTCAATATCCGAAAATTTTTAAATAAAGATCCAGGGTATAGGGTAGAAGGGGGACCCTCTGCCATAGGGGGACCTTTGCCAATCGAACTTTTATGTCGAACCCTATACACAAACTTCTGACAAAGTTTGGCAGTTCTCCGCTAGACACCAACCGAGTTGGAGGTGTGTGTTGCTTTTTCAAGTGCCAGATTCTAAATTACAAGGTAAGCAATCTTCGTTAATTTCTATTTTTTTTTTCTCATTCAATATCTTTTCGCTTCAAATATCTTTTGTTAGTATATTTTTTGTGGTAAATAGTTTTGATTTACATTAGGTTTGTTCCTTGGATTCTTCGCACTGTTTCGGACTAAATGTCAAATTTTGACATTCTTCTCTCAGAGAGGAGAAAAACTGTCAAAATGTGTGGAACGGCTTGGGCACTAGTTTGCACTAATTCGGACTAAACGTCAAACGACAAACTCGGCTAGAGTTGCCGTACATTAATCATAAATCTCAAAAAACATTTTCAAGAATAACAACTCAAAAAATAAAAGTTAATAAAAATTTCAAGTTTATTAAAATAAAGAACAAAAAATATTCATAAATTGCCTTTGTTTGAAGGAAAAATTTGTGATTTTAAAATGGAGTTGTAATATGATTCATCAAAACCCCTGGCGTGGATATTAATGAAACGAACAAATTTCTGCATTTAAAACATAAGAGCACCACAAACCAAAATGGAGTTTTGTTTCATATCTTTTACAATTCATTTATGCCTACCTTTTCATCTTTCATAATTATGCTGCATCCAGTTGCTTCGCTTTATCTCTTTTAAGCAAACATTCAATGGTTTTTTGCTTTTGTCACGATGTGTGACGTCATAATCATCTCTGATTTTTTTCGGAAAATAGCAAAAAAATAAAGTAATTTGATTGCTCCTTTTAAACCAATCGTTTGATTAATAATAAAAGTTGGTTAAAAAAGATTGTGACGTCACAAAACCCCTAGATGTCGAGTGTATAAAATGAGCATACTTACTTTATCCCTGTTTTTTAGTGCATTTTTATCTTCGCTTAAAAAAGTAGTGTGCTAAATACTTACCTACACGGTGGTAAATCATAATGCTTAAATCTCTTCTCTTTTTAAGAAATAATACTGAAATATACAAGAAATACTAAATTGCCAAAATGTACTACAAATGTGTTCTTTCAAACAGTTTTGCTGAGTGCAATAATTTTATAAATATCATTTGATTATTTTAAAGAAAAACAAAATTAAAGAATATACACACTTACTAAAATGAAAATAAAAATAGAAATAAAAGTTGCACTTGGGTAACCCTTAATAAAGGTTTGGTTTTTTTTTAATTTGAATGCAACAAACGTCTAAATTACGTCAACTTGGCATATTTGACAGCTAGTACAAAACAGCCACCAGAAATTTCTCGGACCAAATCTGGTAAGGAGGGGAAATTTTATGACAGCTCTTTTTGGTCCGAAACAGTACAAACTTTCAAGTGTGGAACGACTTTGGACTAAATCTGGCGGTTTCAAACTGTTTGAAAGTCGGCATGGAACACACCTATTAATTGATTACAAGGAAAAAAAGTTATAAGTAAATTTTCAAAAAAAACAGCTAGTGGGGAGCCTTTGCCGGTTATTAGTGGGTAGGTGTTCCTGGCAAAGGCACCCCATGACATGGCTCTGCCATTGGCAAAGAAAATGAAATAAGAAGTCTGAATTATAAATATTTAAGTTACATTTAATATAATTGAACTAATAAGTTTGTTTTGTTACGTTATTTAAATGCTAAGTCTTTTTTTGTATTTGCTGACTTTGATATTTAGGTACCTGGCAAACGTACCCCATACCCATGGCAAAGCATCCTTACCAGGAAGGCTTTGCCATATCAAAAATTTTTATTTTTAATTAAAAATTAAAAATATAAATCATTAAAGTATCAAGATGAAATGTACTTTAAAATGAAGATAATATAGAAGGGAACATATTAGATAGCAAGAAAATTGAAAACAAGCTAAAGTTTTCGCGTAAGGTCAAAATCCCGAAATCCTGGCAAAGGCTCCCCCGTCTACCCTACCTTTCAATGTCCTTATAAAAAACGTGCAAAATGAGGCTTTTTTCATTCAAAAAAATGCATTTCATTCTCATTTTCTTGAACTTTTTTTTCCTGCACTTAGTGAGTTTTACCTTTGAACCGACGATATAGGAATTTATGTTTTTGATAATATTTTGTATATGTATATGAAGTTAGTTTGTTTTTTTTTGCGTTTGCTTCTTTTTTTTAAATAAATTTTATAAAAAGGTTTAAAAAATGATAAAACTATCTGAATAGGCATTTCTTATCTTTGACACTGCTCGATTTTACAACAACAAAAAAAGCTTCATATTTTCATTTCTGAGTTTAATTTTTCAATTCATAGTTTTAAACATTTTTCGAGAATAAGAATTTTTTAATAAAATTTACCAAGAAAATTTATTCACAAAAAAAAATTAACTATTCGTAGAACCTCGTTTTAACAACAAATAAGTATATTTTATGAAGAAAAGAGAACAATTCATGTTTTAAATAATCCTGACTACGTCCCTGTGTGGTTTTTTCTCAATCGAACAAAGTTGTTGTTGCTTCTAGTTGTAGAGGTGGTTTGTTTACATTTTTCATAGTCCCCTATTACACGATGTCAGACGCAAAGAATCATCGTGTAATAGAAGTCATACAGAAATTTAAGTGTTTTAACAATCAGTTTTGATATATTTTACGTTTGATTTATAAACTCTTATGTTTTGTCATTCTATTGCATTCATAATATGAATACCCATTCATATAAAAGGCGTTTTCCTTTGGAGGTGGCGAAGTACTTGCATTGCAAGTACTTTGCCAGTTTTTTTCAATGGAACACACCAAACTGCTTTCACATGTAAAATGTATCTACTCGTGCATGAGAGCATGTGCAGTTGGTAGTACTAGATTAGGGTTTTCATCTACTCGTAAGTACTTCGCCACCTCCAAAGGAAAACGGCTAAAAGTTATTAGGAAAATTAATGTTAATAAGATCATGTTTTGCATTTCTCTTATGGGAAATACATTGAACGTCAAATCGAAAAAAAATCTATCTCACAAGTAAGCTACTTGCGCTGACTACTAGTAGCAGTAGGTGTGGAAAGCAACTTACCAGGTGTCAATACGCCGGTCACTTTTTCATACATTCTCCTCTTACTCTATTCGTATCGCCCGATCCAATCTACCCAATTCCTATTCAGTTTTCAATCTAGTAGTTGATATTAGGCGTTTTCCTTTGGAGGTGGCAAAGTACTTGGAAGTACTTTGCCAGCTTTTTTCAATGGAACACATCAAACTGCTTTCCCATGTAAAATGTATCTACTCGCGCATGAGAGCATGTGCAGTTGGTAGTACTAGATTAGGGTTTTCATCTACTCGTAAGTACTTCGCCACCTCCAAAGGAAAACGCCTATTATTTCTCCTCCATCCTTTACCTTGGTTGACATTTCGAAAAACATGTCTTCTCAGTTTAGATTTACTACATCTTATTTTGCTTTCCTAGGTTGACCACTAGATGTCTCTAAGATCGGGCATCGAATGTAAGGCTCCGGTTACATACATTTATTTTAGGTTTAGACAGGGCGTCCACAACAATGGATATGTCAGTGCACGGACATGGATTTTTGAGACTCCATTGTTTCTTTTTAAACATGTTCATAACCCGACCATGGCTCATGCCCAATAACAAATTTGTAACCCGTTCACACGAAGAAATAAGATGTACAAGATTTTTTTTCAAATAGCTTGTTTATTATTGAAATTAAAATCTGAAGAGCTGATAGTCCAGTAACCTTGTAGTTTCATAGTACTGAGACCTTGCGTCAGGTCCGTTAGTTCTGATTTTTTGCTGAGTTATTTATGATGTTGGCCTTGTATTAAATCTGATTTTTCGACCTCGTGCGCCGAACGCAACATTGGTAAAAATCCAAAAAACCGCGAATTTTTCGCGGTTTTTTCACTTATTGGCCATTTTAACCATACGCCTTAACTTCCGAATAAAACATTGCTCTACGATTTCAACCTTACTAAATTTGCTTCAATTTGAGTCCAAAGCCGGTTCTGTAGACATAACGGTTTCCAAGGGACGGCATTTCAAAATATAGCAATAAAAAATTTAAAACAACAAGTAGCATATAAAACAGTGTAATAACAAAAACATGGTCTTTGACATATGCTGCATCAAAGCAGTAGAGCGTATAGATTGGGCCAAAAGAAGAAAACAATAGTACCGGATGGGGGGTATATATCCCCCTGTTTAGGCGGGAGGGGCAATTTTAAGAAAAGTTGACTTCAATTAGAAAAATAACCATTAAAATACAATGGTAATATCTGGACGAAAATCCATTCCTCATCTCAAAGCCAGAAATCCATTCTTTAACTTTTTTTTAAATAAAGTTTTTTTAGCTGATAGTTTTTGAAAAATTTACTTTCAAACTCAAAATTTTGAGAAAAAGACGATTTTTTTTTGTTAATCTATTTTTTTTTTTATTTTATGGTATTAAGTACTATTTTTGATTTTGATTTTCAATGCCCTTATTAATTCTTAGTTAAAAACTGTAAACCAAATGCTAAAATGACTTCTAGTTTTTGAGAAAACTGAAATTAACATGATCAACTTCACTGTTTTCAGTCTAGTATCCTTTTTCTTCGGGTAGGGAGGGCTCTGCCTCAGATGCGGTAGTTCTGATTTTTAGATGAGTTGTTTTTGATGTTGGCCTTAGCAATAATCCAAGTTTTCGACCTCGAGCGCCGAACGCAACTTTGTGAAATACGCAAAAAACCGAGAAATGTTCGCGGTTTTTTCAGTTATTGGCTATTTTAACCTTTAAGGCCTGGTTTTCGATTATAACTTTGCTCTACCATTTCAAAATAATTAAATGGGCTTCAATTTGAGCTAAATATCAGTTCAAATTGTGAATTTTTTCATCAACTTTTGAATTTAGAATGCTGCAAATCGAATTTAAGGGGGCTTATTCACCCCTTGTGTGAAATCATTTGCCCCTTTTCAATGATTTTTGTATATTAAGCAGCGTGTGATGTTGGCTTTATTTTAAGATCTTAATCATGAAGATCGGATAAGTAGAAAGGAGTTATGATTTTTTAAAGTCAACCATATAAAACTCGAACTAAAACATTCGCTTCAGATAACTCACTGGTGGGTACTGAACTGTGTACTGTTTAGTTCGAGTCTTATATGGTTGACTTTAAAAAATCATAACTCCGTTTCTACTTATCCGATCTTCATGATTAAGATCTTAAATTAAAGCCAACATGACACGCTACACATTTTACAAAAACCATTGAAAAGGGGCAAACGATTTCACACAAGGGGTGAATAAGCCCCTTCAATTCGATTTGCAGCATTCTAAATTCATAAGTTGATGAAAAAATTCACAATTTGAATTGATTTTTATCTCAAATTGAAGCCCATTTAATTACTTTGAAATTGTAGAGCAAAGTTATAATCGAAAACCAGGCTTTAAAGGTTAAAATAGCCAATAACTGAAAAACCGCGTAAATTTCTCGGTTTTTTGCGTATTTCACAAAGTTGCGTTCGGCGCTCGAGGTCGAAAACTTGAATTATTGCTAGGGCCAACATCATAAACAACTCATCTAAAAATCAGAACTACCGCATCTGAGGCAGAGCCCTCCCACCCCGAAGAAAAAGGATACTAGACTGAAAACAATGAAGTTGATCATGTTAATTTCAGTTTTCTCAAAAACTAGAAGTCATTTTAGCATTTGGTTTTCAGTTTTTAACTAAGAATTAATAAGGGCATTGAAAATCAAAATCAAAAATAGTACTTAATACCATAAAATAAAAAAAAAAAAATAGATTAACAAAAAAAAATCGTCTTTTTCTCAAAATTTTGAGTTTGAAAGTAAATTTTTCAAAAACTATCAGCTAAAAAAACTTTATTTAAAAAAAAGTTAAAGAATGGATTTCTGGCTTTGAGATGAGGAATGGATTTTCGTCCAGATATTACCATTGTATTTTTATGGTTATTTTTCTATTTGAAGTCAACTTTTCTTAAAATTGCCCCTCCCGCCTAAATGGGGGGATATATACCCCCCATCCGGTACTATTGTTTTCTTCTTTTGGCCCAATCTACACGCTCTATTGCTTTGATGCAGCATATGTCAAAGACCATGTTTTTGTTATTATACTGTTTTATATACTACTTGTTGTTTTAAATTTTTTATTGCTATATTTTGAAATGCCGTCCCTTGGAAACCGTTATGTCTACAGAACCGGCTTTGGACTCAAATTGAAGCAAATTTAGTAAGGTTGAAATCGTAGAGCAATGTTTTATTCGGAAGTTAAGGCGTAATGGTTAAAATGGCCAATAAGTGAAAAAACCGCGAAAAATTCGCGGTTTTTTGGATTTTTACCAATGTTGCGTTCGGCGCTCGAGGTCGAAAAATCAGATTTAATACTAGGCCAACATCATAAACAACTCAGCAAAAAATCAGAACTACCGGACCTGACGCAAGGTCTAATGTATATAGTTACTGGACTATGAGTGGTTGATTTTTAATTCAATCGCCCATTGCCTGAGGTTAAGTCTAAGCTTTTCATTTTTCAAAATTTCATCTTCGTCATCGCTTTTTTGAAAACATTTATCATTGAACTCGTGTGTGTTATCCCTCATAAAAGTTTCGCCTCTCATGCTGGTAGTGGGGTTCATATCTAAGTAAAGTATAAATATTTATATTTAAAAGAAAATTATAAACAGACAAACAATGAAACACACTTAAATCTTCTGGCTCTGGAGATATTTGATTTATCGATGAAAGATTTATTAAATCTGGGGCCGAATTACCACTTCAGTGACCGAGTGAGTGAGTGCCATCAGTGATCGAATGAACGAGTAACCACATCAAATTTTGGTATACTAGATTGATCGAAACGGGAGCGGTAATGCCGTTGCGGTTGTTTCTTGCGCTCAAATGATCAAATCAAGCCCTGTTGTCAAGCAATGTTGGTCCATGTGAACCCCCCTTTACTTCAAAGAAGACACGTTTAAAGGCTACCCCAAACCAACGCGAAATATTTTCCGACGACGCGAAATCATTCACAATAATACAATATATGAAGGATACACAATGCTAAACAACAACAAAAAACTGTCTTTGCGAATGATTTGCTATGATTTCGCGTTGGTTTGGGAGAGCCTTAATGAATAAATGTAGGCAAATATTTCTGGTTTTCTAATTTTTTAGTTTTGAAATGAATGAAAAACTAGTTGAACGTGTCCCAAAGCATACTAAAATTCATTCCTCGCGTTCCAATGTTTACTCGCTATGCTATATAGCTATCCCACAGAAATGTTTTATTCGAGGTACACTCAGAGAAAAAAGCAGGTATTATGAACCAATTTCTGGCCAATCATACCTGATTTTCAGGTTGTTATTTTTCAACTCGGTAGATCAGGTTAACTGTTTAACCTGATACCTGATTTGAAAATTTAACACTGTAATCCTTTAAATTTTACCTGCAAATATAGTTAATTTAACCTGACAAAATATTCAATGCCTTGTAATTTTAACATGAAAATCTGGTTAGTTCAACCTGACAACCTATAGTTAATTTAACAGGTTTCAATGTTATATCAACCCTGTATCTAATGCCGGATTTACACGACTTGAACGCTGCCACTATAATGACAAAAATAATTAATTTGTCCATTCTTTTGTTGTTGCTTTTGTCATTATACTGGCAGTTTTCCAATCGAGTAAATCCAGCATATTTCATGAATTTATACGTCTAAGAGCCGTCTCTTGCGATGTCTATCGCTCAACTCGTAAGCATTATTCTGAAAGTACATATAGAAATTTATTATTTATTTATTTTATTTTAAAAATTATTTGTGATACTTACTTCAGTTTTGAACTGGGAACCTTTAACACACGGAGATAGCACTCATCCACTGGGCCAATTCACTACACAAAAAACTGGTGCCAAATATCAATACCTTAGTTGAAACTCATTGGATGGCTTGTGTGTGTGTTTTAGCACTAGTGTCACGTTTAAATGAACTGACAGAGTGCTACTTTAACACGAGGCCAGGTAAGATTCAAATAATTTTATTTGAATGGCCTGTGTGTGTGCGTTTCAACGCTAATGTCACGTTTAAATGAACTGGCAGATTGCTTCTTTAACAGGAGACCAGGTTAAATTCAAATCGTTTTACTTAAATTGTCAGTGTGTGTGCGTTTCAGCACTTGTGTCACGCTGGAATGAACTGGCAGAGTGCTTTTTTAACATGAGGACAGGTAAAATACAACAGGTAAAAAAAAACACATTAAATGTTAGTTCAACCTGATATGTAGTAAAACAGAAATTCATATCATACAGTGTTAGAAAAACACGACCTTGGTTAAAATTGACACTATATTCGTGTTAAAATTTCTTATTTACAAGAAATTAGTGTTAAAATTACAGGTCATCTTCTTAAATCAACCTGAATATGGCAAGAAAGTCCACCAGGTTGATTTTGCACTGAATAAAAGGTTACTAAAATCAGGTAAATTTCTGAAATGTCAGTAACTTTGTATGGGATTGTGCACCTCGTGAATTCAACAAGGCCCAAGTTAATTATTTACCTGACGTTTTTCTCTGAGTGTACTCTGCGAGGAACTGACAAATCCTCCAAGAGTATACTTTGTCATGAAAAAGTGCTTCTCACTTAGCCGTTCGGACTCGGCAAAAAACTGTAGGTCCCCTCCATTTCCTGCCAACAACACGCACCCAGGAATGGTTGAGAGTTGTAAGTCACTAGGCCCTGGTTCTCCACGAGCTGTTGCGCCACCCAATTTATTTATTTATTTATTATAGCTATCCCAAAAATTTTGAGATAACTTGAGTTGTGTTTTTTTGCATGTCCAAATAAAATTGTGTGAAAAAACGACAACAAAGCAAAAAAATTTACATGTTAAGTACAACAACAACTATGTCCATATAGAGTTCTAAGTTCAGATAATTAACTGGAGTTAACTTTTGTCTCGATAAAAATTGTATTGCCAGACTACCATTAGCTGTGTTTTTTGCATGTCCAAATAAAACTGTGTGAAAAAAACGACAACAAAGCAAAACAATTTACATGTTAAATACAACAACAACTATGTTGTTATGGAGTTAGCTAAGTCCAGATAATTAACTGGAGTTAACTTTTGTCCCGATAAAAACGGTATTGCCAGACTACCATTGTCAGTGTGTTGTCGATAATTTGTATAGAAATGTCAAATGTTTGTTGGTAAGATAGTTCAGAACAAAATGGCAGACCAAGGCAAATGTTGAAATGTCCCGATGTCGTTTTTTCGCCAAACTCCATATGGACATACAAAAAAACGCAGCTATTGTTGTTGTGTTATCGATAATTTGTATAGAAATGTCAAATGTTTGTTGGTAAGATAGTTCAGAACAAAATGGCAGACCAAGGCAAATGTTGAAATGTCCCGATGTCGTTTTTTTCACCAAACTCCATATGGACATACAAAAAAACGCAGCTGTTGTTGCGTCAGCTGTTTTTTTAACAAGGGATTACAACAACACAAAGCTATCCGGATAACTTAGAATAACCAGCGGAACGTGCCCATTAATTCATTCAAAAATGAATAAATACAGGCATGTCACTGAATAAATGAGGTCACATTTGGGCAATCGTTGGAATGCGTTTATAAATAACAAGTTGCCTAAACTATTTGGGCATTGACTAGCTGGACAGCTGCCCAAGTGTGTTCTAAGAAAATCTAATAAATACAACTGACATTTTCTATTATGGTTCGTTAATAAAGTCTGAGAAGTCTCTGCGAAGTATTCGATAAGGCTTCCAGCAAGTAACCGAAACCTTTTGAAGACAAAGTGACAGGAGCTTCAATTAAATTACTCTATACAATCTTTATACAGTGACAGCTTCATGTTTAATTTTCTATATCAAGCTTTCAAACGACTTTAAAGAAGCAATTATTGAAATCATGACTTCTATATTCTATTAGAAAGTTATTTTTGACGAAAGCCTTATAGAAGCTTTATACATATCCAGACTTGCAGCATATCGATATTTCTAAGCTAATAGAAACTGAAATGTTAGTTGGGTATGAGCGTTCGGTGAATACCACCCAAAATACATAATTATTTCAACAAACAAGAATATAATAAAAAAAAATATTTTTAAAGGTGAAACACAGAACACTGCATAATGCTATGTTTCCACCAAAGGTTTATCTCAGATTAAATTTAATAAATCTTTTTGGTGTTTCCACCGCACAAAAAGATTTAAAAAAGATTAAATTTGACAGCACCTTCAAAAATGCAAATGGCGTTCCAATTTTTCTTATGAAGTGCGAATGAGACAGAATGTTTGATTCGTGTGAAACAATCTTTGAATAAAAAATATAAGGAAGTGCCATTTGTGGAAAAAAGTGAAGCATTTTTCATAATAGTGTTTGCTCTCACAAACACAAATACATTCCAAAAGGGACGGAGTGATTTTTAATGGCAACTTACTAGGGCGCCATAACAATCATTTGTTATTTTCTGAATTTATTTTTCTTTTCAGTGGTATGTTTAAAAAAATACTTACTTTTTTATGATAACCCTCTAAGGCACCGATAAAATGTTTTAATATCTACTTTCTTTAAAATTGTGTTGTTTCAGTGGAACATTATAGATTTACTTAGTTTAATTTACGCATTGTCATGAAAGAAGGCTCTCCAAAACCAACGTGAATCATAGCAAATCATTCGCATCGATAAAAAAATGGCACCCCAAATGTGGCTTTACTTCATCCACTTTCAGAATGGTCATCCTTTTACCACTCGACTTTCGGAAACCTTTTAAATTTTTTATTAAATTATTTTAATTTTTGAATAGACAAATTAATTAACATTAAAAAAATGCACTAATAACTTCACTACAGAGAAAATTGAGCAATATTCTGAAGATGCACATGTTAACATAAATATACGAACTCCAAAGGTACAAAATCGATTTAATAACAAAAATAATTTCCTGATATAAAGGGCGCTTAGCAAATAGTTGCGCCCCACCAATAACAAAAAAAATACGTCCCTGTTTCACAGAATCGCAGTTTGACATTACTAGTATCCCAAATTAAAACCGAAAAACCATGTGCAAGTTTTCAATTCATTTATTAATTTTCTTAGTTTATTTAAAGTTTAATCATTTAAAATGTGTTACTTGATTAATGATTAATTAAATTATGATCAATTCACATCGCTTTCTTTGAGAAAAAAATGATAAAACTCACTTGTGAAAGGAAATGATTCTTGTCCGCCTTATTCTTGCTTTATATACACAATTTAACACTGCACCTTTGTATATAAAATCTATAGTACTATCATCAGCCAATTTTTTTTATTTTCATAAGCCTTCGCCAGGCGGCGCTAATATGGAAATGTATTTGATATTTGAGAGTTGAAATAGAAGAAAAATGTAAAAGCAAAATGAAAAAGTCGTAAGAGAGGGTTATATTACATTGATTCTCGCAACAATAAAGGGAGCAAGGGAGACAAATGAATCAGTTGCTTGTGCCATACTAACGACAAGAATAAATGAAAGGAAATAAAATAAAACAAATTGCTTTCTATTACTCGATTGTGTTTGTATGTGAGCTTGAGGTATAAGTTATATGTTTGTTTATAGATTTATACGTACATATATAATGTAGGTAGGCATGTAGATTATATTTTCGTTTATTATTTTAATTTTGTTTTTCAAATCTTGGGTATTTGACTTGAATTTTTTAATATTTGTAGCAATGTTGCAACTTTTCACCACATCTATGGAGGAATTATTTAAGGACATGTTGCGATATTTTAATTTTTTGTATTTACCTTATGTAGGTAGTAGGAGTTTTATCAGTTTTTCCAAATTTTATTATAACATTATGATAACAGTCTTACGATAACGATTCATGGAATTTAAACCATCATCGCGTAAAATAAAGAGTATATTAAGTTTTTGTTAGGAAAAAATGCATTAGGTAGTTTTATTATGAATAGTTTTGTTTTGATCTATTGCTATTGAATAAAACTTTTTTTTAACTATTGGGATGCAATTTTTATTTATGTATTTGTTTGTTTAAATTTCATGTAACTCCAGAAATAATTTGTGTTTAATCACTTATGACACTCACAATTGGTTAAAAGTAGACAAGAAAAAAAATCCTACGGGAGGGGGTTTTATTTCCCCCCGCTTGGACAGAAGGGGCAGTCTTATAAAAAAAAAAATAGTTAGGTACCTATGTTCTTAGAATGGAAAAAGTATACCTATCAACAAACAACCACTTACAGTATTGTTTTGTAGCTTTTTGGAAATCCAGAAGTCCATTCTCATGGTTTATTTTTAAATAAAGTTCTTTTCGTAAACAGCTTCGACAAAAATTGTTTTCAAACTTAAAATTGTGAAAAAAGTTGTTTTTTAATATATGTACATTATGTATGTTTTTCCATTTTAAGTATTTTTTTTTTATAAAATTGTCGCCTGTCCAAGCCGGTTAAATATACTTTTTTTCTTGTTTACTTTTAACCTAAGTACATGTCCTTGGCAGATTTTACGCGAATCACCTAGTATGCTGTATGCACAAAAAATATGCCATTAAATTAACCCCTACAGCGACTAAAGGGATGATAATAAAAATCTGAAAAAATTAGGGAATATTTTTTTTTCTTTTAAAATCGGTTTAGGCCCATACAACCTGATGTTTTTCTTACGACCACCCTAATGCACCTACATACCTACATATCTTCCTAGCTATAAACATTTCAATAGGCTTAGAATTTTTGAAATTGTGTGCATAAAAACTAGATGAAATACATAAAAGAACAATGTTCGAAAGCATGAAATTGATTTAAGAAAAACGAATGTCATCTATGTACATAAACACGAAAATATTAATTTTATACCAACAAAAAACTTGAAATCATTGGAGCTATTTATTAGAAAAATTTAAATACAAATTTGGCTTTCTGGTTTTGAAATTCAACACTTTTGTGAGACAAATATTCTAGAAAGATATAAGTACTATTACCATTTTATTATTTTTTTTTTTGACCCTTCACCGTTAGTTTAAAAAAGTACTTTTGTTTCCTTGCAAATATTGATTGCATGGCTTGCGTTGGTATGCATAATTTTAGACTTTTAAATCATCAATCATCCTGTAAATATTCAAATAGATTCATGGAACCGTTTTTCCACACCAAATTTTCAAAGTCTTACAAACCAGTTAAAGGAACAAATTGTGTTGTTCCTAAACAATGCGTAGTCGTTATCAAAATGACAGAAAATTCATCAACCCGTTTTTGAAATATTGAATTTTCAAAAAATAAATTTAACATTTTTTTAAAAATCCAAAAATTTTTTTTTTATTCAAAAAGCTTTTGCTCAAAGGTTGTATGGCAATTACCTTTATTTTTAGAGCCAACAAAAATTTTAATTTCCCCTCTGGAGAGTTAACAAGAAAACCTTAAGTTCAAAATTTGAAGCAAATCGCATCATTTGTTTAGGCTGTAGATCCAGATACAAACAGACAGACAGACAGACAGACAGACATACAGACAGACAGATAGACAGACAGACAGACAGACAGACAGACAGGCAGACAGAATTGTGCCACCCTTTTTTTTCGTGTTCTCTATCATCGTAATGTCATGTTTGATTTTTGTCTCAAAATTTTCGTTTGCACGAATCCAAAACTTGCCCTATAGTATCTATGTATATCGCAAGTTAAAAAGAGGCTGGGTTCGACCCACACTGGTAGTTTCCCATTGGTGCCCTCAAAAGCTAGAGGCCCAATGTAATTTTTTGTATTAATTTTTATTTTTCTGGTGTTCAATATGCAATCAAGTGAATACCAAAGATTGGTTTGCTTTCGAGATATAAGAGACAAGAACATTGTTGAATAATATGTTTTTAGCTTTTTCATTAAAAAAAAAAACTGTTTGTAGACCAGAAAAAAGAACTCAAATCGTATGGGGAGCCTTGAAATAATTAATTCATGAAATATTAAAATTGGTATGGTATCGACGCAGAATTGCACCCCTTATGGCATATCCAAAGTCCCTTAAAATCCGAAATATTACCGAAACCCCTTTTAAAATAATGGGATGTCAGTGGAGCTTTGAATAAATGTTTCATTAGTCAATAGAACCAAGAGTCCAGAGTCCCTAAAAATATCTATAACCATCTAGTCTTCAGTATTCGATTAAAAACTAATAAAAGCAAAAAAATAGTAAAAAAAAAACTAGTATTTAGTCTCAAAATTTGGAATAAAGACAGTATAAGCTTGTTTTTTGTCATTTTTTGTTCTGAAATTTTTAGTTTCAAATTAGTTTTCATGGAAATCACTTGATTTAAAATCAAGATGATAGAACAAACTTTTAGCTTTAAAAAAATGTGTAATCCTTAATTGTAAGTATTACCATTATTTCTAAATATTTTCTTTTTTTCATCTTAAGTGTTTTTTTAGAAAATTGCAGCTCCCGTCCAAATGGGGTGAGATAGACCCCCCTCTTTTATAGTAAAAAATGCTTGTAAATAACTGTTCTATACAAATCTGTCAATAAACTTTGTCGCCCGAGTTATCGTAATCTCCCCTTATAGGTATTGTTTATCGATAGATGTTTCAAACTTCACTGATTGTTCAGGGCTGTTATTTTGCACTCCTTTTTCATTCCAACTGTGTCAAACAGGAAAAGTGCTGCAAAAGCAATGCTAAGAACATCCAAACGAAAACAGACCTAAAGCAACCAACCAGGTTTGCCAGCTCAAGAAGCACTTGTGTAGCCCAATTTCAGAATCCTTGTAGCCCAAATCGCTACCCAAAATCTAGCCCAAAAACGAGCCCAATCTTATCTTAAAAATATAGGATTACTTATACATTCCACGTTTTTTTTGTTTTTTGGAATAATTTCCAGGGACAAATCCTTAAAATCTGGACGAACTAAAATATATCGTTGAACTTATGTAACGAATTTTCTTAAAAGTTATAGAAATAATATGAAATTGGGCTACTTTTTTCATATCCTTATCGCAAATTAAGAAAAAAGATAGCCCAATTTATGATAAATAGCCCAATCTGACAACCCTGCAACCAACCACCCCAAACAAAAATTCGTTTTTTTTACCCACCCCAGCACAAAAATATTCCGATCGTATGCTGAGCGGCAGCAGCGGCAGCCGAGCATGAGCAACAGCAGCCGTCAATGACAACCACCTACGTGCTTACCATATTCCAACAACAATCAACAAAAATAACAAAAAACCAAAGTAAACAAAACAACCCAAAAATATACACACTAAATGACAACGAAAATTACACCTAACAGCAGCAACCTTCCCCCACCAAAGCATTCTTACGACTGAAATCTGATAAAAACAAAACATGAAAGAAAACACAAAAGTAAAATAAACAAATAAAAGATTTAAAGTAACCATGGTTACAAATACAATCTTACATAATAACTTGCAAGCATATATTTTGTTGTTTGTTTCCAAATACAAATTTTTTCTTTCCCACAGATAGAAAGAAAAACAATCATACTTTCATTTCAGCTCACATCAGAGCCAAATACGCATACGCACCCAACTCTCAACCTATTATTCATTGACAAAACCAATACCTTTGAAAAAAACAAAATTGCTTGATTTCTTGCCTCCCTCCTCTCTCATTATTTTATTATTACACTTTATTCTTCATTTGCCATATTCTTAAGTTTGAAATTTAGCTGTACACACTTATGTCGTTTTCGATTGGACGTTCGGAGTACGCCTTTTCTACTCCATTTTCACTCCATCTACTCCAAAAGCCTTCGATTGGCTGTTCGGAGTACTGTTTTCGGAGTATTTTTCTGTTCCCGATTTGAAGAAGGAGTAGATTTGGAACACACGCACACACATCCAGTTTTTCGTTGCACTACTTGTCAAAAGTGATGAATGCTTGAAGAAGCCATTTTATAATATGGCGTCATTCAGTAGTGTGTGTGTAAATTTGACAACACGATGTTTTCATATTCTATTGGAATCAAAAAGGAGTAAAACAGTCATAAAATCCAATCGAAAACGACATTAGTTAGGCTCAGCACCAGTAATTTCATAAGCCGTCACTTGGTTCGTGCCAGTCGTTCGTCACCCATGATAGTACTATAGATTTTATATACAAAGACTGCACTTCATATTTTTGTATTGTTATTAGTAAGTATACATACATTTCTAAGTAAATCACTCCAAACTATTTGTTTTTTTTCTAACAATTAATGATTTATTAATGTTTTTAGTCATGTATCACTTTTTGTTTACTTTTTTTCTTTCATTCAGTCACCGATTTGACATTTCGGGTATACAGTTTTCTGCTTCATTCACGTACTTTAGAATAAAAAATATAAGGAAGCGTCATTGTTGGAAAAATCTGCGGCATTTTTTATATTAGTGTTTGCTATCACAAACACAAATGCACTCCAACAGGGATAGAGTGATTTTTAATTGCAACTTACTAGGGCGCCATAACAATCATTTTTTAGTTTCTGAACTTATTTTTCTTCTCAGCGGTATGTTTAAGAAAATACTTATTTTTTTAATGATAACCGTCTAGGGCGCCGATAAAATTTTTAAAATCTATTTTCTTCAAAATTTTGTTGTTTCAGTGGAACATTATAAATATACTTAGTTTATTTTACGCATTGTCATGAATAAAGGTTCTCCGAACCCAACGCGAAATCAAATCAAATTATTGGCAGCGATACAAAATATATGACACCCCCGAATGTGGCCTTACTTCATCCACTTTCAGACTGGTCATCCATTTTTGCTTATACCACTCGACTTTCGAAAACCTTTTAAATTTTGTATTAAATTATTTTAAATATTTCTTTTTCAAGCAAATAAAACAAATATTTTCTGGGCATCTTCCTGAATAGACAAGTAAATTAACATTAAAAACATGAACAAATAACTTGACTACGAAACAATTCGAGCAAAATTCTGAAGATATAGTCGTATGTTAACATAAATATACGAACACCAAACGTACAAAATCGATTTAATAAAAAAAAATCTTAATATATAGAGCGCTTAGCATATAGTTGCGCCTTACAATCACTAACACAAAAAAAAAATACGTCCCTGTTTCACAGCATCGCAGTTTGACATAATCTTCTATCCACAATTATATCAGAAAAAAACCATGTGCAAGTTTTCAATTAATTAATTTTTAAAACTTTTTAAAAGTTTAATCATTTAAAATGTGTTACTTGATTGATGAATAATTAAAATACAAACAATTCACATCACTCCCTTTGAGAAAAATATAGTAAAACCATTGTATATCCAATCTATAGTATTCTCATGAAACACGATTTTTTAGGTAGACATTTGGTCGATAGGTTCGCTGTGATCGCATTACCGAGATCCCTTAACAAAAATTAGTATGACATTTGGACGCATAGATGGCCACGAGCTTTTTTTCTTCATGAGAATACTATAGAATTTATATACAATGGTAAAACTCACTTGTGAAAGGAAATGATTCTTGTCCGCCTTATTTTGTTTTTTTTTTTACACAATTTCGCACTGCACTTCATATTTTTGTATTTGTATTAGCAAATATACACAAATTTCTTAGTAAATCACTGCAAACTGTTTGTTTTTTTCAACAATTAATGATTTATTAATGTTTTCAGTCTTGTCATTGTATATAGAATCTATAGTACTATCATGGGTGACGAACGACTGGCACGAACCAAGTGACGGCTTATGAAATTACTGGTGCTGAGCCTAGCTAAGTGTGTACAGCCATTGTATATAAATTCTATAGTATTCCCATGAAGAAAAAAAGCTCGTGGCCATCTATGCGTCCAAATGTAATACTAATTTTTGTTAAGGGATCTCGGTAAGGCGATCACAGCGAACCTATCGACCAAATGTCTACCTACAAAATCGTGTTTCATGAGAATACTATAGATTGGATATACAATGAAAAGACAACAAAAATTTATTGTTTAGCCGAAAAAACTGAAAATATTTTTTTTTTAAAGTTTTGGAAAAAACTTTTTACCAATTTTATTTTGATTTTTGGGAACGGGCACATTCCAAGATCACGAATATTCATTTTATAAGTCGCTAGGACTTAATTAAAATTATAGAAAATTATTATTCTTATAAAATATTCTAATAACAACGATATATAAATTGAATAACAATTTTAAGTAAGGTACATCGTGGATTATCGATTAAAAAACAAGTTCCTCTGAATAGACTAAAATACCGCCAAATTTTTTAGCCGCAAATCAAGTTTAAAGATGTAAACTTTGATGCCTCTAGGACGCTTAGTTTAGCCGCAAATCGCGTTTAAAGATAAAAGTTGATTTTTCGTATAATGCTATGCATTAATTGAGTTCTCTTGAGCAAGAGTACCTTGAATGACAAATAAACGCGAATGAACAGCGATGTGTGTATCGGGGAGCATGCTGCCCTCTTCAACCCCCCTGCTTGGGCTCATTATAGGATTTGGGTTGGGTGCGAGGTTGAGTGTATGCAAAGTTTCTTTTGCATTTAAAGAATCTGGATTTTTAAGTCGCTAGGATGCTTAGTTTATCCGCAAATCAAGTTTAAAGGTGTCAACTTTGATGCCTCTAGGACGCTTAGTTTAGCCGCAAATCGCGTTTAAAGATAAAAGTTGATTTTTATTTTTTGAAAATTCAATATTTCAAAAACGGGTTGATGAATTTCTTGTCATTTTGATAACGACTACGCATTGTTTAGGAACAACACAATTTGTTCCTTTAACTGGTTTGTTAAACTTTGAAAATTTTGTGTGGAAAAACGGTTCCATGAATCTATTTGAATATTTACAGGAATATTGATGATTTCAAAGTCTAAAATTACGCATACCACCGCAAGCCATGCAATCAATATTTGCAAGGTAACAAAAGATTTACGAAAAGACCATAAAAAGTACTTTTTTTAAACTAACGGTGAAGGGTCAAAAAAAAATAATAAAATGGTAATAGTACCTTTATCTTTCTAGAATATTTGTCTCACAAAAGTGTTGAATTTCAAAACCAGAAAGCCAAATTTTTATTTAAATTTTTCTAATAAATAGCTCCAATGATTTCAAATTTTTTGTTGGTATAAAATTAATATTTTCGTATTTATGTACATGTACATACATGGATGACATTCGTTTTTCTTAAATCAATTTCATGCTTACGAACATTGTTCTTTTATGTATTTCATCTAGTTTTTATGCACACAATTTCAAAAATTCTAAGCCTGTTGAAATGTTGATAGCTAGGAAGATATGTAGGTAGGTGCATTAGGGTGGTCGTAAGAAAAAGATCAGGTTCATCAGGCATAAACCGATTCTAAATGAAAAAAAAATATTCCCTAATTTTTTCAGATATTTATTTTCATCCCTTTAGTCGCTGTATGGGTTAATTTAATGGCATATTTTTTGTGCATATAGCATACTAGGTGATTCGCGTAAAATCTGCCAAGGGCATGTAATGTACTTAGGTTAAAAGCAAACAAGAAAAAAAAAAGTATATTTCCCCCGCTTGGACAGGCGGCAATTTTATAAAAAATACTTAAAATGGAAAAACATACATTATGTATATTAAAAAATAACTTTTTTTCACAATTTTAAGTTTGAAAACAATTTTCGTCGAAGCTGTTTACGAAAAGAACTTTATTTGAAAATAAACCATGAGAATGGACTTCTGGTTTTACAAAAAGCTACAAAACAATACTGTAAGTGGTTGTTTGTTAGTATAGGTATACTTTTTCCATTCTAAGTACCTAGGTACCTAACTACTTTTTTTTTGTATATAACTGCACCTTCTTTCCAAGCGGGGGGAAATAAAACCCCCTCCCGTAGGATTTTTTTTTTTTGTCTACTTTTAACCAATAGTGTGTGTCATAAGTGATTAAACACAAATTATTTCTGGAGTTACATGAAATTTAAACAAACAAATACATAAATAAAAATTGCATCCCAATAGTCAAAATAAAAGTTTTTTTTCAATAGCAATAGATCAAAACAAAACTATTCAAAATAAAACTACCTAATGCATTTTTTCCTAACAAAAACTTAATATACTCTTTATTTTACGAGATGATGGTTTAAATTCCATTAATGGTTATCGTAGGACTGTTATCATAATGTTATAATAAAATTTGGAAAAAACTGATAAAATACCTACTAATTACCTAAGGTAAATACAAAAAATTTAAATATCCCAACATGTCCTTAAATAATTCCTTCATAGATGTGCTGAAAAGTTGCAACATTGCTACAAAGATTAAAAATTTCAAGTAAAATACCCAAGATTTGAAAGACAAAATTAAAATAATAAACGAAAATATAATCTACATGCCTACCTACATTATGTATGTACGTATAAATCTATAAACAAACATATAACTTATACCTCAAGCTCACATACAAACACAATCACCAGCAACTGATTCATTTGTCTCCCTTGCTCCCCTTATTGTTGCGAGAATCAATGTAATATAACCCTCTCTTACGACTTTTTCATTTTGCTTTTACATTTTTCTTCTATTTCAACTCTCAAATATCAAATACATTTCCATATTAGCACCGCCTGGTGAACGCTTATGCAAATAAAAAATATTGGCTGATGATAGTACTATAGATTTTATATACAAAGGTCTTGTATCACTTTTTGTTTACTTTTTTTCTTCCATTCAGTCACCGATTTGACATTTCGAGTATTCAACTATCTGCCTCATTCACGTACACTGTATATGTGATATACACCAGTTCCTTTACTTCTTGTTCTATGTCACGTACACTGTATATCTGATATACACCAGTTCCTTTACTTCTTCTTCTATGGAAACAATGAAGAACTGAATGCGAGTCTCGAATGAATCGTTCAGCACCATGTAAAAAAAGGTTAGTTCGGTTTGTAAAACTTTTGTCCTAGGAAGATTTAACAAGATTAATTTCTAATCTTCAAGATTTATGAAATAAAGGACAATCGGCAAAAATGTATGGAAGGTGGTCTAGGAACCAATAACAACGAGACGTGTGTCGTTGGAAAGGTATTTTTATGCGCTACAATAGTCACTATGGCGGCTCATTTCAAATCACTGTGTGAAAAAAGTTATTCGTTAACCAACGTTTTGTGTTAGTACCATTAGGTGTGGAAAAAATGTATACAGACTGGTCTTACCAGTACTAATAAGATGCATGTCGTTGGAAAGGTATTTTTATGAACAATAATAGTTAGCATAACAACTTATTTAAAATCATTGTGTGGAAATAGTTATTCGCTGTTTTAGGGAATTTTAGCACAGATAAAATGTATGGAGCATGGGTAACAATTAGCGAATAACTTTTTTCACACAGTGATTTGAGTTAAGCTGCCGTATTGACTATTGTAGTACATAAAATTTCCTTTCCAACAACATACGTCCCGTTGTTATTGGTTGAACTTGCCATCACCCTTTTTGCCCATACTAAAAAAAATACATTTTTTCACACTAAAATGAACCACAATATTTCATTAGTTAACGAATACCTTTTTTCACACAGTGATTTTAACTGAACTTATATGAAAGATATTGTAGGTAATGGAAATACCTTTTCAATGACATATATATTGTCGTTATTGGTTAGACCAGTTTTCATAAATTTTCTCCATACTAAATATACTTTATTCATACTAGAATGCACCAGAGCACTATCCTATTCAGCGAATAACTTTTTTCACACAGTGATTTGAAGTAAGCCCCCATAGTAACTATTGTAGTACATAAAAATACCTTTCCGACGACATATGTCTCGTTCTCATTGGTCTTGTAGACCGTTTTGTCCTATTCTCCTTTGTATGGTAAATCTACGAGATTTAAAGGAGAGGTTAATCTCATTAAATCTCAGATTAGCGCTATGTTGAAATGTAGCATAAGTTAAGAAAAAATAGATGGTCACTTAGATCTTCCCGAACAGCTTCTGACATTCGATAAATTAATGCAACATCTACGCGTGCCACAAATACGATAATAATAGCCCTGTTTTTTAGTGCACTTTTATCTTCGCTTAGAAAAAAGTAGCATGTTAATTACAACAACAAACTGGTATAATTCCGTATTGTTGTTGTATTTAACATGCTACTTTTTTCGAAGCGAGGATAAAAATGCACTAAAAAACAGGGCTAATGTTTCAAGCACCGGAAACTAGGTTAATAATAAAAATTAATTTAAATTAATGTTGGTTCATTTAATTATTTGCAAGACGAAATATTTTATTCATAACAGAACAGCTGATTATGACAACAGATTTTAGATCTGTTTGGTAACACATTTCGTTTTCGAAGTTTCATAAACAGAAATTTATAAAAGATCGAACTCCCGAATAACAATTATAGAAGATCTTTTATGGTGAAAATCTTGTATGATTTATAACAGAAAAATCACAGCAGAATAACAGATGTGGCATAATAGGCCTAATTACCTTTAATTAGTGTACTGTGGTAATGGCCAACGCGTTGCTTGTTCAATCGGTCTTACGCTTAAGGTTTCTCTTATTGCCAGTACAGCCAATCTAACAAACAAAAATAAATCAAACAGAAAACAAAAATTCACCAGACCCAGACCTAATAACACCATTCTCTTAAAACAATGGCGGATGGGGTCATCTGCTATCCGTGATTTATTTTTTTGCTTTCAAAAAAAGAATTCTTCATTTTCAACAAAGATATAAAATCGTTCCATTTTCTATATTTTATATTTATTAACTTTACTATATCATGATAACACATCGAAGTTTGACGTATTTCCGAACAGTTGAGACCAGGATTTCACATTCACTCAAGAACTAAAAAAGGACTGCGGCTAAAGAACCAACTTATCGGACGAATGCATATTGAGAAATATAATATTAAACATCTATTTAGAATAATCCGTGTGTAATTTTGTGAACTTTTCCCAAAAATTCTGTATACCAATTGGAAATTAATCGTGTGTATTTTAGCAAAAATGGAATTGTCAAGAAAAGACAATTTCATATGGTTCGCATGTGAATACAAACAAGATATTAAGCGAATGTGAATGTATGTAGTGCATAGTTTTTTATTTTTACAATTTTGTTTCTGAAAGTTTCATTGAAGAAACTACTGACAAGGAAGGGTGGTGCACAAACAGACTCCAAAGCAGCCGTCGACCCATCTTTACTGTCGACACAGAGGATAAGAGAAAAGGTAAAAAGCAGCACAAAAAGAAAACGCACAAATTAATTATTAAAAATGCTTTTAAAATAAAGTTTTTGTAGCCTTACCCTGATGGAACTAGTGATGGGTTTGTCTTGATCATTCACAATTTTCTCTGCATCTTCGAAGACTTATTAGGAAAAGTCAGCCACATAGGATCAAACCCATTAGTCTAAGAGCCCACAGCAAATTTTGGGAGTGGAGGTATAACAAAAATCGGAGTATGAGGGATTATAGGTACATGTATCATTATATCAAATACCAAAGTCTGGCAGGTTTTGTTTTCAGCCCTTGGGAGGGGTGAGGGGCTAAAAAGTGCTAGATCCCCTGATTTATTTTCAGGGTTATAACCTCTAATTCATTTTTGAAAAATCGGATATGATTCCCTGACATTTTTTCTAAGCATAAACACCACAATTTTGACGGTCAGATTAATAGAACTCAAGATATAACCATTTTACGTGAACCGTATCATCCCTTTTTTGGAGATTTTCAGCAAATCAAAAAATCAACAAATAAAGTCTCCACAAAAACGCTAAAGATTTGCTTAAAAAGGTTAAATCATGGGTCCTATTAATCGGATCACAAAGATAAAAGTGTTGGGACTTAGGGAAAATGACAGAGCATGATTTCCTATTTTTTAAAAGTAAATTGAAGTGTTAATGACACTACCATATAAATAGGAAACCAAGCGGGTTTTAAACCCCCACCCCCACCAAAGGCTGAGAAAAAAACCTGCCAGACTTTCATATTCCATATCACGATACATGTACCTATAATCCCTCATACTCTGATTTTGGTTATAGTTTTTTTAGTTAGATAGTTTTATTCATTTGTTAAAATAATTTTACATTTGAGGCTCCTTAATTGAATAAATTAGGGCATGGCATTGCTGCCGTCTGCCCGAGTGGCTATACTTTAAGTTTTGTGTTTATATAGTATTTGTACGCTAATAATAATTGTAAATTTTATGAGTACGAACATGGTTTATGTCTTATTTTATACCTACATGATTTTGGTATGGACTTTTTAAATGGCAACTTTTAGTTTAGTTCAAACAAATGGCTTTTAGTTTAGCTAAAACGGAATATAATAATACATTTTTTTTTTGTGCAACTTTTAGTTTAGTTAAAACGAAATATAAATAATTGTATTTTTAATTAAAAAGCTTTTAAAATTAATTCTAAATGCAAGTTTAAAAATGCTCCATAATTATTCTGCTTCTGTAGGACATAGCTTCTGATGTGAATTCATATAGACGAAACCAGTCTTCTCCATTTAAAATTCTTTTAATGTCTTCTTCCTGGAGGTGATTCTTCTCGTAGAAAACTCGCCTTAGCTCCATCAACATTGGACATATCGCGATGAAATGGTAAATGTTCTCCATTACCCTCATGTTGCACAGCGAGCAAATACCTTCCAAATCGTTCCTATGTGGCATATAGTTAAGTTTTAATAATTCTCCCCTTGCTTTGAAAATACTGCTTATCATTTTTCTCGAATAGTTATTGCTGAAGTAATTTTTCTCATTTAAATTGTAATGCACTTGAAGACCTTGCCTGCTCTATGAATGAATATCTTTCGTTTTCATCGATGCTCTGAATTACTTCATAAAGAGCTGTTTTCCAATGTGCTGCATCAGCATCGACTAAGTCTAGACTAAAACAATGATTTTCGACGTACGGCTACAGCATGCCATTCTAGGTGGTCCCGTTGTTTTTTAATAATTTTTTTCTATTTTGGATCAATTTTTTAGAAAATTACCCCTCCCGACTGAACATGAGAAATAGACCCCCCCTCCAGTACCATTTTGTTTTCGTCTGAAACTAATCTATAAGTTCTAACCCTAACTCCATTTTTTGTAGGTACCTTGAAATGAAATAAGGGAGTCCAGGGGGTGAAATAAAAATCTGAAAAAATTAGGAAAATTTGTTTACTTTAAAGTTGGAATAAAAAAAAAAACAATATAAGGACCACCCTAATGTACATACATACCTATTTTATTCGCTTAGCTAATTTCAGTAATTATTTCCAAAGATTGATGGTCACTGCATTTTTATTCTTTTTTACTTTGCTTGAATTGATTTCATGGTGTCCGCTAAACTGGAAAGTCAGGCAACACATTTTTGGTCAGGGTAAGTCAGGGAATTTGGGAAGCGGTCAGGGACTTTTCTTCTGTATTACATATATTTAAAAAATTCCTTTCTCGCATAGTAAAATTTTTCCTGATCGAACAAAATAAAAATAAAATGTCGGCGACTTTAAGCATGAAATGCATCCAAAAAGAAAAGCCAAAAAACTTCTTGGCAGAAAAACACATATAATTTAAAAAAATTTATAGATATTTTATTATTACTGTAAATTTGTACGGGTTTAAAATTTGTTAAGTGTGGAGGGTTTTAAAATTTGATTTATTTTTCACCGGCCTGGTGATGCTGCCGCTGCCTTCCACTTGTAAAATACAACTGTCCTGTCTGTGTCCTCTCCTCTTTGAAGGTTGTGTCGCGTTAAAAATTCTTATACAACGGCTAATCTCATTGTCTGGCCAATGGGGAAAGGTTTTGTATTTAAATAGTTTGACAAGCTCTGTTTGACTTGACTTTTATGACGTCCAGGGACGTCAACATCCCACCTTCCGTGAATCCTCAAGGAGATTCACCATTTACTTCGAGAACCGCTAACTTTGATGCAGGTCGACGCAGGATACCGCTTGTTGTTTTTACGTCTGCACTTCGGATTTGTTTATCTTTGGCTGGATACACCTTAGTTATTCTGCCACGTTGCCACTTACTCCTAGGTTGATTTGCATCACATATGACCACAAGGTCGTCGACCTTTAGGGGTTTACTTTTATCATGCCACTTGCTCCGCTTTGTTAGGAAAGGTAAATATTCCAAAATCCACCTTTTCCAAAATCTGTCCTTAAGTTGTTGGGCAATCTTCCATTGCTTACGGCTACATATTGGCGAATCATCAAGGTTGGGCGTTTGTGTCGAGTTTGTACATCCGATCAAGAAGTGGTTCGGCGTTAGGGGCTCATCTTCTATTGAACTGATTGGCAATTCAGTTAAAGGCCTAAAGTTTATGATGTTTTCAGCCTCTATCAGCAGACTGCGAAGAGTTTCTACTCTCGGGGCCTCTTGTTTCAGCGTCACCTTCAAAATTTTCTTCACCGATTGCACCATCCTCTCCCAGATTCCCCCTTCACACGGGTTGAGTGGACAATTGAACTTCCATTCGATTCCTTTCTTCGTCATTTCGTCTTGGATACTTTCGAAGTCGAAAAACTGGGCCTCCTTAACAAGTTCGCGCTGCGCTCCGATGAAATTTGTGCCGTTGTCGGATCTTATTCTTACTGGAATACCTCTTCGGTTAATAAAATTCCTCAGACATAGGATAAAAGAATCGGTAGACAAGCCCGCGGCCAGTTCTAAGTGTATAGCTCTTGTGGTAAGAGAGGTGAAGAGTGCCAAAATAATCCAAACCCGTATAGGTGAAGGGCCGGACGAAAGGTGTAACGCGATCTGGAGGCAGCTGTCCCATTAGTGGGGTTGCGGGTTTCGCTCGGTTGATTTTACACCTCTGGCAATTTTTCTTTACCTTCTTGAGAGTTGATCGAATTTGCGGCACCCAAAATCGTTGGCGAATTTCGTTAATTGTAAGAGCATCATTTTGGTGATGAAGAGAAACGTGGTAGTGATCCACTATTAGTTGACTTAAATAATGATTTAATCGTCCGTTTAGGCGAAGCAATCCATTTTCGTCCAGATATGGGTTGAGTTGAAATATTCCGCTGTTTCTTGGTATTGGTAGGCCTTTCTTGAAGCATTGTATTTCATCATATAGGTCATCTTTTTGGGCGAGCTTGTAAAGAAATTCGTCGGCCTCCAAAACTTCGGTAGCCTTAAGCGAGGAAACCACTGTGCCTTTGGATGAAAATCGTTTTGTTGATTCGACTACTGCATTTGATTTTTTCCTTGCTGCGATATTCACTCTTGCTCTGTTAAGCCGTGTTTTACTTCTAAGCAGATAGGCAACCGTTCTCCTTAGCCTGTTGAACGAGGAAAATTTAGTAATATCTATTATGTTACTTGCCTTTTGGATGTGAAGCATTTTCGACTGAACTTCTTCTTGGAGTGTCTCGGGAGCATTCGGTTCTAAGGAGTGCGGCCATTGCTGTTCAGGAAGTTGCAAAAACTCAGGTCCAATTAATTGGGTGGTTGTGTAGCTCGTGTGGCGTCATCTGCAACGTTAAGATCTGTTGGAAGCCAACGCCAATCTGTTGGCTCCGAGCTTTCAAGAATCTCCGCTATTCTATGTGCAACAAACGGCTTATATCTCCGCTGTGATGATTTGATCCACCAGATTGTAGTCTTAGAGTCGCTCCAGAATACTACTCTTGAGATTTCAATGTTGTGATTTTCACGAATCAATGTGTGCATAAAGCACTGCTACTTGCAGTTCCAAACGTGGAATGAAGAGTATCTTTTTTGGTGGGCATCTTGTTTTGCCAGAGACAAACGCAATGTTAACTTTACCTTTATATTGAACTCGGAAATATCCGACTGCTGCAAATGCACTCTCGCTGGCATCCGTGAAGATGTGAAGTTCTATATCATCGGCGTGTAGCATCTTAGGAGAATAGCAGCGAGGCAATTGAAATTCACTTATATTCTTCAATTCTCTCCACCAAAGTTTCCATCGGCCAAAAATTTCGCTTGGCAACGGGTCATCCCAATTCATTCCAATGTTCCAGGTTTGCTGAAGGAGTATTTTGGAGTATATAAGGAAATTTGCTAAAAATCCGTACGGATCAAAAACGGCCATTATAATCCCAAGCATTTCTCTTTTCGTAGGTGGGCTTAAAAGTTCCAATATATCGGCATTGATTCGATGAAAAGTCAAGCGAAAACGAAATGTGTCATCTTCTGTATTCCAGTACATTCCTAGTACCTTTTCTCCAGCATCCTTTGATTCCAACTCAACAGCAGAATGACTTCGACACGATATTTTGTTAAGCTTCACTTGAACTTTGTTGTTGGAAACAAATTTCCTTAAGGTAAACCCACCTTCGGCATGAATCCTCTTCACTTTCTCGCAAACTACCTCTGCTTCAGCTTGACTTCCAAAACTGCATACTAGATCGTCCACGTAATGGTTATTCACAATGACTTTGGCAGCTTCTGGCGAACTGTCTTCAAATAAAATGGCAATTTTGTTCTTAATGTATTTGGCTGTGCAGGGCGAACACACGGCACCGAATATCATTGACGACATTATATATGTACGAATTGGTTCCCATTCTTCCCCTCTCCACAAGAATCTTTGGGGGTTTTGATCGTCACTACGAATCTTAATCTGCGAGAACATCTCTTTAATGTCTGCAACTACTATGGTCCCTTGGCGAAATTTAAACAGAACAGTCAAGAGTGGCTGAGCTTGCTCTGGGCCTTTAAGCAGCATCGAATTCAATGAGACTCCCTGAGACTCGGCGGCAGCGTCAAAAACAATGCGAAGCTTGTCCGGCTTATGGTAAGTACCAGACTCGGCTATAGCGGGAGTTAACCTCGGCGAGAGTTCTCTGGCATACCCCATCTCGATATAGTTGGCCATCTGTTTCTTGTACCTCATAGAAAACTCTGCATCCCTTTTCATCTTCGCTTCAATGTTGAATAAACGCCTCAAACTCATTTGGTAACTGTCTGGTATGTACAACTTGTCATCGCCCCATAAGAGTCCTGATTCATATTGTTGCCCGATTCTCTTCGTAGTTTCCTCTAAAGTCTTTCTCGCTCTAGCATCATCATTGGATTCAAGAATTTTCTCGGGCTTCCGAAAACCAAAATTTTCGGTTGTGAAGTAGGATTCCAAAATATCATTTAATTTTTCAAGAGCGTCAACTTCTCTAATGCAAAGCACCATCGGATCGATGTTCGGCTTAGCACACAATGGTCCGTAAGCCAGCCAACCAAGTTTATGTGCGGCAATTGGTTCATTGATTTTCCCTTCGATTACATCACTGGCAATACCAAGATGGCAGTTGTCCAAACCGATCATTAAAGTTGGTTTAGCATTCTTTAGATCTTGCACTGGCACACTTCTCAAGTGTTCAAAATTATTCTTAACCAATGATTGGATTGGCAAACTTAGATCCTTCACAGTCCTCACGTTCTTCAGATAGAAGCTTGGTTCACTTTGGCCGACTACTGTAACTTCAAAGGCAACTCTCCTTGAAGGTTCAGTCACTACCTTCGTACCGTACCACTGCAATGTTAGCGGCTGTGTGTGACCTTTGAGGCCTAACTTGTTTGCTACTGCTTCTTCCACGATACTAATTGAGGATCCTTCATCAAACATGGCATAAGTATTGATATTTCCTCTTGGACCTGTTATAGTGACTGGTAGGATCCGAAATAATTGACCATCCGTGACCTGTGCTTGGCAAGTGTGCATCCTAACAGATGGCTGGACCGTTGGTGGATCGGCTTCAGATGGCTGTTGATGTACTGTTGATGTTGAATTCTCATGGAGAAGTTTATGGTGAAATTTTGAGCAACCGCCAACGTTGCATATCCTTTTGTTACGGCATGATGACGTTCCATGACCCGCTTTGTGATACTGAGCTCAATTTCAGATCCCATTATGACAACATAGTAGCTAGGGCTAACTCTGCTCTTGGTTTTGTCAAGCGTTGGTCTAAGGAGTTTTCGGATCCTTACGTTACAAAATCTCTCTATACAACCTTTGTACGACCTTTACTTGAATATGCAAGCCAAGTATGGTCCCCCTACCACCATGTTCATGTCAAACGAATCGAAGCAATACAACGTAGATTCCTCCGTTTTGCTCTTAGGGGACTCCCATGGGTTGACAACTACAACTTGCCCCCATATCAAGATCGGTTGCGGCTCATTAACCTACAATCTCTGGAAAAACGTCGTGAAGTGGCTGACATAATTTTTGTGCATCAAATTTTATCTGGTGCTACTGATTCTTCTGCCCTTCTTGAGGTAATGAGTATTAACGTCAACTTACATTCTCTAAGATCAGTACCCCAATTCCATCAAGCCCATCACAGAACTGATTATGGTAGAAATGAACCAGTAACTAGAATGTTGAGGGAAGTGAATTCAAATTCTAATATTTTCGACTATAATCATAGCAAGATCACACAAAAAAAACTTCTTTATGGTTCCTCATTTAACTAGTTTGAATAATACAGTAAAGTAATGTTTGCCTTCATTATAACCTTAACTGAGAGAAACTGAAACTACTAACTCTACTAACCTGACAAATGCCTTTATCATGCTTTTCAATTTTAATTTGCAATTTTAAATTTTAAATTTTAGATTTTACTTTTACGTATAATTTAACTTTTTTGACTTTTCAACTAGCGATCTGCTTTTGCTAGATCCTTTTTTTAATATTATTTTTTTTTAATTTTTTCTATTTTTTACTTTTAAAATAACTGCTTGTATTAAGCAGACCCAACCTCTTATCTCTCAGTAATAATATCCTTCGCATCGCTTTAAAAGGAAGTTGTTGTGCTATGCTGGCAACAACATAGCATATAGTGGGGTCGCTTAGCGTCAAATTTCGAGATGATGTGTTTTTGCCGGACAAAAGCACCAAATTTTTTGTAGGTACTACTTAGGTCCATAGCTTGAGATTTAGGGTAGGACCCATCTCGGCGGTCAGCCATCTTGGATTTTATAGCCGCCATTTTGAAATTTAGGTATATTATTAATATCTCAGCTTCTAAATCACTTAGGATCCCAAACTTGGTGTCTAGGTATACATTTTTGGGGTCAGGGAATACAACATACTTTTCAAATGTAAAAGTTTGTAAATATACGAAGGGGGCATGGGGGTCATGACCCCCTAGCTCCAAGACAATCATATATTATGCTTAGGGTCGGATAATGTATGTATATTAGGGTGTCCGTTATTTCCCAAAATCGTTTTTAAATAGCAGACACCCCCCCAAATCAAAAGTTTATGCCCAAAAACAAAATATTTGGCCAACAAAAATTTTGTCCGATGTCATTTACACCTGGCTCTAAGCCATACTTTTCCCATACAAATTTGTATGGGATTTTTGCTCTTTTCACGTTTTATTTTTTTTCTCTCGAATTACTGCAGCTATTTTAAATTTTTTTGTTGATTTTTGTTCTTTAGTCATCCCTTTAAAAGACCTCATTCAAAACTTAATTACAAAAAAAAATCGAATTTTGTGGCTTGATTATTACCATAGGAATTCCCATATAAAAACACAATAAAAGTGAACGTTTTATTATTTAATTTTGAATTTTTGTTAATAAACTTTTTGTATGAGAACTTTTAAAGGGATGATTAAAGAATAATAATCAACAAACAAATTTAGAATAGCTCCAGTAATTCGAGAGAAAAAAAAAAATAAAACGTGAAAAGAGCGAAAATCCCATACAAATTTGTATGGGAAAAGTATGGGCTTAGAGCCACGTGTAAATGACATCGGACAAAATTTTTGTTGGCCAAATATTTTTTTTTTGGGCATAAACTTTTGATTTGGGGGGTGTCTGCTATTTAAAAACGATTTTGGGAATAAACGGACACCCTAATGTATATAACTTTTTAGGCTTTCGCGGTTGTTAATAGACATAATAGATAATTATTATTTCAATCGAGATGACAGTTTTAAGCTTTCACGTTCTTGGGATCCCGTCATTAACACCTTACCGGCATCCCAGTTCAAACTTAAAACACCCTCCGATGTAGTGAGCATTGTTTGCTCCCAACAAGCTGCACCTCAACAACAACAACAACATCATGAGATAGAACCACCTACGCACAGCTACAACCTGCGTAGTCAATCTAATACATTATAACATTTCAAGAGCAGTTTCCCGGTGACCACGCTCAATGCAATTTGATGCGAAACGTTCGGGGTGAGTACCAAAGTGCACTCTTTAAACTTTTATTACGCGGCTTATCCGAAAAATAATTATCTATTAACCCTAATGTATAAACACAAGTTTAAAATGTATCTGACTAAACTTATCCAAGGAGGGAAATGGGGGGTCATGACACCCCCCCTCCCCTCAGAGCCCAGAAAAAATATAAATAAAATACAAAGGAGATGGCCAAAAAAAAACCCAGAGTCGACAGAAAAACATAGGTATGCAGTTTTTGAAGGCTGAATAAGTACATCAAAAATATGTTATCGTTAGATCGAACAACCATCAGGGATCATTTATATTTAGAGATCAAAAGTTAGAATTTACATTAATGCACAGTCTGTTCATAACAGTATTTTATGAATAGTTTGTGCAGATAGTGGTTAAGAAAGTTTGGTATTTATTTGTTAAATATAAACAAAAAATTAAACAATGAAATGGAGTTATAGCAAGAATCTACGATTTCAAGCTATATCTAGATACTTGTATTTATTAGTTATGTGAAGTAGGAACAAATAATTTTTAGTCTTAGTAGGTTATTTGTTTTATTATTTTAAGTGTTATTTATTGAATTTTTCGTTTCTTTTCATTGGCAGTACCTCGTGGCATGATGGTTAGTGCGTAGGACTGTCATGCCGAAGGTGTGGGTTCGCCCAGCCGTGCCACCTAAAAACAGAAATGTTTTATCCGAGGTTTTGCCTCTTGCCAGGAATTGACAAATCCTCCAAGAGTAAGCTTGTCATGAAAAAGTGCTTCCCATTTAGCCGTTCGGACTCCGCAAAAACCTGTAGGGCCCCTCTATTCCTGCCAACTACACGCACACAGGAATGGTTGTGAGTTGTAAGTCACTAGGCCCTGGTTCTCCACGAGCTATTGTGTTTATTTAATTATTACATGTACATACATATTAATACATAAAATTTAAATACAAGAGAAATCACATATGAAAGATGTTGAATTGCACACTTATCTAAGTATATGGATTGCTTATGTCATCTTCAAGCATTGACATTTACAAAGATCAGTTCAATTCCAACGAGCAGCTTTGCAAGCATATCTACCAGTGTATCCTTTTTGACTCTTACAATTACATTTCACCAATTCAGTACATGCCTTTGAAGCTGTAAGTAATGTGTTCCATACAGGAACCCATGATCCACCTTCTTCTTTCTGAGTCCAGCCCCAGCCTTCCGGACCAGGAGCACACTGTTGAATGTGTTCACTGGTACACCATACCAGCTCTGTGTAGGGATGTAATGCTATGCATGTTAAGGTATGTGTCACCTCATGATAACAATTCCATGCTTCCCACGCAGATTTCTTGCCTCGTCCGAAAAATGAAGATGCTGTATCGCAACCCATAAAACTGTGAAATACGGGGAGGCAAAGGATTTTTGTGCGCCCAGTTTTTAATAGCATTGATGTCTATATAATTAAATGATCTGCCCGTACCAAAGGCAACAGAAATCTTCAAATTTGTGCACAAGTTCATCAGGTGATGGAACTTGCCAATGAGGATTACCACCACGTCCGCGTCAACAGTACGAACCATACACCTACTACAGCCATTCTTCATTATGTTTGAAAAGAGTCAGAGGCAAAGAATCATCGTGTAATAGGGGACTTAGAAAAATCTTGCGTAAATGGTCGCATTTAGACAACTAACCAAAACATAGATATTGCTTAAAACAGCTGACAAAGAAATTAAATTTTTTAAATTTGATTTATGATCATCTATATGATATTTTAAATTGTATTTGCATTTAACTTATTCATTTTCCTTTCAAAAAAACTCGATATGACAAAACATACAGTCTTCGCGAATAATATTACCATGGTCTCATAAAAGGTAACATTACGGTTATGAAATAATTTGGGCTAGCCGTACGTCGCGTCAGTTTTTGCACTTCTGTGTGTTTAAATTAAATTTTTATTTATACTTTTTCCTGGGATCTGAGGGGGGGGTGTCATGACCCCCCATTTCCCTCCTTGGATAAGTGTAGTCAGATACATTTTAAACTTGTTTATATACATTATCCGACCCTAAGTATAATATATGATTGTCTTGGAGCCAGGGGGTCATGACCCCCATGCCCCCTTCGTATATTTGCAAACTTTAACATTTGAAAAGTATGTGGTTGTATTCCCTGACCCCAAAAAAGTATAACTAGACACCAAGTTTGGGATCCTAAGTGATTTAGAAGCCGAGATATTAATAATATACCTGAATTTCAAAATGGCGGCTATAAAATCCAAGATGGCTGACCGCCGAGATGGGTCCTACCCTAAATCTCAAGCTATGGACCTAAGTAGTACCTACAAAAAATTTGGTGCTTTTGTCCGGCAAAAACAGATTTTCTTGCTAAGCGACCCTTCTAATAATAACTATCTTTATTTTAACATAATTTGCACTGCACCGATAACTGGTGGTTTGCTCCACAACCTAAACATATTGTTCTTACTTCCCTTGAGGTGGTGTCTCTTTCATTTGTGTGCATTATTTTCCTTGGATGTGGTGCTTGGCTCCTTATACTGCTAGGTGCATTCAGCTGTGGAAGCATCTGTATTATTTGTGCTTGTTCACTTAGCCATGTAGAAAATTCTTTTATTGTTGGATAAGGTTTTATTTCGAATGCCCTTTTGGCCCACTCAAACCTTCGTGAAGGTGGCAACTTCATTATAAGTTCCTCCAACAACATTGGATTTGATAAATGATGATCACACTTAGCAGCCAACAGAAAAGCAACCACGTTTTCCCCCATCGTAGCAAATGGAATAAGGCCTTCTATTCGGTTTTCGCTCATAGCTGGAAATTGTTGTACTTTAATCAGCTGAGCCTTCACCAGCAAATCTGGACGTCCAAATCGGAAAGCTAATGTGTTTATAACTTGTGTCACGTTACTTGGATGAATGAGTAAAGCTGCAACGGCTTCTTTGGCTTCACCATGCAGGTATCTCTGCAGGCGAATTGTATTTTCCATAGCCGAATATCCAAAATTCGCAGTGGTTTCTTGAAAGTTAGCCAAAAATAGTGGCCATTCATCTGGCTTTCCATTGAAACTAGGAAGATCATAAAGTTTCTTATGGGGCTGTACGGTTGATGATGTTGCTATCGGCAATGTCGCCACTGAATGTGTTGCTACTCCCGCGTTGACTTCTGTGATGTCCAATTTATGACCACCTTGATAATCAATTGCTTCTCGCAAGCGGTGTGTTTCCGTCTGATTAGCGCTCGTGTCAGCTCGCAGCTTTTAAGCGCCTGTATCTGCGCTACCAAAGCCGTTAAGAGTTGACCCTGTTGTAAATGTTGTTGAACATTTTGTGGCTGCGGTTGAGCTGGCTGCTCTTGTGCTGGTTGCTGTTGTGCAGGCTGCTGCTGTGCTGGCTGCTGCTGTGCTGGCTGCTGTTGTGCTGGCTTCTGTTGTGCTGGCTGCTGTTGTACTGGCTGCTGCTGTGCTGGCTGCTGTTGTGGACGTTGCTGTTGTTGCAATTGCTGCTGCTGTTGTTGGCGTTGCTGTTGTTGTTGTTGTACTTGCTGCCGCTGTTGTGATTTGTCCATTTTTGACTGTGGTGTACTAGGGAAACGCACCGGAGGTTTGCGGGGTCTGGTACTACTGCGGGGTGGTGACGGCATCAACTAGGTTAGGTTAGGTTAGGTTAGGTTAAGGTGGCTGCCAGGAAAACAACTGACACACTTAGGCCAGAATAGGCCCATTGTGATACCACATAAAGACTGCGAGATGACCCTCGCTAATTAAACCAATTGGAGCTTTTAATAAAGCGATGGAGACTGTGAATGTCGATTTTATTTAAATCACTGGGATCGTCAAAGAAAAAATTTCCTAAGTATATTTTACGTCTTTGAGAAAGAGCAGGGCATGAACAAAGAAGGTGTGGGATAGTTTCTTCCTCCTCCTCGTCCATGCAGCTTCTGCAGAAGTCATTTGAAAGAACGCCTAGTCTATTGGCGTGTTTGCCTATGAGGCAGTGTCCAGTTATGACACCAATTGTGGAGCTAATATGCAATCTACTAAGAGATAACAAACATTTCGATCGCTTCGGATCCAGTGTTGGCCAGATCCGTTTTGTCGCCAGACAAGTAGTGATACCTGTCCATATGCTGTTTGTCATCAACATGGAATCTTGCTTAAGCATAAGTTTACAAGTAGCGATTGGTATTCCAATATTCACCCTGTCAGGTAATATTGGTGTAGTAGTTCCCTTCCTGGCGAGTTCATCGGCTTTACAGTTTCCCGGAATATCTCTGTGACCCGGCACCCAGAAAAGGTGAATGTTGAACTGTTCTGCCATCTCCATTAGAGACGATCGATAATTTCGGGCAGTTACGGAGTTTGTAGAAACAGAGCCTAGTGATTTAAGGGCCGCTTGGCTATCTGAGAAGATACGGATATTTAAAGTAGATATTACGTTTTCTTTGAGCCAAGATAAAACTTCTTTTATCGCCAGGATTTCCGGTTGGAACACGCTACAATGATCAGGGAGACGGAAAGAGAGACTAATGTTTAGTCGTTCTGAGTACACGCCACCACCCACCCCCTCTTCAGTTTTTGAGCCATCCGTGTAGAAATGAATTGCTTCATCTCTCAAGAATTCCTCATCATCCCAAGTGGATCTTGTTGGAATTGTGACTTGGAAATTTTTGCCAAAAATCGGCTGAGGGATGGTGTAGTCGGAGTGTTTAGGGATTGATTCGAATTTGTTCCGAATGATAGTATGGCCAATAGAGTCGTTGGACCATTAAGAGATGGCTCTGAGATGAATAGCTGTGCTCGCTGCCACTTGTTTAGTGTATATATCGAGGGGTGTAATGTTAAGCAGTATATCTAAGGCAGCGGAAGGTGTCGAACGGAGAGCTCCGCTGATACACATGCAAGCCGATCTCTGCACCTTGCTTAACTTATCACGATAAGTTATTTTATCTAAAGCAGTCCACCATACTGCCACCCCATCAGTGAGTATCGGTCTGATGACCGCTGTGTATAGCCAGTGGGTGATATATGGGGACAAGCCCCATTTGGTTCCAATAGCTTTTTTACAGGAGAAAAGTGCCACTGTGGCCTTTCTGACTCTTTCTTGTATATTTGGTTTCCAACTCAACTTTTTGTCTAAAATCAGACCTAGATATTTAGCTTCATCTGAGAAGTTAAGTGGGATACCATTTATTGATGGAGGGTCTATATTCGGAATTTTATGTTTCCTTGTAAAGAGGACAAGTTCAGTTTTGTGGGGATTTACACCTAGTCCACATTTGTCTGTCCATTTAAGTAGTTTGTTGAGAGCGGTTTGCATTAATTCTATAATGATTTGAAGATGCTTTCCTGATATTGCAATGGCAACGTCATCAGCATATGCAATTACTTTGAAACCATTCGCTTCTAAATTAACTAATAGTTCGTTAATTACGATGTTCCATAAGAGTGGGGATAGGACTCCACCTTGCGGTGTGCCTCTGCTGACAGATCTTCTAACAGAGAAGTCACCTAATGTTGAGTTGATTATTCTACTTCTCAACATGAGGCTGATTAACTCCCTAAGTGAGCTATCAACGTTCAAGTTCTCAAGCGCGGTTAAAATTTCAGCATTGCTGACGTTGTTGAAAGCACCTTCAATATCTAAGAAAGTAACCAGGGTATACTCTCTATGATGAAGGGAATATTCAATAGTACGTACCAAATTATGCAGGGCCGTTTCTACCGATTTCCCCTTGCGGTAAGCGTGTTGTGCCGGAGAAAAAAGATTAGGTTCTATGGCACTACGCAGATGGATATCAATCAGTCGTTCTAAAGTTTTGAGAAGGAATGATGATAGGCTGATAGGTCTGTAATCCTTCGGATTTACATGAGAGCTTTTACCCGCTTTGGGTATGAATACAACTTTAACTTCTCTCCATAAAGATGGTACGTATGCTAAGTTCATACATGCTTTCAGAATTATCTCAAGGGTGGGGATGATGATGTCTGAAGCCATTTGCAGTTCAGCTGGTATTATACCGTCAGGTCCAGCTGATTTATATGGATCGAAGCTGTCGATTGCCCATTTGAGTTTCTCTCTAGTAATCAGACCAAGTTTATTTATTGTTATATTGTTAGACTCTATTGAGTCAGAACTGCGTATATTTTGGGAGCTACCTGGGAAGTGAGTATCTAATAGCAAGTCGAGTGATTCCTCACAAGAGTTAGTCCAAGAGCCGTTGATGGTTTTCAGGGCACTTGGCATTAAGGGGTTTGACGAGAGGATTTTTCTTAATCTTGAAGCCTCTGAGGAATCTTCTATTTTGTTACAGAAGGTTCTCCAGGAGGTTCTTTTATTTTTCCTCAATTGTTTTTTATATATCTTAAGGGATTATTTATATAAGTCCCAGTCGGAAATTTCTTTGGAATATTTAGCTCGGTTGAAAAGTTTCCTACATTCTTTTCTGAGCGGTTCCAGCACTGGGTTCCACCAGTGAGGCTTCTTCTTTCCTCTTATTTGAATAAGAGGACAGGATATGTCTATTGATCTGTTGAGAGCTAAGGTAAGATCACTGACTTTATTGTCAAGATCTTTTCTGCTTACGGGGATACTTAGAAGGTCAGGTTTAATTAATCTGCTAAGAGTATCTCTATATTTTACCCAGTTAGTTTTCCGATGATTCCGGAAAGCTATCTTTTTTGTAGTTTCATCGTTTAGATTGAATTGTATATACCTGTGATCTGAAAAGGAGTGCTCTTCTGATACTTTCCAATTCGTGATCTTTTGATGAATCGAGTCGGAGACAAGAGTAATGTCTAATACTTCCTGCCGGTTTCTGGTTATGAATGTTGGTTCATTACCGATGTTGCTTACAATGAGGTTAGTACTTAGAATAAAATCAAAAAGTGACTCACCTCGATCGTTTATGTCGGAGCTACCCCAAACTGTATGGTGGGCGTTAGCATCACATCCAATAATGACAGCATCAACTAAAATTTCCAAAATTTCAGTTAAATTCCAAACAGAGCAGCTGAAACAAAATGTAGCTATTTAAAATGTTGATAACGATAACCGAATATAGAATTCGTCCAACAATAACGGGGTGTATAGACATTCAACCGTAACGGGGTGTATGTATGTACGTCCAACAATAACGGATCAAGTAAAATTGATGAAAAGTTTTCGGCAAAGTCTGAAGTACTGTAGGTTTTAGAGATGAATACAAAACTCGTGTGTGGTGGCTTTTGACGTGTGATGTATTTGTATACGATTTAAGCCTCAATTAAAAAACTGCTAATAGATGCTGGCTGCAACCGTAGAAATGTACCGGCAAAGTTGTCTGGATTTGAAATGCCACTGCAATGGATGAGGGGGCAGCAATTTTTTTGTAAAAAAATACGTTTTCAATACTTACACCATTGCTGCAGCTTGGCTTAAGCTGCAGCTGACAAGTGGACAAGGCTTCTCTTCCAGACAGATGGAACTAATTCTCCTGCTGCTTATTGGCAGTATTGACTATATTCAATATAAATATCAGTCGACGATCAATTGTCTTTGTTTGCTTGGCTGCAATTAAGCATTTATTTCATTTAAATTTGCATTTTTTTTTAACACAGAAGTTCACAGTTTGTTTGGTTAACAGGGCATTTAATTTGCAATAACATTTATTTAATTTTTTTTTTTACAAATACATATATGTATCACACTTATATGAATGCAGCGGCGCAATTAGGTGAAGTAATTTATGAACCACAAATTTTAAAAGATGTAAAATGTCGCCGACTTAAAGCATGAAATGCATCCAAAAAGAAAAGCCAAAAAACTTCTTGGCAGAAAAACACATATACTTTAAAAAAAATTTACAGTAGGTAATAATAAAATATCTATAAATTCTTTTAAAGTATATGTGTTTTTCTGCCAAGAAGTTTTTTGGCTTTTCTTTTTGGATGCATTTCATGCTTTAAGTCGCCGACATTTTACATGACATCTCTATTTAAATTATTCTGGTTTATTAAAAAAAGAAACAATTAAATTGATTCATCCCAAAGAGTTATGATTACAATGAACTATACTAACTTGGTGAAAACGTTTCATGTATTATGAGAATGAAAAATCAAAACAGTCTATTCAAATATTTCACATGGAAGGGTGTTTTTTTGAAGGAGAGAGAGGGCGAAATTTTGGTACATCAAACAGAAAAATTAGCTTTCTTGCAACCTAAGCACATGACACATGTTTTTCAGGTGTTTTTGAATGCTGAATCAAATGACACTTAAACCAAGTCAATACGGCCTCCGTGAAAAAAGTTACTGTCATTTTTATGTAACGATGGCTATATTTTCAGTATAAAAGTAAAATATTACCTGAAACTACTTGAAAATAATGGTCCGTCGATGAAACTTGGTTCATTTGTCATGAAAATCAATAATAAGAAGAGCGTCTAAAAATATCTGTTGTTAAAGGGTGTTTTTTGGGGAGCTGGAATATTGTGGGATTATTATGTACCATAAAACCTGTGACAAAAATGGTACCCCCCTGAGATTTTCTTAAAATGTGGTATGGACTAACAGAATGAAGAAAAAAAAGAATAGAAATATTTCGTACCGGAAGGGTGTTTTTTGAAGATAGGGGAAGTGTGTGGTTATTTTTCAAAAAAATGTAAAAGGATGGTACCCTCAAGAAACATAGTAAGGGCATTGTTGAATAAATATAAATAGAATGTGACACCCGGCAAAATGTCCGCATAATCCTCCAGTAGCTCTGCTTTCGCTTTAAATAGTATGATGAAGTTGGTGTATTACATAAAATAAATTTCCTTAATTATAAAAAGTTGGTGTATTTGAAAGGGAATAATAGCATTGTTTGTAATTTTTGTTTATTATGAATTGCTATGGAAACGATGGGTGTCAGGACCATTGTAATGTTTGTTTTGGATGTTAGTTGTGTTCTAATATGAAATTTAAATTTTCTTTATAGTCTAGGATCCCGCCATAGGACGACATACCCTCAAAAAGGTACCAGATGAGCGGTATACAGTTTTGTAGGCAGTGTCTCAAAAAGCAATTTGCGCATGGGTTGCCTGTAGGAATAGATCACTAGTAAAAAGTCAAATGAAAAATAGTAAAAAAATTGAAATAGAATAGCATGCTAAGGCATTTGTTAAGTTCGTTGAGTTTGTAGTTTCAGTTTCTCTATGTAGTAGTTAATTAAATTTTTATAGCTTTACTAAATAATTTCAACTAATTATAGGAGGAACAATAAAGAAGTTTTTTCTGTGTGATCTTGCTATGATTATAGTCAAAAATATTTGAATAAGAATTTACTTCCCTCAACATTCTAGTAACTGGTTCATTCTTGCCATAATCAGTTCTGTGAGGTGCTTGATGGAATTGGGGTACTGATCTAAGAGAATGTGAGTTGGTGTTAATACTCATTATCTCAAGGAGGGCAGAAGAATCAGTAACACCAGACAAAATTTGATGGACAAAAATCACATCAGCTACTTCACGGCGCTTTTCGAGGGGTTGTAAGTTAATGAGCCGCAACCGATCATGATATGGGGGCAAGTTGAAGCTGTCAACCCATGGGAGTCCTCTAAGAGCAAAACGGAGGAATCTACGCTGAATTGCCTCTATTCTATTGATATGCACAAGGTGGTAAGGGGACCATACTTGACTAGCATATTCAAGTTAAGGTCGTACAAAGGTTGTATAAAGAGATTTCGTTACGTAGGGATCTGAAAACTCCTTAGACCAACGCTTGACAAAACCAAGAGCAGAGTTAGCCCTAGTAACTATGTTGTCATAATGGGATCTGAAATTGAGCTCAGTATCACAAATAACACCTAAGTCCCGAATTATTGTTACTCTGGAAACAAGATCTACACTAATATAGTAGTCCCGTGGTGGTGGGCGAGATCGTTTGCGGGAATATGTGATGGCTTGGCATTTACCGACATTAAGTTCTAAATTATTTTTTTGACACCAAACAAAAAATTTATTCAGGTCGTTCTGAAGAGGTATAGCATCGTTAGGTGAAGAGATTACCCTAAAGATTTTCATATCATCCGCGTAGGTAGAAAGTTCCGAATGCTCAATCTCAGATTCCACGTCATTAATCGTTAGAATAAAAATTATTGGGCCCAGATGACTACCTTGAGGGACTCCTGATTTCGCGATGAAAGGATCTGATACAGAAGATCTAAACAAGACCTGATATTTACGATCTGATAAGTAAGATTCCATCCATTGAACGAAACCAGGAGGAAATCCAAGAGCTTTTAATTTAAACGATATAAGTTTGTGAGATTTTATCAAATGCCTTACTAAAGTCTGTGGCAATAACGTCAACTTCATTTTTATTTTCCATTGCATTCAAAGTAAAAGAAACAAATTCTGTCAAGTTAGTGGTCGTAGATCTATCTTTAAGGAACCCATGCTGTTTAGTGGAAAAAAGTGACTTGCAATGAAAGTATACACTGTCGAAGACAATGCTTTCGAAAAGTTTAGGAATGCAAGATAATTTGGCGATTGGTCTATAGTTTGCAATATCTGCTTTACAGCCCTTTTTGTGAATCGGAATGATAAAAGAATTCTTCCACAACGACGGAAAAATTCCAAAAGAAATAGATTTTTGAAAAAGAGCTGCCAGAGGCTGAGCCAGATTGGCTGCACATTTCTTTAAAACAATCGCTGGCAAACCGTCTGGACCTGATGAGAAATCATCCTTGAGATTGTTTATCTTGTTGACCACATCATCAGCATTAATATTAACTAGCCTACCCGTGCGAGACCTCTCGCACCAATAAAAATAAAATGTGCTCATAAAGTTTTGTATTTAGGTATATAGAATTAATTCAGTTATAATTTTGAGATAATTTTGAAAATTAAATTGCAAGAAGCATTTGGTTTGTTTCCTTTTCCATAATTTGTTTAATAGCTGCGTTCTATTATCTCCGGGTCTGGGTCGAAGCTGTCTAGATATAATACTTATTACTAAAATAACATGATATCTAGGCTTCTTTCGAAGTTTATTTCAATAACATAGATATAAGTTTTCACTCTGACCAGCAGGTGGCTATTAACCATTGTTATTCATGTCACCGATTTGTCAGCAGTGTAAGGAAAAGAGACAGGCTGTACATGAAAAATAAGTAAACAAAAGATAAAAAGAGATGGATATATAACACTGTTTTCGCACTAACCCACATCGTTTTATTTTCACGAGGATGATGGTTGATTTACATAGATGTGTGGTGAATTTGCATGCTTCTGCATCTGCAGGATTGAAGAAAAGTGGAGTTGGACAAACTACAATGCCAAAAAATGAATCTATCAAAAGTATATTAGAACGTGTCTACACTTTCATTTTACTGAAATTCCCATGTCTACACTATGCAGAAAAAATGCGTTCAGTTCCAGAAACTTGCACAGTAAAAAATTTATCATGTCCGACGCTCATATCAAAGATTTATTGTTGAAAGAGGTGCATCTGTGGATTTTGGGTGTAATCTTCGTTCTCTTTCTTTCACACATAACATCTTTTTTCTCACCGGATGCGCTTTTCGCAACAACAACCATTTATAGAGGCACTTATGAAGATGAACATGTTTGTTTGCGTTCGTTTTGCTCCGTCAGTAATTTGTCAGCAAAACTTGAAAATTTTGTTGAGGAGAGGTTGCTGAGGTCTCCGAGAACATGCCTAATGTGTTTGTTTTAGAGCACCTTATATGAACAGACCTAAGTATGGGATGGAAAATAAATTATCAAAATAAACACTTTCACTTTCCAATCATTTTGGACTATTTGATGGGAAATTAGGTCTGTTCTGTTAACCTGAATAGGTGGATGAAAATAAAGCTAGGACCGCACTTGACATGGGAGGAACTACAAAATGCAAATGATAAATGTCTGATCTTCATAAAGGCTAAATGCAAATATTTTGAGTGTAAATGTATATATGCAAAATATCAAAACTCACATGCATTGTAAATAGATAGATACAATGCAAACGATAATATTTCTTGACATAATGAAAATCAGAAAAAGTTTTCACAAATGCAGTGTAATGATGTTAATATAACTCTCAACATTTCAAAACGCTAACAAAAGGTTTTTTCCATGTTCTTTGGTTTTGATAGAAGTCATGGATTTGAAAAGTGATAAATAGTTAAATAAGAATTTGGAAAGTTTTTGTCGGATGACAATCATGATATAAAAACTACTTCATTCACAATTCCCGTATTTAAAAGAGTTTGTCGGTAAATATAACAGTACGATCTTTCGTGTGGAGGGAATATGATCGAATTCAAAATTAGGGAAAGCAATTTATTACAACAATAAAAAGATTGTATTTGGAAAAAAAGATCAACGTAAATGCCAACTTAGTGAACAGCTCAAAAGTTTGTTTGTTCTTTGATTCTGACGTTCGGGGGAAATTCCAAATTGCAAATTACCGCATGTAAACAAAGCAACCATGTATTTTTAACTACGTTAACATAGGGTATCGGAGTGATATTGAAGCTCACTTCGACTCTTTGTAAACCTGAATAGATTTGAAATGGGCTTGTTTCGTCTCATTCACGCTTGAGGAGTGAAGTCGCGTCGAAATTTGTGACGTATAACCTGGATCGAAGAGTTGGTTACAGATAATGCATTATGAACCGTTTATTTGCATGTTTGTGAATAAATGTGATTTAGTTTCAATAGATACGTATAAAAGGTACTCGTGTTTAATCAATTTTAATTGTTTTGCACTGAAATTAAAACCTAAATGCCATTAATTTTTTTCTGTAATTTTTAAACATCGTCGCCGTTCAATTACCCGAATTCAAAAATTTTCAAATTTTTGTCACTAAAGAGCGATAAAAAGTATTGATATCTCAAAATAAATCAAAATGGGCTCAGGGAGTTTTCATTGAACGACGACGATATATAAATATATATATGTTAAAATTCTATATACATAATATATAAATAAAAACTTTTTGATCATCTCTTAGGGTAGAACTATAATAGTCGGAAGGGCACTGAAGCTTATGTCAAAAACCAACTATAAGTAGCTTTCCGTACCGAAAAAAGGGGAACACACCCATAATGTAACAATCATCTATCTCTTTTTGGCATTCCTATTTCAGCAAATGTAAGCAAAGTTGAAAGAAACTTGACGAAACCCTCCACTCCGCAATTATAGTCGCGTCGTATGCTTTCTGTGTATTCGCTTGTTTTCTTCCGACCACTTAAGTGCCCCTCCGAGCATTATAGTTCAAGCTTTACTTTTAAACTGAAGTGTAGTCCCGTCAATGTCAAGTGCTTTCTAACCTTTATTTTCATGCACCCCATTTATTGAACAGACCTAATTTTCCAATGCTATTGGAAAGTGGAATTGTTTGATTTTCATTTCATTGGAACTCAAAGTGTTCATTTTTATTGGAATAATATTTAATTTTTGAACTGAGTTTTTGTTAAAATTATAAATATTTATAAAATAAAAATATAATTCGCTTAATCCTCGGGAAATTTCGAATCTTTTGATACCTCATTCATTAAAATCGGTTCAGTGTGTGAGCTTAAAAAGGGAGACATACTACAGAAATAATATATATGATTGATACTAAAGATGTTTTATTACAATTATTCATATAGTTAAAGTAACTTAAGTCTACCTCAAAATCATTTTCAGAAAAGGCAAGACCGAAAAATTTGCAAATAAATTAGTTACAGTTTTAGAATCATTAGAAGAATGATTTAAATAGTTAAGAGTAGTTGGATAACCATCTGACTTTTTCTTTGAATTAATAAATTGCCAAAATCGTTTGGGATCAGTGATAATATCGAATTGAATCTGATGTATATAAGCATCATATAACAGTTTAGAAAGAGTTGAAAATTCATTATATGCAACTATGTAAAGGGAGAAGTCATTTTCTGTTCTAGATCTTAAATATTTTTGCCAGAGACAGTTTCGGGAATTGCGCAGCGTACGAAGCTCCTTTAAATACCACGGAGGTGATGACGATGTATTTTTCCGGGGCCCATAATGTACAGATAGAAAAAAACAATCAAAAATTACTGAATAAAAATTAGTGGTAAGAGTATCGATACTATTACTTAAATTAGAATTGAAAATTGAATCAAAATTTATATTATCAGGTGTTCGTTGAGTTTGGTAAAGTCAGCTTTACGGAAATTGAAACGATATGTGTTATCAGCCTCAATATTCGTATTATCGTGTTCGAAAGCATAAACTAAGGATAACGGTCGATGGAAGGGATCAATAGTAGAAAGGGTTTGGCTGCATTCTTCAACAATGCAGTTGATAGCATCATTAACAAATATAAGATCTAGTTGTCTATTCAGGTTGTTCTTAATATTGCTAATCTGAAGTAGACCAGAATCAGACAGATTGTCAGCAAACAATATTTCTTTTTGAGTTGTTGAATTCTCAGTAACGAAGTGAGAGTCATCCTCGGATCGTGACCATATCAGGTTGGGAAGATTGAAATCACCCAAGAGCAATAAACCGTCGTGTACTTCCATCGCCTCACACAAAAAATCTATTGCGTTGATTAAATTTTGATAACTTTCGATTGGACTACAAGGCCTCAGATAGCAGCACAAAACAAAAATACTTTTGTGTTTGACATTGATTTTTACACAGATCAACTCGATATTATCAGTATTAGGGATGTCAAAAAAGGAACTATCATAACTAGAATGTACCGCTATGAGAACTCCTCTTCCAGCCCGTTCCATCAAGTCAAGAAGACCATCCTTTCGGTAAACATTGAAATCTTGAGTAAAAATCTCATTATTATTGAAATTACTATTTAAATTAGTCTCAGTTAAAGCAAAAACATCAAAAGGAAGTTCTTGTGACTTTAAGAATACATCGCGGGCCTTAGAACGAAGTCCCCTTACATTTTGATAGTAAAGGGACAAGCATTTTTTTTGGAGCTGTGATAACATTGCCGCTTGGGCCTTGAGAATTTCTATTGACAAATTCCTGAGTAAAAGTATTGGCAGGCCATGATTCTGGAGACATAAACACGTTAAACATGGGCCCAGGAATCGTGATTTTAAAAGATGCAACTCTGCCATTTGATCTTGTAATGTTTTTACATTTTATTAGATTATGGTCATTGGAAATATTATGCTGATTCAGAATAGACTTAACGTGATTAAGAATATCCGTGTGAGAAGTTGAAACATCAAATTTAGAGACAAATATAGATTTAGGAGCAGGCACAACTCTGGGTTGAAAAATGCCAATGGAAGGAGGGTTGTGAATAACTGATGGGTTGACACCAGAAGAAATTGGATTGGGGTTACTATTGCTACTAATGTTGATTGAAATTGAATTAAGTGAGGAGCTATTGCTCATGTTGTAAGTAGGACAAAGTAATTCGTCTTGAAGAGACATAGTGATAGGAGCATTATTAATATTAGTGTTATTAACATTGGGATTTGCAGAATGAGAAAAAGCAGAATTGATCAATTCAGTAAAGATGTCTTTTGTACTTGTCAACTCTTTCTCAACAGATATAAAATTACTGTTAAATTCATCAAAATGTTTACTATTATTTGTTGATAATGTGTCAAAGTTTTTTGAAAGCTGGAGAACAGATTCCGAAATGTTATTATGATGTGAGTTATTGATTGCACAAAAGTTGCTAACATTATTACTAAGCAAAGACAGCTGCTCGTTATTTTTCTCAGAAAGAAGCGAGTTCTTTTCAATTTTGGAATTAATTAATTTTATTTTATCTTCCAATACTTCATTAAGTATGTTTTCCAAGTTATTAAATGATTTTGCGACCTTGGAATGGTTTTTATCATTGCTCAAAGTGTTAAGCGAGACAGCCCTAGTGTTAGAGTCGATAACTGTTTCGATTTTATCGACATTTCCAACTTGATCAACAAAATGGTCAAAAAGAAGTCCAACTTTTTTTTCTACATTAAAACATCTTGCAGAGTTATTATCTACCGTAGCTTTCATCTCGTCTAAATTGCGAGTGTTACTTTCGAGGGAAAGATTTAAGTTTTGTAGTTGCAAACAAATGTTTGAGCTTTTGCAGTTGTTGCACAAGAATGAAAGTTTCATTAAAGCAATAGTTTGCATTCGCGTGAATCTTTCTGAAACATCATCCATTGCAGAACAACAAAAATAGCATTGAATTACTTCCATGATAGTTAAAAAACAACAAGTAAAATAAAATTGAAAAAGAGAGAAAAAAAAAGATGACAGATTAAATTTTCACCCTAAGATTTTGTATACAAATATATGTGGTTATACACATATATATATGTTCCGTCAAAGCAAGCAAGATCACACAAACACCAAACAACAAAGAAAATAAACAGAAAATCAATGAGTCAAATGGAAGTATAACTATAGGTATACTGTAAAGCATGTAGGTATTAATTGAAATTATTAATTGCTTACCGCAGGAATTATAACACACAACATAAGATTAATATGAAATAGGTAAATCACTAACACTAGGTAGCTAAAATGGTAAAGAAATTAAATTAAAACAAAAAATAAAACACTGAGTGAGTTTACTTTTATAATAAGAAAAGTGCACCAACAATTTTAAACACAGGAGAACAGAGAGTTGCAAATTAAACACCGCAAGCAAACACCACACAAGACAATGTAAACGATACGATGATAAAATAAAGTATTGAATTAGGCTATTTTTTTTTTTTTTTTTATGGATTGATTAATTGGAAATTAGCACAATTATGCACAGGGTTTTGTTATAAGAAAGTTGAATATTAACATGAAATTTAAATTTAAGAGTTGGTGATTTAAAAGTTAGTGATAAGGAATGCAAATAATAATTTTAATTTTAATTTTAATTAAAACAAAGTATGTATGAAAAAAGACGACTACACAGAGAGAGAGAGAAACTGAAACATTTCGCATTTCGTAAATGAGGGTAAACAAAGAGAAAAGTCTATAATCTATTCTCCAAACGAAAAATGATGGAAAGTTTTTTTCTTTTGCGATCGGTAGATTATTGAAATACAATACAAGAAAATCATCAGATATGTAAAAAAAATTAAAAAAATTTGCGAATCGAGATATGAACATGTGAAAGTCAAGAATTGCAAAATAGAGCCAAAAACCAAAAATCAGGATGGTGCTCTATGAAAAATATTTATATATTTTTAGAAAGATAATTTAAAAAATATTACCTACCTATATTTTTAAAATTTTGTGCTTAGCCTTCATTTTAAGTGAAGTGAATTTCTGACATTTGCACATTTATTGTTTCTAGGAACATTTGTATGATTTTGGATTTTTAAATACAAGTACAAGAGCCGACAGCATATTTTGAGAGTATGTATAACCAAAATCTCGGTATGAGGGTTTACAGGTACAGTGTTGGCCAGAGAATTAGCACACATTAGTGAATCGAATTTTAATAAAGAAAATCTGTATTTTTGATAGGTTCTTGGAACATAATTTATTGAAAACTCTTTAATTCAACGCTGAAAAACTTAAATATATACAAAAAAAATTCAATCAAATAACAACAACAAAAAATCCTTAAACTAAATTTTTTGGTGTAACATGTGGTGGTCACAGAATAAGCACAAGCACGAATATTAAATAAAAACAAGTAGTTCTTTTCTAATTTTGTTGGGTACCCTTTCTGCTATAACACAGCCTTAAACCGCCGATGAATACTCGCCTCTAGGTGCTGGCATTGATGAAAAGGAATGCTGTTCCAGCCTTTCCTATTTGCCTCCCAAAGTTCTGCTAGATTCCTTGAGATTCTTAGTCTTCACCTATCCCATCCACACCTGATCCCTGTCTTTCGTCGGCACGGCAAATAGCTGTCCACGTTATCCCCCTCGGTGGCACGGCGTATCGCTGTTCAACGTGTTTTCCCAAGCACATTACTCCTTTTCCTTGACAGTACGGCGAATAGCTGTCTGTCACTCTTATCTTATCATATCCCCTTCCCTTGAGTCCTGAAATCACTTATCCCTAAACCTTCCCTATCCAAACCCATCCCTGTCCATCGTCGGTACGGCGAATAGCTGTCCACGTTATCCCCCTCGGTGGTACGGCGAAAAGCTATTCAACGAGTTCTTCCCCATGTTGGTACGGCGTATCGCTGTTCGACGTGTTTTCCTATACACATAATTCCTTTCCCTGACAGTACGGCCAATAGCTGTCTGCCACTCTTATCAAATCATATCCCCTTTCTCACCCACTCCAATTTTCCTATTGGGCTGGATCTAAGGTGTTACACGACCCGTGCCGATGATCAGCCTGGCTGGGGGCCCATTTAAAAATACTAGCTCAGTCGTTAACGGAGTATCCGACTTTTGGCACTTTTCGGATCAGCTTGCCTTCTCTACATATGCGAATCTCTGTGTAGAGTGACCAACCTTTATTCGCTACTCGTGGGTCCAAAATAATTGTATGTCAAAAGAAAAGACAAAAACAAGGATAGATGGTGAGACCGGTTCTCCTTCGAAACCGGGCGACAGCACGGTGTCAAAGCTGTTTGCCGTTACTCCTGGGGTTGGTTTCAGTGGGGTGGTTGTGGCAAGTCATGGTCCCCCATCTGATACAGATTCCAGCGAGAGAAGTAAGGTGGTAGCAATACCTAATTTCAGTAGTGGTGGGGTTGTGAATAACGGTCCGACCACTTCTAGAGAGAGTGAACCTTTCCCGAGTACGTCTCGGGAGGGAGCCCAACTCGGTGGTGTTAGGGTTGTGAATAATGGTCCTCCCACCACTGGAGAGGGTTCTCCCCCGAAGACGTTACCTTCAAATACGCAGAACAGGCCGTCAAAGGACAGCTATACGGTCAGGCTGACAGCTCCTAGGATTCTCAAGACCTTTGGTAATGAAAAACTGGAGGTCAAAGGGAAGACGGAGCTGGACGCCAGGATAAAATGGGCTCAGTGCATTTTAGCCAATGCGCAGACCAGCGGCGACTCCACGTCCAAGCGACAAAGGTCTCTAGAGGATACCATCCCGGTGCCCAAACGACCCAAGGTGCAAAACACCAGTACTCTCCATTGCGGCGTATCCAAGACCTATAGTGATGTCCTCAAAGTATACAAAAAAGATGAGGTTGACGCGGATCGCGTCCCTCCACAAAAAACTGAGGCTAAGCCTGTGGGAGGGGACCCTGGTGCATCCATCACCTTTCCATCCATTGTTGATGAGGAATCCAGGTCATCCCTGATCAAGGTTCAGTCTTCTACTAATGTCGACAGCCTGACCGAAATGGAGACCGAAGACTACCTTAACCTCGTTCCTTTGAGTGAGAATTAGCTATTGAGTTCATCTTCTGATTTGGAAGAACGCAACGACACCGTACAGGAGGCTATTCCGCCTGATTGTAGCCAAATGTTGCAATTAGTCCAAATTAACCTTCAACACTATTAAGGCTTCGGCCTCCCTTCTTCTCCGTCTATCCAGAAACGGTGAGGATATTGTTCTGATCCAGGAACCCTGGATTGTTAAATCCATGGTTAAAGGACTCAGAACTCCTGGATACTACTTACTGTATGCATCTGGTAAGGGTGAACCTAGGTCTTGCTTACTAGTTAAAAGTACCACTAACGTATATTTACTCCCTGATCTCAGCGATAGAGATATCACCACTGCTAGACTGGAAACGGCGAATGGTACGTACTGGCTAGTGTCGGCGTATCTGGGCCATGACAACCTCGGCCCTCTCCCCGGTTATACACTGGAGAGAATCGTCGCACAGGCAGAACGACAGAAGATATGTCTCATTATTGGGAGTGATGCTAACTCCCATCATACAGTATGGGAAAGTACTGATATCAATGATAGAAGTGAATCTCTTTTTGATTATATTTTAAGTATTATCATTTAGACGCTTGGAATTTCGAAACCCTCGAAAAACCGATTGGCTTAAATATAGGATAACACTCAAAGGTCTATTAAAACCTGATCTTTTAAATCCTCCTTCAAATATAATTGAACTTGACTGCAAGGTCAGTGATCTCACGTTAGCCCTTAACAAATCAATGGCTATTTCCTGTCCACTTACTCAAGTAAGGGGAAAAAAGAAGCCGTATTGGTGGGATTCAGGGCTTGAACCGCTCAGGAAAGATTGTCGTAAATGTTTTAATTGATTCAGTTTTTGTAGGCTAAAAGTCATTTATTTATAATTTTTAAATCTGCCTGACGAAGGGGATAAACATCCCTGAAACGTTGCAGATTTAAAAATTATAAATAAAAGACTTTTAGCCTACAAAAACTGAATCAACTAATATAAGACAAGTCACACAATACAATAATGTAAATGTTTTAATCGAGCTAAAAGTACCCGAGTAGTGTCGGATAGGGAATCCTATAAGGAAACCCTTAAATTATATAAGAAAGCTTTGAGGAAGTCTAAGAGATCCTCCTGGAGAATTTTCTGTGGAAAAATAGAAAAAACTTCAGAGGCATCCAGGCTTAGAAAAATCCTCTTCAAATCCAGTGATGCCTAGCTGTTTGAAAAATGCTGATGGCTCATGGACCAACTCTTGCGAAGTATCGCTAAATCTGCTACTAGATACTCATTTCCCTGGAAGCTCCTAAAATATTAATAGCTTCGACCATAATAGGTCAGATAATGAGCCAAGATATCCACAAGGTCTGGTAACTAGGGACAACTGCAATGGGCGCTCAACAGCTTCAAACCATACAAGTCTGCAGGACCCGACGGCATAGTACCAGCTGAACTCCAAATGAATTCTGATTTAATTCTGCCAATTCTGGAGACCATTTTAACTAGTTGTTTAAACCTGGTCCACATTCCCCTGTTATGGAGAGAAGTTAAGGTTGTGTGAAAGATCTCAGACCTATTAGTCTATCATCATTCCTTCTTAAAATCTTTGAAAGATTGATCGATATCCACCTGCGAACAAGCATAGACACGCGACTTTTGTCTACTGCTCAACACGCTTATTGCAAAGGGAAATCGGTTGAAACTGCGTTACATACTCTAGTTCGAACTATAGATATAAGCTTACCAACTGGGCTGACCGGTGTGGTCTGGGTGTCAACCCTCATAAAACAGAACTTGTTCTATTCTCAAGGAAATATAAAATTCCTCATATTGATCCTCCTTCTATCAAAGGTACTCCACTAACATTCACTGATCAAGCAAAATATTTGGGTCTTATTTTGGACAAAAAGTTAAGCTGGAAACTTATATACAAGAAAGAGTCAAAAAAGCCACAGTGGCACTTGGGGCCTTCAACCTCGAATCATTCACTGGCTATATACTTCTGTGATTAGACCGATTCTCACTTACGGAGTGACAGTATGGTGGACTGCTCTGGATAAAGCGGTAAATTGCAACAAATTGAGCAAAGTCCAACGCTCTGCTTGTTTGTGCTTAAGTGGAGCACTTCGTACGACACCTTCCGCTGCTCTAGACGTTCTGCTCCATCTGACACCCCTCAATATTTTCAGCAAACAAGTGGCTGCAAATACAGCCATTCGCCTTAAAGCTTCCTCACAATGGACCAACAACAACTTTGGCCATTCCATCATTCTGAATTCATTCGGATCAATCCCAAGTCGCACTGATCACACCATCCCAAAACTTCAGTTTGGCAAAAACTTTCAAGTCAGCATTCCTTCTAGAGTTCTCTGGGAGGATACGAATCTCTTGGAAGATGAATCAATCCATATTTACACCGACGGATCGAAAACGGATGATGGGGTGGGTGGTGGTGTGTACTCAGAGAGACTAAAATTAAGTCTCTCCTTCCGTCTTCCTAATCATTGTAGCGTGTTCCAGGCGGAACTTATGGCGATCAAAGAAGCCTTATCTTGGCTGAAAGAAAACGTGTTATCAACTACAGATATCCGCATCTTCTCGGATAGTCAAGCAGCTATCAAATCTCTGGAATCGGTCTCTACTAACTCTTTAACAGCCCTAAATTGTCGTTCATCTCTGCTGGAGATGGCGCAGCAGTTTAACATTCACCTGTGTTGGGTGCCGGGGCATAGAGACATTCCAGGTATTTGTAAGGCCGACGAACTCGCTAAATATGGAACAACTCTACCTCTTCTACCTAGTAAGGCAGATATTGGTATTCCCATCGCTACATGTAAACTTATGCTTAAGCAAGATGCTTTAGAGAGAACAAACCTTAGGTGGAACAGTATCACCACTTGCTTGGCAACAAAACAAATCTGGCCAGTAATGGACTTTAAGCGATCTAAATGTTTGATATCTCTAAGCAGATTGCACATTAGCTCCATGATAGGTGTCATAACCGGACACTGTCTTATAGGCAAGCACGCAACGTGTCTTGGCGTATTCTCTAACGATTTTTGCAGAAGCTGTATGGACGAGGAAGAAGTAGAATCGATTCCTCATCTTCTATGAACTTGTCCTGCTCTATCTCATAGGCGAAGACTCCATCTTGGAGATTTCTACTTCAATGATCCTAGTGATTTAGTAAATGTTGACAGAGGTAGTCTGTTACGCTTCATAAGAAGCTCCAAATGGTTCACCGAGTAGGGAAAAAGACTTCCCAGATTCTTGTGGTATCACAATGGGCCAACTTATGGTCTAAGTGTGTCAGTTTTCATGACTGACAGCCACTTCAACCTAACCTAACCTAGTCTAACCTGATATTTAACATCGTTCCATAGATTTTCTATGGGGTTCAGGTCAGGACTCTGTGCAGGCCAAGGCAAAAGATTGATTTGCTTATCATTAATCCACTGCTTCACCAGCCGGGAAGTGTATTTAGGATCATTATCATGCATGAATGTCCATAATAATGGTAAATTATGGTCTGCAAAGGGCTCCATATGGTTTTCCAAAATGCTCTTGTACTGATGCTGGTCCATTTGCTGCACTAATTTCACAATAGGCCCTACACCGTACCATCACAACGCACTACAAAACACTAGTGTCAACGAAAAAATATTACCGCCAGGCTTATTTTCACGGAGGTACGGATTCAAACCCTTATCATTTTGGAAAAATGTTTTTTGGAGTGATGAGTCGCAATTTAATCGATTGGGCTCTGATGGAAAGCGTCATGTTTGGCGTCCACCAGAGCAAGATCTTAATCCATGTTACACAGTTAAAACTATGAAACACGGTGGTGTGTGTATTATGGTGTGGGCTGCGTTTTCATGGTGCGGTGTAGGGCCTATTGCGAAAATAGAGCAGCAAATGGGCCAGCATTCGTACAAGAGCATTTGGAAAACCATATGGAGCCCTTTGCAGACCATAATTTACCATTATTATGGACATTCATGCATGATAATGATCCTAAATACACTTCCCAGCTGGTGAAGCAGTGGATTAATGATCAGGAAATCAATTTTTTTCCTTGGCCTGCACAGAGTCCTGACCTGAATCCCATAGAAGATCTATGGAGTGATGTTGAATATCAGGTTAGTCGGCATTTACATTACCCGATTTTTCCAGTACGATTTTTCCCAAAATCGTGTGAAATGTTTACATGAAACGATATGAAACGATTTTTCCAGTCCGATTTCTATTCCTGTCCTCTTCATACTTTATTGCTGTCTCTTTCATTTTGCATTCAGAGGTAGATGGCATATTAGGACCAGCGTTGCCTATTGCATTTTTTTTTTTTTGTAAAACATCTACTGGCAATCAAATACTTTTTGGTTTTACGAAAAAAAATTTAATTCAACAAAATTAAACCCACAAATAATTTCATAATCATTGTTGTTGTTTTTTCTCCTGAAACCCAACCTTTAAGTGCCTTGCATATGAGCTGTGTGGCAAACTATGAATGTATTTTCAATCATTTATACGTATTATTATTTTCTTCTTCGAAAATACAAATACAAATTTGGAAATGCATATCTACTGTGAAAAAAAAAATAAATCTAGTTACTGCATTTTCTTTTTGGATCAGCTTCGGAAAATTCTCCGATTAGTGGCAACGCTGAACACACAAGACTCTGGGAAAAGTATATAAAAGAGAACGCAAACATACTGGAAAAATCGTGTGAGTTTGCCAGGAACGGACGATTTGGTCCTTACCCCTCACTTTCTACTCCCTTCATCTATGAACAAAAGATCGTCTGAGGAAAAATCGGGTGGTGTAAATGCCGACTTAGACTAAGAGAAACAAGGAATCTAGCAGAGCTTTGGGAGGCAATTAGGAAAGGCTGGAACAGCATTCCTATTCATCAATGCCAGCACCTAGAGGCGAGTATTCCTCTGCGGTTTAAGGCTGTGTTAAAGCAGAAAGGGTACCCAACCACATGTTAAACCAAAAAAATTTGTTTAAGGATTTTTGGTTGTTGTTATTTTAATAAATTTTGTTTGTATATATTTAAGTTTTTCAGTGTTCAATTAAAGAGTTTTCAATAAATTATGTTCCAAGAACCTATCAAAAATACAGATTTTCCTTATTAAAATCCGATTCACTAATGTGTGCTAATTCTCTGGCCAACACTGTACATCTATCGTGATATCGATTACCAAAGCCTGGTAGGTTTTTCATTCAGCCTTTGGGTGGGATGGAAGGTTAAAACCAGACCTGTAAAGTACTTCAGTATTTCAGGACTTCAGTACTTTCAAGTACCAGTATTTGGTACTGGTACTTGTACTTCAGTACCCTGGTACTGGTACTTGAAAACAGGCAAGTACCAGTATTTTTTCAAGTATTTTGGTTCAAGTACCAAGTACTTAAGTACCAAAGTACTTGAGAAGTACTTTCAAGTACTTTCAAGTACTTTGAAGTATTTTCTAGCCTATTGAGTAATATTTGTCTCAGCTTCAATTTATAATGAGATTTTATTTTGTATTTCATCAGAAGAATGTGTTTTTTTAACAAAAGCCAAGAAATCGTAAGTCCAATTTATTATTGTTTACCGAAAAATTATATAATGTTCATATGTACAATGTACAAATATTGTGTCTCCAAATTTGGAAATATTATTCTGAGGGATTCTAAGAATAAAATTGTATAGAGGGTAGATTATATTTCCTCCCCCTGATGCAGAGAGGGGCAATTTCTGAAATAATGAGAAAAAGTGCCGTTCGTTTTTTTTAATTTCTTTTTTGTTAACATTGAAATATTTGGAATGCATTCTTTTTATTCCATGTGCAAGGTGGAAAAAGGGGATCAATATGGGACATGTTGTCAAAACAGGTTGATAGCCATCGATATTTGATCATTTAAACTGTAAACAACCTATGTATGTTGTATATTCTATTGTTTTTAATCGATTTTAAAAACTTGTTCTGTTTCCACCAAGCATGACTGTGTTGACAATGTTGTTCCACATAAACCTACCTGTTAAAGGGAATATAGTGCGTTCGGTGCTATTATTTCATTTTAAAAAAGAGGTTGGGTACGACCCACACTGGTAACTTCCAATTGGTACCCTCGGAAGCTAGAGTCCAATGTTTCTTTAATTAATTAATTACAAATTCTCGATATTCGACTTTTTCAGGTGTTTAAGAGTGTTCCGGACTGAAATGGTGATTTCATGAAAAGATTGTGAAGCGAGTAGGTACTTGCCCGATCAAAACGATTTAGGTGTGTATGGACAGATAAACTTGTTCTCTAGGACATCATTGGAAAAGAATTTAAGTTTGTGCTCTAGTTTTTGGTAAAAGCCTCTAAGAAAACGAAAAAATGGCGAAAATGGCTGTTTTTCAAAGCAAATGTAGCTTACACTATAGCATTTTTTTGCAAAACAATGATTACTAACATAAAATTCCATATTTTTATTAGGACAATATTGAAGAAAATTTTTAGTTTTGTACCTTATAAAAATTTTAATAATACAAAATAAAAATATTTGTAAATTATGAAAAAAATGCATTTTTGACAGTGAATTTTTTATACCTAACGGTAGATTTTTTTTTTAGTGGATATAAATTCAATTTATTTTCAGGATTTTCATTATGTACGAAAGTTAGTACAAGTAGCAAAATTTACAAACTACAAAGAAACAAGGAAGTTAATTCTATATATGTATCTAAGCGTACCCTTATATTTAAAATACATTCCAAAATTGAGCTACATACATGTAATAAATGTCATACACACAAATGCCATGAAATTGATGAAACGAATGTACGATTGCATATATACATTAAGTCATATGACTTAAATTATTACATTAAACATTTTCATTTAAAACCAAGTGGTTGCATTTTATTTTCGCCTTGTTATAATTTACTCTTTTTTTCTAATTTTTTATAATAAAAATCTAGACGATAACACATTAATTATATAATCATAACTGAATAAGGAAATTTTAAATATTTAAAAGGCACTTTTTGACAGAAAACTCTTCTAAATTTTGAAGTAAAAATCAGTTAATTTTACAAAATAGTTTTTTTAGTACAATAATATGCCTAAAAGTTGTCAATTAGTCACAAACTCAATTATTAATTACAAAGTTTTATAAACCAAAGTATCTGATGAAAGTATAAAAACGGTCTTATGCAAACAAAAAGTTATCGCATTACTGGATTTGTTCAGTTCGGAACACTCTTAATATGCAATCAATTGAGGACCAAAGATTGGCTTGTCTTTATTAGAGACAAAAATACTGTTGAATAATATGTTTGTAGCCTTTTTCTTAAAAAAATGTTATTTACTTTTTACACAAATCTTATCAATTTTGAACAAGTGTGTAGAATAAAATGATACCAATGCCCATATCATTTTTTGTTCTGAAAATATCTGAGACGAAGAACGATTCAACAACTTTTGGTAAAGTTTCTTGTAGTTTTTCTCGCTTTAAAAAAAATTGTTTATTTAATATTTTTACAAATTTTACTGTTTCTTAACTATAAACTAGTTTATGGAACAAAATTACACGGAAACCATTATCATTGTTTGTTCTCAAGATATTCGAGCCAAAAAACTTTTTTCAAAAATTTTCCGCAATTTTTTTTATTCAAAAACAAAACTCTTAATTGATCTGTTTTTAGATATTTACCAATTCCTTAATAGGTACTTCAAAATGCGTAGAATAAAATTTACCCCGAAGTAGATAGCATCATTTTGTTCTCGAGATAGAAGAAGACTAATGAAATTTAACGAGTTTTTTTTTTAAATTGCTATAGTCTGTTTATTGAATTTGTTTGAAAGTCCTTTCTGCATGTGTTGAGATATAGCGGTCTTCCATCGGTTGCGGTCCCTCGCACGCTCCCTCCAGTCGTCGAGACCAAGCGCTCTTGCGTCTGTGACCGCCTGGTCCCTATAGCGGATGTTCGGTCTTCCTGGTCGTCTCGAACCTGGGGGCTAGGATTCGAAGATTTTCTTGGCTGGAGAGTTGTTGTCCATTCGCTCGATGTGGCCGAGCCAGTGTAGTCGACGTGTTTTGACTCTTTGGACTACATCCACATCTTGGTACAGCTCGTACAGTTCACGATTGAATCTTCCCCTCCAATCGCCCTCTTCGCATATAGGACCAAATATCCGCCGAAGAATTTTTCTCTCGAAAGTGCCCAGTATCAATACCCCTTTTTTTATTAGCACGCTTTTATTAGTTTCGGCTGTATGTATGTATGTATGTAACGGAATCTTTGGGCGTGATTTTGACCTACTTCAAACGGTCCGATTTGATTCAAACTTTGCACACTTATCAAAGCCCGATGACAATACAATAATTCGATCAAAATATCCCATTATCCCGATTAGGTTCGCCAGGATTCATAAATTCCTTTCGGGATCCTTTGCATGAGAGTAAGAGAGATTAAGCATGCATGCAGCTTAGTAAAACGGAGTAGAGACTTTCTCATGGTAGCTGCGTTCTAAACTTGTTTGTTTCGTATACACAAATGTATTACTTATTAATTAATCAATTAATTTTTATTAACACGCTTTTATTAGTTTCGGCTGTATGTATGTATGTACGTATGTAACGGAATATTTGGGCGTGATTTTGACCTACTTCAAACGGTTCGATTTGATTCAAATTTTGCACACTATTCAAAGCCCGATGACAGTACCTAAATTTCGAATTTTCTTAGAAAGTAAAAATAATCTATCTTAATTTTTTATGTTGTAGGTTTAGTAAAATAAATTTTAAATTGTTATTAAAGTAAAATTTAATTTTAGTTTCTGAATAAAAGCTTATCAAATGCTTTGCTCCTGATATATATTCTTTCTTTATATTCTTCCCTATGTGGAATTTTCTTAACAGGCCCCCTTTTTACTTGCGATTATAGGTACTATAAGGCAAGTTTTGGATTCGTGCAAAAAAAAATTTTTGAGATAACAATCAAACATGATATCACGATGATAGAGAACACCAAAAAAGTGGGTGGCACAATTCTGTCTGTCTGTCTGTTCGTCTACAGCCTAAACGGCTCCATCGATTTTCTTCAAACTTGGTACATAGTGGTTTTTGGTGATTCTGCCGACACGTTTTTTTCATTTTTTTTAGAACCAAAATTAACGGTACCTGCCATACATTTTTTTTTGGCAAATTTACATAATCGTATTTTTCTCAAAAACTGCTCGACAACTTTTCTTAAAAAAAATTCAGTAAATTTATTTTAGTAAAGGCTTTCTTTGGGTGGAAAACCATTTTTCAAAAATGGTTATTAATGGTACCTCCCAAGGAACCATTTTTTTAATTTTTGATTTTCTTTAAAATGGTATGACCGATTTCAATTATTTTTTTTATACAGAAGCTTCCAAAAAATGTTATTAGTTTTGTGTACCAACATTTTTGAAAAAGTATTTTTTGGATTTTTAAAAAAATATTTCAAAATTTTTTTTTGGAAAATCAAATATTTCGAAAACGGCACCATAGATTTTTTTGAAACTCGATATTTAAGACTTTTTTAGTACTCACTAAAATATTTTTAGAAAAAATTTGACATTTATGAAAAAATAACGGTACCTTCCATACAAAAGTGAAAAAACCGCAAAGGAAAATATTTTTTTGCTTGAAAACGACTAATACGATTTTGATTAAACTTTTTTGATATACTAAAATTAGTACGATCTACCATACAAAATTATAAAATATTACACATAGCAACTATTAGTAGTACCTGTCATAGAACGTATTTTTTTATTTTGAGTTTTCTCGTTATCAGCTTAACAGATTTAAATGATTTTTTTTATATACAAATTTCAGATAAGATTAAATAATATTGCATATCAAAATTTTCAAAAAAAAAGTTTTTGGATTTTTAAAAAAAGTTTCAAAATTTTTTTTTTGAAAATTCGATATCTCAAAAACGGGTTGACAATTTTTTTTTCAAATTTTGTTTTTATATACAAATAAATATATACTTCAGATTTGCATACCAAAATTTGTTCTTAAAAATGTTTTGAGAATTTTATATATAAAAAATTAATTTAAAAAAAAACCGCTCCAACGATTTTAAAAATTTTTTTCCCATACAATCATATTCCATCATGAATTAAGATGGCATACTTTTTTTCACCTCAAACTGTCGAAAGAGTTGTTTTAGCTAATTTAAATGTCGTATTTCATGCTTCTCTACATTTTTCTCTCATAATTTCAATGTTTGTATATACAATTTTCTTAAACTCGCATTGTCTTGAACATAAGAGCAAGTACGTGCGACCTAGTCGTGCATTTTATTTTTATTTTAACACACTTTTATATTAGTTTCGGTTGTATGTATGTATGTATGCATGTATGTAAAAATAAATAAATTGGGTGGCACAACAGCTCATGGAGAACCAGGGCCTAGTGACTTACAACTCACAACCATTCCTGTGTGCGTGTTTGTTGGTAGGAATGGAGGGGACCTACAGTTTTTTTGCCGAGTCCGAACGGCTAAATGAGAAGCACTTTTTCATGACAAGTATACTCTTGGAGGATTTGTCAGTTCCTCGCAAGAGGCAGTACCTCGAATAAAACATTTCTGTTTTTAGGTGGCACGGCTGCGAATCGAACCCACACCTTCGGCATGACAGTCCTACGCACTAAATGCATGTATGTATGTAACGGAATCTTTGGACGTGATTTTGACCCACTTCTGACGGTCAGATTTGATTCAAACTTTGCACACTTGTGGAAGCCCGATGACAATACAATAATTCGATCAAAATATCTGATTATCCTGATTAGGTTCGCCAGGATTAATAAATTTCTTTCGGGATCCTTTGTTCGAACTAAAAAATGAAAAATAAATTATAGTTTAAAAAACTAAAAACACGCTTTTAGAGATAATCAAACTAAAAAGTAAAAAATAATTCTTAGCATGAGAATGAAATCACCGACGAGAAAATTAATGTCACTGTTCTAAAAGCGTGGAGTGCCTTGTATGACATATTTAAACTAACTGCATATCGAGCAGGTAATTACATAGGTGACTGAAATATAATTCCGGTACGTGTCTCGGATAGCTTAACTGGTAGAGCTCTTGGCGCGTAACAAATAGATCTGGGTTCAATTCCCAGTCCGGGCTTTCCGAATTGTTTTTTCGGTAAGCGAACATTTCGCACTGAGTAGGCCCTCCCTTTCTTTTATCCTTTCTTTCCCCATTTTCCTAATAAGCTCAAAATGGCGATATCGAAATTTAGAGCTTGGTATCAATCATCATAATTTTCATTGTTTCATTCCGAAATACAAAGTTAGTTTAAAAGTGGCATACAAGGCACTCCACGCTTTTAGAACAGTGACATTAATTTTCTCGTCGGTGATTTTATTCTCAAGCTAAGAATTATTGTTTACTTTTTAGTTTGATTATCTCTAAAAGCGTGTTTTTAGTTTTTTAAACTATAATTTATTTACTTATCGTCCAGCACTCGGCGCCGAAGAGTAGAACTGGTAAAATTAGCGTTTTGTATAGCGTGCACTTTGTCTTTCGGGAAAGGAGTTTTGAACCCATTTGTTTGGCCAAACCGAAGTAGCAGCGGTTCGCTAGGGTAATTCTTCTTCGGATTTCCACTAAGGTGTCGTTCGTGGAATTGATGTTTGTTCCGAGGTAGGTGAACTCCTTGACTACCTCGAAATTACTGCTACCAACAGTGACGTTTTGTCCTAGGCGATGGACAGATGAGGCTTTGTTTGTTGATAGCATATACTTTGTTTTGTCCCCATTCACTTCAAGACCAACGCGTTTCACCTGTTCATGAATAGCTGTGAATGCTTCAAGTACAGCTCTCTTGGAGCGGCCGATGATGTCGATGTCGTCCACATAGCCAAGCAGTTGAGAAGACCTGTTGAAGATAGTGTTTTCCATGTTAACACCACTCTTGCGCACTATCTGCTCCAGGACTAAGTTGAAGAAATCACATGATAGAGCATCTCCTTGTCTGAACCCTGTACACGTCTGGAATAACTCGGATGAGCTGTTACCCATTTGCACGTTGCACCGCGTATTTTGTAACGTCATGCGGCAAAGCTGGATCAGTTTTTTCGGGATCCCGAGTTCCGACATCGCCAATAGAAGCTCTTGGCGACTTATGCGGCTTTAAGGTCGATGAATAGGTGGTGGGTCTCGACTTGAAATTCGTTGGACTTTTCCAGGATTTGCCTCAATGTGAAGATTTGGTCTATCGTTGATCTGCCTGGCCTGAAGCCACACTGGTACGTGCTGATCATAGTGTTGCAGAAAGGTTTTAGACGCTCACATAGTACGTTGGATAGGATCTTGTAGGCAACATTAAGCAGGGATATGCCTTTTTTGTAGATTGGGCATATGGAGCTATTTGACCAGTCGTCGGGCATACTTTCCCACTCCCACACTTGGTTGATGAGCTGGTGCATGCACCCTACCAGGACTTAAAGAGTTCCGCAGGTAGGCCATCCGAGCCGGCGGATTTGTTGTTCTTAAGCTTGCGGATGGCTTTCTTAACCTCTTCAGTACTGGGCGCTGGGACTGGATCTTCATTGACTGGTCTTATGCTTCTTTGTTCCTCTGTTGCCTCCTCTACATAATGCACACTAAGCAGCTGCTGGAAATGCTGCTTAAACACGTCTACAATTCCGTGTGCTTCGGTGACTAGGTTACCTTCGCTGTTTTGAAGAGCTTGCGTGCCAGTCCTATAACCAGATGCCAGTTGCTTGGCTTTTTTGTAGACACGGCGGGTGTTAGTGGCGGTGCTAGACTCTTCGAGATTCTTGAGCTGAGAGACTGCGGATGCTCTTTTCTTTACACGCAGGGTTTTTTTTCTCTTTCCCTCTCTTTTCACGGTACTCCTCTCCTGCTGCTCTTGTTTTCCGTTGCAGCATTGGCATTTGTGCATTTTCCGTCTCCTGCTTCAATACCGCGCATTCATCGTCATTCCACGGGTTCTTTTTTCTGGGTGGTTGATAGCCTATGGTGGTCTTGGCTGTCTCCTTAATGATTTCACGATATTGGTTCCCCTGGTTGTTGACGCTTGTGGCTGGGTTTACGGTAGAGAGTTTCCCGGTTAATTGCTCACTGTAGTCTCTGGCTTTCTCAGATGTGCTAAGGCATGCGATGTTGAACTTCTTTCTTTGGGCGGTCTTCGTTTTCTTTTCGTTGGACAGTCGGGCTCTGAACTTTGTCACAACAATAAAAATAAAATAAGAGCTTTTACTGTAATGAAATTTTTTTCATCATCTTGCTTGGGTAAAATAGGAAATGAGCGGGTTTGTGCCGTATTTTCTCAATATCTGTTGCTCCTACGAACAAAAGTATCAAAATATTTTTTGTGTAGAATTTTATGAGCAATAATATATATAAATTCATTAATTTCTCGATTTTCGATTCACTCGATATCAAAACACACGTACCAGACCACTCTATTCATATTTTGGTGATGCATCCCCAGCCAAACTAGCTGTTAGCTCTTTGACTATAAGCGCTCTAAGTAAATGACAGCAATGTTTTTATTTTTAGTTCTTATACTTACATCTTAGCATCTAGGTACTTAATTATTTATTCAACAGCCTTGATGGACCTTAAACTTGAATATGTATCTTTAAAATAGCTTTTTATGGCCTTTAGTCATACAAATTGGCGATTCGTCCGGCTTACTCACTTGGACTCATCTGCAGTGACATAGTGCGGCCTTTGTCATACGCAATTTGTATTAAGTTCCGTTTAACTTTTTTTCCAAAAAACACCGTAAACTATGTCCAACAAGATTAGAGTTCTTAATCATTAAGCTGGAAGTTTTTGGTCCGGGGCCAGGCATAGCTTCTATAAGGTTTTTTTAGTATGCAAATTCTGTATACTACTGAAATAAATCAGCCAAGTAGAAGACTAAGCATTGAGGATTGGACTTGTTGAATTATTTATTTCAGTATTATATAGAATTTGTATTATAGAAAAAAACCTTTTTATCTTTGAAATATTCATCATAAAATCGGATGATTTTCTAAAAATTAATAAATAATTTTTGGCGTTTGGAAATTCTGTGTACCAACCTATATTCCTCTCCCATCTCTATCTCAAAAAAACGGTACCAGAATAGATCTTATTTTATCTCCTGTATATTAAGAACTTTATCCAAATGATCAGATCAATTGAGCTCAAATTGTATACCTAAGCAGTGCTATGCAGCTTTCGTATGAAGAAAATCAGTACATTTATTATTTATATACTTAGCTTCAAATAAAATTTTAATTTGAAAAGGCAACGAAAATCATTCAAAACTGCAATATTCAAATAGTAGAAGATCCCGCCATAGGACGACCTACCCTCATGAAGGTACCAGATGAGCGGTATACAGTTTTATAGGCAGTATCTTAAAAAACAATTTGCGCATGGGTTGCCTGGTCAAGGCATAGGGTTGCCAAGCAATTTCTCTCAATTTTTGGGGTTTTTCAATTATCTGCCCCAGCTTAGATGGTAAGCCTTATAGTCCAGTCATTATAAGCACTAAAATCAGCCAAATTACGGAATAAATGGCGGAAAGCTGAATTTTGGTATATAGCCTTCTCATGGTATTCTAAGGAAACTGTAAAAAGTCCTAATCGATACGAGCGCAGTTTTAACAGTTTTACATGTTTACAGTTTTTTCGATAACTTTTTTTAAATAAAGTTGTATTAATTGATAGTTTTTGAAAAGTTACGTAGTTTTCAAATGCAAAATATGGATAAAAACAATGATTTTTTTCTTTTAATATATATTCTTTTGTTTTTGTTTTACGTAATTTCACATTATTTTTGATTTAATAATTTAATACTCTTAACAATTTTAAGTAAAATACCAAAAAAACCAGATGCTAAAAGGTCTTCTAGTTTTTGAAAAAAAAAACTAAAAATAACTAAACCTCACCTTTTTAATTCCAGTTAATTTGTTTTTATATGTGCTGTCTGTTACTACACTACTTGTTACTATACATTTACTTTTGTAAATTTTAAATCTAATTGGAATAAATGTTTTAGGATAGATAAATAGAATGCATGGGGCTGTCAACTGTCGGAAGACCAGCTTTTAAGTTTATTTTTTTTTTTAAATTTTTCTTTATTGAGACTAGTAGATACTTTACAGAGTAGTGTATTTGTTTCGGTTGCTTTTATGTTTCTTATCTGCGGCTATATTGTATTGCCTGCTCTGTCTTGTTGCATTAAAAGTTTTCCATAACATGGCTGTCATTGAGGGAAATTTAATGTCGTTTTTTATTGTTGAAAAGATTTGATCTTTTTGCGAAAAGATTTGCATTTATTCTACTTTTTCATGTTTTATTCAAAAAAAGATGAGATCTGAAGAAGAAAGATGCGATCTTTCTAGTTTGGGAGATTTGATCTGCATTCACTAATACATGCAAACATTTTCCTGTCAAATAGCAAATCGCAGTTGGGCATTTTTTTGTTTTGCATTATTTTTGTACGACGACGTACGTGATGTTTATTTGTATGCGTGTATGTGTGTAATTGAATGAACTCAAAAGTACGCCCAGATGTTTCATTCAAGACCGCAATTCTTGATTTTAAAATCAAATCTTTCAGATTTAAATGAAAAACGACATACATAAGTTAGACTGCTCTTGCTCAGGAGCATTACAATTACTTTAAGACGTTTGTGTCTCATTTATAGATATAAGATTATATACATACTAGCCGACCCGTGCTCGCGTTGCTTCGCAAAGTATTGAAATTTGTTTTGTTTTACTATAATCATTAGCAAATCAAAACACAGTCCAGAGAAGTTTTCAGCGATTTCTTCCATATTTTTAATAAAAAGTTTATAATAATAAATTAAATAAATTGGGTGGCGCAACAGCTCGTGGAGAACCAGGGCCTAGTGACTTACAACTCACCACACCATTCCTGTGTGCGTGTTGTTGGCAGGAATGGAGGGGGACCTACAGTTTTTTGCCGAGTCCGAACGGCTAAATGAGAAGCACTTTTTCATGACAAGTATACTCTTGGAGGATTTGTCAGTTCCTCGCAAGAGGCAGTACCTCGAATAAAACATTTCTGTTTTTAGGTGGCACGGCTGGGAATCGAACCCACACCTTCGGCATGACAGTTTATATAGTTATGCTAACCGTAGCAAAATAAAAAAGTTGATTTTCTTCCCTGGGAATTGTTTAAATAAAAAATAGACTGATAGTAATCTATTTCCATATAATCAATTTTTTTGTATTCTAAGGGTTCTGGATAAACAATTATGGCATTTTAGTTAATAAACTTTAAGAAGAAGTGAATACTAATTATTTAACTGTAACCGCTAGAATTGAAAGGGGAAACCCGTTGGGATCATGGGTATCCTGGGAATAAGTGCATGCGTTCCCACTGCGGGTCCGGAGATTATTTACAAAGCTTTTCCACTTAGAGTTGTGGGCCATTGCATAGGTTTGGGGGAGTGAGATTTCTTATTAACATAATCGGGTTGCCAACTTTTAAATTCAATTGGTAGGGTGGAAGTCCTGCTGGGTTGAGAGAATTAAAAATTTTGTTTAGGGTAATTCACACCGTCATTGACTTCATTGTCAATTGTTTTGTATTGATATGACTTTGTTTTTAAACTAAGGATTTATTTATTTCATCCACTGAACTATTTTTTTGTGGTCACAATAGGTCTTTCGCAAAACCAAGAAAACGGTCGTGAATGTAAAAAATTCAAGTCTCCATAGACGCACTGAATGAGTTGTTGTGTGTAGTGAACGATTTTTCCGAAACGTTCGATTAATTCAATTAAATTATCTGAACCTGTGAGAGTATATTTTCCATCAGCAATTTTCTTAGCAAAAGAGATGCCAACTCAGCATTTTCAGTAATTTTAGTAATCTGTTCTCTTAATTGGTTTGAAGTTGAATTTTTGGATTAACTACAAAATAGTAGAAGACTTAAAGCAAGCTTACTTATTCCACCCATAAGCTTCGATGAAGATCTTAAATCTTTTTAAACTCTATTTATCTATCTATCAATATGCGCTTTATTACTCATAGGACATTCATCCCAAATGATGCGTACCGCTTCTTTGAAAACTTTTGCTACCGAACTGTCTTTTGAAAAGTGGCACTTTTTAGCTTCTTCACGGGGAATGGTGTTTATTGACAGCTTAACTGCCTCCACAGAATGCAAGACGGAGCTGAAATAGATGTCCAAAATGCTGCAGTAGATGTCAAAAATGCTGAAGTGAAAGTTAAAAATTGTTCAACTCTTGCAGCTCCTGCTGCAGCATTTTTGACATCTATTCCAGCTCCGTCTTGCATTCTGTTCAGGAAGTGAACGTCGTAGTGTGCAGTTCTGCCATTCACGTTTGTGCTCTCATCGCGAACAGTTATACAGCGGAAGAATTTTATTTTATTTTAAATTAAAATCCACCCTTAGTAATAAAAAAAGGTCAAAAAATTCAGGTACACCTGCGGGCTACCTGATTTTACTGCCCACAAGCAAAAATAAAAAAGGGATTATCCCAGCAATTAATTTGAAGATTAATGTGGATTAAGTGTGTTAACAGTGTTTTCTTAAAATAGTGTTGTGCGTGTTTAAATCCGTGTTAATAAAACAATAAAAATAAAGCAAAAGGTTAATCCAGCAATGGAACCTTTAAGTCCGGATGCGGCAATCGCTTCATTTGAAGCATTGGTTAAGCGGATCGTCAAGGACCTCGGACCTGAATATTGTGCCAGATTAGAAATGTCTTTCAATAGCATTGTCCAGCCCAATAAAGTCATTGAAGACATTAAAACGACAAAGAATAAGGATACCGAAGCGATGGAAACTGACGACGAGTCTTCAACCGCCAGCATTTTGGAGGAGTCATCCACCGAAGAGGATCTTAGTGAGATCACCAGCTCGGAAGAGGACGCCAGCGATTCTCCCTTACCTGGCCAGAAGAGACCAAGCAAAGCTTCCAAAAAGGAGAATGGAATAAAGCGCATCCAACTTGACAAGGATTCCTCAAAGAATCCGCCTGAAGGTCCAATGCTTGTCCAAACTGAAGCCGAAAAGACACTGTCACCAGCATCAACATCAGCAGCCACCAAGCCCACCCCAGCCCAGCCTCCAAAGACAACCAAGGACAATACAGTGAACCCAATCAAGGCACCAGGAATGCCAACAGCATCAACATCATTAGCCCCCAAACCCATCCCAGCCCAACCTTCAAAGACAGCCAAGGACAATACCATGAACCCAACGAAGGCCCAGGAATGCCGCCAATTTTCTGCTTTTCCGGGAACATTGCTGAAATCAGCAGGTTCTGCAAAAGCAAGGACTTGAGTGTGACATTCAAAAACCGGAACACAAAGACGACCATAATTACCACTGGAAACAGAGAAGCCTTTGACACCATCAAAAACTTTCTGAAATCGAGGAAGATCCAATACAACTCCTTCACACCACGGGAGGATAGGAAGAATTTACTTCTACTAAAGGGAATCCATCACTCTTATGCTGCCATCGAAGTTGAGGATGAGCTACGGATAGAAGGACTTCCAGTCATCAAAGTATCCCATTTCAAAGCTAAGAAGGCGCAAGGGAAAAGCTACAACAACTTTGTGGTAGAGCTGTCGAAGTCATGTGACATCAACGAAGTCTACACAAAGACGTTAGTCATGAACCAGAGGGTGTACTGGGAGCGCCTAAAGTTCAACGATATCGTCCAGTGCCGAAACTGCCAGCGTTTCGGACACGTTGCCACCAACTGCGGACGCCAGTACGTGTGCGTCAAGTGCAAGGAGGACCACGAGCCTGGACAATGCCAACGGAAGGAGAACACTGGACTGGATGTATGGTGTGCCAATTGCCAAAAAGAAGGTCACCCAGCCAGCTTCAAGAGTTGTCCAACCCTCAAAGCAAGACTCACTGAAAGGAACAGGCTGTCAGCAGAAAAAAAAGCACAGCAGGAATTTGCTGCCAAATCAGCATGCTTGGTAACCCGCCCTGCAGTCAGCTTTGCAGCAATGGTGAAAGGCGCTGGATCATCACAGAAATCAGCAAACTTCACGAATCAACAGCAACAACAGAAAACGACACCAGCAAAAGTGATCACATCCCGGACAGCAACACCAAGGAGTAAACCAACCAAACCTTCGTCAGCCCCACCAACGAACTTAAACACCGAAGTCCAAAGGATTTTTGGATCTGACCTACTCACAGTCATGGGAAAAGCTCGGAGTGCAGTTCCACCGAACTATGCTCAGCTTAGCGAAGGCGAGAAGTCCGTGGCACTGGCCACCTTCCTGTTCCAAATATGCAATTAAAGAAGCTCCGCATCCTGACGTACAATGTCAATTCATTGTACAGCCTAGAGAAGAGGATGACATTCAACTTGTGGATGAAGAACAACAACCCGGACATTGCACTCATCAGTGAGACCAACGTCACCAGACGCAACAACATTGACATGGTCGGCTTCAAAACCTTTCGGAAGGACAAGGATGAGGGCCGTAGAGGAACGGCTATCTACGTACAGAAGAAGATTTCCCCCAGCACCACCGAAACCATCATCTCAGGTCCCACAACTAGCGAAGCCACCGCAATCACCATACAACTGGGAACAGAGACTCTTACTATCATCAGCGTGTACTTCAAATGCAAATCCAGCATGATAAACATTCACAGCGATCTTCACATTCTCAACAGCATCCTTAGACGAAGCACTTATGGGCTCATCGGTGGTGATTTCAACGCAAGGCATCACCTTTGGCTGGATACTGCTGTCACCAACGAAGGAAAGGCTATTGCTGACTGGCTGGATACCGACAGCGATCAGCACTCATTGGTTGTTATTTCACAACCCAAACCAACCTTCCCCAGAACACCATCAACATTAGATTTCTTCATTTCTTCATCCAATTTTGTTCATATTCTTCCAGAAATCAGCAACTTCACCTGCACAATAGTACCCAGTGACTCGGACCATGAAGCTGTCCAACTAAGCATCAAGCTCCAGCAACCCATCTTCCTAGTGACAGAACCAGTAGAAAACTACATCAACTACAGGAGACTGGATGTACACAGGCTACAAAGAGACGTTGAAGACACCATAATGCTACCACCCGAAAACAGGAATCTGGACAATATAGAAATTGACACAGCCATTAACGGTCTAGAACTGGCTGTTGCAAACGCATTGGATAACCAAAAGCAGCCTAAGACGTCAAAGGACAGATATCAGCACCTTCCCCAGTATATCCAAAACCTTTATGCCCACAGGCAACGACTTAGGAAACGTCTTCAAAGGATCCACCAGCGAGAACTCAACACAGCTAACAGCAACTACCAGACAGTGTGGAGTGAACTTCAGTGTGTCAACATTATGTTCCGGAATTCCATCCAACACCACAACAACAACCAGTTCCAGAAGAGACTGCAGTCAATCAAACCTGGACCTGACGCCTTCAAGAATATCAACAGACTAATTGGCCAAAAATCACCAATGCCTGAGACGATCATCACCAACAATGGAGAAGCAACAACGATACAGGAAAAAGTTGAAGCCTTCGCCTCCCACTTTGAAGGAAGCTTCATGCCAAGTCCGTCAGATGATCCAGTCTTCCTTGGCGAAATTGAGGCATCCATCCAGCAGACAATTATGCCCACCTTGGACAGAGCAATGTTTAGCGACACCAATCCTGCAAGTGTTCCAGTCGACAGCCCAAACTTGAGCACCCCAGAGGAGATAGCTGAGATAATTCACAATTCCAAACCAAAGAAGTCAGCTGGACCGGATGGTATATCCAGCTTTGTTCTAAAAAGGCTTCCACACATGGTGATGGTGTTGTTAGCCATCATATTCAACAACTGCATCAACAACAGTTACTTTCCCCAGAAGTGGAAAACTGCAAAAATCGTGGCTATTCCCAAGAAAGGTGAAAGGAATATGATCACCAACTACAGGCCGATATCCCTCCTCAGCAATCTAAGTAAGCTCCTGGAAGAGCTAATACTCAGGAAGCTGAAGAAGTTCTGCAGTGAAAACAACATAATCCCAGACATGCAGTTCGGTTTCCGGGAAAAACATTCCACCCTGCATCCACTACTGAAGTTTCATCACGACATCACCACAGCCTTAAACAGCAATCAAGTTACTGTCGGATGCTTTCTGGATGTCGAGAAAGCATTCGACAGTGTATGGATTGAAGCCCTTATCCATAAACTCCACATACTAGGCTTTCCCTTAGCGCTAATCAAAATTATATTTTCTTTTCTTTCTTCCAGGAACTTTTTCGTGCAACTGGAAACCTGCAAATCGACAGTGAAGAGCATCAGAGCTGGAGTTGCCCAAGGGTCGAAACTTGGACCACTTCTTTATAACATCATGACCTCTGACCAACCAATTTCAAGTGAATGCGAGAACCTTCTCTTTGCTGATGACTCACTTACATATTGCTCATCAAACTCTCCATTGATAGCTGTCAGAGAAGTCGAGGCACATATCCGCAAACTCTTCCAATTTTACACCACATGGGGTATCCGGATCAACTCATCCAAATCGGAGCTTGTCTGCGTCAGAAAACCGGGGGGCAGACGTGGTCGCTCAGCTGGAAGCTGTAGAAACATCACCCTAGCACTCCCAGACGGAACTAGATTAGCAGCCAAACGTAGCGCCAAATACCTAGGCATCAACTTCAACGAGCTGCTGAGATTCAACCCACATTCACGGACTGTCCTCAAAAAAGCCAATTTTGCTTTCCACCGCCTCTACCCGCTGATGAAGAAGAAAACTGGGCTAAGCCAACAGACAAAAGCAACTCCTGAGACCAGTCATCAGTTATAGCTTCCCAGTTTGGTTCACCATTTCCAAAACGGCTATAAAGGAACTACAAATATTCGAGAGAAAAATCCTGAGGATCTGCACTGGGCTGTACTTCGATCGTCAACGGCGTAAGCATTTCAAGAACGAGCAACTCTACAATGAGGCTAAGTTAGTCCCCCTGGACAAGTATTTATTACTATCTGCCGACAAGCTGGTTAGAAACATCGCCAATCACCCTAATCAACTGATGAGAAGGATGACAAACCAACAACGACATCCAGCACCAAGGTACATAAGCGCTAGGGAAATCCTGGATATAGCTCCAACAACCAACGATGAAGCAGTACCCTTCTACTCTGACCCAGGGTCGGCACATTATCGTGGCTAAACACCAACTCTACCCACACCCTAAATAAATATACCGCCACTGGACAACCGGGATTGAACAACCCGAGGACGACAAAGCCAAACCGACTTTTATGTTAAGTTTTTACATACACTCCTCGTCAACTGAATACGCACAAACATTTTTGAATATATTTTATCCATTTTTTCCAAACAGTGATGGTTATTATGCCATCTGTTGATGGTAAAAATTTTCGTAACATATAAATAACAGAATTTCAAAGTTTTATCCAAAAACAACCGTGAGTTTTTCCTTCAACCACTTCCAAAGTGTAACTTATGCAAAGTAGAAGTTTTTTGTTGAGTCAACTGAATAGGTACAAAAATTAAAATTGGTATTGGAATGGAATGAAACAAGTTTTTGTTTAAGTTTAGTAGTGGGTACTTCCACCTTTTGCGGGTGGCAATGGTGCAGTGGATGTAGTGCTTGACTGCTAGCTTAGAGGTGTGGGTTCAAGCCCCATTCTAGGCAGCATTCTTTTCTATATTCTCCCAGCTTAACTGGACGCCACCCGTGAGATTTAATGAGATAGTAAACACCTTGATCTCAATCCACTGTGCCAAATCTTTCCTATCTTCCTACTCTTTCTTACTAGTGCCGTGCAATTCAAGTTGCATTTAAAAGACCTTAGGTCTTACAGGCATATAGTTAAAATTATTATATTATTATTATTATACCTTTATTTTTAATTACTTCGTAAATTCGATCCGGCATGGAATCGTATAGCTTTTTAATGTAATTTAACGAAATTTCGCTCCACGCTAATTTGATTGCAGAAATTAAGGTTTCTTTGTCTTCGAACTGATGACCACCCTCATAAACTTTGCGTACTACCATCCCCAGACATTTTCTATGATGTTTAGATCAGGTGAGTACGGCGGCCATTGAAGCACCTGCACTTGTTGCTCCTCTATCCATGTTTTTATTATGCGCGCTGAGTGAATAGGCGCATTATCATGTTGGTAGGTCCAGATTATGGGTCCAAAGATGTTAGAAAATTTAAGAAAATTTCTTTCCAAAATTACTTTATACCCAGCTGCTGTCATTCTTGATGTTACAACCTCGAGCTCAACTGTTCCATAATAACTGACTGCTCCCCATATCATGACACCTCCTTCACGACTATGATGGCGCTTTAAAAATCTTTTTTCTTTTCTTAAGTCGTGAAAGTAGAAGTTGAACCCATCAGGGCCATCGAAATTAAACTTTTTTTCATCTGAAAAACCACGTGATACCATTCTTTTTTCCAACTCATGTGAAGTCTTGAAATATCTAATCGCAACATTTTCCGTCTCTCGTCAAGTGGTGGTTTTTTCTTAAGTTTCATTCGTTTAAGATGGCTTGAGTTGTTGATTACTCTTAATACTGTTGAGCAACTTGCGTTTACGCCGACTTTTTGTTTTATTTTTGCCACAGAATCAGAAGAATTTGATGCAGATCTTAAAGTTCTTCGTCTCTCAGCTGCTGTTGTTGCTGTTTTCTTACCTCCCTTCATGTTTTTGCCGTATGCATCTTTATTTTTCAAGTAAGAATAAACTACATTAAAACTTCGGCCAACTTTATCAGCTTTTGCACGTCCAGTTAGGCCTTGGTCTCTAAGTAAATCGATTTTAGCTTTTTCAACACTGTTAAGACACGTAGATCTACCCATTTTTCTTAAAATTTGAAATCAAGAATTAAATTTTACTGAAAACACTAAAATCGTTAATTTAAACTGTCAAGCCCTCCAAAAAACTTATAAACAACGAAAAAAATGGCGTTGTACCTATTCAGTTGACTAAAAAAAAAACTCCTACTTTGCATATAAAACACTTTGCAAGTGGTTGAAGAAAAACTCACGGTTGTTTTTGGATAATTCTTTCGGAATTATCTGCTTAACATCTTAAGGGAATAGTAAGCATCAACAGATGGCATAATAACCATCACTGTTTGGAAAAAATGGATAAAGTATATTAAAAAATGTTTGTGCGTATTCAGTTGACGAGGAGTGTATATTATAAATCTAATTTGTATTTTCTATTGAATCAATGTATAGCGTTAGGCCCCTTATGTGCCAACAAAATATTATTATTTGTCAATGTATCTTATAGTTATAAATTATCTTTTAAGCCAATTGTAAATAGAAATGTTCAATAAAACAAAAATTGAAAAATTGAAAAATTGTGCAGTTCTGCCATCGTTTAGCATATCCTTACAGTAGATATATGTTTTTGGTAAAATTTAAATAACCTTGTCTGTAAAAAATAATCATGCACTTTTCTCGACATAAACACATTCCAAATCAAGAGTGTTTCATTTCATAATCTAGTAAAGCTTTTTCTCAAATGAATTTCATTCCACTCAAAACACGCAGAGGATAAGAAAGGCAAAATAAACACAGGGTGCCTACGAAAAATGCCATCTGCCTCATTTCTTACCAGAGTTGAATAAAATTCGTGTTGGCTAAGATTTTAAATTATTAATAAAGAAAAATATATTTCGCATGAGGTTGTTCAAAAAATGTTTTGAAGTAAAATTTAATTTTAACCGTACGAAAATTATGAGAACTCTGGGGAAAATGACGCATTTTTCGGAGGGAGTCCTAGAGTCAAATAGTTCAATTTACCAATTTTTTGTCGCTTCCTATACTTTTTGCACGATTTAAATTAAATTTTACCTTAAGGCCGTGTGCCAATTGCGTTAAAATTCTGGTTAAATTTGATCCCAGTTAAATGTTATCCCTTTTTATAGGGGTGAGTAAAATTTAAGGTTTTTGCTGTGTCAATTGGATTAAATGGGATTTTTTTTTTACATTCACTTCCCATTAGTTTTGTTGTTGCATTTTTCTCAGTGATGATAGTTCGCAAACATATCAGTTTGCAAAATGAATGAATCATCTGAAAAAGTATTTTCAATAAATTTTATTGATTCTTTTGCATTATCAAGGATTTATCACAAGTTATTCAAACTTCTTCTTGAGTGCATACTTAAATTTATTATAAGGTCTTTGTCTATATTTCTTAATCCTTTCGTTTAATTTTAGTTTTTTTTTTCCATTTTTCATCTTTCCCGATAGGATTCATGACTTCTTGATAGCAAAATAAAATATTTATCTACATTCATCTCCCTCAGCAGTTTTTTTTATAAGGGTTTACAACAACACAAACAAATCCGGATCGCTTAAGATACGCAGCCGAACGCGCCCATAGACATGTCAAAAATTAACCACCGACTAAAATTTTAACGAGCTCCTGAGCAGGTTAAATTTTGAAGTTTATATTCACCTCGGTAATGTCAAAATTTAGCCATGGGATCAAATTTAACCAGGATTTTAACGCAATTGGCACACGGCCTAAAAGTCCGCAAATCCTTTTTTTTTACTAACCACCTTGTGCGCTTCTACGATTTAAACTAATTTTTTTCGTAAAAAGTGCAGATTTTCTTCTTTTTTTCAACCACCCTTTAAAGAAATATTTTTTTGTCTTCAATAATAATATAAAAATCTTAGCCAATGTGAATTTTATTCAACTCTGGTAAAAAATGTGGAAGATCGCATTTTTCGGAGGCACCTTATTATGAATTGTCAAAATATTCAATTTAATTTTTTTTTTGGAATACACGCTTTGCATTACATACAGATGTATGTGGGTATGGCAGATCCAGATAGTTCTTTCTTTTTATGTCTACTTGTTTCATTTTTTTCTTATACTCACAATATGCATTAGTATGAGTTCGGTTTCAGAAGAAAAAATAGAAACTAAACTCACAGCGAAGTGGTGCAGAGAAATAGAAAAAAAAAGATACTTGCATCATATAATAAGGATATTTGAGTGGAACAGAAAACTAAAAGCAAATGGAGGGAGATAAAATGAAAAACAGCGAAATGATATGAAATGGAACAAAGCAGCGACTCCGAGATTGTGATTCCATTGAATTCCTGTCAAATTCCTGCATTAATAATTTTCCAAAAAGTTTAGAATTTAAAAGTATTAATACACTTATTTCTCAGGTGGTATAAAGGATTAAGAAACGCTTTAGGGCTTAAAAATTGCGTAAAGATAATGACTTCATAAAACAATTTTTCTTTTTGTAAAATATGAGACGGGTTTAAACGTATAAGTGAATATATCGGTCAACCATAAGTAAAAAAGATGACAACAAAATTAAAAAAAAATAATTTGTTGATTTAACAATAAATAAACCAAACGAAAATTGGCATAAACATTTTCTTATATAAATAAAGAACATTCTAAAAAAATTATGTTAATCAGTTAAGTACTTTCTGTGATTACCGCGGTCAAGTTTAATAGTTGGTTCGTCTTTATACAGGGTGTCCCGTAATGAGTGGATAATACTACAACTGGCGATAGCAGGCCTTATGACTGCTCAGAAAAAAATTATAAAAAAAATATTTTTCTTGTGGTGTCCATGGTATAATTTATTTTCGAAAAATGTTAAAAGATTCAGGGTCTCCTAAAATACCTAATTACAACGGCCACCCATAAAGGATTCTTATTATTTTTGTATTTTTATAATATTCTTGAATAACCGTTCTAAATGATGGGTAGTAAATTTTAACACCAGCTGATGCATTTTTTGTGTTATAATTTTTTTAAATTATTGTTTTATTCAAAAATAATTCAATATTTTTTTTCACCAAAGTTTGAAAAATAATAAAAGGAAAAAATGTATGAGAACATAAGTGGCAAGTTGATAAAAATTGGCCTGTTTAATGTACTTTCCAAAATGGTGTAACACATGTTTGTGTCTACAACCATAACCAATAAAATTGGCATTTAATCTACTAAAGTAGTTTTTTAACATTTTATCAGATAAAATTAAGTAACAAAGTTAAGTAAACACTAAGACGACGAATGAATAACTCATATTGTTTTTTTAATTTTTATTGCATTTAAAAATAACCGTTCTTAAATAAAGGCAGTAACATTTAACACTAGTTGCTGGATTTTTTTTTAAATAATTTTTTTAATTAATTTTTTAATAAAAAAATGATTAAATATTTATTTTCATCAAAGTTTGTAAGTTAATAAAAAGACAAAAAACTGAAAACTTTCGTGGCAAATAATGTTAAAAAAATCTCCTTTTAAGTTACTTTCCCAAATGGTAAATCACAAGCTTTTATCTACAGCAATAACACATTAAATTGGCTTTTTATCTACTAGAGAAGATTTTTAACACTTTCTCAAATCAAAATTGACTTGTAATAAAATAGGCATTAAAATGCATAAAAAAGTAATATTTGCAAATATTGTCAATTCTCTGTCATTACATAACGTATAACGTTGTTATACTGGTTTCGTCAATTAAACGCATTTTTGAATTTGATTAAATTAATACTGATTAAGAATGTCACAGTATACGCCGCTGGAGTATGCAAATATGCATTTAATATACGGGGAATGCAGAGGAAGCGCTAACGCAGCTGCAGCACTCTATAGAGAGCGATATCCAAATGCGCAACATCCAGACTATCGAGTGTTCATCAGAGTCCACCAATGTTTTTCAGAAGGACGAATGCCTGGCAATGGACTGGGCAGCACTAGCGGAGGACGTTTACCGCGAGAAGAAATTGATGGTATTGTGTTGAATGCAATTGAAGCAGATTCAACTACATCAACAAGGGAGATTGCAAGACGAACAGGGATCGCAAAATCATCAGTTCATAAGGTATTGCAAAAATATAAATTTCATCCTTTTCATTTCACGCGTGTCCAGACTCTGCTACCAAGAGATTTCCCCGCAAGAGTTATTTTTTGTCAAAAAATGTTGGACAAAATTCACGAAGATCCGGAGTTCTTCAAAAAAATATTGTGGAGTGATGAGTCGTCTCTTAAAAGGGATGGATATTTCAATATCCATAATTTACATAGCTGGCAACTGGAAAATCCAAATTTAATGCGCGAGGACAGATCGCAGTACCAATTCAAAATCAATTACTGGGCAGGTATCCTGAATGGACAAATTATAGGCCCTTTTGAATTACCAGGCAACTTAGATGGTGAAGCCTATCTTAATTTCTTGCAAACTAATTTGCCAACTCTATTGCAAGAAGTGCCCGAGGAGCTAAGGAATTCAATGTGGCTTCAAACCGATGGATGTCCTGCTCATTATGCTGTAAATGTAAGGAGGTACTTGAATCGAACGTATCCCAACAGGTGGATAGGCCGTCTGGGCCCAATTTTGTGGCCACCACGTCCGCCAGACCTAAATCCTTTGGACTTTTTCTACTGGGGGTGCCTGAAAGAAATGGTTAATACTAAACCAATTACATCCATTACGGAACTGCGTCGTCGTGTTCAAGACGCTGTGATGAAAATAAATGAGCGCCATTATGCTCGTTTTATTGAGAGGTCCTTCATAAGAAGATGCAGAGCCTGTATCACAGTGAATGGGGGACAGTTTGAACACTTGATATAAATTTATTAAAAAATTCAAATAAATCGTAATTTTTAATACTGTTGTTTTTATTTATCCCATTACTAAATCAAAACCTTTTTGAAAGTGCATACTATTATTTTAGGTATTGAATTTAGCAGACATATTAGTGACACTGGTATATCTTTTCCTTACAACTCAATTTTTGTAGTCATCAAACTTTGATGAAAATAAATATTTAATCATTTTTTTAATTACAAAAATTATTAAAAAAAAAATCCAGCAACTAGTTTAAATGTTACTGCCTTTATTTAAGAACGGTTATTTTTAAATGCAATAAAAATTAAAAAAACAATATTAGTCATTCATTCGTCGTCGTAGTGTCTACTTAATTTAGTAACTTAATTTCATCTGATAAAATGTTAAAAAACTACTATAGTAGATCAAATGCCAATTTTATTGGTTATGGTTGTAGACACAAACATGTGTTATAACATTTTGGAAAGTACATTAAACAGGCCAATTTTTATCAAATTTGCCACCTATGTTCTCATACATTTTTTTCCCTTTATGATTTTTCAAACTTTGATGAAAAAAAAAATTAATTATTTTTGAATAAAAAAATAATTAAAAAAAATTATAACACAAAAAATGCATCAGCTGGTGTGAAAATTTACTACCCATCATTTAGAACGGTTATTCAAGAATATTATAAAAATACAAAAATAATAAGAATCCTTTATGGGTGGCCGTTGTAATTAGGTATTTTAGGAGACCCTGAATTTTTTAACATTTTTCGAAAATAAATTATATTATGGAGACCACAAGAAAAATATTTTTTCTATATTTTTTTTCTGAGCAATCATAAGGCCTGCTATCACCAGTTGCAGTATTATCCACTCATTACGGGACACCCTGTATAATAGTTAAGATAAGATATACAGTGTTCCTAATAATAACTTAAAACTAAAGTAAGAGTCAGAGGCATGTATACGCAGTATACTTATGCTTGTCTCTTTTAAGTTGCGAATGCGCTTGGGCGCTGAGAATGAATATAATTAAAATATTATTGACATGTCGTTTTAAATTGGGCGGAAGTGCAAAATAAATTAGCTGATTGAAATTAGACATTTTTACATTTGTTTTCTTGAATATGCACTTAGACCTAAATATCGTATCGTTTTATTTCAAAGATATAAAGAATACATATTATGATATTGAATTGTCCATTATTTAAATAAAGAATATGTGTGAGAATGAACATTAATATTGTAAATCCAATACAGAATATAAATAATTAATAAATAAAAATATAAATAGAAGTACGAACGTATCTGAGGTATACAAATAGTCATTTTAACAGTAACTAGTATAGGTACAAGTTTCATTTAAGTTATAAATTTTTGGTAAAAATGAGATTTTTTTTGATTTTTTTTACTAAGATGAAGCTAGAAAGCTGAGTTTAATAAAAGGGGAGGGCTGCCCACCACTAGTAGTCATGTGAGGAAATACTTTGACCGACTATCGTCTGGGAGGCATTTTCTGTTGAGGTTAGTAGATCGTAGGTCATTAATTGGTGTTAAAATGAGTAATAAATTATGTTAGCCGCGGTTGTGGCCCGAGATGGCCTTAATATAATATGCAGGGGTAGGTGCATCGGGAGCCGACGCAATCCCCACCATAGAAACACCGGAGGGGGAGGGATACACCTCTGACTCCCAGGCCCTTATTGGATCAGAGACGATTTCATTGATGAGGAAGTTGTCAATAGAGCTAAGCATTGAAATATTTTTGCTCATCATGGTGAGAGCATAACTTAGTATCGGAATGGTGTTTGTTTCGATGTGAATGTGAGCATTTGAGTAGCGTTTAAGCTGTGATTCATAGTTAAGTCCGCAGCAGAGGCGGAGGATTTTTCTTTCAAGTTTTGAAATTTCAGAAGCTACGGTGGGAGAGATAGTAAACCATATTGGAAAGGTGTAAAGAATTATAGGGCGTATAAGTGTTTTGTAAAAGAGAAGTTTAGACTTTTGGTTAAGTGAATTGTGGCGAAGGAACGGCATAAGGGCATTAGAGATTTTGCGGGATTTCCCTATCATAATTCTGGCATGTTCATTAAACTTGAAGAGGTTGGAGAACGTGACTCCCAGGTATTTAAAATCATTTTAGCTATAATGATAAAGTCATTAAGTCTAAGGGCTAGATTTTTGCTTTCTTTAGGTACCCCTGGGGGGCCTTTACCACTGGCATTGCCGGAAGACCAGCTATTGGAGTACAATCGCAATACAGCTTCCGAACGAACTCGTGGAGTTGGATGAGTATATGTCTGTGCATTCTTACAATTACAGTAAGGTGCGATGGCCACGCTTTACCAACGCCTTATCGAGCGAAATAGGTTCGAATAATATATCCCCACCAAATGACAGGAATTTGACAAATAACGAAATAGACCAATACCTTGAACAAATGGACGAGACAATCAAACGAACAATGGACAGAACGATACCAAAGTACAAACAACGGGACGCAACCGACATGTACCGGAATGCGACCATTGACGCATTACACAGACAAAAGAGTGGACTGCTGACAAGACTCAAACTCTTGTACCGACGGTTTACTGACCCACACAATCTGGAGATTGGGACACTGAAGTCGTCGATCAAGAACATCAACCAATTAATAAAGGAATATTATCGGTGGTCGATTAATTTGTATTGGGATAACAGAATTCGGGCTGTTAATTCTAGCGACCCGAGTATGTTTCCCCAAATTAACAAAATATTTAGAAGGAATGATCACAACGACCTCCCGTGTCTTAAGCTCCAGAGAACGACAGAAAACAGAGGCGTACTTATGACAGCAGGAATTGATCCAGAGGACGCGCCGTCTTGGACGATGACCTCTTAATTGTCGAAGATCCGCAGGAGAAAGTGGGGGCTGCTTTCCAGCAAGTGTACAAAGCGAATGCATGCATTCGCCCGAACCATGACCTGGAAAACAGAGCCCTGCTCCACCACTTCTACCTTCGGAATGACATCACGCAATGGCGATCAGAGAACCTCGGTTTCACCGGGTTCAATGAAGATCATTTGGCAAACGCCATAATCGCCGAGCGAAATGGGCCCAGTTCCCTGTTAATTACGAAGGTGGAGCTTCAGCTCATCTTCGATTCATTAAAGAAGAAGAAGTCAGCAGGAGTCGATGGCATATCCAACGTTGTACTTCGACATTTACCGCAAGAAGCAGTAGACATTTATACCTCACTGTTTAACAACGCTCTGAATAATGCATATTATCCAGTGCGGTGGAAGACGGCTGTGGTGCATCCTCTCCCGAAAAAGGGAAAGGACAACTCCAATCCGGCGAATCTCCGGTCGATAAGTCTTCTTCCGAGTATCAGAGAGGTATTCGAAAAAGTTATCAATAGAGCTCTGTCAAAGTGGGCAGAGGACAATAATATCATACCGGATAATCAGTTTGGTTTTAAGGCGGGACATGACACCATTCATGCCGCGTCTTAACTCGTTTCTGATGCCCAATGGAACAAATCTAAAAAGCAGTGTACGGGTGCCTGTCTGGTTGATTTGGAGAAGGCCTTCGACACCGTATGGCTAGAGGGTCTTTATCTAAAGCTGACCAGGCTTGGCATTAGTAAACCACTATTATATATGCTTTATGATATGCTCAATGGTAGAAAGTTTGTTGTCAAGAGTGGCAATGTGACTTCTGCCACAACCTTTAATATCAAAAATGGTCTTCAGCAGGGAGCGGTCAACTCGCCGATTCTATTCAGCATTTACACCAGCGATCTGATAAGTAGTCTAACTCAGGCAATAGCGTATGCCGACGATCTAATTGCGTACAGAACAGCTCCAAAAGTCGAGGAGATAAGAACTTCTTTGCAGTGTGACTTCGACAAGATTCAGCGATACTGCGATGACTGGAAGTTTAAAATCAACTTTCAGAAATCAGAAACTATCTTGTTTAGGACTCCGTTGCGTGGAGCCACAAGGGATACGAGAAAGAACTGGCGCAAGCTGGTGATCGTAGGGCCAAATGGACATCCACTGGAGAGTAAAAGTGTAGTAAAGTACCTTGGCATCTGGATGGACCAGTATTTGTATTTTGACAGACATATAAATGCTGCTCTGACCAGGGCTAGGGGAGCTTTTGCCCTGACGAAACGGTTGTTTTATAGCAGCCGGCTTGACAGCAGGGTGAAGGTGATTTGCTACATGGCCCTCATCCGGCCGATGATTGCCTATGGGTGCCCGGTTTGGTTCAACGTTGCCCCATCTCAAATGGAAAAGATTCGGGTGTTTGAGAGGCAGTGTCTTAGACGTTGCCTTGGATTGAACAGAACACCAGAGTCGGAGTACAAACATTACTATTCCAACTTGGTTCTATACAACGGTGCCAACATAAACAGGATAGATAATTTCTTGTTGAAGCTTATTTGAGGTCACATTGCGAGAGCGATCTCCTCGACCAACAGCTTAATTTTTGGGGCTTATTACCCTAAGAACGAATACTACGAGAGGGTGCGTCTAAGCGGCCTTATTCCACCCGATGCATTCCTCTACTTAGACAGTCTAGGGCTGATCCAGGATCGAGCGGCGGTTCCGCTTATCTACCACGTCGGCCGTAGAACTGTAGATCGGCGGCTCCTTTACACTCGAGACGTCCTCGCACAAGACGGAGCTGAGCACCTTCGGTTCAGTAGGACTGTCCGATCGGGACCGAAGAGATAGGGTAAAGCAGGAGAACCAGTTCTGGTGGTTAAAACACGAACATGAAGTTCCTTCGGATATTTAAAAGTTGAGTATGTTTCTATGCCATGGCCGACTTACATAGACTTAGGTAGCTAGTTTTAAGTAAGGACAGTCAGGGTGGCACAAAAAAAAAAAAAAAATATAAAACATTAAAATGCTTGCTGTTGCTGTTCTAGTTTGTAATTAGTCTATAAGCAGTTTGTAAGTAGTTTTAAGTAGTTTTAATTAGTTTTAATTTAGTTTGTAAGTTTTATACACTAGTCAACAATATTAAAGGAACAAATTTTTTTTTCAATTTTTGTTAGCGTTTTTTGAAGAGCTGTATCTTTGTGACGAGTGGTCGTATTGAGTTGAAATAAAAAGCATTGTACAGCTTTATTTTTTTTGTTTCGAGATTTGTTTGCAAACAAATTTTTTTTGAAGTACCGTTATTGCGTTATTGCAAAAAATGAGACGAGACAACAAAATTATTTTGTTTTTATTTTATTTTTGAAGGTCCTCATTTCTATGGATAAATTTTTTTGAGTCAATTAAATGTCATGATCAGATACCTTGTTTATTCAGCTTCAATTCAGTTTTTTTGTTATTTTCGTACGATTTTTTTTGGCATGGTTTATCTGACTTTGAAAGAAAAAAGATACTTTTAGCCTTGATAACCAATTTTTCAGCAAATAATGATGTTATAAAAAATTCAAAGACAGTTTTGGAAATTTGAAAAAGCATTTTACAAGATTTTTTTATGATTTTGTAGAAATTATTTTTTTTTACCGTTCACCGTTGTTTAAAAAAAGTACTAAAAACCGACGTTTTGTGGTCTTTTCGTAAATCTTTTTTTTTTCACTGCAAATATTGATTGCATGGCTTGCGTTGGTATGCAAATTTAAAGACTTTTAAATCATCAATATTCTGGTAAATTTTCAAATTGATTCATCGAACCGTTTTTCCTCACCAAAACTTCAAAGTCTTACAAACCAGGGAAAGGAACAAATTTTGGTGTTCCTAAACAATGCGTAGTCGCCATCAAAATGACAAGAAAACCGCAATTCCAGTGGATTTTTTTCACAGTTTTGCATTAGTTAGATACTTTTTTGAATTGAAATGAAATAAAAAGTACATTAAACAAAAAAATAAAAAAAATTAATTAAAAAAATTTTTCAAATAAAAAAACTTGATTTTTTTAATTTTTTTTTTTTTTGAAAAAATGTAATTTTTATTTCATTTCCATTCAAAAAAGTATTTAACTAATGCAAAACTGTGAAAAAAATCCACTGGATTTCAAAGTCAGATAAACCATGCCAAAAAAAATCGTACGAAAACAACAAAAAAACTGAATTGAAGCTGAATAAACAAGGTATCTGATCATGACATTTAATTGACTCAAAAAAATTTATCCATAGAAATGAGGACCTTCAAAAAAAATAAAAACAAAATAATTTTGTTGTCTCGTCTCATTTTTTGCAATAACGCAATAACGGTACTTCAAAAAAATTTGTTTGCAAACAAATCTCGAAACAAAAAACATAAAACTGTAAAATGCTTTTTATTTCAACTCAATACGACCACTCGTCACAAAGATACAGCTTTTCAAAAAACGCTAACAAAAATTGAAAAAAAATTTGTTCCTTTAATATTGTTGACTAGTGTATAAAACCAAAAAGTAAAGATACCGATACCAAGTTTTTTTTTCGATTCTTCTTGGTGAAAAATAAAACCAACATAAATTTTAGGAGTAATATAGTTCTTAGGCCGAAAGGCATTAGCATTAAGTTATTAGTTTAACTTAGAGCGCCCGAATGGGGCCAGTAAGTTAGTTGTAAGATATTGATAAGTAGGCTAGTTTTTATGAATTTTTGTCTAGCTTTAAAATAGTTTTAAGATGATTGAAAAATAAAAATGAATTAAAAAAAAAAAAAAAAAAACAATCGCAGGTAACCAATCCCTGACAGCCCCGTGCATTAGGGTGTCCGTTATTTCCCAAAATCGTTTTTTAATATCAGACACCCTCTAAATCAAAAGTTTAAGCCCTAAAAAAAAAAATTGGGCCAAAAAAAATTTTGTCCGAGGCCATATACACGTGGCTCTAAGCCCACACTTTTCCCATACAAATTTGTATGGAATTTTTTTTTTTTACTGCAGCTATTCTAATTTATTTTGCTGATTTTTGTTCTTAAATCATCCCTTTAAAAGATCTCATTCAAAAAATGTATCAACAAAAATTTAAAATTAAATATTAAGACGTTCAGTTTTATCATTGAATAAATACAAATAGAAGGTGACACCCGGCAAAATGTCTCCAGTAGCTCTGCTTTCGCTTTAAATATAATGATGAGGTTGGTGTATAACATAAAATTAATTTCCTTAATTATAAAAAGTTGGTGTATTCGAAACGGAACTTTTCAATAATAGCATTGTATGTTATCATATAAAGGGTGTCCTGTAAATAATGGATAACCTTGCAACTGGTTATAGCAGGCCTTATGACCTTTCCAGAAAAAAATATAAAAAAAATATTTTCCCAGTGGTTACTTTGTTATGATGTTTTTTCCAAAAGTTGTTAACAAGTACTACTTTCCTCAAATACGTGAACGCTATGACCATGGATGAACAATTTTTAATATTTTTTTATTTTTGTAATTTTCTAGAATAACTGTTGTAATAGATAGGTGGTAAAATTTAATAGCAGTTATTGCATTTTTTTTATTATAATTTCTTAAAATATTTTTTGGTACAAAAATTTAATTTCAAAAAAGTTTGACCACCTCTAATAAATTAAAATTGTATGAGAACATGAATGGCCAGTTGCTTAAAAAAGTATGTCCCTCAAGTTAGCAGAGCAAGGTGAGCAGAACATATTTGTGATGGCATTATAAAGCGCTTATTAAATGCTAATTAAATGCCCAACAATTAAATTTAATGCTCAAGTACTTTTGGTAAACATCAATGTTCTGCTAACTTGATTTAAAGTTAGCAGAACAATTTCCTAAAATGGTTAAAACATTAAGTATGAAAATTGGGTTTGGTCTTATATTAATGAGCTATTTAAATGCTCTGCGAATAAAAAAAAAAAATTGAAAAAAAACTTGATTTTCACAAAAAAAAAAAAAAAATTTCCACATTAAAAAAAAAAAAAAAAAAATTGTCTTTTAATTCTTCGATTCAAATCTTTTTGATTAGTAAAATGCTCGCCGAAATGCAATTAAATGCTCCTGTTTAGTAAACTTTACATTGTATTCTTTCTTATGTTAATTTCATTAATTTCTTCTAAGTTCTAAATTTTGTATAAATTATTCTATATATGTTTAAAATTCTCTTTGAAATAACAAAAAAAACATAAGTATTTTTCTAAACAATTGTTAAATGAATTACATACAACTTCACTCAACTTAACATTAATCTTAACTTAACTTAACTAACCTTAATCTATAAATTACATTGCAACATCTTATGAAGCTCTCTTTTTGTATTCAGAACTTGCCAAAATCTGCTGACCATGTCAGCCATTAAATCTTTAATAACTTAATACAAGAATTCTTAAAAATACAAAGCACTAAATATTATTTTAAAATAATAAGAAATTAAAAATCATTAGTTTCACGTTAAACATTGGTGACCCCGACGTGATTTCATCAAGATACAAGTCAATTAATAAAAAAGAAATCTTCAATATAACCCTACCGCAACCACATGGGTAACGAAAACATAGATAACGATGGGCAGAAAGGTTCAGTTATCGATAAGAAGCAGAAGCAATTGGAACAACTGTGAACACGTCGATCTGTTCTCATCGATCAAATAAAACGCTGCAGTGATTTTGTGTTGAGAGTTGAGCAAAAACCCGATCTAACCTCAGTTCCAGAAATCAAACTTCGACACGAGGCACTCATGGAATCATTCGCGAACTTTCAGAAGGTACAATTAAAAATTGAAGAAGGAGATCCCATCGAAATTAAAACTACAACTCGATCGGATAATGAGGAAAAATACTACTCCACATCGTCATCACTTCAGGTTATGCTAAATAAATTGGAAAGTCCGTCGTTGGACTCATCATCATCATTTAATATGACTCAAAACAGGTTTGACCCAGTTAAACTTCCAAAAATTGAACTTCCTATTTTTACAGGCGACATTACCACGTGGATGTCATGGTTTGAGACCTTCAGTTCTCTCGTACACAACAACCCATACCTCAACAATCTTTCCAAATTTCATCATCTAGTCAGCAAGTTAGGAGAAGCAGCGAGATCTCCAATTGATGGACTAAAAATTGTGGAAGAAAATTATGAACGCTTAAGCTTAAGGAACGCTTTGAAAACAAGCGTGTCATTGCTCAGGAGCATCTCCACCTCATCTTTAATTTGCCACGAGTTATGAAACCATCAGCTGAGGAGTTGCGAAATTTAATGGATAAGAACAATAATCATCTGACTTGTCTGAGGAACTTGAAGCGTCCCGTCGACCAATGGGATGATCTTATAGTATACTTATTGACATCAAAATTGGACAACTTTACTGCAAATCGTTGGAATGAAGAGTCACCTGGGGATCGCTTACCAACTCTAGTAGAATTCAATGCTTTCATCAAAAAAGGTGCCAAATAATAGAAGGTAATATCTTAAATCATTCATTATCTCACACCAGTTCAATTAAGAATAATACTCACAATAAGGGTAATCTAAATAATCAACGTTCTGTACAGAATCGAAAATCAAATGTTCATTCTGTCACAAATCTAGTCATTTTATATATAAATGCTTTAAATTCTTAAACTTATCTGTGCCTGATCGTTATCAGCAAACAAAGAAACTACACTTGTGCGAAAATTGTCTAAAAACAGGCCAGCATGCATCATCCCATTGTTGTGCCAGTGGTTGTCATATACAGTAGGGGGCAAAAATGAGTCCATGTTTGTAACTCGCGCACTTAATGATGCATAACAACAGAAATAATAAAGCAAATTGAAAATTTTTTTTTGCCCTTTATTTTATGTTCAATTCTCAACAAAACGGTATATAATACATAACGAAAAGGAGCAAGTTCTAAGAAAAAAACAAATAAAACAAAATAAATCGCATGTACTCAATTTTGCACAAAGCGTTAATCAGCAAAAATATCGAAATTTGCTGTTAGATTTGCAAGTTTTTGGTTTGTTTATGACTTCCTTTATCTTTTGTAGTTTGAGATATGTTTAATTGCGTATGGTAAGAACTCTCACCAGCGTATTTTAATAAATGAAATAAATAATTATAAAAACTTCATTGCTCTTTAAGATTATGAGGAAACTATCACGACAGATTGAGGACAGTATTGTAGTCATGACAAAGAGTGGCTTCTCGACACAAATGATAGCTAAGAAGCTTAAAACAAGCCAATCGGTGGTCATAAAAGTCCAGAAAATGCGAGTTATTGTTCCTAACGCACAAGTCACAACCTTTAATATCAAAAATGGTCTTCAGCAGGGAGCGGTCAACTCGCCGATTCTATTCAGCATTTACACCAGCGATCTGATAAGTAGTCTAACTCAGGCAATAGCGTATGCCGACGATCTAATTGCGTACAGAACAGCTCCAAAAGTCGAGGAGATAAGAACTTCTTTGCAGTGTGACTTCGACAAGATTCAGCGATACTGCGATGACTGGAAGTTTAAAATCAACTTTCAGAAATCAGAAACTATCTTGTTTAGGACTCCGTTGCGTGGAGCCACAAGGGATACGAGAAAGAACTGGCGCAAGCTGGTGATCGTAGGGCCAAATGGACATCCACTGGAGAGTAAAAGTGTAGTAAAGTACCTTGGCATCTGGATGGACCAGTATTTGTATTTTGACAGACATATAAATGCTGCTCTGACCAGGGCTAGGGGAGCTTTTGCCCTGACGAAACGGTTGTTTTATAGCAGCCGGCTTGACAGCAGGGTGAAGGTGATTTGCTACATGGCCCTCATCCGGCCGATGATTGCCTATGGGTGCCCGGTTTGGTTCAACGTTGCCCCATCTCAAATGGAAAAGATTCGGGTGTTTGAGAGGCAGTGTCTTAGACGTTGCCTTGGATTGAACAGAACACCAGAGTCGGAGTACAAACATTACTATTCCAACTTGGTTCTATACAACGGTGCCAACATAAACAGGATAGATAATTTCTTGTTGAAGCTTATTTGAGGTCACATTGCGAGAGCGATCTCCTCGACCAACAGCTTAATTTTTGGGGCTTATTACCCTAAGAACGAATACTACGAGAGGGTGCGTCTAAGCGGCCTTATTCCACCCGATGCATTCCTCTACTTAGACAGTCTAGGGCTGATCCAGGATCGAGCGGCGGTTCCGCTTATCTACCACGTCGGCCGTAGAACTGTAGATCGGCGGCTCCTTTACACTCGAGACGTCCTCGCACAAGACGGAGCTGAGCACCTTCGGTTCAGTAGGACTGTCCGATCGGGACCGAAGAGATAGGGTAAAGCAGGAGAACCAGTTCTGGTGGTTAAAACACGAACATGAAGTTCCTTCGGATATTTAAAAGTTGAGTATGTTTCTATGCCATGGCCGACTTACATAGACTTAGGTAGCTAGTTTTAAGTAAGGACAGTCAGGGTGGCACAAAAAAAAAAAAAAAAATATAAAACATTAAAATGCTTGCTGTTGCTGTTCTAGTTTGTAATTAGTCTATAAGCAGTTTGTAAGTAGTTTTAAGTAGTTTTAATTAGTTTTAATTTAGTTTGTAAGTTTTATACACTAGTCAACAATATTAAAGGAACAAATTTTTTTTTCAATTTTTGTTAGCGTTTTTTGAAGAGCTGTATCTTTGTGACGAGTGGTCGTATTGAGTTGAAATAAAAAGCATTGTACAGCTTTATTTTTTTTGTTTCGAGATTTGTTTGCAAACAAATTTTTTTTGAAGTACCGTTATTGCGTTATTGCAAAAAATGAGACGAGACAACAAAATTATTTTGTTTTTATTTTATTTTTGAAGGTCCTCATTTCTATGGATAAATTTTTTTGAGTCAATTAAATGTCATGATCAGATACCTTGTTTATTCAGCTTCAATTCAGTTTTTTTGTTATTTTCGTACGATTTTTTTTGGCATGGTTTATCTGACTTTGAAAGAAAAAAGATACTTTTAGCCTTGATAACCAATTTTTCAGCAAATAATGATGTTATAAAAAATTCAAAGACAGTTTTGGAAATTTGAAAAAGCATTTTACAAGATTTTTTTATGATTTTGTAGAAATTATTTTTTTTTACCGTTCACCGTTGTTTAAAAAAAGTACTAAAAACCGACGTTTTGTGGTCTTTTCGTAAATCTTTTTTTTTTCACTGCAAATATTGATTGCATGGCTTGCGTTGGTATGCAAATTTAAAGACTTTTAAATCATCAATATTCTGGTAAATTTTCAAATTGATTCATCGAACCGTTTTTCCTCACCAAAACTTCAAAGTCTTACAAACCAGGGAAAGGAACAAATTTTGGTGTTCCTAAACAATGCGTAGTCGCCATCAAAATGACAAGAAAACCGCAATTCCAGTGGATTTTTTTCACAGTTTTGCATTAGTTAGATACTTTTTTGAATTGAAATGAAATAAAAAGTACATTAAACAAAAAAATAAAAAAAATTAATTAAAAAAATTTTTCAAATAAAAAAACTTGATTTTTTTAATTTTTTTTTTTTTTGAAAAAATGTAATTTTTATTTCATTTCCATTCAAAAAAGTATTTAACTAATGCAAAACTGTGAAAAAAATCCACTGGATTTCAAAGTCAGATAAACCATGCCAAAAAAAATCGTACGAAAACAACAAAAAAACTGAATTGAAGCTGAATAAACAAGGTATCTGATCATGACATTTAATTGACTCAAAAAAATTTATCCATAGAAATGAGGACCTTCAAAAAAAATAAAAACAAAATAATTTTGTTGTCTCGTCTCATTTTTTGCAATAACGCAATAACGGTACTTCAAAAAAATTTGTTTGCAAACAAATCTCGAAACAAAAAACATAAAACTGTAAAATGCTTTTTATTTCAACTCAATACGACCACTCGTCACAAAGATACAGCTTTTCAAAAAACGCTAACAAAAATTGAAAAAAAATTTGTTCCTTTAATATTGTTGACTAGTGTATAAAACCAAAAAGTAAAGATACCGATACCAAGTTTTTTTTTCGATTCTTCTTGGTGAAAAATAAAACCAACATAAATTTTAGGAGTAATATAGTTCTTAGGCCGAAAGGCATTAGCATTAAGTTATTAGTTTAACTTAGAGCGCCCGAATGGGGCCAGTAAGTTAGTTGTAAGATATTGATAAGTAGGCTAGTTTTTATGAATTTTTGTCTAGCTTTAAAATAGTTTTAAGATGATTGAAAAATAAAAATGAATTAAAAAAAAAAAAAAAAAAACAATCGCAGGTAACCAATCCCTGACAGCCCCGTGCATTAGGGTGTCCGTTATTTCCCAAAATCGTTTTTTAATATCAGACACCCTCTAAATCAAAAGTTTAAGCCCTAAAAAAAAAAATTGGGCCAAAAAAAATTTTGTCCGAGGCCATATACACGTGGCTCTAAGCCCACACTTTTCCCATACAAATTTGTATGGAATTTTTTTTTTTTACTGCAGCTATTCTAATTTATTTTGCTGATTTTTGTTCTTAAATCATCCCTTTAAAAGATCTCATTCAAAAAATGTATCAACAAAAATTTAAAATTAAATATTAAGACGTTCAGTTTTATCATTGAATAAATACAAATAGAAGGTGACACCCGGCAAAATGTCTCCAGTAGCTCTGCTTTCGCTTTAAATATAATGATGAGGTTGGTGTATAACATAAAATTAATTTCCTTAATTATAAAAAGTTGGTGTATTCGAAACGGAACTTTTCAATAATAGCATTGTATGTTATCATATAAAGGGTGTCCTGTAAATAATGGATAACCTTGCAACTGGTTATAGCAGGCCTTATGACCTTTCCAGAAAAAAATATAAAAAAAATATTTTCCCAGTGGTTACTTTGTTATGATGTTTTTTCCAAAAGTTGTTAACAAGTACTACTTTCCTCAAATACGTGAACGCTATGACCATGGATGAACAATTTTTAATATTTTTTTATTTTTGTAATTTTCTAGAATAACTGTTGTAATAGATAGGTGGTAAAATTTAATAGCAGTTATTGCATTTTTTTTATTATAATTTCTTAAAATATTTTTTGGTACAAAAATTTAATTTCAAAAAAGTTTGACCACCTCTAATAAATTAAAATTGTATGAGAACATGAATGGCCAGTTGCTTAAAAAAGTATGTCCCTCAAGTTAGCAGAGCAAGGTGAGCAGAACATATTTGTGATGGCATTATAAAGCGCTTATTAAATGCTAATTAAATGCCCAACAATTAAATTTAATGCTCAAGTACTTTTGGTAAACATCAATGTTCTGCTAACTTGATTTAAAGTTAGCAGAACAATTTCCTAAAATGGTTAAAACATTAAGTATGAAAATTGGGTTTGGTCTTATATTAATGAGCTATTTAAATGCTCTGCGAATAAAAAAAAAAAATTGAAAAAAAACTTGATTTTCACAAAAAAAAAAAAAAAATTTCCACATTAAAAAAAAAAAAAAAAAAATTGTCTTTTAATTCTTCGATTCAAATCTTTTTGATTAGTAAAATGCTCGCCGAAATGCAATTAAATGCTCCTGTTTAGTAAACTTTACATTGTATTCTTTCTTATGTTAATTTCATTAATTTCTTCTAAGTTCTAAATTTTGTATAAATTATTCTATATATGTTTAAAATTCTCTTTGAAATAACAAAAAAAACATAAGTATTTTTCTAAACAATTGTTAAATGAATTACATACAACTTCACTCAACTTAACATTAATCTTAACTTAACTTAACTAACCTTAATCTATAAATTACATTGCAACATCTTATGAAGCTCTCTTTTTGTATTCAGAACTTGCCAAAATCTGCTGACCATGTCAGCCATTAAATCTTTAATAACTTAATAAAAGAATTCTTAAAAATACAAAGCACTAAATATTATTTTAAAATAATAAGAAATTAAAAATCATTAGTTTCACGTTAAACATTGGTGACCCCGACGTGATTTCATCAAGATACAAGTCAATTAATAAAAAAGAAATCTTCAATATAACCCTACCGCAACCACATGGGTAACGAAAACATAGATAACGATGGGCAGAAAGGTTCAGTTATCGATAAGAAGCAGAAGCAATTGGAACAACTGTGAACACGTCGATCTGTTCTCATCGATCAAATAAAACGCTGCAGTGATTTTGTGTTGAGAGTTGAGCAAAAACCCGATCTAACCTCAGTTCCAGAAATCAAACTTCGACACGAGGCACTCATGGAATCATTCGCGAACTTTCAGAAGGTACAATTAAAAATTGAAGAAGGAGATCCCATCGAAATTAAAACTACAACTCGATCGGATAATGAGGAAAAATACTACTCCACATCGTCATCACTTCAGGTTATGCTAAATAAATTGGAAAGTCCGTCGTTGGACTCATCATCATCATTTAATATGACTCAAAACAGGTTTGACCCAGTTAAACTTCCAAAAATTGAACTTCCTATTTTTACAGGCGACATTACCACGTGGATGTCATGGTTTGAGACCTTCAGTTCTCTCGTACACAACAACCCATACCTCAACAATCTTTCCAAATTTCATCATCTAGTCAGCAAGTTAGGAGAAGCAGCGAGATCTCCAATTGATGGACTAAAAATTGTGGAAGAAAATTATGAACGCTTAAGCTTAAGGAACGCTTTGAAAACAAGCGTGTCATTGCTCAGGAGCATCTCCACCTCATCTTTAATTTGCCACGAGTTATGAAACCATCAGCTGAGGAGTTGCGAAATTTAATGGATAAGAACAATAATCATCTGACTTGTCTGAGGAACTTGAAGCGTCCCGTCGACCAATGGGATGATCTTATAGTATACTTATTGACATCAAAATTGGACAACTTTACTGCAAATCGTTGGAATGAAGAGTCACCTGGGGATCGCTTACCAACTCTAGTAGAATTCAATGCTTTCATCAAAAAAGGTGCCAAATAATAGAAGGTAATATCTTAAATCATTCATTATCTCACACCAGTTCAATTAAGAATAATACTCACAATAAGGGTAATCTAAATAATCAACGTTCTGTACAGAATCGAAAATCAAATGTTCATTCTGTCACAAATCTAGTCATTTTATATATAAATGCTTTAAATTCTTAAACTTATCTGTGCCTGATCGTTATCAGCAAACAAAGAAACTACACTTGTGCGAAAATTGTCTAAAAACAGGCCAGCATGCATCATCCCATTGTTGTGCCAGTGGTTGTCATATACAGTAGGGGGCAAAAATGAGTCCATGTTTGTAACTCGCGCACTTAATGATGCATAACAACAGAAATAATAAAGCAAATTGAAAATTTTTTTTTGCCCTTTATTTTATGTTCAATTCTCAACAAAACGGTATATAATACATAACGAAAAGGAGCAAGTTCTAAGAAAAAAACAAATAAAACAAAATAAATCGCATGTACTCAATTTTGCACAAAGCGTTAATCAGCAAAAATATCGAAATTTGCTGTTAGATTTGCAAGTTTTTGGTTTGTTTATGACTTCCTTTATCTTTTGTAGTTTGAGATATGTTTAATTGCGTATGGTAAGAACTCTCACCAGCGTATTTTAATAAATGAAATAAATAATTATAAAAACTTCATTGCTCTTTAAGATTATGAGGAAACTATCACGACAGATTGAGGACAGTATTGTAGTCATGACAAAGAGTGGCTTCTCGACACAAATGATAGCTAAGAAGCTTAAAACAAGCCAATCGGTGGTCATAAAAGTCCAGAAAATGCGAGTTATTGTTCCTAACGCACAAGTCAAAGGCCCCAAAAAAAATTTGACGGATGCGGACGGCCCTTGCAGGATATTAGAAATGAAAAGGAACAAGTGTTTAACACCAAACCATGCTTCTTATGCAATAAATAAGCCCGTTAGCCGAGAAATTGCAAGAAGAACCCTCAACGACATTGGTTATATCGCAGCGGTTAAAAGAACAAAAGCCTGCATTGTCGGAAAAAATGCTAAGGTGTGGTTAAAGTTCGACAGAGAACACAGAAATTGGACATCTGACCACACTACACGTTTCCAATTACCTACTTTCCAATTTCTGTGTTTTCTGACGAAATTTAACCGCACCTTACCATTTTTACAGACCTTGCGGGCTTTTGTTTTTTTAACCGCTGAGATATAACCAATGTCGTTGAGGGTTCTTCTTGCAGTTTCTCGGCTTACCGGCTTATTTATAGCATAAGAAGCATGATTTGGTGTTAAACACTTGTTCCTTTTCATTTCTAATATCCTGCAAGAGCCGTCCGCATCCGTCAAAATTTGTTTGCGGCCTTTGACTTGTGCGTTAGGAACAATAACTCGCATTTTCTGGACCGATTGGCTTGTTTTAAGCTTCTTAGCTATCATTTGTGTCGAGAAGCCACTCTTTGTCATGACTACAATACTGTCCTCAATCTGTCGTGATAGTTTCCTCATAATCTTAAAGAGCAATGAAGTTTTTATAATTATTTATTTCATTTATTAAAATACGCTGGTGAAAGTTCTTACCATACGCAATTAAACATATCTCAAACTACAAAAGATAAAGGAAGTCATAAACAAACCAAAAACTTGCAAATCTAACAGCAAATTTCGATATTTTTGCTGATTAACGCTTTGTGCAAAATTGAGTACATGCGATTTATTTTTGTTTTATTTGTTTTTTTCTTAGAACTTGCTCCTTTCCGTTATGTATTATATGCCGTTTTGTTGAGAATTGAACATAAAATAAAGGGCAACAAAAATTTTTCAATTTGCTTTATTATTTCTGTTGTTATGCATCAATAAGTGCGCGAGTTACAAACATGTACTCATTTTTGCTCCCTACTGTATGTGATCAATTGCATCACACTTTACTGCACTGTGACAATGCTCCGTCATCAAACCCAGTTATCGTCGATGAATCGACTTACCAGTTGGAAACAAACGCAGCTGTTTTTGATCCCTCCTCCTCCGGTGCCGATTCTAAACATATTCTCACGTCATCATCTCTTTCTGATGGCCTAAGCTCAAACCAAAATACACTGCTCGCTTTGCTTTAATTAACGTCTACGATGGCATAAATAGACTAGTTCCATGTCGCATTTTATTAGATTCAGGCTCTCAATTAAATTTGATTACCGAAAACTTTGCTCGCCTTCTCGGACTAAAAATGGTTAAGGCTAGTCAATTAATTAGTGGAATAGCGCAGAGCCTCTCTTCTTCACAGTTTAAAAGTTCCGTAACTTTAACTTCGCGATCATCGTAATTATAAACTACCGTTGAAGTCATTGTTCTTAGAAGATTAACTAATAATATTCCTGAACATAATATTGACATATCCAACTGGAACATACCGAAAAATATCATCTTATCAGACCCATCGTTCCACGTCTCACAAAAAATAGATTTAGTACTAGACGCTGAAATATTTTTTGATTTGATGTCCATTGGTCAAATTAGATTGGGAGGTAATCTACCAATTCTTCAAAAAACTGTACTTGGATGGGTAGTTTCAGGACCATATCAGCATGGTCAGGAGAAAATGTTATACAGACAGGGTTCCTATTTTTTAACCCAAGCTCAAAAAGATATAACATTACATGAAGAACTTAAGAAATTTTGGGAAATCGAGAATGGATGTGACCTGATTAATACAAAACACAAATTTAAAGGGTCGGAATTATATTGTGAGGAGCACTTTAAAGCTAATGTATGTAGATTTGGTGATGGTAGATACCAGGTTGGATTGCCTTTTAAATCAAATTCCTTGAAGTTAGGTGAATCTTACTCTCAAGCCTTGAAACGTTTTAAATCTTTGGAAAGACGCTTTCGCAAAAATAATAGCCTTCGTCAAGAAGGCTTACGTTAAACCATATGGAAATTGCACCAAACATAGATCTCTCTAAACCTCATTTCTTTCTCCCTCATCATTGTGTGGTGAAACCATCTAGCTCAGCTATACTCAACCTGCGGCCCGCGGGCCGCATGTGGCCCGTCGAGGTTTTTAAGTGGCCCACCTGACAAACTTATATAAATATGCGACTTCATAGAAAAACTGAATACTAAAATCATAATTTACAGCTGTTTGGAAAAAGCGCCTAAATCAATTTGGAAACAACACCCAAAAAAAGACCGAACATTTTGAATTATATTTCCTGATTCCATCGCTTTCTTTTATAAAGTGAAACAATTTCCAAAAAAAAATCAAATGGGAAATAAAGCCCAAAATAGGAAACATTTCAAAACAAAAAGTGTTGGCAATGAAAGACATCAAATTTGAAAGACAAGTGATGGAAATAGCTCCATCGACAAACGAAAAGTCACTTTGTATTTTCGTTTTCACGAATGACTGATTAGCATTTTCGTTTCAAATGCTTCTGAAAAAGTTCATTTGGCACTGGATGACAATTCATCTTCTAAAAAGAAGAGAGCAAGAGCATCGATTCTGAATTTGAAGAAAGAATCAAAAACAGAAGCACGCATACATGCGCCCAATTGAAACGTCAAAATTGTCAAATATTATTTGTTAGGCGCCAGTTATAGCGATCAGAAAAACCCATCCGAAAAACTTGAAACAGTATGAAATTGATTTTTTTTCTGATGGTTGCTTACAGCAATCAGAAAAAATGTGTCAGAAAAACTAGATTCTTCGCAAAACAAACAAACAGCCGCCAAGATTTTTTCTGATTGAAATATCAGAAAAACTTTTTCGGATTGAGTGCTTTCAGTGGAACAGAAAAAAATTGGAACACAAAAAGTAATCAGCTGATACGAAAAATGAAATTTCATCCGAAAAACAAATCAATTTAAAACATAAAAAACTATTGTTTTGGCAATTTTTTTTTCGCGAAAAAAATTCTACGCTGAATTACGCGTCGATTGATATATCATTTGGATATCAAATCGAAGTGAAAAGTAATAAAAACTTCAATAATTTTTTTTTTCGGATGTTTTTTTCTGATCGCTACAACTGGCGCCTTATTTAATTTTGGAATTGTCACTGTGCATTTTCATTATACTAAAATTTGGATTTTAATTTTATGTCAATTAGTTGACATTTGGATCAAAATAAACTTTTTGTGAAAATATAGTTCGGCCCCTATCCAATGTCGATGGATTAAAAAACATCTAAGAAATCACAAGTTTTTGAAGAGAAAATTATTGAGATTGAGATTGGGATGGAAAATCGAGAATCGACAAAATGATTGAGATTGGAATGGGCAGTCAAGAATCCTCAAAATGATTGAGCTTGGATGTAAAATCGAGAATCATCGCAATGATTGAAATTGAGATTGACTGAAATGAAAATTTATGATTTCAATTCAATACTCTTCGACGATCGGATCAAACAATCTCATCGTTTCTGATTGACACAGTAATCTGGATCGGAGAACTCCGGAGAGTTCTTCCGCATTACCAAACAAAATAATAAATATTTTTCAACGTGTGAAAGACTGATTTTGCAGCTGACTAAACTCAAATCGTTAGTAAATGAGAAATTTGACTGGATTTTCTCTCAAAAGTGCAGACACAAACTAAAAAAAACAATAAGAATGTAAAATGAGTGACCACAACATAAATTTTCCTCCTTCTACTTCAGGTAATAGATAATGTTCCTGACAGAAAAAAAGTCAGAAAGCCGGCGCTGGATAGGAAAATTAAAATCTTGGATCTTCATACGTTTGGGAATCATCGTTTTCAATCCTACAAAGAATATGTAAAGAAATAAACGAAATAGTTTTAGCATGCAGGAACAAGCCAGATATTGAAAAAGTGTTCTAAATTTCAGAAATCAAATTACTTTTTATATTAAAATGAATCAACCATTCAATCTTATTATTACTCAACACCTAAGTGCAAAAAATAATTCATATTTGCGGCCCGAGGTAACATAGCTTTAACGTCTTTGTGGTCCTTTTGAAGAAAAGGTTGAGTATGGCTGATCTAGCTGAACCACAAAAATGAGAGTTGTTTTTGATGGCTCTGCAAAAACTACAACAGGAGTATCTCTCAATGATACTCTTCTCACTGGTCCAGTTATTCAAGATGATCTCTTCTCCATTGCAGTTAGATTCCGATTTTTTGCTTTCGTCTTTACTGCTGATATATCAAAGATGTATCGCCAGATTGTATTGCTGACCGTTGCTTTCACCTTATTCTCTGGAGAGAAAATGAAACTGATAAGGTGAAAACATTTCAACTTAATACGGTAACATACGGAACCGCCCCCGCTTCTTACCTAACCACAAAAACATTACAACAACTATCCGTAGATGAAGGTCGAAATTTCCCTAATGCTGCTAGGGCTGTTAAAATGGATTTTTATGTTGACGATTTGTTAACAGGTGCGGCAACACTCGAAGAAGCTTTAAAGTTAAAATCAGAGTTGATAGAATTGTTGGCAAGAGGTGGATTTGTTTTGCGAAAATGGTGTTCTAATGACAAAGAATTTTGGAAGCTGTAAATGAGGTCGATAGGGAGTCTTTTTTCAGAATTTCTGACTCCAACGCAATAAAAACATTGGGAACTTATTGAGATCCAACATCTGATAAGCTGCTTTATGACTGCCCAGAGAACAACAACAATAACTCCATTACTAAAAGAATAGTGCTATCTAAAATTGCGAAGCTTTTTGATCCATTGGGACTAATCAACCCTATTATAGTTTTAGCAAAGGTTTTTATGTAACAACTCTGGCAGCATGGCCTTGATTGGGATGAAAGTTTGCCAATGGAGTATCACAGTCGCTGGTTACGGTTTAGAAAAGAATTAGAACATGTAGGGAAATTTCAATTTAATCGTAGAGCTTTTTATGGTAATGGAAACATTCAACTTCATGCTTTCGCTGATAGCTCTGAATACGCATACGGTGCATGTTTATATGTTCAATCCATTAATGAAAACGGAGAAATTTCAGTTAACCTCTTGTGTTCGAAATCTAGAGTTGCTCCTGTAAAGAAGGTTTCAATCCCTCGTTTAGAATTATGTGCTGCTGTATTGATAATTCATCTAGCAGAAAAAATTTTTAGTATCTTTAAAGGCAAGTTTTCAAAGGTTTTTTACTGGACAAACTCCACTATTGTGTTGAGTTGGATCTCAGAAGCATCTTCAAATTTCGAAACATTTGTTGCAAATCGAGTTGCAACTATTCAAAATCTGACAAAAGTGGATCAATGGCACCATGTGCGATCTAAACTTAACCCTGCAGATATCATATCCAGAGGAGCGTACCCTCTTGAACTACTGAAGTCAGATCTATGGTTCTATGATCCAAATTATCTTAGATTAGATGCAAATAAATGGCCAGTGCTAACAGAAAATTATCAAAATTCGATTGATGAATTCATTCTTGAACGGAAAACACAAAAAATTATTCTTTTTGGATATAAATTCGAACCATTTTGGGAAACAATCAAATTTCATAACAACTACCTCAAAACACTTACAGCCCTATTATTGACACGATTCAAAACTAGTTTTAACGTAAAACTAGTTCTATATAGTCTGGGAGCCGACCGTAAGATTACCTATCTCTTCGCGGCCACGCAAAAATTGGATGCCAACCGATAGCTTTAGTCTAAACATTTACAAAACTGCTGGTCGGACAAGCTTTATCTGGTCGCAATGGTTAGAAAATGCACTTTTCAGGTTGCATTTTCCGCTAAATATACCTTTAATATAAGCAACTTATATAAATGGGGTATCAACTGAAAGCTATGACTGTCCTCTACACGATACCATTGGTCGGACTGACTTTTTTTTGGCTGTTACGACGAGTTCGACTATTTATTAAAAAAATGGTCTTTTTTTTAACACTGCGTCTTACATCAGGGAAAACTGAGTAAAATCATTTCAAATGGTTAGGAAAGTGGCCTTACCCACTTTTTTTTTCATTTTCGTCCAAGGATGCACAAAATCTCTAATTTTAGAAAAGTGGTCGGACTCGTGGCAACAGCCAAAAAACTCTGCCCGACCATTGCTATCGAGTAGAGGACAGTCGTAGCTTTCATTTGATACCCCATTTATATAAGTTGCTTATATTATAGGTACATTTAGCGGAAAATGAAACCTGAAAAGTGCATTTTCTAACCATTGCGACCAGATAAAGCTTGTCCGACCAGCAGTTTTGTAAATGTTTGGACTAAAGCTATCGGTTGGCATCCAATTTTTCCGTGGCCGCGATGAGATAGGTAATCCTACGGTGGGCTCCCAGACTATATAGAACTAGTATTACGTTAAAACTAGTTTTGAATCGTGTCAATAATAGGGCTGTTAGAGTTGTGTCATATTTGTTTAGATATAAAAATAACTGTTTAGCAGTCAAACGAGAGTATCTACAGCCAATGTATGGAGAAATTACTCCAAAGGAGTTACAAAAATCATTGAAGTGCATACTCCGAACAGTTCAACAAGAACAATTCTCATCAGAGCTCCAGCTTATACGAAACAAAAAACCTTTTCCTGGAAGATCATTCATTGATGATGATGATCTTTTACGTGTAGGTGGTAGAATAAGTAACGCTAGTCTGGATTATGATGCAAAGTTCCCGATATTAATACCCAAGGATCATGTGTTTACTAAAGCCATGGTAACATACTATCATAATAAATGCTTACATGCCGGCCCTCAAACGCTCCTCAGCATAATACGCGAGAAATTCTGGCCTATACACGGGAAGATAATTAGCAAAAAGGTGTGTCGTTGTTGTATAAGATGTTTTCGTGCTCAACCTATTCCAGAAATACATATTATGGGAGATTTGCCTAGATCTAGAGTTCAACAATGCCGTCCTTTCTTGACTGTTGGAGTAGATTTATGTGGGCCGTTCAACATACACTTCCGACGCCGGGGAACGTGCTCTATAAAGGGATATGTTGCTGTATTCATCTGTTTCAGTACGCGTGCAGTTCATCTAGAAGTTGTCGAAGATCAACTGTTGCATTCCTTGCAGCTCTAAAAAGATTTATCGGGCGCCGCGGTTATCCTTCCACAATATATAGTGATAACGCCACTAATTTCATTGGAGCTCGTAATGAGCTTTCATGTGTTTATAAAATGCTCCAAACTTCGGACACTCAAAATAAAATAATTTGTGCCTGTGCTGCGGACAATATTACATGGAAAACAATTCCTCCAAGATCCCCACATTTCGGCGGATTGTGGGAAGCTGCCGTTAAATCAGCGAAGTTTCACATGAAACGTATATTACAGGATGCATCTCTCACATTTCAAGAACTAAACACGATCATAATTCAAATCGAATCCGTACTTAATTCGCGACCTATAACTCCATTATCTGAAAACCCTTCTGATTTATATGCACTAACCCCAGGTCATTTCATTATAGGTTGTCCACTTACCTGTTTGCCAGAGCCAGACATCCTTGAGGTAAAATCCATCAACTCGTTGAGTCGTTATCAGCTCCTTCAATGGTACTTTCAAATGTTTTGGAAACGTTGGTCGACAGAATATCTCCAAAACTTGCAACAGAGAACAAAGTGGAAAGAGTCACGGAACAATCTTAAAATCGGTGATATCGTGCTCATAGTTGACGAAAACTCACTACCCCTCAAATGGAAGCTTGGGAAAATAATAGAGACGCAGCCGGGAAGGGATGACATCGTTCGCACAGCAACAGTAAAAACGTCAACTGGCATAATTCAACTATCCTATTAAAATTGAGGAAACTGCATCCCCTCAAAGTGGGGAGGATGTTTAGTAAACTTTACATTGTATTCTTTCTAATGTTAATTTCATTAATTTCTTCTAAGTTCTAAATTTTGTATAATAATTATTCTATATGTTTAAAATTCTCTTTGAAATAACAAAACAAACATAAGTATTTTTCTAAACAATTGTTAAATGAATTACATACAACTTCACTCAACTTAACATTAATCTTAACTTAACTTAACTAACCTTAATCTATAAATTACATTGCATCATCTTATGAAGCTCTCTTTTTGTATTCAGAACTTGCCAAAATCTGCTGACCGCGTCAGCCATTAAATCTTTAATAACTTAATAAAAAAATTCTTAAAAATACAAAGCACTAAATATTATTTAAAAATAATAAGAAATTAAAAATCATTAGTTTCACGTTAAACAGCTCCAATTTCGAAACAATTTTCGAAGATCTGAGCCAAAAAAAAAAAAAATTCAATTTCCCATACATTTCCATGTTCTGCTAGCTTAAAATCGTTTTTTCTCAAAAAATTCAAACTTTTTCGATTCAAATCTTTTTGATTAGTTAAATGCTCACCTAAATACAATTAAATGCTCCAATTTCGAAACAATTTTCGAAGATCTGAGCCAAAAAAAAGTAATTCAATTTCCCATAGATTTCCATATTCTGCTAGCTTAAAATCGGGTTTTCTCAAAAAATTCAAACTTTTTCGATTAAAATCTTTTTGATTAGTTAAATGGTCGCCTAAATGCAATTAAATGCTTCAATTTCGAAACAATTTTTGAAGATCTGAGTCAAAAATAAAAAATAATTCAATTTCCCATGCACTTCCATATTCTGCTAGCTTAAAATCGGGTTTTCTCAAAAAATTCAAACTTTTTCGATTAAAATCTTTTTGATTAGTTAAATGGTCGCCTAAATGCAATTAAATGCTTCAATTTCGAAACAATTTTTGAAGATCTGAGTCAAAAATAAAAAATAATTCAATTTCCCATGCACTTCCATGTTCTGCTAGCTTAAAATCGGTTTTTCTCAAAAAATTCAAACTTTCGATTCAAATCTTTTTGATTAGTTAAATGCTCGCCTAAATACAATTAAATGCTCCAATTTCGAAATAATTTTCGAAAATCTGAGACAAAACAAAAAATTATTCAATTTCCCATACATTTCCATGTTCTGCTAGCTTAAAATCGGTTTTTCTCAAAAAATTCAAACTTTTTCGTTTCAAATCTTTTGAATTTTTTTTTTTTTTGACTCAGATCTTGAAAATTGTTTCGAAATTAGAGCATTTATTGCATTTAGGCGAGCATTTTACTAATGAAAAAGATTTGAATCGAAAAAGTTTGATTTTTTTTTGAGAAAAACCGATTTTAAGCTAGCAGAACATGGAAATGTATGGGCAACTGAATTATTTTTTTTTTTGGCTCAGATCTTAGAAAATTGTTTCGAAATTGGAGCATTTGTACCAAAGTTTTTTTTCTAAGACCAATAAAATTTAAGTTGCCACGAAAAACTTTTTTGAACTCGTTTTTCAATTCAAGTTTTATACTTGCACTGAACCCCCTTGCACATCAAAGAGAAAATCTTTGTCCAACCCAATTTTGGAGGTTATTGTAACATTTTAATAGACATTTTGCGAAAATGTAAAAAACTCGTTTATTAGATGATTGACAAATTTTCTTGGTTATTTTGTTAATACACAAGCATGTGTTATACCATTTTGGAAAGTGCATTGAATAGACAACTTTTTTAAGAAACTGGCCATTTATGTTCTCATACAATTTTAATTTATTAGAGGTGGTCAAACTTTTTTGAAAATAAATTTTTGTACTGAAAAAAAATGGGTTGGGGTTGAAATTCTGGCTGGATCAAAATTATTTTTACAAAATTCTGCTTTCAGAATTCTGCTTTTCGAGTTTTGTAAAACAGAATTTTAAAAATCAGAATTTTGAAAAGCAGAATTTTGAAAAGCAGAATTTTGAAAGCAGAATTTTGAAAGCAGAATTTTGAAAAGCAGAATTTTGTAAAAATAATTTTGATCCAGCCAGAATCTCAACCCCAACCCATTTTTTTTCAGTACAAAAATTTATTTTCAAAAAAGTTTGACCACCTCTAATAAATTAAAATTGTATGAGAACATAAATGGCCAGTTTCTTAAAAAAGTTGTCTATTCAATGCACTTTCCAAAATGGTATAACACATGCTTGTGTATTAACAAAATAACCAAGAAAATTTGTCAATCATCTAATAAACGAGCTTTTTACATTTTCGCAAAATGTCTATTAAAATGTTACAATAACCTCCAAAATTGGGTTGGACAAAGATTTTCTCTTTGATGTGCAAGGGGGTTCAGTGCAAGTATAAAACTTGAATTGGAAAACGAGTTCAAAAAAGTTTTTCGTGGCAACTCAAAATTTTATTGGTCTTAGAAAAAAAACTTTGGTACAAATGCTCCAATTTCGAAACAATTTTCTAAGATCTGAGCCAAAAAGAAAAAATAATTCAGTTGCCCATACATTTCCATGTTCTGCTAGCTTAAAATCGGTTTTTCTCAAAAAAAATCAAACTTTTTCGATTCAAATCTTTTTGATTAGTAAAATGCTCGCCTAAATGCAATAAATGCTCTAATTTCGAAACAATTTTCAAGATCTGAGTCAAAAAAAAAAAAAAATTCAAAAGATTTGAAACGAAAAAGTTTGAATTTTTTGAGAAAAACCGATTTTAAGCTAGCAGAAAATGGAAATGTATGGGAAATTGAATAATTTTTTGTTTTGTCTCAGATTTTCGAAAATTATTTCGAAATTGGAGCATTTAATTGTATTTAGGCGAGCATTTAACTAATCAAAAAGATTTGAATCGAAAGTTTGAATTTTTTGAGAAAAACCGATTTTAAGCTAGCAGAACATGGAAGTGCATGGGAAATTGAATTATTTTTTATTTTTGACTCAGATCTTCAAAAATTGTTTCGAAATTGAAGCATTTAATTGCATTTAGGCGACCATTTAACTAATCAAAAAGATTTTAATCGAAAAAGTTTGAATTTTTTGAGAAAACCCGATTTTAAGCTAGCAGAATATGGAAGTGCATGGGAAATTGAATTATTTTTTATTTTTGACTCAGATCTTCAAAAATTGTTTCGAAATTGAAGCATTTAATTGCATTTAGGCGACCATTTAACTAATCAAAAAGATTTTAATCGAAAAAGTTTGAATTTTTTGAGAAAACCCGATTTTAAGCTAGCAGAATATGGAAATCTATGGGAAATTGAATTATTTTTTTTTGGCTCAGATCTTCGAAAATTGTTTCGAAATTGGAGCATTTAATTGTATTTAGGTGAGCATTTAACTAATCAAAAAGATTTGAATCGAAAAAGTTTGAATTTTTTGAGAAAAACCGATTTTAAGCTAGCAGAACATGGAAATGTATGGGCAACTGAATTATTTTTTTTTTTTGGCTCAGATCTTAGAAAATTGTTTCGAAATTGGAGCATTTGTACCAAAGTTTTTTTTCTAAGACCAATAAAATTTAAGTTGCCACGAAAAACTTTTTTGAACTCGTTTTTCAATTCAAGTTTTATACTTGCACTGAACCCCCTTGCACATCAAAGAGAAAATCTTTGTCCAACCCAATTTTGGAGGTTATTGTAACATTTTAATAGACATTTTGGCGAAAATGTAAAAAGCTCGTTTATTAGATGATTGACAAATTTTCTTGGTTATTTTGTTAATACACAAGCATGTGTTATACCATTTTGGAAAGTGCATTGAATAGACAACTTTTTTAAGAAACTGGCCATTTATGTTCTCATACAATTTTAATTTATTAGAGGTGGTCAAACTTTTTTGAAAATAAATTTTTGTACTGAAAAAAAATGGGTTGGGGTTGAAATTCTGGCTGGATCAAAATTATTTTTACAAAATTCTGCTTTCAGAATTCTGCTTTTCAAAATTCTGCTTTCAAAATGCTGCTTTCAAAATTCTGCTTTTCAAAATTCTGCTTTTCAAAATTCTGATTTTTAAAATTCTGTTTTACAAAACTCTGCCAATAATAAAAATAATTTTTTAATTAAATGTATGGAAAATTGAATTATTTCTTTTTTTGGCTCAGATCTTCGAAAATTGTTTTGAAATTGGAGCATTTAATTGTGCGAGCATTTAACTAATCAGAAAGATTTTAATCGAAAAAGTTTGAATTTTTTGAGAAAAACGCATTTTAAGATAGCAGAACATGGAAATGCATGGGAAATTGAATTATTTTTTATTTTTGACTCAGATCTTCAAAAATTGTTTCGAAATTGGAGCATTTAATTGCATTTAAGCAACTTACTTTAGGCCAAGATTATATATGTAAGCTTTACTTACCACTTATGTAAGTCTTACAGAAGCAACTTACAATAGGCTTTACATTACAGATGAACTTACAGCAAGAAATACTTTCGTAAGTTTAAAAACATCACTGCCGTTTGAGTAAGCTGTGAGCATTCTGTAAGTTGGAAAAAACGTATTTATACTTGTAAGTTTTTCTTTCAACTTACGTAAGTTGAAAAATTTACTTTAAGTCACTTACAAAGCTGCTTACACTTGTAATTTTATCAAAATTTGCTTTCGTGAGCAACTTACGACAGTAAAACTTACATGTGTAATCTTGGCCTTAAGACTCCTCTTTTTCTAAGACAATAATTGTAGGTATGAGCGTAGTTTACAGTTCCGTGCGCATAAAAAACAAAACTTTGTAAACAATGAAGTTCCTATTCTGTTCAAAACTTTTATAATATTCTAGGCGAAAAATGTTTGCCTTGGCCTAAGCCACGCATTGAGTCATTAACTTATGTCATTTTTGATTGGACGTTTGGAGTACTCCTTTTCCACGCCTTTTTGACTCCTTCTACTCCAAATTTCCCATGTTTCGTAGGAATGGAACAGAACACAAAACCAAACGAAATCGACATTACACTTAATTAATAAACTATAGGCCTATAAATGGAAAACTATTTTTTGTGGATGCAAAAATCATTTGCATGTAAGAAAAGCTGTTAAGTGAATATTTTTTTTTTTCGAAGTGTAAACCAACCATAAAAAATACTTATTATTCATTGCATGGTTTAATTTGCATGAAACTGTAAACCAACAACCAATATAATTTAGTGTTTCACCTGAATCAAACTGTAAACTAGGCTTTACTCAATTTGCACTTACATTTACAGCTTCATTAACCCGTAAAAGTACAAAATAAAGTGAAATAGAAGAAAAACTTCTATTTCACTTTATTTTTTACTTTTACGAGTTAATTATTTGATTCAGGTGAAACACAAAATTATATTGGTTGTTGGTTAACAGTTTCATGCAAATTAATGCATGCAATGAATGGATAGTTCGTTGTAGAAAAATATGTGCAGCAATCAAATAACATAAATAAATAACGAGCAAAAATATAATCTGTTCCAGATTGGAAGAAAGTCTTGCACTGAATTGTCTAACGATAAAGATGAAAAATCACTTTTTTCTTTTCCGTCTTTGAGAAAAACCAGAATTAGCAGAATTGTATTGATTAAAATTTTATAATACAAAATTCTGAAAAACAGAATTTTGAAAAACAGAATTTTGAAAGACAGAATTAAAAAAAAAAACAAAATTTTGAAAAATAGAATTTTCGTGCAAAAAACAGAATTTTGAAAGGCAGAGTTTTGAAACTAGAATTTTGACCCGCTCCCGAAAAAAATATTTTAAGAAATTATGATAAAAAAAAATGCAATAACTACTATTAAATATTACCACCTATCACCCCGACTCCACGGAGATAATTTCTCTCTAACTAAATATCAGATATTTATATCTTGCATTGTCTTCTATCTATGCTGGGCAAATCATGTTATGATATTTCATTCCATAGCAAGACAGCACGAGAGTTTGATGGCTGGTTTTTGGCGCACAAAAAAAAAAGAAACTAGCTATTCGACTGTGTTCGTTTTGGTTGCAAACCGAATACCGATATTTTTCTTTTAGTAAAAAGGAGAATATTGAAAATATAAATCGTTTTCGTTTTTATTACTTTTAATGTGGTAATAATTAGAGCATTTACTAATAAAACGATTAAAAAATAAATTACAATCCAGGTAGTTATACACCAGAGTTTTATCTCTTGCAAAAAGTTGCTTTTGTCAGCACTGTAATTACCTACTAAATATAGTTTTATTTGAATTTTCAAAAATTTGTCCAACAAATCACGAAAGCGAAACTGAATTAATTTTTAGCTTCCAAAAGTACAAAAAAAAATTCCATTTGCCGAGGAAGAAACTAACAAATGGATATGGATACATATACAAAATAATGAGAAAAATCGAGACAACAAGCAAAAAAATCTTCATCTGTCAAAATTCATATCAGCGATCTCTGTCAAGATATAATCGCAGATAGATATCTCTGATATCCCAACAAGAGATGAAACGGAGTGACTCCATTGGATATCTACTGTCAAGATGGGCATCCTGATAGAAATTATCTCCTGTGGAGTCGGGGTGTATCTATTACAACAGTTAATCTAGAAAATTACAAAAATAAAAAAATATTAAAAATTGTTCATCCATGGTAGCGTTCACGTATTTGAGGAAAGTAGTACTTGTTAACAACACTGTTGGAAAAAACATCATAACAAAGTAACGCTTGCATGTAGTTGGCCCACCAACTATGGAGTTGAGCAAAACTGAAAATGGCAATCGTTTGTACACGTTTGTACAACTTTTAAATAATTTGTACACTCACCGTTTTTTTTATAGAGACACTTCAAAAATCAAAATTTTTTGCGAAGTGTAAAAACTAAACAAAAAAAAGACAAACGTGTACAAACGATTATGGAACTGCATTTCCAGATTTTTCGAGCGTTATAGTTGGTGGGTCAACTACATGTTTTTTTCGCCGCAAAATTTTTAATAATTATTTAAAAATAGAAATAAAGCAAAATTTAAAAAATTAACACGGCGGAAAATTTTTATAAAAAATGTACAAACGATTGCATACTTTTCAAAAATTTATAAACATTTTTTCAAAACAAAATTTTGGTAAAAATTTTTTTAATCTTCCAATTATTCGAAAATTACATCAAAGTACCCTTGAAAGTATACACAATTCCCAATAAATCTCTATTTAAGACTTCTTATAATAATGACGTTTTAAGAGTTGGGCTCTGGTTCCTATTTAAGATTAGTTAAACTTTATTTATAAGAATTTTTGCAAGAACTGGTTGCATAAATGAGTATAATTATAATTATATTGATTATTTTGTCCAAATGATCACAAAACAAGTACTTATCTAGGTTAAAAAATCTAAATTTATTAATAAATAATAAACTCGTATGTACCTACATTGTACAATACCTATATACATAGGTAGAATTAATGCATTTTTTCTTTGTTTAAAAAGTCCTTGTCCTTTGATCTCTAACTCATAAAGGTCAATAAAGCACCATTTGATCTCAGATCACACCGACACTTCAATGTTTTTTCTGCATGAATAGATTGGAAACTAATAAAATTGATTTATTGTAGGTAGGTAGGTAGTGCAATAATGAAAAGCGTTTTGCCGAATGCAAAACAAAACTAGAAGAATAAGTAAATACTTATGTACTTACTATTTTTTGGATAAGACACATTTTATTACTTAACCGACTTTAATAGTTACTGAATTCTTTGCTGGATGAGTCTTTTGTCCAAAAGAAATCGAATTGTTCTATTTAAACTATACATATACTTATGCTATGTATGTAGGTACCTATAAATATATAGGGAGAAGTGACCATCTACATAGTATGATTATTTTTTACTTGAATTGATAAGAACGGTGGATAATTAATACAAACAATAGGTATACAAACGTAAAAACTAAACAACAAAAGACAAACGTGTACAAGCGATTATCAATCGAATTGCATTTCCAGATTTTTCGAGCGTTATAGTTGGTGGGCCAACTACATGTTTTTTTTCGCCGCAAAATTTTGAATAATTATTTAAAAATAGAAATAAAGCAAAATTTAAAAAATTAACACGGTGGAAAATTTTTATAAAAAATGTACAAACGATTGCATACTTTTCAAAAATTTTTAAAAAAATTTTCAAAAAAAATGTTGGTACAAAATTTTTGCGAAGTGTAAAAAATAAACAAAAAAAAAGAGCGTTATAGTTGGTGGGCCAACTTCCGTTTTATTTTTTGAAGTGTCTATAAAAATAACGGTGAGTGTACAAATTATTCTAAAAGTTGTACAAACGTTTACAAACGATGAACAAACGATTGCCATTTTCTGTTTTGCTCAACACCATAGTTGGTGGGCCAACTACATGCAAGCCAAAGTAACCACTGGGAAAATATTTTTTTTATATTTTTTTTTCTGGAAAAGTCATAAGGCCTGCTATAACCAGTTGCAAGGTTATCCATTATTTACAGGACACCCTGTATATTATTTCTGTAGTATGTCTCCCTTTTTAAACTCACACACTGAACCGATTTTAATGAATGAGGTATCAAAAGATTCGAAATTTCCCGATGATTAAGCGAATTATATATTTATTTTATAAATATTTATAATTTTAACAAAAACTCGATTAAATAATTAAATATTATTCCAATAAAAATTAACACTTTGAATTCCAATGAAAATGAATTTTTAAAACAAACAATTACACTTTCCAATAATTTTGGAAAATTAGGTCTGAAAATAAAGGTTAGAAAGCACTTGACGTTGACGGAACTACATTTCAGTATAAAAGTAAGGGATGATCAAAAAGTTTTTATTTATATATGTATATATAGAATTTTAACATACATATATGTATGCATTTATATATCGTCGTCGTTCAATGAAAACTCCCTGAGTCTATTTTGATTTATTTTGAGATATCTGTACTTTTTATCGATTTTTAGAGACCAAAATTTGAAAATGTTTGAATTCGGGTAATTTTTCCTTTAGAAATAGACCAACATAAGATTTAGAGATCTTTTACAGAACTAAAAGTTCTATGTTTTACTAATAGTCCAGTAACCTTGTAGTTTCATAGTACTGAGACCTTGCGTCAGGTCCGTTAGTTCTGATTTTTTGCTGAGTTATTTATGATGTTGGCCTAGTATTAAATCTGATTTTTCGACCTCGAGCGCCGAACGCAACATTGGTAAAAATCCAAAAAACCGCGAATTTTTCGCGTTTTTTTTCACTTATTGGCTATTTTAACCATTACGCCTTAACTTCCGAATAAAACATTGCTCTACGATTTCAACCTTACTAAATTTTCTTCAATTTGAGTCCAAAGCCGGTTCTGTAGACATAACGGTCTCCAAGGGACGGCATTTCAAAATATAGCAATAAAAAATTTAAAACAACAAGTAGCATATAAAACAGTGTAATAACAAAAACATGGTCTTTGACATATGCTGCATCAAAGCAGTAGAGCGTATAGATTGGGCCAAAAGAAGAAAACAATAGTACCGGATGGGGGGTATATATCCCCCCGTTTAGGCGGGAGGGGCAATTTTAAGAAAAATTGACTTCAAACAGAAAAATAACCATAAAAAGACAATGGTAATATCTGGACAAAAATCCATTCCTCATCTCAAAGCCAGAAATCCATTCTTTATTTTGTTTTTAAATAAAGTTTTTTTAGCTGATATTTTTTGAAAAAATTACTTTCAAACTCAAAATTTTGAGAAAAAGACGATTTTTTTTTTGTTAATCTATTTTTTTTTTTTATTTTATGGTATTAAGTACTATTTTTGATTTTGGTTTTCAATGCCCTTATTAATTCTTAGTTAAAAACTGAAAACCAAATGCTAAAATGACTTCTAGTTTTTGAGAAAACTGAAATTAACATGATCAACTTCACTGTTTTCAGTCTAGTATCCTTTTTCTTTGGGGCGGAAGGGCTCTGCCTCAGATGCGGTAGTTCTGATTTTTAGATGAGTTGTTTATGATGTTGGCCTTAGCAATAATCCAAGTTTTCGACCACGAGCGCCGAACGCAACTTTGTGAAATACGCAAAAAACCGAGAAATTTTCGCGGTTTTTTCAGTTATTGGCTATTTTAGCCTTTAAGGCCTGGTTTTCGATTATAACTTTGCTGTACCATTTCAAAATAATGAAATGGGCTTCAATTCGAGCTAAAAATCAATTCAAATAGTGAATTTTTTCATCAACTTTTGAATTAAGAATGCTGCAAATCGAATTGAAGGGGGCTTATTCACCCCTTGTGTGAAATCGTTTTCCCCTTTTCACTGATTTTTTTATACTGTGTAGCGTGTGATGTTGGCTTTATTTTAAGATCTTAATCATGAACATCGGATGAGTAGAAACGGAGTTATGATTTTTTAAATCAACCATATAAAACTCGAACTAAAACATTCGCTTCAGATAACTCACTGGTGGGTACTGAACTGAGTACTGTTTTAGTTCGAGTTTTATATGGTTGACTTTAAAAAATCATAACTCCGTTTCTACTCATCCGATCTTCATGATTAAGATCTTAAAATAAAGCCAACATGACACGCTACACAGTATAAAAAAATCAGTGAAAAGGGGCAAACGATTTCACACAAGGGGTGAATAAGCCCCCTTCAATTCGATTTGCAGCATTCTAAATTCAAAAGTTGATGAAAAATTTCACAATTTGAATTGATTTTTAGCTCAAATTGAAGCCCATTTAATTATTTTGAAATGGTAGAGCAAATTTATAATCGAAAACCAGGCCTTAAAGGTTAAAATAGCCAATAACTGAAAAAACCGCGAAAATTTCTCGGTTTTTTGCGTATTTCACAAAGTTGCGTTCGGCGCTCGAGGTCGAAAACTTGGATTATTGCGAAGGCCAACATCATAAACAACTCATCTAAAAATCAGAACTACCGCACCTGAGGCAGAGCCCTCCCACCCCGAAGAAAAAGGATACTAGACTGAAAACAGTGAAGTTGATTATGTTAATTTCAGTTTTCTCAAAAACTAGAAGTCATTTTAGCATTTGGTTTTCAGTTTTTAACTAAGAATTAATAAGGGCATTGAAAACCAAAATCAAAAATAGTACTTAATACCATAAAATAAAAAAAAAAAATAGATTAACAAAAAAAAATCGTCTTTTTCTCAAAATTTTGAGTTTGAAAGTAATTTTTTCAAAAAATATCAGCTAAAAAAACTTTATTTAAAAACAAAATAAAGAATGGATTTCTGGCTTTGAGATGAGGAATGGATTTTTGTCCAGATATTACCATTGTCTTTTTATGGTTATTTTTCTGTTTGAAGTCAATTTTTCTTAAAATTGCCCCTCCCGCCTAAACGGGGGGATATATACCCCCCATCCGGTACTATTGTTTTCTTCTTTTGGCCCAATCTACACGCTCTACTGCTTTGATGCAGCCTATGTCAAAGACCATGTTTTTGTTATTACACTGTTTTATATGCTACTTGTTGTTTTAAATTTTTTATTGCTATATTTTGAAATGCCGTCCCTTGGAAACCGTTATGTCTACAGAACCGGCTTTGGACTCAAATTGAAGAAAATTTAGTAAGATTGAAATCGTAGAGCAATGTTTTATTCGGAAGTTAAGGCGTAATGGTTAAAATAGCCAATAAGTGAAACCGCGAAAAATTCGCGGTTTTTTGGATTTTTACCAATGTTGCTCGAGGTCGAAAAATCAGATTTAATACTAGGCCAACATCATAAACAACTCAGCAAAAAATCAGAACTACCGGACCTGACGCAAGGTCTAATGTATATAGTTACTGGACTATAAGTATGTATATCGTATTTAGGAGAGGCATGACAAAAATGGACTTTAGGAGCTTTGATTGAACGGCATTGATATTTTAAAATTACAGAAAAAAAATAAATGGCATTTAGGTTTTAATTTCAGTGCAAAACAATTAAAATTGAATAAACACGAGTACCTTTTATGCGTATCTATTGAAACTAAATCATATTTACTCACAAACATGCAAATAAACGGTTCACAATGCATTATCTGTAATACCAACTCTTCGATCCAGGTTATTCGTCACAAATTTCGGCGCGACTTCACCCCTCGAGCGTGAATGAGTCGAAAAAAGCCCATTTCAAATCGATTCAGGTTTACAAAGAGTCGAAGCGAGCTTCAATATCACTCCAATACCCTATGTTAACGTAGTTAAAAATGCATGGTTGCTTTGCTTAGGCCTGGTTCACACGAGATTGCACCGCACGTTTTTTTATCGCATTCGGTTTTTACCGAACAAAAGTCGGGTGTTCACACGATATTTATATTTATTCGTTTAAAACTCGCATAGCTGCAGTATAATGAAAGTGATTGGAAAAGTTTGAATTTGTGAAGTATTTTATTTTTATCTTTTTAAGGGAAAGAGCTAGAAAGCTGAAATTTGGACGGATGATAGAAAATATTGATTTAAATATGAATTAAAAAAATAAGAGTCCTAGAATACCGTTGGACGGAGATAAAGGCATTATTTGAGCGCTTTCACATATGAACTCATATCTGTTTAGTACATTGATGAATTTTGTTGTTGTTTTAAATATAATATATAAATAAAATTACGGTTATTTTATTATACCTCATTCATTATCCTACGTGGTATATAAGCGACACAATCTTGATTTTAAATTGATCGAAAAATCAAAACAATTGCATTGAAATTACCTGCTTGGACCATTGTCCACGACCATCCACCAGCGAGAAGATCCCGTTATCTACATGGAATTTTTTAATTAAAATTTGGTATGGATGGCTTTAAAAAATTATAGCTCCCGTTCTACTGATTGGATCTTCAAGGTTAGGAAGCTGACATAACGGGCTGTGTTGTGTAAAAAATCATTGAGGAGGGGCAAACATTTTCATACTAAAGGGGTGAATAAAGTCCAATTCAATTCCATTTATTTTATTCTAAATTCAAATATTGATGAAAATTTTTATAATTTTGAAAAACGCATATTTATTGCCTCATTCCTCGTCTTTATTTTAAAACCTTGACCTACAAGATCCAATTAGTATCACCGGAGTTATAATTTTTTTAAATCAACCATATCGGTCGATAAATTTTTTTTCTGTACATCGGCTTTTCTCTCCACTGAAGCTCATTCGATGCCAACGAACAAATACCCAACGTGGATTTAAACCGTGTGAACGAGACTATATAAAACTATACGCCACTGGAAGACGATACGTCGCAGTTTATTCGTTTTTTTTATAAGTCCGTTGAGTATTCGATAAACGGACTTAGCTGAGTACGTTTTCTTGCCGTACAAACGTCGTGTGAAAGGCTATATGCAAAAATATATATTGATGGATTCATTTTTTGGCATTGTAGTTTGTCTAACTCCACTTTTCTTCAAGTCTGCAGATGCAGAAGCATGCAATTTACCACACATCTATGTAAATCTACCATCATCCTCGTGAAATTAAACGATGTGGTTTAGTGCGAAACCAGTGTTATATATCCATATACGCCACTGCTCATTCGCACGGATTTATACTGCCAAAAATCGTGCGGTACAATCTCGTGTGAACCAGGCCTTACATGCGGTAATTTGCAATTTGGAATTTTCTTTGGAATCAAAGAACAAACAAAATTTCGAGCTGTTCACTAAATTGGCATTTACATTGATCATTTTTCCAAATTCAATCTTTTTGTTGTTGTTATAAATTGCTTTCCCTAATTTTGAATTTTATCACCCTCCACACGAAAAATCGTACAAAAATCGTACTGTTACATTTACCGACAAACTTTTTTAAAAACGGGAATTGTGAATGAAGTAGTTTTTATATCATGATTGTCATCCGACAGCAACTTTCCAAATTCTTATTTAACTATTTATCACTTTTAAAATCCATGACTTCTATCAAAAACAAAGAACATGAAATATTTGGAGTTATATTAACATCATTACACTGCATTTGTGAAAACTTTTTCTGATTTTCTTCATGTCAAGAAATATTATCGTTTGCGTTGTATCCATCTCCTTCTTTATTAAAGAAATTTACAATGCATGTGAGTTTTGATATTTTGTATGTATACATTTACGCTCAAAATATTTGCATTTAGCTTTTATAAAGATCAGACATTTACCATTTGCATTTTGTAGTTCCTCCCATATGTCAAGTGTGGTCCCAGCTTTATTTTCATCCACCTATTCAGGTTAACAGGGGGTCAATTCTCGATCTGTGAAACTGTGAAGTGATAAATATGATAACGCCTTCACGCCAAATGCGATTTTCGAAGTGTGAAAAAATGAAAACAAATACCAAAATGTTTTCATATGATAATTCGTTTATCACAATCATTTCATTCTGTGAAAACCTGTGAAAAGAAAAATGATAAACACAAACAAATTGTACTCATTTGAAACACCCAAGTGGCCATCTTGGTCTTTCTATGACGTCACAATCATCTTTTTCTATGAGCAAGTGGTAGCATGTTTCATGTTAGTACTTTTTAGTACTCACTTTGACATCTGTTTTTCATAACGAGTTCGGGAATCGCCTTGCGCGTGTTTGTGAAGTAATAAAATGATAAAACTCTGTGAAAACTGAAATGATAACTTTGTTTTCATTTCACAGTTTCACAGATCGAGAATTGACCCCCAGAACAGACTTAATTGCCCATCAAATAGTCCAAAATGATTGGAAAGTGGAAGTGCTTATTTTGATAATTATTTTCCATTCCATACTTAGGTCTGTTCATATAACGTGCTCTAAAACGAACACATTTTTTCAATTTTGCTGTCAAATTACTGACGGAGCAAAACGAACGCAAACGAACATGTTCATCTTCATAAGTGCCTCTATAAATAGTTGTTGTGGGGAAAAGCCCATCCGGTGAGAAAAATAGATGTTATGTGTGAAAGAAAGAGAACGAAGATTTCACCCAAAATCAACAGATGCACCACTTTTAACAATAAATCTTTGGCATGAGCGCCGGGCATGATGAATTTTTGTATTGTGCAAGTGACAGGTATATGTATTGCGTGAGATAGGGAAGGATAAAGCATTTTTTCGGCATAGTGTAGACACGGGAATTTCAGTAAAATGAAAGTGTAGAAACGTTGTAATATACTTTGATGGATTCATTTTTTGGCATTGTGGTTTGTCCAACTCCACTTTTCTTCAAGTCTGCAGATGCAGAAGCATGCAATTCACCACACATCTATGTAAATCTACCATCATCCTCGTGAAATTAAACGATGTGGTTTAGTGCGAAACCAGTGTTATATATCCATCTCTTTGTATCTTTTGCTTACTTATTTTGTATTGTACGGCCTGTCTCTTTTCCTTACACTGCTGAAAAATCGGTGACATGATTGACAATGGTAAATAGCCACCTACTGGTCAGAGTGAAAACTTATATCTATGTTATTGAAATAAACTTCGATAGAAGCCTAGATATCATGTTATTTTTGTACCCTGTTTGACGATGAGGCTCTTTTGCCTCAACGAATCGATAGCCAGGGTACAACACCGTGACTTTTGTGGAGTGTGAAATCGGTCCATGTACCAATTCACAATTATAGTATTTGAATATTAGCCACCTTACCTCGGGTGGGGGGATAGCTAATATGAATTGAAATGAAACAAAATTCTTATCTTATCTTATCTTATCTTATCTTATTGTCCCAAAATCGGGAATATTTATATTCAATAATTGCTAACCTAAACAATAAATATCTTACTAATAAAATGAAAAATAAAATAATGCAAATTTTGCTCTATCGACAAACCTTGAACATAATGTATTTTTTAAAGGGTCGAATTTCGGATACGCGAAACACTTTGCCATTGCCACTCTACTGCGCCTAGTTTATTAACCTGAAGTAGCAGTTCAAGGTGAATTTTCTTTTGGCTGGGCATCATGTTTCGGGTATCCGGAATTCTTGTCGTTTATTATGCTTTTGCACACTGAATGTATTCGCGTAGTGTTTATGATAAAAAGAATGCTTTAATTTTGAGGTAGGTCAAAAATTTATTTACTGACGCGAATAGATTCAGTATGTGCATTTGGATTGTATTTGGTATACATTGAATTGTATGAATTTACGAATTAATATTTAAATTGGATAGTATTTATATTAGGGTGTGTGTATGTACATATATTCATTCTGTTCGTGAACATACTCCCCCTCGTTGAATGATATGCATTCAACAAGTTTTTTTTTTTATTACAAAAATTAATTTTTCATCTTTTTCTTTTTTTTTCAAAATATTTGAGTTTCAATATTTTCAAATTTATTACACAAAACTAATGATATTTTATCAGAGGAAACAAATTCATTAATTGTAAATTTACATGGTTAAAATTGAGCTTATTTTTCAGGTAGGCAAATTTATTACAAACAATTTAATTTATTTATTTTAATTTTATTTATATAATTTAATTTTATTTATATAATTTACATAGTTGAAATTTTAAGCTTGTTCTGCAGGTAGACTTAGTTTTGTCCGTATTCTTGGGATAGGGCTCTATCTTGGAGTTCTTCTTAGGTCCGTGCGATCTATACTAGCTCTTGTTCTCCAACACCAGATTATGATGAATGAAACCAATAAGATAAGGGCTAAGTATCCTACAGAGTACTGATGAATGTCGTGATTACTAAGTTTGTGGGATGATTCAGTGAGTATTTGATTTTTAATTCGCCGGCTTAGTTCTTCGATCTTCTCTGTTTCAAATTTAAATGATAGTTTTGCTGGAACAAGGTCGTTTGCCACTGCTGTACTTGACAACTTGCTCAGTTTGGTGTATGAGATCTTCGTATTGCTGGTGTAAATTTTACGTCCTTGAAACGTTAACTCGTCTTGCTTGATGACACAATTTGGTTGTATTTTAAGAAGGCTGATCCCTCCAAACAGATTGAGGAGATGACACTGCCGCATACAGCATTGATGATTGTCTTGTTTTTGATTGCATAAATCCATTCATTTGGATGTGTAAGTCGTGTCCATTATTGATTTTTGATTAATTGCGTTAATTTGCATTTTGATGGTAATGGCATGTTGTTTAATAAGGAAACTTCGCATATGCATACACTTGATCCCTTACGGTATAAAGGTTTTGTTTGTTCGCAAAGGTATGTTGATGGTCCAGTTGTTAAACATGTTGCCAGTTCTTGATCCAATAGTGGATAGTATTGGTCACGATGTTGACTGACAATCAGATATGGTGTGTCTGGTTTGATTGCCGTGAACGAGCCGTTTGTAAATATTGGTATGGGTATTACTCTGAATATGTCAAACGTTTCTATGATGACAAGAGGGAATTTTATTTGAAACATGACGTGGTTGGTGATGACTCGACTTTTTAGGGTCATAAGCTTGTATAACTGCAACAGCTCAGATGATTCAACCGGTAGTCGAAGCGAAGAGGGGATGTGTCCTCTTATGATCAGTATTTTTTTGTTAAGTTGTTGTGGTGATAGAAGGAGTGGGTTGATCTTTCCATGATTGGTGTCGATTAGCTCATTGATTAAAGATGCTTGTATTCGTTGTGTGTTGGTGATGATCAATGTCAGCTCGATCGACAGCGCCAGGAATAAATTGTGCAAGTTTTCTTGATTTGTGTGATCAATTATTTTATTAACCTGCTCGTTCAAAGTTCTAAATTTTTCGCGAATTGAAACCTGATCCCCTTTAATTATGTTTACTGTTGAGTCTTTGATGGATGTATGGTTTTTTAGGAGTTGTAGAACATAATCTTCGTTTCCTTTTATGTCACTGATGATAACTCATAACTCATAACTGATAACTTGATAACTCCTGGGCATAATCAGCATCTAAGACTAAAGAATTAGCTAAGGTCCCCTCCCCACTATATTAAAGGCACCCCGTTTTTCTCTTGGTTTGTGATTGTTATTAGTGAATAGCTCATTGCCTCTTTTTAACTCTTCTTGTAGCTGGACAAATTGGTTGATTATTGATATGCAGGATCTGTTGTGCGATATCAATTTGCAAAGCTGCCGCAACGATAGTATTCCGTTGGTAAATTCTGCGTTTTCAGCCCAATATGGTTCTAGATCATAATACACTACCAGGTTCCAATCGTTTGATGCCAGATTAACTATTCCAAGAGATTCAAAGTGAAGTCCAAGTTGAGCAGGAAATTGATTGATTTCCACAGGGTGACTACTTATAATTGGTAACGCTAGACATACTAGCAGCACTGTTGCTACTGCCGAACTGAAGGACCTTCGATGTTTTCTTTGTGGTTGATCATGTTCGCTGTTGCTGGTGCTAGCCTTCGTTACGATTGAAGTATAATCTTCTGCTTTTCGTTTAGATGAACCATTGGGCTTGCGTGATAAATCCTCGGGCTTTTGTTTATATGGACATTCTTGTTTTGGTTTATCTTCATCATCATCGATTGGAAGAGGAGCAAGTTTGTGAATTGCTCGTCGTAAAATGTTAGTTGCTGTTTTCACGTCTGCTACGCGAGCTACACCGTCTTCTCCCGGATAAGTTTTGACGACTCTACCCAGTGGCCATTTAAGTGGTGGGATGTTGTCTTCTTTAATTAAAACTATAGCTCCAGGTTGATGATTTTGTTTGTCTTGTTTCCATTTACTTCTTTGTTGTAATTCATTCAAATACTCCCTCGACCATCTTTTCCAAAATTCGTTCTTGATGTACGTGACCAATTTCCATCGTGTAGACAGGCTCATTCTTCTTGTCTCAACATTAGAATCAATTGATGCTGTTAATGGTTCACCAATTAGGAAATGACCTGGTGTTAGGGCTGTCAGATCATTTGGATCGGATGATAGAGGTGTCAGAGGCCGAGAATTCAGAATTGCCTCAATTTCGATTATAAGTGTTTCAAATTCTTCATATGTCAATGATGCAGTTGTTGTACTTCGGTAAAGAAGATGTTTCGCTGACTTTACAGCAGCTTCCTATAGGCCACCGAAGTGTGGAGATCAAGGCGGTATGAAATGGAAATCAATACCTTTTGTTGTGCAGGATGATATTATGGAGTTACTTCCTTCAGAGGAATATGATGACTGGCTCAGCTCCTGGAGTTGGTTTCTAACTCCGACGAAGTTTGTTGCATTGTCACAATAAAGGTTTCTGACGTGACCTCTCCTTCCTGTAAAGCGTTTTAATGCACCTATGAATGCTTCTGTTATCAAAGCGCTTACAACCTCTAGATGGACTGCCTTTGTAGCAAAACAGCAAAACACTGCGATGTATCCCTTCTGTGGTCGACTTCCTCTGCCTCGATAATGGATCCAAATTGGTCCGCAAAAATCCACCCCTGAATTCACAAATGGACGAGCGGGTTCTACTCTGGTTGTTGGCAGATTTCCCATTTTTGGAGAAAGCAGCTCAGGCTTGGCTCTGGTACATCGTATGCAACCTTTTACTACAGCTCGTGCAATAATTTTACCCTTAATTGGCCAGAAGCGTTGTCTGGTTATGGCCAGAAGTGCTTGTGGGCCAACATGTTTGTGGTCTTCATGGATGTCCTGCATTATCATCTTTACAAACGGGTGTTCATAAGGCAATAGATTTTGTTTTCACCTATAAATGGAGAAAGGCAGAGTATAGCACTTGTTTTGCTGCATTCATGATATTTGTTAAGTTGTAAAATATGTTGCGTCCGCCTGGATAGTGCTCCTGATCTGGAAATAGAAAAATAAAAGAAATTAAAATAGTCCCAAGTTCAATTTACTTTAATGGACTTACCCACTTGAATGCGTCCACCGATGTGCGTCTCCTTTTTCGTTTTTCGGATGAGTCCAAAACTACTGAAACCTGGAAAAAAATTAATGGAAATGATTAATAATAATGTTTAATTTTATCAATGGGAAATACCAAAGACAGAAAAGAAAACAAAAATATAGAATAAAATTGGTAAATGGATAAAATACTTACGTCTGTTTTCGATCCGATGTGTTGTTTCGTTGTTGTTGCTGATGTTGTTGACAAAAATCCATAACATACCAATTATGCATAGTTAGACAAATCAGCCACAGATTATACATGTAGATTAACCACTCTTCATATTGAATGGTGGAGTTGAGAGTCCATTCCACAAGTAGCGATATCTCTCTTTCTCGCTCACTCACCACATTGGAAATGTCAACTTGGTGCAACTAGAGATTTTGACAGATTTCTCCAATTTTGAAGTAAGAACTAACTCTAGATAAATGAAATGACATCTAAAACTAAGATTGCGTAATAAAAAACTGTTTTATTAAAACCAATGGCGTGACAAAGCATTACAAGAATTGAACATCCCGATGCCAAGTAAAAATACTCTTCCGTGTACGACTTTTTTTTTGTTTTTGTCTAAAATTGTATCTGTCAGTTATCACTTGTCACTTTTGACGTTTGATGCTTCTCTAACCGAGTACAGTAGAGTTAACTACTCTTATTTATGTCGTATTTTAGTTTTTGCCTGTAATTCTTTTAACTACTTGTTAGTGATCTGATGGCGTGATTTTTTTTTATCGGTCAGATTTGCAATATTGGTGAATATGATTTTGACAGCCAGCCCTTACTTGTTAGCAATCTTGAGGATTGACAACCCCAACTAGGGGCTCCATGTTTGAGCTCACTGATCTCGGGCCCATTCAACGACCATTTGCCGGTTCCATTAATCATGGATTAAGGAAAATTAGTACGGAATAAATGCGTTTCTATTGGCACAAACCTTTCAATGTAGTGATAGGCATTCTGAAAGTGGACAAAAGCGTTGAGGGTTTTTAGTAGGCAACGAGTTGAATTGGTGGGTAGAATTAGAATTTATCACCGAAATTATGGAATGACGAAGTAGAAAGGGGGTATTAAATCCTTAGCGACATCTGTGAGCTGGAGTTAGTACTACGGAGTGGAGACGGAAAAAGTAGTAGCTGAGACTAGGCAAAACGTCAACTAGATGATGGAAGGCAGTCTTACCAATACACACACCTTTCACAAAAATATTGAGAAAGAGATAGGAAAAATATGTGTGAGTGTGTTCGATCGGATGATCCAAATAGAGTGGGAGGAGGATTGGCAACAGAAAAAAAAACGGCGCGTTCATCAAAAAAATGTTTCAAAAGGTTGCCTGTCATTTTGCCACATGTGCATTTGACATTTGAAAAGTAGTGCTTAAATCCGACAACTGGCGAATTTAAAATTTATTTCAATAATTTGTCGAAGATATATTAAACTATAAAATTCATGAGCTGCGGAGCCACAAAAGTGAAATTAAGTGTTAGTCGTCTGTTAAATCGGTGTGTTGTAAGAATTTTATATTTTTTATTGTGTTTGCTTAATTTTTTTTTCGTTAAAGAAGCTACTTTTCTGAATGTGAACTTCCTTTGAAGTTTGAAGTTTGAAGCGTAAGCTATACGTTCATAAAAGCAAAAAAATCAAATTGTAAGGTGAGTTCGATAGTATAGTTTTTATTGAAAGTATTTCTTGAACGTGATATTATATGCAGGCTACTACTTCACCCCCCAATTGGGAATATCAGGCGGACCCCAGTAGCCAGCGGAGCGCTGGGCCGCCACGAACTTTTTTGCGGTAGCTGCATTTTTTGCCATAGCTGCATATTTTTGCCGTAGCTGTCACTTTTTTGCCGTAGCTGCATTTTTGCCCTAGCTGCATTTTTTTCCGTAGCTGCATTTTTTTGCCGTAGCTGTCACTTTTTGCGGTAGCTGCTTTTTCGCTGCAGTTGCGTTTTGGTGCTGTAGCTGTTTTTTTGCTGTAGCTGTTGCTGTTTGTTGTGTGGACCTTCAACAAGGTTATATCCGGCACCCCTCGGTATACACGTGTTTTTTGCCGGTGGCGCCAGCTGATTTTTGTGATCCTGAGTTGCACATCGAATTTTCTTGGAAGAATTAGTGGATGCGGCGATAAAAATTCTTGGCGATCCACCGTCTTTCCTATTGCCCTTCAGCGATCTCCATTAAACATTCGAGAACCCTTCAAATAGAAGCTGGAGCCCCTGTAAAATAAGCCAACAAAGAGAAGTAAAAAGGAGTCCAGGTACTTTTTTTAAAAGAAGAAAAGAAAATATTTAATCGAAGCGAGAAGAAAAACGAAATTTGGGGTTTCGATAAGAGAAAACTTTGTGTGTGTTTTGTAACTCGTTATATGTTATGTGTCGGCGTTGAAGTTTCTCAATCTTAAATTTTTATTACATTAAATTTTGTATACATACCTTAATCTAAATCATTAATAGCATTATAATATAATTTCATAATTTTCATTATCTATTACATCCTATACTATTGTAAGTAAATGGTGGTTTTGTTCCCATGGTCTGTCACTTTGGGGGATTTTTAGGGCCTCTCAGTGTTATTTTCTTGTTGTTTTCGTCCACCTTCGCTGAGCTCATTGAGGGTAGGGAACTTTGGTGTTAATTCCAGAAGGCTATCCAGTGGGAGTCCTACGGGAACAAAAAACGAATTTGCGTTTGTTTATTTTCAGTTTTTTTTTAGTTTTTTTTGTTTGTTATTCTGTTTAGGCATTTCAATTAAATTTTAAAGGTTAAGGTTTGAGTAAAAATTACCTATTATAAATGGATATAATTTCTTAATACAACATAATGCTTATTGGCTCTATGATTCCTTTCGTTTGAATGATTTTGTTAAGTAATAAAACTTCACGAAACGCCTTTGTTTGAAAAAAATTAAATGGTTTGATTTGGTTTCTTAAATGGAAACCATGAGTTTTTGAAGACCTTTTCAGGGGGTGCCGATGGTAGCTGAGTAATCTTGGTGAAGATGGTGTGATCTGAACGCGATCATCCACCATCCTTGGGGAAATCAAAACATGGCCGCCGATTTCCAGGTTGGGTGGGTTAAGGCCACGCTGCAACGTCACCAGCAGCGCCTTGGTGTGGTGATAGTCCGTCCGCTGTCATTTTTTTGATATTTCTCTGGCCTGATTTGTGTTTTTGTTGCAGGTGAGGTCAAGTTTCGGGGGCAAGATCCCCCCCATTCCGACGAGCTAACTGCCGCGCTATGCAAGCAGGCCGCGTCCTCCGGAACTTGACATTCCTTTCCACTTTCCAACCTTTTCCTTTTTCATTTTCCTATCCTTTCCTTTTTCCTACCCTACCTCTTTACCGACACTCCTCACTTCCTCTTGCCTCGCAACAAAATGGCGCCCAACGTCTAAGGCATCTGTCTTAGATTTTTGTTGTCTTAGTTTCAGTTCTTTTATGTTGTGAAAGTCCTTAACCAACTTTGCTATAAACTTTCAAGAACCGTAAGTCTGCACCAGGAAGGTCTCAGACGTACCTAGGAGTATTGCGACGGTCTCTTGGAAGTTCATAGCGAATGCGGTTAATGTGTGTTTGGCGTTTTATCTGATGTTGCTGCATGGCTTCAAAGGTTCGTATGTCTGCATCAGGAAAGTCACTGACATACCTAGATGTATTGCGACGAACTTTTGAAGACTTTCAGTAGCAACAGATAACGTCTTTTGTCTAGTTTTTCCTTATTCCTTTCCTTACTATTTTTACTTTTTCTATCTACTTTTTCAATTTCTTATCCTTTTGTCTTGTCTTGTTAGGGTTTTTGGTTTCGGTGGCCATGTTTGACGAGTCGTCGAACATCGATGCACCGAGCCAACATTTTCTTTCTGAGTGTTCAACTCATTTTTTTTTGTTAAGTTTCTCCCACCGTTTCAAGTCTTCTTGCAAAGTCCTAGAGACTGTCTAGAATTGCGGGAACGGTGAGGAAAACTTTGTAATGTTTTTGTTAGTGTTTCTGCTTTTTTTCTCCCGTCTATCTCACCACACCAAGGAAAGTTCGTTCGTCCGTCTGAAGTCCTAGCAAATAGTGATGTCGTTAGTAGGATCACACCATACGGCAAAGAAACCATCGAAGAAGCTACTTGAAGCACCCCGTATGTTTATGCACAAACACAAACTTAAACAACCTTTTGTCTTGAGTCTGAACAAAACACATTTTGTTTCATTTTGTTTGTTAGAAACTGTCCGTTGATTTCAAGGAATTTTGTTTCTTGATTAATAGTTTGGTCTTTTTAAGAAAAGCCAATAGTTTTTCTTGTTTTTCAAAAATTGGTCTTACTACATTTTTCGTTATTTATTCTCAAGTTGGTTTTTGTTTTTTGTTACTTGTTTTTCAACAAAACAATTTACTTTTTTTAAGTGAATTATTTTTGTTAATTTTTCGTTAAATACTTGTTCTTAAGTTTTTTTCGTAATAAGTTTGTTTTCGAAAGAGAAAATATAGCATAATTTGTAAAAAACAAATTTTCAATTTTTCCTTTTCTAAATTTAGTTTTTAGGAAGTTTTTTTTGTTACTTGTTTTTTCAACAAAACAATTTACTTTTTTTCTTAAGTGAATTATTTTTGTTTAGATCTTGTTAAATACTTTTGATAGTTTTCTAAGTAATTAGTTTGTTTTCTAAAGAGAAAACATAACTTAATTGGGTAAGAAGACGAACATTAAAATTTTTGTTTCAGTTTTCCAAACTTTGTTTTTGGAAAGTTTTTTTTGTTAATTTATTTATGCGTTTTAGTTTTTTTTTGTATGAAAAACTTGTTTTTTCAAATTTTTTTCAAATTTGCGTTATTTCGTTTATTACAGTTAGTTGTTAATCTTGGTATTCCTACTTATAGTTGTTTTTCTTTAAATAAGAAAACTACTCTTAGTTGTTCTAGGGATAAAAAGAAATTCTCGTCTTAAGTTTTTGTTGGAACTAGTTTCTAACAGTTTCCTTTTTTGTTATTGTTTTCTACTTGTCACTTTTTGGTTAGAAGTTTTTGCAATCTTAATATTGCTTATAAAATAGGGAATTTTTTTTTTAAACTCACCTTATTTTTTGTTGATTTTTTTTTGTTTTTGTTAATACCGGTTTCGTAAGTCAAAAGAAAGTTAAAGATGTCGTTCACCGATAAAGATGAAGAAGAGAGGATTAACCGTATGATCCGAAATGCTGAAATTGATGAACAAACTAAAATAACCAGGTCAGTGAGTCAAAGTTTGGATCATACCACTAGGCAGCGAGTGATGCACTCTCCTCTCACATCTCATAGGCGCATCCGATCGACATCCAACATTCCTGTGAGCTCTGGTGTCCATCTCGATGACGGAAATGCCGAAGCTTTGAACAGCTCTACTTCTTCGGTTCCCACTCCGCCTTTTAGTGACCTCAGTGGGATGGGAGCTGGATTTATACCTCCTAGGGACAGTATTGAGTCACTAAATGAAACTGTCAGACAAACCACAGGTAGGGCATCCGATTCTAGGCCAGCCCCCACAAAACAAGTAGGCTTTGGTAGTACTAGGAAGATCCTAGAGAGTTTGGTACAGAGACCTGTAAGTAGAGTGAAAGATAGGCAGGTAATTACAGAAGATTTAAAGGCCTACATAAATTTGGCAATGGTAGAAGGTTTTTCGGCTACCAAACAAGCCATACAAAAAGACCTAACAAATACCTTGAAGGAAGAGATCCAGACTCAGCTTGGTGGATTTCTCAAGAAGTTGAATTTAGGGCAAGCAAATCCTTCGTCCGTACCCAGACCGACAGGGAGTTCGTATGACCCTGCGCCGGCAGTACAGCCACCAATGCAGCAAAATCCTCCAGTTGATCCAAGTAGAAGTGCGTTTGTACATGTAGGACAACAGCGTAGGAGACAAAATGAACCCGTACGAAGGAATCAGGAAAGAATGTACCATCCTGAAGGGTTCCAGGAGGTGCCTTATAACACCAATACTCCAATTCCTCATAGCCATCAACCAGCGTATTTCAGCCCATATCTACCTCCGGGATTCAAAGCTCCGATTAAGGTAGATAAGTGGGGTCTCAAATTTGATGGCCAAACCACGACGATGACGGTCGAAGACTTCATCTTTCGGCTCGAGACCCTGCAGAGTCAATACGCCTGCCCATGGACGGAAATCTTAAGAGATTTCCATCTGCTACTCTCAGGATCTGCCCACGATTTCTTCTGGCAATTTCAGAGGAATAATTATCGTCCTGACTGGCCAACTCTGAAGGACGCTCTGATGCGTCAGTTTAAAAATACAAGATCCGACTTTGAAATTATCCGTGACATCATGGATCGTAGGCAGAATTCCTGGGAGAGTAGTGAAGATTTCTTTTCGGCCATCAACAAGATGAAGTTCCAGTTGAGGATTCCAATTCCGGAGGTAGAGATGGTGCGCATCCTTAAACGGAACCTAAATGAGAGAATTGGAAAATTAGTTTATCCCCAACCCATTTTCTCCTTGGATCAGCTGAGGACCGCCTGCAAGGACGCGGAAGCAGCCTTTCCGAGGAGAGAACGAGACGCCCCAAAAAATTTTGGAAAGCCCCCCGTAAAATATATGGCCAACGAACTTGAGTACGAAGAAATGTACCAGCCAGCTGATGAGCAGCTTGCTGCCTATCAGTTTGGCGGGGCTCGTCCGAAAATTCCTCCTCGGAAGTATGCGGATGCTACAACCCTAGTGTGCTGGAACTGCAAGGTGCAGGGCCATACGTACTTCGACTGCGAGTCTGAGGTACGAAACATTTTTTGCTACAAGTGTGGCCAAGAAGGTGTTATAACACCGCGTTGTAGCCGATGCAATCCGGGAAACCTATTACGGGACGCGAAAACTCAGGGGGTATCGCGTGCCAACCCGAACTAGAACCCCCTACTATTTTAAAAAATAATATCAATGAGAAAATAGAGAAGTTGAAATCACCTCTTAACCAAGAGGAGGACCAAAAAATTAAAATTTTAAAACGCGAAAGCGATATACAGCCTAAGGCAATTATTCAAACTAAAACCCATACATTTCATATCAAACCCCTACACATACGCATCCAAGATTATTACCAAGCTCGAGATAGAATTTTTAACTCCGCAATTTTTGTACCGTCCAAGAAAATATATAAAGCTAGAGAACGTTTTAGAGTGAGGAGAGAAACTCGAAAACGAATCTCCTCAACAATTATAAATTTAGAGTCCGATCCCAGGCCTTACGCCAAAATTAAGTTAGGAACGAAGGAGGTTTTCGGATTGCTTGACAGCGGAGCCAGCGTAAGCATACTCGGGAAGAACTGTATGCAGCTAGCTAAGGAGCTCCAATGTCAAGTAATTCCTTTCCTTTCTGGAGTAAGGACTGCTGACGGTAAAAGTCAGTCGATTGTGGGTAAGGTTGAGCTTGAAGTGCGGTATAAGAACAAAGTAGAACGGCTAACTTTCTTCCTCGTTCCAAATTTGGATCAGGAGATCTACCTGGGGGTGGACTTCTGGAAGGCATTCGAGTTAGCGCCAAGTATTATAAGTTCAATTTCTTTAAGTGATGAAGCAGATCTTTCGAATGCTCATCAGTTGAACTCGGATCAGCAGGCCAGACTGAATGCAGTCAGGCAGAGATTTTTATGTTTTGACCGAGATGGTCTAGGAAAGACGGCGCTGATGGAGCACGTCATTGATACAGGAGATGCACTCCCTGTGAAACAGCGTCACTACCCGGTCTCACCAGCGGTACAAGCCATTTTGTATGAAGAGTTAGATCGGATGTTGGGCCTTGGCGTTATCGAGGAGAGCGAAAGTCCATGGTGTTCGCCAGTGGTTCTCTTGCGAAAACCAGGCAAAAATCGACTTTGTCTGGATTCTCGCAAGGTGAACGCACTGACGAAGAAAAATGCGAATCCTCTCCCCCATATCGAGGGGCTCATCAGCCGACTACCGGATACGTACTACATTAGTAGTATCGATCTTAAAGAAGCATTCTGGCAAATACCGCTGGAGAAACAGAGTAGGGAAAAGACTGCCTTTGCGGTACCGGGAAGACCCTTGTACCAATTCACTGTTATGCCCTTTGGGCTGTGTAATGCAGCTCAAAGGTTATGCCAGTTAATGGACAAGGTAATTCCTGCACGACTTAGGGATCGTGTCTTTGTGTATCTCGACGATCTGCTTATCATGGCGCCGGATTTCGAGACGCATATTACCTTGTTAAGTGAAGTAGCTGACTGCTTACGCAGGGCTAACCTAACCATCAACATGAAGAAATCCATGTTTTGCTTCAAAGAGCTGAAGTATTTGGGCTTCATAGTTGGTGGCGGTCAGCTTAAAACCGATCCTGCTAAGGTGGAGGCAATAGTGGATTTCCCTATTCCCAAAACCCCACGGCAGGTGCGGCGGTTACTTGGCTTAGCAGGGTGGTATCGGAAATTTATAAAAGATTTTTCTAGTCTGACTGCTCCTCTAACTGACCTGCTGAAAAAGAGGAGCGAAAAGTTTAAAATGACTGACGCGGCGCTGAAAGCGTTCGAAGATTTGAAAAAAGCGTTGACCACGGCACCGGTACTCTCCCATCCGGACTTTACAAAAAGATTTTATATCCAATGTGATGCTTCGGATGCGGGAATCGGGGCTGTGCTTTTCCAAAGGAACGAGAAAGACGAGGAGGTCCCTATCGCGTACTTTTCGCAAAAATTCAACAAGAGCCAGCGAAACTACAGTGTAACCGAGAAAGAATGTATGGCTGCGGTGATGGCTGTGCAAAAGTTCAGGCCGTATGTCGAGGGCATGGACTTCACAGTAATTACAGATCACTCTAGTCTCCGCTGGTTAATGAGCATGAAGGATCTGAGTGGGAAATTAGCCAGATGGAGTTTATTGTTGCAGTCGTATGCCTTCGACATACAGCATCGAAAAGGCAGCCTGAATGTCGTTCCGGATACTCTTTCTCGGGTACACGTAGATTCGCTGGTAATTGCTGAAGTTGCCCCACTAATCGACTTGGAATCTGAAGAATTCCAATCAGAGGAGTATACGAGTCTGATTGAGACTGTTAAATCTAATTCTGAAGCGCTTCCTGATTTAAAAGTAGAAGATGGGTTTGTTTATAAACGCGCCTTTAGGAATGAAAGTGAAGAACCTATGCTTGAGCACACTTGGCTTCTGTGGATACCTTCTGGCCTTACAGAAGAAGTTATTGGTAAGGCTCATAATCCACCGAAAGTTGCTCATGGCGGTATTGCGAAAACGTTGCATAGGATTCGCCAACATTTTCACTGGCCTAATATGACTGTGCAAATACGTGAATATGTGTCTAATTGTTCTGTATGTAAACAGAGTAAATCGTCCAACCAAGTGTCTCGTCCGCCTATCGTCACCTCTTATTGTTCGAATCGTCCATTCGAGAAATTGTATATTGACTTTTTAGGGCCTTATCCGAGGTCAAAGTCTGGTAATGCGTATGTGTTTGTCGTCTTAGATCATTTGTCTAAGTTTGTTTTGTTAAAAGCTTTGAAAAATGCGAATACTTCTAGCGTAATACGCTTTTTGCAACAAGAGATTTTTAATGTCTTTGGAGTGCCAAACATAATCCATTCGGATAATGGAAAACAATTCTTGGCCAAAGAATTCAAAAATTTACTGACGAAGTATGGCATAAGACACTTTAAAACCGCGTATTATGCACCGCAATCGAATGCGTCGGAGAGGGTTAACCGCTCGGTGTTAGCAGCTATCCGATCATATCTCAAAAATGATCAAAGAGAATGGGATGTTCACCTCAGCGATATCGCGTGTGCCTTGAGGAGTTCCGTTCATAGTTCTACTGGGGTGTCACCATATTATGCCTTATTCGGAACTAATATGATGACGCATGGTAGCAGCTATGAACTGGCACGAAAACTGAACGCGGTAGACGATAGCGAGCTGTTAACCATTCCCCGACAAGGTCGATTGCAGTGCATAAGAAATCAAATTCGTGAAAATATTTTGAAAGCGAACGAGAAATCGGCCAAAACATATAATACTCGTACTAAAATTGTTAAATATCTGCCCGGACAGGAAGTTTATAGGAAAAATTTTATTTTGAGTGATTCGTCAAAGTATTTATCTGCGAAACTTTCCCCAAAATATGTGAAATGCAGAATTTTGAAGAAAGTCGGATCACATATGTACGAGCTAGAGAATTTAAGCGGTAAAAAGATCGGCATTTTTCATGCAAAAGATCTGAAACAATAATGAATAACTTCCACGAAACTTTAAAGAAAACGCTTGTTCGACATGAAACCGATAAAACCACTTTTTATTTCCTTTTGTGTAAATGTCCTATGTCCATAAATGGTGTTTGTCATTTCACGTAGTCACTATTAGTTTATTTGCACAGTGATAATGTCTTTTCAACCCGCACGAAGTACCTGATTTAGTTATTAAGTTTTAAAACAACCCTATAAAAACACTATTCACATTGTACCTGAAAACTCATGTAGTAAAAACAAATTCAATTTTTTTTAGTAATTATTTATTGCATGCTACGTAAAATGTCTCTAAATGTTATTTATTTTATTTATTTATTTTTTAAAAAAAGCTTATATTTTACTCATTACTAACTATTCCTTTACTAACTATATTAAACTGTGATATATTACTAACTACTTATTTACTAAAACTTTATTAATCTGTGATAACTACTAACAATGATCCGCGATGATCAAAAACTATCTGTGATATTAACTTATTAATAGTTTTTTTTTACTGTGATATTTACTTAATTAGTTTTAGACCTACACTGTGATATTTTATTATATTTTACTTAGATTAACTTATTTATTTATTTATTTATATAGATATCGTCAACTTATTTATTAAAAACATCAGTAAACTAAACCGAAAAGAAAAAGCTCACCAATAGTTTATGTATTCCGTAGATATCCTCTTTTATTTGATATGCACCGGTGGGGTGGCTATCGGCGGTTTGTTGACAGGTGTTTTCTGAAAGAAAGAAATTAGAAACATTAGCTAATCGCAAATTCAGAAATTTACGTTAATAATACCTCCGATCCTTGGCTCGGCAACAAAATCCAAGCCTCTTTTACCAACGGGGGTGGTAGCGTCCCGTTTTATCCTTCGCTTAGCCCGGCTGAGCGTGGGTTGCTCCCCACTAGGCACAACATTAGAAAAAAATTTCTTGGGCAATAGAACCCAGTCGAACTTTTTGTTTGGTGTTTCTGCATAGAAATCCACGCAAAACACCAAACATTTGTTGCGTCCGCCTGGATAGTGCTCCTGATCTGGAAATAGAAAAATAAAAGAAATTAAAATAGTCCCAAGTTCAATTTACTTTAATGGACTTACCCACTTGAATGCGTCCACCGATGTGCGTCTCCTTTTTCGTTTTTCGGATGAGTCCAAAACTACTGAAACCTGGAAAAAAATTAATGGAAATGATTAATAATAATGTTTAATTTTATCAATGGGAAATACCAAAGACTGAAAAGAAAACAAAAATATAGAATAAAATTGGTAAATTGATAAAATACTTACGTCTGTTTTCGATCCGATGTGTTGTTTCGTTGTTGTTGCTGATGTTGTTGACAAAAATCCATAACATACCAATTATGCATAGTTAGACAAATCAGCCACAGATTATACATGTAGATTAACCACTCTTCATATTGAATGGTGGAGTTGAGAGTCCATTCCACAAGTAGCGATATCTCTCTTTCTCGCTCACTCACCACATTGGAAATGTCAACTTGGTGCAACTAGAGATTTTGACAGATTTCTCCAATTTTGAAGTAAGAACTAACTCTAGATAAATGAAATGACATCTAAAACTAAGATTGCGTAATAAAAAACTGTTTTATTAAAACCAATGGCGTGACAAAGCATTACAAGAATTGAACATCCCGATGCCAAGTAAAAATACTCTTCCGTGTACGACTTTTTTTTTGTTTTTGTCTAAAATTGTATCTGTCAGTTATCACTTGTCACTTTTGACGTTTGATGCTTCTCTAACCGAGTACAGTAGAGTTAACTACTCTTATTTATGTCGTATTTTAGTTTTTGCCTGTAATTCTTTTAACTACTTGTTAGTGATCTGATGGCGTGATTTTTTTTTATCGGTCAGATTTGCAATATTGGTGAATATGATTTTGACAGCCAGCCCTTACTTGTTAGCAATCTTGAGGATTGACAACCCCAACTAGGGGCTCCATGTTTGAGCTCACTGATCTCGGGCCCATTCAACGACCATTTGCCGGTTCCATTAATCATGGATTAAGGAAAATTAGTACGGAATAAATGCGTTTCTATTGGCACAAACCTTTCAATGTAGTGATAGGCATTCTGAAAGTGGACAAAAGCGTTGAGGGTTTTTAGTAGGCAACGAGTTGAATTGGTGGGTAGAATTAGAATTTATCACCGAAATTATGGAATGACGAAGTAGAAAGGGGGTATTAAATCCTTAGCGACATCTGTGAGCTGGAGTTAGTACTACGGAGTGGAGACGGAAAAAGTAGTAGCTGAGACTAGGCAAAACGTCAACTAGATGATGGAAGGCAGTCTTACCAATACACACACCTTTCACAAAAATATTGAGAAAGAGATAGGAAAAATATGTGTGAGTGTGTTCGATCGGATGATCCAAATAGAGTGGGAGGAGGATTGGCAACAGAAAAAAAAACGGCGCGTTCATCAAAAAAATGTTTCAAAAGGTTGCCTGTCATTTTGCCACATGTGCATTTGACATTTGAAAAGTAGTGCTTAAATCCGACAACTGGCGAATTTAAAATTTATTTCAATAATTTGTCGAAGATATATTAAACTATAAAATTCATGAGCTGCGGAGCCACAAAAGTGAAATTAAGTGTTAGTCGTCTGTTAAATCGGTGTGTTGTAAGAATTTTATATTTTTTATTGTGTTTGCTTAATTTTTTTTTCGTTAAAGAAGCTACTTTTCTGAATGTGAACTTCCTTTGAAGTTTGAAGTTTGAAGTTTGAAGCGTAAGCTATACGTTCATAAAAGCAAAAAAATCAAATTGTAAGGTGAGTTCGATAGTATAGTTTTTATTGAAAGTATTTCTTGAACGTGATATTATATGCAGGCTACTACTTCACCCCCCAATTGGGAATATCAGGCGGACCCCAGTAGCCAGCGGAGCGCTGGGCCGCCACGAACTTTTTTGCGGTAGCTGCATTTTTTGCCATAGCTGCATATTTTTGCCGTAGCTGTCACTTTTTTGCCGTAGCTGCATTTTTGCCCTAGCTGCATTTTTTTCCGTAGCTGCATTTTTTTGCCGTAGCTGTCACTTTTTGCGGTAGCTGCTTTTTCGCTGCAGTTGCGTTTTGGTGCTGTAGCTGTTTTTTTGCTGTAGCTGTTGCTGTTTGTTGTGTGGACCTTCAACAAGGTTATATCCGGCACCCCTCGGTATACACGTTTTTTTTGCCGGTGGCGCCAGCTGATTTTTGTGATCCTGAGTTGCACATCGAATTTTCTTGGAAGAATTAGTGGATGCGGCGATAAAAATTCTTGGCGATCCACCGTCTTTCCTATTGCCCTTCAGCGATCTCCATTAAACATTCGAGAACCCTTCAAATAGAAGCTGGAGCCCCTGTAAAATAAGCCAACAAAGAGAAGTAAAAAGGAGTCCAGGTACTTTTTTTAAAAGAAGAAAAGAAAATATTTAATCGAAGCGAGAAGAAAAACGAAATTTGGGGTTTCGATAAGAGAAAACTTTGTGTGTGTTTTGTAACTCGTTATATGTTATGTGTCGGCGTTGAAGTTTCTCAATCTTAAATTTTTATTACATTAAATTTTGTATACATACCTTAATCTAAATCATTAATAGCATTATAATATAATTTCATAATTTTCATTATCTATTACATCCTATACTATTGTAAGTAAATGGTGGTTTTGTTCCCATGGTCTGTCACTTTGGGGGATTTTTAGGGCCTCTCAGTGTTATTTTCTTGTTGTTTTCGTCCACCTTCGCTGAGCTCATTGAGGGTAGGGAACTTTGGTGTTAATTCCAGAAGGCTATCCAGTGGGAGTCCTACGGGAACAAAAAACGAATTTGCGTTTGTTTATTTTCAGTTTTTTTTTAGTTTTTTTTGTTTGTTATTCTGTTTAGGCATTTCAATTAAATTTTAAAGGTTAAGGTTTGAGTAAAAATTACCTATTATAAATGGATATAATTTCTTAATACAACATAATGCTTATTGGCTCTATGATTCCTTTCGTTTGAATGATTTTGTTAAGTAATAAAACTTCACGAAACGCCTTTGTTTGAAAAAAATTAAATGGTTTGATTTGGTTTCTTAAATGGAAACCATGAGTTTTTGAAGACCTTTTCAGGGGGTGCCGATGGTAGCTGAGTAATCTTGGTGAAGATGGTGTGATCTGAACGCGATCATCCACCATCCTTGGGGAAATCAAAACATGGCCGCCGATTTCCAGGTTGGGTGGGTTAAGGCCACGCTGCAACGTCACCAGCAGCGCCTTGGTGTGGTGATAGTCCGTCCGCTGTCATTTTTTTGATATTTCTCTGGCCTGATTTGTGTTTTTGTTGCAGGTGAGGTCAAGTTTCGGGGGCAAGATCCCCCCCATTCCGACGAGCTAACTGCCGCGCTATGCAAGCAGGCCGCGTCCTCCGGAACTTGACATTCCTTTCCACTTTCCAACCTTTTCCTTTTTCATTTTCCTATCCTTTCCTTTTTCCTACCCTACCTCTTTACCGACACTCCTCACTTCCTCTTGCCTCGCAACAAATATCCGCACTGAATGCGTCTCTTTGCATCACTTGGACTATGGTATTGAGTGCGTGAGTTAGCTCTTGACTTGATAGAACCACCTCTTGGATTTTCTTGTTAACTTCTTCTGTGGAAAGAACCTTCTCAAGACGTTTTTTCTCGTTCTGATTTGATAGATTTGAATGAAGTTTTTCTTGCTTCTTCCTCTCAACCTCAATTTTAAGATACTGGATGTATCTTAGTACAAATGCAGTAACTCGCTGCAACCTCTTAAACGAATTTCCATGCTGAATTTTGTAAATGAAGTGTATTGAATCCCTATTGTCATTCATGATAACTGAAGTTACTGGTTTGGCATAAGGTTCTGGCCAAGCTGATTCTTGGCCATGAAGAAAAATTGGCCCATAGAACCATCGATTAGATTCCTTCAATTTTTCAGGAGATATACCGCGTGTTAATAAATCTGCTGGATTTTCTTTAGATCTCTTTAGATGACGCCATTGTCGTGATATGGTACTAGCTTGGATAGACGATACCCTATTGGCAATGAAGATCGGTAGTGTTTTTGAGGTCGAATTAATCCACGCCAAAACTATTTCAGAATCGGGCCAAAAATCCAAGAGGGTCGAATAAGCGGGCTATTTCTGAAGAGACAATTCTTTTTGTTATTTTGGTCTCGATAATCCCATGTGATTTGATACAGAAGTCATCCACCTTTGGCAGCCATGTTAAACCGAGTGTTTTAATGTTGTCTTCTGAGTCTAAGTTGAAGTCAAGTTCCATCTCCTTATCTTCTGGTAGACACGCTTGAAGTAAACGTGGATGATTGGCACACCATTTTCGCAACTTAAATCCTGCCGTCTGAAGTACATCAATAAGTTATCCTTGCATTTCTAATGTTGTTGAGAGGCTGTTTGATCCGGTCATGACATCGTCTACATAGAAATCGTGCTGAAGGACCTTGCTGCCGATTGGATGTGACATTATTGATGATTGAGATAGATGTTGAAGGGATTTAATTGCCAGGTATGGAGCGGCTGATGTACCATATGTTAATGTATTGAGCTGATAGCACTTGATAGGTTCTGATGTGGATCTTCTCCATAGAATAAGCTGGTATTTTCTGTCTTCTTCATGTACTAGCACTTGTCTGTACATTTTTTGAATGTCAGCAGTAAACACAAAGCGTGGTAGGCGGAACCTCAGCAAAATTGTAAATAAGTCATCTTGAATTTTTGGACCAGTGTGTAATATATCGTTGAGTGATATATTGGACGATGCTTTTGAGGAGGCGTCAAAGACTACTCTCAATTTAGTGGTGCTACTGTCTGGTTTCTGCGCACAATGATGAGGTTGAAAGTAGTGTGGTGATTCGCTTGGCGGGGCAGCAACCTCTTGCATGTGCCCTAGTGATATATATTCGTCCATGAATTGATGATACTGTTTTTTCAGTTCTGAATTATTAGCTAAACGTCTCTCTAATGAGTACAGTCGTCGTAAAGCTATGTTTTTTGACTCTCCTAAGGATGATGGATCGTCTTGGAATGGCAGTCTTGCGATAAAACGGCCATTTGCATCTCGGTGTGTGGTTTGTGTAAAATGTGTTTCACACCATTTTTCTGCACTTGATATTGACCAGAATTTTTCGATGAGTGCATTTAGGTTTTCATCTTCTATGCACATACCGCAAGTCAGTGCTGATCTGGGATGATGGCCAACTCTTCCTGTGGCAATCCAACCGAAAACTTTATTTTGTAATGTTGGCATTTTTTCATCGGATTTGATTTGCCCAACAGAGAGGAGTTCATGATATAACTCCGCGCCTATGAGCAGGTCGATGTTGCCGGGACAGTTGAACTTTGGATCAGCCAGCTGGATGTTCTTTGGGACGTTCCATTGTTTAATATTGATAAACTGTGTCGGTTGTTGAGAAAGAATCTTTGGAAGAACCATTGCCTCTATTCTTGTAGAGAACCCATTTATTCTGGATTGTAAATGGATGTTGACTCTTTTATATGAGTTTTGAGTGGCATGGCCTATACCCTGGATCTGCATCGTGTCGTGTTATGCTGAGAGCCCCAGCCTTCCAACTAACTTCTCTGTTATAAAGTTTACTTGGGATCCTGAGTCCAAGAGTGCTCTACATTCTATAAATTCTCCATTTTTCGATTCTAAACTGATCCTAGCAGTCCCCAACAAGATATATGTTTTAGAGTGTTGGCTAACTGCGCTTAGTGCGAGTGTCTGGTCACGGCCTTGTTCTGGATTCTGCTGGCTTGCTGCGCTCACTGTTAGTGTCTGGTCACGCCCCTGATCTGAAGTTTTCTGAAGCTTCCTTACTGATGTTTTGTTGTGGTCGATTGGTTTCACCGTGTCAAGATGTACTAAAGTGTTATGTATTTTGAAACATTTAGTACATCCTCTCCTTTTGCATTTTGAAGCCTGATGACCTGACATAAAGCAGTTACCGCATTTTTGATGATTCTTGAGCAGGTTCAGTCGATGTCCAGGTGTCATACGTAGGAACTCATGGCAAGCATAAAGTGGATGTGTGCCATTACAACTTATACATGATGAAGTTGTTGGAGCTGATGCTGCTGCTACCTTCTTCATCAAGTGTACTCGTCTTTGTTCCTCTGGTTCCTCTGGGAACTTTCCTTTACTACCCTAAACTTCAAGAGATTGAAAACGCCTTTCCAGGAATTCAAGTAGATCATTTATTTTTTGGACGGTTCTGGGATTTTCAAGTGACTGTTCATACAAGGTATGAGTGTCTCTGTCGAGTTTCTTCAGCACAATGTGGGTTATGAGTGGATCCCAATTATCAATGCTAATTCCAATATTTGTTAATCCCATCAGACATTCTTGTGTAGTGTCATGGATAGCCTTTACCGAACTTGATGTTCCTCTGTCGGACGACCCGTTTGGTTGATTCATTAATTTATTGATCAACGCCGATACCAACAATCTGGTGTTGTCGTATCGATCAACTATTGTCTTCCATGCAGCATCATAATTATTATCTGACGTTGTGAAGTGTCGGATAAGCCTTTCAGCCTCTCCTGATAAATTAGTTTTAAGGTACCATAATTTTTGACATTTAGCCATTGGTTGATTGTGTACCATCTGGAGGAACAAGTCATGAAATTGCCGCCATTTTAAATAATCACCATCAAATCTCTGCAATGAAATTTTAGGTAATTTTAAATTGCTTGAAGAGTTGGAGCTGTGACCTGTGGGTCCTTGTTGACCTTCATTTGCTAGTTCGTTTGGCTCAATTAACTTCTCTTCAGTTTGTTCTTCAATTTTAATGAAATCTTGAACGTTGTATCCTTCCAGGGAGGGATTTTCATATTCTTCATGCACTAAATTGTGGATGTGCAGAACTTCCTCCCAATACCGTTCAATGTTTTTTATTTTTATTTTATAGAATTCCGAAGAACGATTTGCCATTTGAGTTGATGCTCCTTCTAATGCTCCCTGCAGCCCTGCTATTGCAGCATATTGCATTTTTGAAGTAAGGAACTTCTAGAGGTTGGAATTGGCTTAGTCTTGGCTAATTCCTGGTCATCTTTGTTTGCAGATTTGTCTGCTTCGCCTTCTTCGACATCCACGGGATTAATACCTCGAAGGGTTGCCATCAGATCATTGTACAGAACTTGTACCTTCTGATATGTCTTTCCAGCAACATAGGGTGTGTCATGTTTAAGCGAACCCTCAATTTGCTTGTGATTTTCTTGAAATCGATTCCAATACTGTTCGACGCGCTGAATACGGTCTTCCTTGTATTGTGCCGTTTTTCTTGAAGCACTAATGCAAATTTTGCTCTATCGACAAACCTTGAACATAATGTATTTTTTAAAGGGTCGAATTTCGGATACGCGAAACACTTTGCCATTGCCACTCTACTGCGCCTTTAGTTTATTAACCTGCAGTAGCAATTCAAGGTGAATTTTCTTTTGGCTGGGCATCATGTTTCGGGTATCCAGAATTCTTGTCGTTTATTATGCTTTTGATAAAAAGAATGCTTTAATTTTGAGGTAGGTCAAAAATGTATCTACCGACGCGAATAGATTCAGTATGTGCATTTGGATTGTATTTGGTATACATTGAATTGTATGAATTTACGAGTTAATATTTAAATTGGATAGTATTTATATTAGGGTGTGTGTATGTATATTAATTCTGTTCGTGAACAATAAGTATTATATCTAGATAGCCTCGACTGCTGTAATTTCTTTTCATTTACAAATAACAAAACGATTTTTTAAGTAGTCTTTTATATATTTAAGCTTTTAAAAGTACAAAATATTTATTCTCAAAAGTAGTCTTTTATATATTTGAGCTTTAAAAGTACAAAATATTTATTCTCAAAAGGAGACAACTAAAAAATTAAGTCTTGCTTTTACCGTTTCTTATGAATTGTGTTGTCTCTACTTCTTTCTTATTCTTTTTGTCTCTTTTTGTATCTTTCGTTTTCTTTGTATGTTTGATGGTTCTGTCGAATTGAATTTCAAATAAAGGCGCGTTTAGTAGTGAATGTGTCCAGCGAAGAATCTTGTATCTGGTGGTGGTGGTTTTTCGCAACACTCCCCCCATGAACTGCGATTTGCTGTAGGAAGTCGCTGCTACTTCATATTAACTTCCAGCCGAACAAGTTTCACAGCTGGTCTTTCAATGATTCCGGTGGAAGTCTTCACGATGGCACTTCTTACCTGTCCATCTGCTGCACGTCGTACTTCAATGATCCTTCCCTTGGGATTGTTTTTTCTTGGCAAGTCCTTATCGATGATTATCTCAATGTCTCCTACTTGCAATGTTGTAACTGGAACTGGTGTATTTGGAACGGAGTGTGAGTTCGGGTAGGTATCTCTGGATAAAAATCTTCCAGAAGTTGTTACTGAAACGTTCTTGAAATTTGTAGTTGATCCTTAAAACCTTTGGATCATGTTCCGGATTTCAAATGGTTGTATGTCACCCGAAAGCAGTCCCAAAAAATGATTGGGTGTCAATGATTCGTCTTGTTCGTTGTCCAGAGGCACGTACGTCAGCGGTCTGGAGTTGATGATGTTCTCTGCCGATATTAAGCAGCTTCGTAGCAGCTGATCGGAAGGAGTACTTTCTGGCAATGAGGCATATAACGCTACCTTGAAGCACCTCACCATCCATTCCCAGGATCCACCCATATGTGGTGATGCAGGGGGTTTAAATTCCATTTCAATTTCGGACTGACAAAGCGCTTAGCCAAATTTTCAGGATCAACTGCCTTCAGCTCTTCTCGTAACAATCTCTCAGCTCCAATGAAGTTTGTTCCTCTGTCACAAAATATTTCAGCCGGGTAGCCACGTCTACTAATAAAGTCAGTGAAGCGCAGTATAAATGTGTCCGAGTCCATTTTGTTTGCAATTTCGATGTGTACGGCGCGAGTGGTTATGCACGTAAAGAGCACACCCCACCTCTTCTCGGTGCGTCTACCAATTTTCACCATCATCGGCCCAAAATAGTCCACTCCCACGAAAGTAAATGGAGCGGTATAAGCGGAGAGCCTATGAATGAATGAATGAATGAAATATTGGGGTTGTCGCACTGCGACCTTAAAATCTATTGTGCCCCCACCTAAAAACTGGATGAGATTGCTCATCTTACAGTTCTTCCTCCACCTTAATTTCTCTCAGAAATTTGAGTATTTGGAGGACTTTTAGAGAGGAAAGTTCGCCCTCTTCCACCTGGTAGTGTCCAAGGTGTTTTTTCCTTTGATGCATGATTGCGTCACATTTTCCCAATATATGGTCTGGTGTTTCCTCCTGTGTGCAGCAGAATCTGCATGTTGGACTGCTTACTAGACCAAGAATGTTTAGGTGTCTATGTAGTCTGCAGTGGCCAGTTAGGAGACCAGTTATTTTTCTTTGGTTGTTCCTACTTAGGTTGATGCAGTCTTTAAAACGTGTTTGGTTGTAGTTACCAAGCAATAGTTTAGCCTGCCTCAGCTTTGGGAGTTCTTTCCAGTTTTTGGATCTTTTAGGCTTGATTCACACTACTGTGCCAATATCGATAAATTCTCAAAACGTTCTCGCTCCAATACTTAACCCTAGTATTCACATTGCGGCTCCGATACCGATTTCGATATAGCTCCCATATTTTTTTGTAATCTTTTTTTCATATATTATTTTCAAATTAATTTTTGTTGTCATCGATTTGTCACATCAAAATAAATAGAAAATTGAGAAATGAGTTCTCACTTCGATAAAATATTCTTTCAAACAAATCGAAATCGGAGTGAGAGCGTATCGGTTTTGGAGCGATAATGATTGTGTGAATATAAACATTGTTTCTCGTTTAAGAATATTTTAATGTAGTGAGCACGTACTGAGACTGTATCAGTATTAGAACTATAGTGTGAATCAAGCTTTAACCTTATCTTGTTCTCTTATTTTGTTTTGTATCACATTTTCTCCTATGCCACAATAGGGTTCATTGCCCCTATCTTCGCTAAGGAATCTGCTTCTTCATTTCCCTGGACACCAACGTGACCAGGTACCCAATGAAGTGTGACACTGTTGTTTTTGCCAAGGACATTAAGCCTGTTCACACACTCCCAAACTACCTTCGAGCTGATGGTGTAAGAGCTCAGCGCTTTGAGTGCGGCTTGGCTGTCTGACATAATGGCAATGTTTTGGTTTCGGTAATTTCTTTCGAGATTACGATCTGCGCATTTCGCTATGGCGTGAACTTCCGCCTGAAAGATGCTAGTAGACTGTCCCATCGGTATAGAAAGTTTGGTTCTAGGCCCAAAGATTCCCGCTCCAGTCCCTTCAGTCGTTCTCGATCCATCAGTGTACCACTTGATGGCATTTGTTTTGAGATTGTAGTTTACTCTTATAGAGTTTCTCTCTCTCTCTGTGCAGTCGTCTTTTTTCATACATACTTTGTTTTAATTAAAATTAAAATTATTATTTGCATTCCTTATCACTAACTTTTAAATCACCAACTCTTAAATTTAAATTTCATGTTAATATTCAACTTTCTTATAACAAAACCCTGTGCATAATTGTGCTAATTTCCAATTAATCAATCCATAAAAAAAAATAGCCTAATTCAATATTTTATTTTATCATCGTATCGTTTACATTGTCTTGTGTGGTGTTTGCTTGCGGTGTTTAATTTGCAACTTTCTGTTCTCCTGTGTTTAAAATTGTTTAAAATTGTTGGTGCACTCTTCTTATTATAAAAGTAAACTCACTCAGTGTTGTCTTTTTTGTTTTAATTTAATTTTTTTACCATTTTAGCTACCTAGTGTTAGTGATTTACCTATTTCATATTAATCTTATGTTGTGCGTTATAATTCCTGCGGTAAGCAATTAATAATTTCAATTTCAATTAATACCTACATGCTGTATACTGTAATATACCTATAGTTATACTTCCATTTGACTCATTGATTTTCTGTTTATTTTCTTTGTTGTTTGGTGTTTGTGTGATCTTGCTTGCTTTGACGGAACATATATATGTGTATAACCATATATATTTGTATACAAAATCTTAGGGTGACCATCTGTCATCTGTTTTTTTTTTTTTTTTCTTCTCCTTTTTAATTTTATTTTACTTTTTGTTTTTTAACTATCATGGATGTAATTCAATGTTATTTTTGTTGTTCTGCAAGTGATGATGTTTCAGAAAGATTCACGCGAATGCAAACTATTGCTTTAATGAAACTTTCATTCTTGTGCAACAACTGCAAAAGCTCAAAAATTTGTTTGCAACTACAAAACTTAAATCTTTCCCTCAAAAGTATCACTCGCAATTTAGACGAGATGAAAGCTACGGTAGATAATAACTCTGCAAGATGTTTTAATGCAAAAAAAAAGTTGGACTTCTTTTTGACCATTTTGTTGATCTAGTTGGAAATGTCGATAAAATCGAAACAGTTATCGACTCTAACACTAGGGCTGTCTCGCTTAACACTTTGAGCAATGATAAAAACCATTCCAAGGTCGCAAAATCATTTAATAACTTGGAAAACATCCTTAATGAAGTATTGGAAGATAAAATAAAATTAATTAATTCCAAAATTGAAAAGAACTCGCTTCTTTCTGAGAAAAATAACGAGCAGCTGTCTTTGCTTAGTAATAATGTTAACAACTTTTGTGCAATCAATAACTCACATCATAATAACATTTCGGAATCTGTTCTCCAGCTTTCAAAAAACTTTGACACATTATCAACAAATAATAGTAAACATTTTGATGAATTTAACAGTAATTTTATATCTGTTGAGAAAGAGTTGACAAGTACAAAAGTCATCTTTACTGAATTGATCAATTCTGCTTTTTTTATCTGCAAATCCCAATGTTAATAACACTAATATTAATAATGCTCCTATCACTATGTCTCTTCAAGACGAATTACTTTGTCCTACTAACAACACGAGCAACAGCTGTTGCTTTGCTAGCAGAGATGAGGTTACTTTTCAAACTAGGGACAAAAAGAGTTCGATAGAGTGATACATTTTTACTTTTTCCATTGACATCTACAACTAACTGCAAAGTTCCTACTCCCTCTATACTTGCGGACTGATTTATTAGCTACCTGTACTGAACCTTTCTAATTTTCATCCAAATTAATAAAATATTCTTTTGTGCAACACATATGGGAGGTAGCTCCACTATCTATATACCAATTTTTACTTTCAGATTTCCTATCAAAGCTATCTACATTTTTAGATATTTCCTGTGCAGGTAAGGAACCGTCCTGAAGTTCTGTGGCTATAAATCCTTCTTCGCTTTCGAAGGTACAATCTTCAACAAATCTATTTTTCTCTTTAAATATTTTGACACGGCAGTCTTTTTTCATGTGGGCTTTGTGACCACAAAGATGACAATTAAATGGAAAATTATTGTTTGACGTCCCTGGTTGGTGAAAAGATCTAGGTTTCTTATAGTGCATTCTAACCTTCAATGCATCATCGTTGCGTTCAAGGGAGCTCCTCCTTTTGTCACTAACTTCCAGTAGTCTTGCTCGTAAGACATCCATCTTTGGAAAATCTGTTGATGCATCAAAAGCGGCTTGTATATCCTTGTTGCTATCGGTAAACCGTCCAACAGCAATGCCGCCAATAACTTCTCGTCCAGTTTTGCATCCTTCTCTCGCAGCCGATTTGTAATTAATACTAAATATCTTAAGTAGAGTAATATCGAAACAATTCCAAATCATGACAGAAATTTGGTATTTAATGATTACTGATTAAAATTTGGTGGGTTCACTGGTCAAGTTTTCATATATTTTAAATTTGTGATTGAGTAAGTATTTAAGAGAAAACTTGCCAAGTAAATCCACCAAATTTTAATCAGTAATCATCAAATACCAAACTTTTGTCATGATTTGGAATTGTTTCGATATTACTCTACTTAAGATATTTGATATTAAGCTTCATGATCTAAAACTTGGCATATGTATATTTTAGATCTCATTGCTTTTTTTGGCTGACTTCTTACGCACAGGTTTCTTGAACATATAAGAACTTGGCTCTTTTTTTAACATTTATGTTTTTGTTGTGATTTCACTCCTTTTTGCAAAGATTTATTTTGCCACGTGAAAATCAAGCCTTACCGCTCTACAACGTTTCAGAATTCTATGACAACCGAAAGTACTCCCGGTAAATATGTAAAAGAAATTCTGATAAAGTGGGTGGATGGCACGCCCCCTGAATGGAATTTTCGATAGTTTCTTTCTAAGTACTTAATAAGTGCTTCATATAGTCTATAAGAATTTTTGAGAATGTGGGTCGATGCCATGCCCCCTGAACTGAAACTTCGAATTTGATTGGTCAGTGAAACCACATAGGACTTCCGAGGAACAACCCCATTTCCTTTCAGGGTGGACCCTACCTCGCGGTGGAATTCCACGATATTTATCCGGCTGGTGGCGGCCCAGACTATCCAGCTCAAAGGGCTTATTTGGAGGTTCATGCGAACCCCATGTTATAAAAAAATCTGTTATTAGAAAATTATATAGTTAGTAGATTACCTCCTTGGTGACCCTTGTCTGGTGAAACTTTTTAGGTGAAATACAAACACTTTAAATTAATAACTTTATTTTCAACTTAACTCTTTATACCTTAAAATACCTTAAATTCTATCCCTACTTAACTATAAATCTATGAAATTCCATAATTGTTTATTTGACAACACCACAATTATGAAATCTCACAATTGTTTATGTAGGTTATTAATAAACGAATATACTATAATACTTTTAATGCTAGATGAGCATTTCCCAGTCTAAACCTAGTTCCTACACACAAATCTTTTCCGCTTTCGTCATCCACCGGTCGGTGTCCAGCTGACATCGCACCTTCTGTTTGTTTTGTTGGCCCAGTTCAGTTTACCATATATTCTTATTATTATGTGTCATCCAGCCATCGGTCGATTACACACCAGCGAATGCTTCCTTTTGCTGGGGTTGCATTTTGCTTCGGTTGCATTGACCATGTGCTGCGGTTGTTTGTAAACAAAATGATCGCGTACCATTTTTGCTGAGTACTACAAATCGAATTGTTTACTGCTCTGCTTGGCTGTGGCTGACCTTGGTATTTGGTTACGATATTAAACAATATCATTGCTGAATGGCTTTTTGGTTTTGTATTTGACTTTTTGTGTATGGTCATGGTTATGTGTTACTATAGTTATGTTTGTAGTGTGTTCGACATCTCACATAACACCTCCCCTCTCCAGAAAAGTACACATTTTTGTTTGGAAGAGACAAAAATTGCGTTAAGTGTTGCAGTGGATTATTTCGGTTGCATAATCTTTTTTTTTTTTTTGCGTCACGATGTTCGTTATTGATGATTTCTTTCGGTATGGATGAACTGTTTCTTAATGATTTGGTGTTTTTTTTTTTGTAGATTTGTTTCTCTACTCTGCCGGTTTTTTTTCTTGACGATTTGTTTCTTGTTTCTTGTTTCTGCTCTTCTTCCGCTGATTTTTCCCCTCGGGTTTTATTCTCCTTCTTCCGTAGACGTATTTGCTGGTGCTTGTGTTGATGACTGGTATGGATTTTGTGTGCGGAACAAAGTATGTTTCTTTACTTTTAAAAGAAAATTGATAATGCTATTTACATGATATTATTTTTTAAGATTTAATTTGGTGCTTAAGAATAGTTGTTTTTAGTATTTCAGTAAAAATTACAACTTACAACGTTATGATAAAGTCTATTTATAAACACCAATTACAATTACTATCTATGTGTTTTATGTAATTAACAAAGGAAATATATATATGTATCGTTGTATTTTTTATATTTATAGGTACTGTATAATGAATTTGAGTTATATGGTTTGTTTTCTTATCATTACTCATATAGAGTTTTGCAAGTATTATGACTTAAATTGCTACATTTGACTTTACTAGAAAAAAAAAATTTTTTGTTGCTAAGAAGGTATTCATTCTTTTAAGTTGATTTTATATACATATTTTATATTTCATTTTATTTATGTAATGCTTTTTTTTATTTGATTTAATTATGTTTTTACTATTATTTTTTTTATACATTTTTATGAGAGTAATTTAATTTAACTTCTAAAGTAGGTAGGTAGGATATTTATTTGTATAAATTTAATAGGATTCAGATTCTTGTATAAAATATTTATTATGACTGATTTTGCCTTTTTTTTATTTCGAGTAGTATGGCTAATAATTGACTAAAATTACATTATTAAAAGAGAAACAAAAAATTGTATGTGTTTAAGTTGTACGACTAATAATGTATGACATTGCTAGGAATTTTTTTTTTTTGTATTTTTATTACTTTTAAAATATGTACCTACTTGTTTTATTTTGCGATTCGATTATTATTATTACTTCTTATTTTTTATAGATTACCATATTATTGTATTTTTTTTCAAAGTTTGTTTGTTTTCGTTTTACATTAATTTTTTTTTTTTTGTATATTTGTATTGCATTTTTTTTGTTGTCAAATATGTTTTTTTTTTTTTTTTGAGTTGAAATTCCTTTAAATTGAATTGATTATGAATTTTTATAATATTGCTACATGTAGTACCTCGTGGCTTGATGGTTAGTGCGTAGGACTCAGTCGATCTCGATCTGTGGAAGAGTGCACACGTTTTCGGCTTTCACAGTTTTCTTAAAATAAAATCGGAGTGACTTCTCAAAGTACTAATTAAACACTACATTTTTCAATAGTGCAATAGCACGGAGGAAGAGGTGGCGGACCGTCAACCCAAGGGTCACGGGTTCGAATCCCAGCCGGGAATAAAAATTTTATCTGCTTTTTTGCATAATAGGGAAGTAGCAAATATCATCGAGTGGGAGAACCAAGAAATGGAGAAGGAGAAAAGTGCGGGGGCACCGAAAGGTGGCCCAGCAGCAACAGTAAGGCCAGCTATGGCACCAACAAAAGCTACAGCTAGTGACGTAGCAACAACATCTAAGAAACCGATGGCACCACCAGCCATACCGTCGGCCAGTGCCGTACCACCAACGGCAATCCAAGCAACGGCAACAACAGCCGATATGAAAAACAAGAGGAGGAAGAGGATAAGCTGTGCGCCGAATCTTGTCAAGCGCCGCTCCACCACCACCTCAGCCCAGCTGCCAGCTGGGGTGAAGGAGACGGCGCGCATAGCAAAAACTTCAGCAGCAGCAAAGATACAACGTCAATTGAATACCTCGCCATCCGACGATGACATCGAATATATGTCCGAGGGTGGCGAGGGACTGTACACAACAGGGGACAGTACAAACAACCTGCTTGTGGATTTAACTTCACCAGAGGCGTCCTCCGAAGAAGAAAATGAGGCGCAAGACGGACTGGATGAGCAAGCCATCAGTCAAAAGATCGACGCAATCCGGGGGGAGATGGAACGTCTCAATGCCGTCATAACCCCATTGATTCAAGCCTTAAAGGCAAAGCAAGAAGCTCGACGTGAACGGGAGAGACAGGAGCGCGAGCAAAAAAAAGCGGCACAGGCGCCACAAAAATCAGCAGCGCCACAACAAGAACAGCAAGTGCCAAATCCCCGAGCTCAACAGCAGCAACTGCCACAGCAGACACAAAATAAGCAGCAACAACAACAGCTGCCGGCAGAGCAGCCACAGCAACAACCGAAGGAGCAACGCCCAAAACAACAAACACGACAACAGCAGCAGCAGCAGCAACCACAGGAGAAGAACCAACAGCAGCGGAACGAGCAGCAGCAGAGAGTTCAACAGCAGCAGCCACAGCCGCCCCAAAACCAAAATAAAAAAGAAAAGGTGCCACCAATTAACACCTATAAAATGGAGCTTCAGGAAACCATAGACCTGTGTAAGTCGGCCATAGGCCAAAACTTTTTTATAAAACGCTTAAGTAAAGATAGGCATGCGATTCACTGCTCTACAGTGGCGCAGCACAAAATAATTAAAGAATTATTAAAAAAATCCACGACTGAGTTCTTCAGTTTTACCCCCAAAGTGGATAAATGTCAAACGGTCCTCCTGAAGGGCATAGATTCCTGCACGGAACCGGAGGTGCTCTATAAGGAGCTCTGTGAAAAAGCGAGCGGCGATCTCGAGTTTATCGGGGTCAAGCCGTTCACTACAGTCAGAGCCAGACGGGAGAAGCGGTCTTTGCCGTTCTTCTTGGTTCAACTTTCGCCCAGCAGCAAACTGGATAGTTTGAGGAGTATCTCCGTCCTCAACTACCAGGTTGTAACATGGGATAAATTAAAGAGACGCGGCGACATGCTTCAATGCATGCGCTGCCAAAGGTTCGGCCACGCTGCAGCAAACTGCGAAATGCAGTCACGCTGCGTGAAGTGTGGTGAGAACCACATTAAGGGAGAGTGCAAGCTCGGGGAGGAACGGGTCGAAGACATGACCCAGCTTAAATGTGCACTTTGCGGAAAGGAGGGGCACCCTGCTAACTATAGGGGTTGCTCAGCTTTTCAGCAAATCCGTACCAACAAAGCGGCTAGGCAAACAGCGGTGGAGATACGACCATCAACGCGTGCTCCTACAGCAACGCCCGTCAATCCCCAAATTTCCTACGCCCAAATGGCGGCAGGAAGGGGAAAAACGGTACAGCCTGCAGCTAAGGTAGCCCAACCGGCCCTCGTGCCTAAGGCTCCGGACGCTCAGGCCGAAATAAGAAGCATGTTGCTGGCAATTCAAGGCCAGTTGACAGGACTTCAAAAACAGATAAGTGAGCAGGCGGCTAGGGTGGATCATCTCTACTCTGTTTTGCCTAGCCCATCGCATTTTAGAGGTTAAAGGCGCGCTGTCGGAGAGGCCTCTTAGGATCCTTGCTGTGAATGTAAATTCACTGATTAGGACCGAACGTAGAGCTAATCTTTTTCAACTGTTGAAAGACCAGAGTCCAGATGTGTTTATGGCCAGCGAAACTAAGCTGAACCAGAAACATAAGTTGACTAACAACAATTACAATATCGTTAGAAGAGATCGACCCAACTCCACTCAAGGGGGTGGTGTCGCAATCTTCATACGAAAAGGCATTAATCATAAAGTTATTTATAATAGTGATCTGCGTAGATTTCGGCTGTTAGAGACGTGCGTCGTGTGCATTCCTCTCCAACAGGGGAAGCGAATGTATGTGATTGCGGCTTATGCACCGGAATCACCTCAGCCAACTGACTTTATGACAGAGCTTGAAAAACTTTTCGAATGTCTACGCTTGAGCTTGGAAGGAAATTACTTTCTCATGGCCGGTGATTTGAATGCCAAACATCTAGACTGGGGAAATCAAATACAGAATCCAAGAGGTATTCATCTTTTTAATTGGATGAGTCGATATAACACTGAATATGGTGTCGACCTGCTGGCTACGGATCGGCCATCGTTTCCAAGAAGCGGTGCCTATCTGGATCTACTGCTAATAGACTCAAGACTGACAATTACTGACACTGTGGGTCAAAGACCAAGAAACTGTTTACGAACGATCGAGTACGACAGTGACCACTGCGGACTCGCCGCCGTAATACAGCTTCCGAACGAGCTCGTGGAGTTGGATGAGTATGTGCCTGTGCATACTTACAATTACAGTAAGGTGCGCTGGCCACGCTTTACCAACGCCTTATCGAGCGAAATCAGTTCGAACAACTTATCCCCACCAAATGACAGGAATTTGACAAATAATGAAATAGACCAATATCTTGAACAAATGGACGAGACAATCAAACGAACAATGGACAGAACGATACCAAAGTACAAACAACGGGACGCAACCGACATGTACCGGAATGCGACCATTGACGCATTGCACAGACAAAAAAGTGGACTGCTGACAAGACTCAAACTCTTGTACAGACGATTTACTGACCCACACAATCTGGAGATTAGGACGCTGAAGTCGTCGATCAAGAACATCAACCAACTAATAAAGGAAAACTATCGGTTGTCGATTAATTTGTACTGGGATAACAAAATCCGGGCCGTTAATTCTAGTGACCCGAGTATGTTTCCCCAAATTAACAAGATATTTAGAAGGAATGATCAGAACGACCTTCCGTGTCTTAAGCTCCAGAGAACGACAGATAACAGAGACGTACTTCTGACAGCAGGAATTGATCCAGAGGACGCCGTCTTGGACGATGACCTCTTTATTGTCGAAGATCCGCAGGAGAAAGTGGAGGCTGTGGGGGCTGCTTTCCAGCAAGTGTACAAGGTGAATGCATGCATTCGCCCGAACCATGACCTGGAAAACAGAGCCTTGCTCCACCACTTCTACCTTCGGAATGACATAACGCAATGGCGATCAGAGAACCTCGGTTTCACCGGGTTCAATGAAGATCATTTGGCAAACGCCATAATCGCCGAGCGAAATGGGCCCAGTTCCCTGTTAATTACGAAGGTGGAGCTTCAGCTCATCTTCGATTCATTAAAGAAGAAGAAGTCAGCAGGAGTCGATGGCATATCCAACGTTGTACTTCGACATTTACCGCAAGATGCAGTAGACATTTATACCACACTGTTTAACAACGCTCTGAATAATGCATATTATCCAGTGCGGTGGAAGACGGCTGTGGTGCATCCTCTCCCGAAAAAGGGAAAGGACAACTCCAATCCGGCGAATCTCCGGTCGATAAGTCTTCTTCCGAGTATCAGCAAGGTATTCGAAAAAGTTATCAATAGAGCTCTGTCAAAGTGGGCAGAGGACAATAATATCATACCGGATAATCAGTTCGGTTTTAAGGCGGGACATGACACCATTCATGCCGCGTCTAAACTCGTTTCTGATGTCCAATGGAACAAATCTAAAAAGCAGTGTACGGGTGCCTGTCTGGTTGATTTGGAGAAGGCCTTCGACACCGTATGGCTAGAGGGTCTTTATCTAAAGCTGACCAGACTTGGCATAGGTAAACCACTATTATATATGCTTTATGATATGCTCAATGGTAGAAAGTTTGTTGTCAAGAGTGGCAATGTGACTTCTACCACAACCTTTAATATTAAAAATGGTCTTCAGCAGGGAGCGGTCAACTCGCCGATTCTATTCAGCATTTACACCAGCGATCTGATAAGTAGTCTAACTCAGGCAATTGCGTATGCCGACGATCTAATTGCGTACAGAACAGCTCCAAAAGTCGAGGTCATCAGAATTCTTTTGCAGCGTGACTTCGAGAAGATTCAGCGATATTGCGATGACTGGAAGTTGAAAATCAACTTCCAGAAATCAGAAACTATCTTGTTTAGGACTCCGTTGCATGGAGCCACAAGGGATACGAGAAAGAACTGGCGTAAGCTGGTGATCGTAGGGCCAAATGGACAGCCACTGGCGAGTAAAAGTGTAGTAAAGTACCTTGGCATCTGGATGGATCAGTATTTGTATTTCGACAGACATATAAATGCTGCTCTGTCCAGGGCTAGGGGAGCTTTTGCCCTGACGAAACGGTTGTTTTATAGCAGCCGGCTTGACAGCAGGGTGAAGGTGATTTGCTACATGGCCCTCATACGGCCGATGATTGCCTATGGGTGCCCGGTTTGGTTCAACGTTGCCCCATCTCAAATGGAAAAGATTCGGGTGTTTGAGAGGCAGTGTCTTAGACGCTGCCTTGGATTACACAGAACACCAGAGTCGGAGTACAAACATTATTATTCCAACCTGGTTCTATACAACGGCGCCAACATAAACAGGATAGATAATTTCTTGCTGAAGCTTATTCGAGGTCACATTGCAAGAGCAATGTCCTCGACCAACAGCTTAATTTTTGGGGCTTATTACCCTAAAAACGATTACTACGAGAGTGTGCGTCTAAGCGGCTTTATTCCGCCCGATGCATTCCTCTACTTAGACAGTCGAGGGCTGATCCAGGATAGAGCGGCGGTTCCGCTAATCTACCACGTCGGCCGTAGAACTGTAGATCGGCGGCTCCTTTACAGTCGAGACGTCCTCGCACACGGAGCGGAGCACCTTCGGTTCAGTAGGACTGTGTCCGATCGGAACCGAAGAGATAGGGTAAAGCAGGAGAACCAGTTCTGGTGGTTGAAACCTGAACACGAAGATTCTTCGGATATTTAAAAGTTGACTGCATTTTTCTATGCCATGGCCGACTTACATAGGTTTAGGTAGTTAGTTTTAAGTAGGGACAGTCAGGGTGGCACCAAAAAAAAAAAAAAAAAAAAAAAAAAAAATTATAAAACCAATAAAAACACAAAAAAAAAATTATAAAACCAATAAAAACACAAACAAACTCTAAAAACCCGAAAATGCTTGCTGTGGCTGTTCTAGTTTGTAAGTAGTCTGTAAGTAGTTTGTAAGTAGCTTTAAGTAGTTTTATAGTAGTTTTAATTAGTTTTAATTAGTTTTAATTAGTTTTAATTAGTTATAATTAGTTTTAATTTAGTTTTATTTAGTTTGTAAGTTTTATATAAAACACAAAAATAAAGTCATAGATACCGATTTTTTAAAATTCTTCTCGGTGAAAAATAAAACCGAAATGAATTCTAGTTTTAAGATAGTTCGTAGGCCGAAAGGCATTAGCATTAAGTTATTAGTTTAACTTAGAGCGCCCGAATGGGGCCAGTAAGTTAGTTGTAAGATATTGATAAGTAGGCTAGTTTTTATGAATTTTTGTCTAGCTTTAAGATAGTTTTAAGATGAATGAAAAATAAAAATGAATTTATAAAAAAAAAAAAAAAAAAAAAGTGCGTAGGACTGTCATGCCGAAGGTGTGGGTTCGATTCCCAGCCGTGCCACCTAAAAACAGAAATGTTTTATTCGAGGTACTGCCTCTTGCGAGGAACTGACAAATCCTCCAAGAGTATACTTGTCATGAAAAAGTGCTTCTCATATAGCCGTTCGGACTCGGCAAAAAACTGTAGGTCCCCTCCATTCCTGCCAACAAACACGCACACAGGAATGGTTGTGAGTTGTAAGTCACTAGGCCCTGGTTCTCCATGAGCTGTTGCGCCACCCAATTTATTTATTTATTATATGTATGTTCATACTTTTGGTGTATCATTAGTTTTATGTATGTGTGTATTTATGTTTATGGTATTGGTATTTTTTTATGTGTGTGTGTCCGTATATTTTTGTGTTTTGGTTTATTTTTTTTTTTTTAAGTTGGGGTTCTTATTATTTTTTTTTTGTGTACCCTCTTTTGATTTTACTATTATTTTCTTATATGGGGCTCTCCATCTCCCTCTTTTCATGCTTTATCTTATTTTCTTGGATGGGGGCTCTCTATTTCCCTCTTTTTCATGCCTTTATCTTATTTTCTTGGATTGGGGCTCTCTATTTGCCTCTTTTTCATGCTTTTATCTTATTTTTTTAATTGGGGCTCTATCAGGGATGAGAATGCTGAGCCCATAAAGTGAAACAAATTGTCCACAAAATCGAAGTAGATTTGCAAAATATGAAGCAGATAATGAAAAAAAACTATATAGGTGGTACAAAACAACTATTTTAATTTTATATAATATTCAGACATAAACATATTATTGACAAGTATACATATTTCGTTTAACAATAGGTTATGTTCCCGTTGCTCTAAGGCGCACTGGGGAAAGTCATTCAAATGTCAAAAAACTGTTGTCTGCTAGGATTTTGATTGCACATTGAACACCTCAGTGCTGCATTTCTATGATAAAAATGTTAATTTGCTTAGGTAATATTTTGTGCAGCTTCAAAACCTTCATGCAATCACTGGATTTCTGTCGATTTGCCTTTGAATTTTGTTTGTTAATTTATGAATTAATTAATAGTAACAAAATTGTCCACAAAACATTCCACACAGTGCAAATAAGCTGGGTTAAAAAGGTGTCACACAAAACGCCTGAGTGCCAGCTCCGGACGACCCAGTGTGCCCCAGTGCCGACATCGAACAAACCTTAAGAATAAGTCAAAGTTAAAAGTTCAAGTGAGCTCAACTCCATGATTGCGTTTCGCCCAGGTACGATAGTTGAATTATATATTCGGTCTCTCCACTTAAACAGAAGAATTTCTTTTCAAATTTTCTTCATATTCAATTATCTTAAGAATAAGCTTCACAATTTCATGTATTTAATCGTAATAGTTTATTCTTTTTTTTATTTTATAGAAATAAATAGGAATTTTTTGTTTTAAATTCAATAAGATTCTCCTCTTCAGGATGATATTAACACATAAGTTAAAAGAAGTAGAAATAAGTTGCTACGTAGCAGATATATTAAAATAAATTAATGAAGTAGATCTACTACATATGAAGTAAATACTCATCTCTGGGCTCTATATCTCCCTCTTTTCATAATGTTTGCTATTATTTGTACTTTAAAATTCGACAATTGTTTATTATATATTTTCGTCTTCGGTATCGTAGTAATGCTTAAGACGATTATTGTGTATTGTTACATGTTTCTTCCTGATAAGAATCACACTGTTTGTTGGATTGATGATTTCCACTGTCGTGTAGAGACCTGTCCATATTTCCGATAATTTATGTTGCCTATTTTCGTTTTTTACTAAAAACCTTGTCTCCTATATGGAATGACTTTGGTTTTATACCTTGGTCGTAGTAGTTCTTTGAATTCCTTTTACTAATTATGGAGATTTCTCCTAGCAAGAGTGTTTATTTTTTGAAGTTTGTGTCTTAAGGTATAGTAGTAATTCTCGTGATCATACACTGGTTCTGGTTCTCGTTTTAAGTTTGAAGGTAGGTAAGGTTAGGTTAAGGTGGCTGCCAGGAAAACTGCTGACACACTTAGGCCAGAAAAGGCCCATTGTGATACCACATAAAGACTGCGAGGTGATCCTCGCTAATTAAACCAATTGGAGCTTTTAATGAAGCGATGGAGACTGTGAATGTCAATTTTATTTAAATCACTTGGATCGTCAAAGAAATAAAATGCACGACTGGGTCGCACGTACTTGCTCTTATGTTCAAGATACTGGAGTTAAAGAAAATTGTATATTCAAACATGGAAATTATGAGAGAAAAATGTAGAGAAGCATGAAATACGACATTTAAATTGGCTAAAACAACTCTTTTGACAATTTGAGGTGAAAAAAAGTATGCCATCTTAATTCACGATGGAATATGATTGTATGGGAACAAAAATTTAAAATCGTTGGAGCGGTTTTTTTTTTTTAATTAATTTTTTATATATAAAATTCTCAAAACATTTTTAAGAACAAATTTTGGTATGCAGATCTAAACTATATATTTATGTGTATATAAAAACAAAATTTGAAAAAAAATTGTCAACCCGTTTTTGAGATATCGAATTTTCAAAAAAAAAAGTTTGAAACTTTTTTTAAAAATCCAAAAACTTTTTTTTTGAAAATTTTGATATGCAATATTATTTAAGCTTATCTGAAATTTGTATATGAAAAAATTCATCTAAATCCGTTAAGCTGATAACGAGAAAACTTAAAATAAAAAAATACGTTCTATGACAGGTACTACTAATAGTTGCTATGTGTAAAATTTTAAAATTTTTAATGATAGATCGTACTAATTTTAGTATATGAAAAAAGTTTAATCAAAATCGTAGGAGTCGTTTTCAAGCAAAAAAATATTTTCTTTTGCGGTTTTTTCACTTTTGTATGGAAGGTACCGTTATTTTTTCATAAATGTAAAATTTTTTCTAAAAATATTTTAGAGAATACTAAAAAAGTCTTAAATATCCAGTTTCAAAAAAATCTATGATGCCGTTTTCGAAATATTTGATTTTCCAAAAAAAAATTTGAAAGATTTTTTAAAAATGCAAAAAATATTTTTTCAAAAAATGTTGGTGCACAAAACTATTAACATTTTTTGGAAGCTTCTGTATAAAAAAATAATTGAAATCGGTCATACCATTTTGAAGAAAATCAAAAATTAAAAAAATGTTTCCTTGGGAGGTACCATTAATAACCATTTTTGAAAAAAGGGTTTTCCACCCAAAGAAAGCCTTTACTAAAATAAATTTACTGAATTTTTTTTTAAGAAAAGTTGTCGAGCCGTTTTTGAGAAAAATACGATTATGTAAATTTGCCAAAAAAAAATGTATGGCAGGTACCGTTATTTTTGGTTCTAAAAAAAAAATGGAAAAAACGTGTCGGCAGAATCACCAAAAACCACTATGTACCAAGTTTGAAAAAAATCGATAGAGCCGTTTAGCCTGTGGACGGACAGACAGACAGACAGAATTGTGCCACCCACTTTTTTGGTGTTCTCTATCATCGTAATATCATGTTTGATTGTTATCTCAAAAAATTTTTTTTCACGAATCCAAAACTTGCCTTATAGTACCTATAATCGCAAGTAAAAACTTCCTAAGTGTATTTTACGTCTTTGAGAAAGAGCAGGACATGAGCAAAGAAGGTGAGCGATAGTTTCTTCCTCCTCTTCGTCCATGCCGCTTCTGCAGAAATCATTTGAGAAAGTGTCCAGTAATGACACCAATTGTGGAGCTAATATGCAATCTACTTAGAGATAACAAACATTTCGAACGCTTCGGATCCAGTGTTGGCCAGATCTGTTTCGTCGCCAGACAAGTAGTGATACCTGTCCATCTGCTGTTTGTTATCATCATGGAATCATGCTTAAGGGTAGGTTTTCCTTACATTTTGATGTAAGTGCGTTAACTAATAGTTACATAACTTTGTTATTTGTGAAGACAATTTGTTGAAATTTGGTTTTTTACATTGGTAATGAATATACGCACACACGTATATCAATTAAAATTATATATATAGTAAATTTAATACTTTTATGAAGGAAAGAAGTGATTTATTTTATTAGAAAATCGGACTCAATTTTTCAAAGTACAGGGCTGCTATAAGAATAATTGTTTTTATTATTTTTTTTAGTTTTATGAAAATATAAAACAGGTTTTAGGGAATAGACTCTTCAAAAAAAAAAAAAAACACTTGAAAAAAATCATCTGAAATTATATCACTTTGAACGAACGTTTTGAAGTATAACTTTTATATTTTTTATTTTTTTTCAATGAAGTAAAATAAAAATATCAGAATATGACTTCATGCAAACAGTGAATCCTTTTGAATTCATGTATAGCTTGTTAAACAGGGTTTTTTAACAGAAAAATAGCAATATTACGATTTTTTAGCTTCAAAGTCATGGGCTTCCCAGGTTTAATTTTAATATTTCTGATGTTCATTCTAATAATTGGTTTAGTGAATTATCTAAGACATTAGCCTTTCAAAAAATTTTTTTATGAAATTTACTCATTAAAAATAGCAGTTAAACATTTTCAGATGTGCAATGTTATTGTGAAAAAAGGAGAATCTTTACAAGTTTAAACTATTTTTATTATTTTTTTTTGATATTTTTGCTATTAGATTCAATAAAAAGAAAGTTATAACATTCATTACTTTTTTTTATATACATTTTTTGAAAGAGGTCTTTTTTGCGTTTTTTAACAAAAAAATGCTTTCCACACGCACACAAAGAAGTTTGTAGTTCAGAGGAAATACACTGCAGTATCAGCGCCAACTCTCTTTGTTCTCTCTGCAGAACAAATATCGCACATGCGCTGTCATATATTTTGTTCTTGTTTGTTCTCATATATACATATTTTTCTAATATGGTATAGCTACAAATGTATGTAGTTTTTTTCTTTTTTTCTAATCTCGCAGCAGAAACAGAAAATATATATATCCATATAAAAAAACCTGTTTGAAATGCATTTTTCCTTAGTTGACAGTTCGGTGTCTGGATAGGAAAATTATTACATAGAGGTTGGGAGGCGGAGTGTAGTACAAGTGGGAAAAAGTATATGGCATATTTTTTGTTTGTGTGTTGCATGATATAGTTTTTTTCTTCTTCTTTCTTTCTCGTTTCGGACTTGAGTTTTTGATGAATATTTTTTATAAGTTCATGTGTCGGTGGTGGTTCAGAAAAATTTGAAAGGGAGGGTGGGAGGTTAGTCATCGTGGTCAAGCGTATCGCACTTGCGCTGTCACATTTCTTTGTTGTGATTTTTTGTAATTGAATCAGGTTCATGTTTTCATTTTTTTTTTGGATCTCAGAATGCGTTGAACATACAATGTTTTTTTTTTAGCTGAGTAGACATGATATGAATATGTCGTTGGAGAAGTTATGTCTTGGTTAAATTTCAAGTAGGTGTTTGTATCTGTCTTTCCCCAGCAAACATTTTTGTGAACGTTCATTGAACATTCAGTGAAAATGAAGAATATATATTCCAGAAACACTCACTTCAGTGAATCAAATGTGAATATACTCAAATATCCCATCACTTTTACCTCATACGCGGGGAAGGGGATTTGTGTTGATATTTTTCATAATAAAAAAATATTGAGATTCTTGTTTCCTTCACATAATATGAATAAAAGTGAACGCGCACAAGCGATCCTCAAAAGAGGTATATCTTGGGTGCGTTTATTATTATTCACATAAATTGAATGTCCCTTTCATTTTATTTTGAAAAGCCATAACGGGACCTTGTCGCGCCAAAACTGAAACAAAATTTATGCAAATAGAAAATTCGTCACTTTCATTCAATTTTGCGTATTGTTACTGTACGGCAGTGAAACAAAATCAAAAAAGATAAATTGAATAAATTAACAAATAAAAATATAAAGTGATAAAAATAAAGTGACATCTCATTTATTGTGACTACATTTCAATTGAAGTTGAAATAAAATAATATACTTTAGCAAAATTTATCATAAGTTTCATTCGATAAATCTAAGGAAATCAAACTGTTTATGCAGATAATTTTACGATTTTAAAATAGCATTTTTTTATAACCACACTGAAATAATATTTAAATTTAGTTCTATGGTATACATTCGGATTATTAAAGAATCATTATAATGAATTAAATATAATTCAATTTATATTCACTAAACTGAATGAGGAAACCCCAATTTATATTCATATTAATGAATCAAATCTGTTTCATTTAAATGATTCAAAATAGATTCACGAATTGTTCAGTGAAATGAATATATAAGCGTCCTATTTACATTCACTAAAGTGAAGAATTACTCTATTATTAATGAAACATAAAAACGATTCGAATTCGAAGTAATGCTAGCCAGTAAATTTGATCCAAACCGGTTTATAAATGAGTTCATAAATGAGGGTTTCTTTCACTTCTGGAAATTATTTATAAATCATTTCTGAAGGGAAATGTTTGCTGGGTCGTGGCGTTTTAGGAATGTTGCGAGAAAAAGGGTTGGAGTCAGTCAACACTATGTGCAAAAAAATAAGTTGCACATGAGAACTTATATAGTGTTGCATATAGTTTTACATATAGTTGTTATAAAGGGTCCGCCAAATAACTTTTTTTTTTGAAAATGCTACTACTACATGGAGTGTAGCTTCGGCTGTGTGGCACGTAGCACCGTCCTGTTGAAACCAAATGTTGCCAATATCCTCCTCTTCAATTCTTGTGAACAAAAATTCGTTCAACATGGCCCGATAACGATCGCCATTGACTGTAACGGCCACTCGAAGAAAAATATACCTCTGGACCAAAATCCGCACCAAACAGTGACTCGTTTTGGGTGTATCGGCTTTTCAATGGCGTGCGGGTTTTCTGTGCCCCAAATGTGACAATTTTGCTTGTTTACATACCCGCCAAGATCAAAATGAGCTTCATCTGAAAAGATGATTTTTTTTGGCAAAATCGGCATCTTCTCTAAGTCGATCGCAGGCCCACTTAGCGAAGCAGCCATTTGAATGAAATTATTTTCCATTATTAACCGGAAGGATTGTACTTTCAAATAAAAAAGGAAATTTGAGAAAATTTTCAGTAGTATTTTTTTTATAGCATTTTCAAAAAAAAAAAGTTATTTGGCGGACCCCTTAGTTTATTGGTATTAGAGAAAGTGTTGCATATTTGTTCTCCTCTTGTATTGTGATTCTTCGCAATTCAATGCATCAGTTCCAGTATTGTTTTTATTTTTCAATGAAAAGGATACTTTTGAGTTCTTGTTAGTGATTTTATTGTTACAGTTATTTAAAAAACAGAGTGCTAGTGCACTTATACCTATAGTGTTTGTTCTGATCGTAAGATACAGTTATTTAATAAAAACGATAGCTAGTGCTCTTTTATAGTGTTTGTTCTGATCGTAAGATACAGTTTCTAAAAAAACAGAAAGAAGCTTTCAGCTATCTGATTTAAAAAAAAACAGAAGCCAAAAAGTAGTAGTGTGTCTCTTCTATAGGGGGCTTACATGGACCAACATGGCTCGATGGAAAAATGACTGTACACTAGGGTGTGTTTTTTTTTTTAAGTTTTTATATTTGGATGGTCCAAAATCGGCTCTAAATGAAGAAAAAATTCCCTAATTTTTTCAGATTTTTATTTTCATCCCACAAAACTTTACTGTAAGTGTTGCCGTTGCTTCTTAATCAATTTTTTTTCAGTTTTATACAATTATTCAATTAGATTGCCCCTCCCGTCCAAGCGGGGGGAGATATTACCCCCCGCCAATAGGAATTGAATTTTTTGGCAGATTTTACGTGAATTTCCTACATGCAAAAAAAGGGGAAATTTAATTTACCCCTACAGCGACTATAGGGGATGAAAATAAAAATATGAAAAAATTAGATAATTTGTTTTTCTTCATTTAGAACCGATTTAGGTCCATCCGCGATTACCTTCTTTTAAACGACCACCCCACTATACAAAAATATGTACATAAATATGGCTTGCAATTTTTTTTTATAAACTTCGCTTTTCATTTCCCAAACCTCTAGTAAGGTCAATCCAAAAACCTATCTCCAGAACTCACAATTTGCTAAATAATGAAAAAAAAAAACAAAAAAGTTGTCGAGCATCTGTTTACACAAGTTGGCTGGTTGGACGAGCCAGCAAGTTTTCAAAACATTTTGAAAACCGTCAAGCTATTGGTCCAGCCAGCAGTTGTTCTCGCGTTTAAATGATCGAGCATGGCTCGACATCCAGCCATGTTGTTGAGCATGTTGGTTCATGTAAGCCCCCCTTATATGTCAAATGTGCAAAAAAGTAAAATTTAATCCGTGAAGTAATATTAGCTTCAATTATAATTCAATTGGCAAACAACATCAGTCACCAAAAAAAAAGCCCGAAGATGGATATACATATAATCCAAAAGTCGCTTAGAAAATTAAATATAGGTATGTATGTTGTGTTAAATTACATTAAATATACATATGTAGTTACAATATATAAAAAATTGTTTAAGTCTTAAAAAATGTCTTTTTATTTAAAATTCAATACAGAAGCTTTTTTCACAAGCTTACGCTTCCTTACTCTACTCATAATTTGAATTTTAAAAAAGCCCGTCTTACCTACCTACTCACTTTCAAAAACTTTAATTCCGTACCTTCATTTTTCATAATTATAGTCCAACCTAACCTACAATACAACCGTATGAATGAGTCGGTCAGTGACCGGTTCTCATATATCTCCAAAAAACAAAACAACGATAGCAAAAAAACTAGGTATACAAAAATTCCATCGCACCGTGCCGTCGCCGCTGCCGCCGCGCCCGTCGTCGGTCAGTCCCAGTAGATTCTTTCTGCACATAAATATAATGAATGCTTGCTTGTGTGCGCTTCTGCAGCTCTGTCTGCTATGAATAGCATGTTGTGCATATGTCTCTCTCTGCTGAGAAAAGAATAGCATAAGAGAGAAAGTTAAAATAATTTGCTAAGAAGAGAATCGCATATTCTTTCACTAACACATTTAAATGCATTTACATGAGTTCTGAGTTTGCTTCTGCGGTAGACCTACCCTTAAGCATAAGTAGCAATTGGTATTCCAATATTCACCTTGTTAGGTAATATTGGTGTAATAGTTCCTAGCCTGGCGAGTTCATCGGCTTTGCAGTTTCCTGGAATATCTCTGTGTCCCGGCACCCAGAAAAGGTGAATGTTGAACTGTTCCGCCATCTCCATTAGAGACGATCGACAATTTCGGGCAGTTACGGAGTTTGTAGAAACGGGCGCCTAGTGATTTAAGGGCAGCTTGGCTGTCTGAGAAGATACGGATATTTAATGTAGATATTACGTTTTCTTTGAGCCAAGATAAAACTTCTTTTATCGCCAGGATTTCAGCTTGGAACACGCTACAATGATCAGGTAGACGGAAGACTTATGTTTAGTCGTTCTGAGTACACGCCACCACCCACCCCTTCCTCAGTTTTTGAGCCATCCGTGTAGAAATGATTTGCTTCATCTCTCAAAAATTCCTCATCATCCCAAGTGGATCTTGTTAGAATTGTGACCTGGAAATTTTTGCCAAAAACCGGCTGAGGGATGGTGTAGTCGGAGTGTTTAAGGATTGATTCGAATTTGTTCAAAATAATGGTATGGCCAATAGAGTTATTGGACCATTGAGAGATGGCTCTGAGACGAATAGCTGTGCTCGCTGCCACTAGTTTAGTGTATATATCGAGGGGTGAAATGTTAAGCAGTATGTCTAAGGCAGCGGAAGTTTGAAGGGTTATCTGCGGTGAAACCAAAAAGACAATCCATTGGAGTAAACTTAGTGCCTTAATGAACGCTATTGTTATACACGAATGCCGCTGTTCTTAGATACTGCTCCCAAGGCCTTGGATTCTCATCGCAAATCGTTCTTAAGTATTCTACTAGTGGTCTGTGTGCTCTTTCTAATGCACCGTTTGACTGAGGGTGGTATGTGGTTGTCTGAAGCTTTTCTACTTATAAAAGCTTGCATACTTGTTTAAATAATTTACTTAAAAAGTTGGTTCCCTGGTCGGTTACCAGTTTCTTAGGTATTCTGTACCTCGTAATGAGTTGTTCATAAAATGTATGGGCGACTATTTCTGCCTCTTGATTGGGAAATCTACAAATTTTGTGAGATTGTCTTGAAAAGTTAATATGTACTTATTTCCTACATGTGACTCTTGAAGTGGTCCTACTATATCTAAGTAGACTTTATCAAATCAAACGGTCTAACACTAGCTTGTCCAGTTGGCAATAAACAATTTCCTAAGAATATCCCGTTTTCTATTTGTTTAGATAAACAGATCATGGGTTCTTCACATTTTACAGGAAGTTCTATTATTGTTTTTGTCCTGGAAGGTATTCTTAATTCCTGATCTAAAGCTAAACTAATGGTTTTTGTGTTTTTATTATTAGTAATGTTTTCTAGATTTAAGTTTTGTCCCTCTTTCCTAGTTTGGTGAGGTGTGCTAATTAATATTAATGTGTGTATTAACGTATAAAGTAATGTAATGGTTGCTTGATTATATTTCTTGCACCGTATGGGTGATTCTATTTAGTATTTGTGGTTCTATTATTTGTGACAATTTTCCATTTAACGTTTGTTCATTTTCCATAGAGTTTAGTGTTAGCTGGCGAGAGCCAATAGTGGTTTCATTATGTGAATCTGCAGGGTGCAGTATTGTTTGAGTATTAACTTTATTATATTCTGCGCCTGCAGTATGTAGTTGTTGGCGCTGTTGGCCATTGCTTTTATTTTCACTGTCTGATATATTAATTTTTCTCATTTGCTTAAATTCTTTATCCATTTGAGCGAAGTTATTTCCATTCCATGAAGGCGTTTTGGCTATTTTACGGTTTGTTACCTCTAGAGACTTGTTTCCTTGCCTGATTTTATGTTTTCTATGCTTATCAGTGCCATGGGGCGGTGATAATTTCTGCAGTTCAACATTTTCGTCAGTCACAACCTTGCTTTGTCCAACGTCTCTTTGTTCAGCCTTTCGAGGTGGTTTATGAGATATGAAGACTTGTGAAGTATTCGTTGTGTTTAAAGAATCTAAATCTTTTGAAAATAAACTCTTAGAATCTTTGTCTAGGCCGGTCGCGTTGTCACGTCGCAAAATACAATTATCCTCAATTGAGTTCTTTTCGAAGTTTAGTGAGGACCTTACCGAATCCCTTTCCACGTTTTGATCATGGCTATTCTGGGTTGGCCGTTGTATATATTTTGAGCTATTCACTTGCGAGTGAGCCCTCGTAAAACAAGTTCCACTGTGCGAAATGGACAACCCAGTCTTTTCGGTTATATCGGATTCTAGCAATGGGACACTGTATACCTCTTCTACCTGTTTACCTGTGTTACTTTCGTGTGTTTGCGAAAACGTTAATAAATTGTTAGGGCCATCTACATTACTAGAATTCCATCACCTGGGATGGCTAGGTCAATTCTATAACTTGAAATTCACATGTGTGTAGTGTTGGTATTTTAAATGTTCCTATACATTCTCCTAATGTATAACCGAAACCACAAGGTGTGTTAATGGTTAACTTCTTTTTAATGTTTATATATGTTTTACCTTCTAGTGCTCCCTTTTTAAGAAGACTTACTTCTGAACCAGTGTCTACTAATAAACGTAGTATTTTGGTTATTCCAATTCCTATTCCAATATCTACGGACGGAAGTTTTTTTTTTTAATTTAATGTAAAGCGTTCTGAGTCCTGAAGTGGATCAGATTTTCTTGTTTTTAGTGGCTTTGTTTGGATTTGCCCTAGATTTTCCTTAATTTTAATTAGAGTCGGGCCGGGGAACTTTCGGTCGACTAGTGGGCGTTTCCCGACTGGGTACTCTCCCACTTATTTTTGAAGGAACACTCGTTGATTGTGTGGCTATTTCTTCCACACCAATCGCAAACCGTTTCCATATGAAATACCCTACTTTCATTATTTATCCCAGTTCTATTTTGAGAATTGAGATTATCGTTCCTAAATGAATTAGATCTGTTTAGATCTTGATTTCTCTGAGACGGGAAAGCATTGGGTTTATCCCTATCATAATCATTTTGAGGGTTGCCTCGTCTGTAGGATGGATTACCACTGTTGAAACCCTGACTATAATTATTGTAATCATTTTGCTGGTTTCTCCTATCGAAGGATGGGTTATTATTTCTATAGAAATTTTGGGGGTTACCCCTATTGTTGGTTGATTGGTTTCCCATGGAAGGTTGGTTTATACCTTTGTATGTACTTTGAAATTTTTTATTGCATGGTGAGGCTTCATGGCCGTAATTTTTGCATAGTTGACAAATGGGGGTGTTAAGTCTTTGAGGCATTCACTATACGGGTGGCCTTTTATACTGCAGAAACTACAAGTTATACCTGGTTTTGTTTGTGGTAAGGTGTTTTGAGCATTGCAAGTAGGACCTCCCGCTTGGATGTGATTACATGATGTATGCGAGAGTGGTATTGTTTCCAGTCTCTGGACGTGTTTTTCCATGCTAAAAGCGGTTCTTATAAGCTCTTCTAAAGATTGTTTTCCTATGGTAAACAAATATTGGCCTAACTGCTTATTTCATACTCCAGAAGCAAGAGCTGATTTAGCGAAATCTTCTAACTGGTTTTTTACAATGTCAGACTGGTCACCGTATTTAATTTCCGCTGCCTCTCGACATTGGGTTAAAGACTGTCGGAGCCTACTTACAAATGTATTCAAAGTTTCGAAAGGGCTTTGGCGATTGGTGATTAAACAATTTACCAGATCATTATAATCTTCGATTGGTAGGTTAGGTATGTTCTATTTAATATTTCTTCAAATTCCGCGAATGTAGTGTGCTTCGCAGTTGTGATTAGGTCGAGAGCATCCTCTCGCAACTTGGTAGTGAGAATTTGTATGAAGGATTTTTCATCTTCAATAGGTATATAATTTTTGATAAGGCGAATGCATGTTAAAAATGTTAGTTATTTTTTTGAAGGGGTGTTTACCCTTTCTCTTAATTTTTTAATTTCTCCTTATAAAAATTTTATCTGGCTAATGTAAATCAATTCTTGCTTTTTAAGTTTTTTGGCTTCAATAACTAAATCGGATTCTTTGTTCTTGTGTATGCTAAGATCTTTTTCGGCTTGTTCTTTCTTGGATTCAAGGCTAGCTAACTGGTGTTCTAATTTTGTTATGGTTGCTTCGGCTTGGTGGTTGGTTTGTTCTGCTTCTAGTTGATGCTTTGTCAACTTGGCTTGAGTTTTTCTAAGACTCTTAATCTCGTTTTTGAGGTCTTCAAATTTGTTTTCTTGTCCTTCCTGGCCTTTTTACGGAATCAATGTAAATAGTGAGGATGGCATCAGTAGTTTCCAGTCTTGTAAACTGTCCCCACTGTAAACTGTGTTGATGGAAATTCAGTTGGTATACTTCTTTACCCACTAGTGATTTTAATTCGCTTAGTAAAGTAGAACTGAAGTTTTTAATCTCTTGAATTTGATCTTGTTTTTCTCTTTCTAATTGCTGGATTTGCCCGAGCAATTCTTGGATGTCAGTACTAGTAGACCTTGACGCCATAAACTGACACAAGAGCACGCAAAACAACAACAAAATTAGATCAATTGAGTGAAACATATCCGGATTCAGTTTCAAACCTGGACTTAACGACCGAATAATATGGCAGTAAGAACTCAAAGATTATAATTGAAATTATTTAGAACAAACAGAAAACAAAGCAAACACAATTATTTTTTTTTTTTTATTATTAGTGTATGTATATTTAATACACTTTGATAAAAATAAATAAATTGGGGGCGCAACAGCTCATGGAGAACCAGGGCCTAGTGACTTACAACTCACAACCATTCCTGTGTGCGTGTTTGTTCGCAGGAATGGAGTTGACCTACAGTTTTTTGCCGAGTCCGAACGGCTAAATGAGATGCACTTTTTCATGACAAGTATACTCTTGGAGGATTTGCCAGTTCCTCGCAAGAGGCAGTACCTCGAATAAAACATTTCTGTTTTTAGGTGGCACGGCTGGGAATCGAACCCACACCTTCGGCATGACAGTCCTACGCACTAACCATCAAGCCACGAGGTACTACAATACACTTTGATACAACTAACTCAAAATAGTATCACTGACCTTTCCAAAAAAAAAACTACACCATATAGTCCAGTGACCTTGTAGTTTCATAGTACTGAGACCTTGCGTCAGCTCCGTTAGTTCTGATTTTTTGCTGAGTTATTTATGATGTTGGCCTAGTATTAAATCTGATTTTTCGACCTCGAGCGCCGAACGCAACATTGGTAAAAATCCAAAAAACCGCGAATTTTTCGCGGTTTTTTCACTTATTGGCTATTTTAACCATTACGCCTTAACTTTCGAATAAAACATTGCTCTACGATTTCAACCTTACTAAATTTTCTTCAATTTGAGTCCAAAGCCGGTTCTGTAGACATAACGGTTTCCAAGGGACGGCATTTCAAAATATAGCAATAAAAAATTAAAAACAACAAGTAGTATATAAAACAGTATAATAACAAAAACATGGTCTTTGAAATATGCTGCATCAAAGCAATAGAGCGTGTAGATTGGGCCAAAAGAAGAAAACAATAGTATCGGATGGGGGGTATATATCCCCCCGTTTAGGCGGGAGAGGCAATTTTAAGAAAAGTTGACTTCAAATAGAAAAATAACCATAAAAATACAATGGTAATATCTGGACAAAATTCCATTCCTCATCTCAAAGCCAGAAATCCATTCTTTAATTTTTTTTAAATAAAGTTTTTTTAGCTGATAGTTTTTGAAAAATTTACTTTCAAACTCAAAATTTTGAGAAAAAGACGATTTTTTTTGTTAGTCAATTTTTTTTTTTTATTTAATGGTATTAAGTATTATTTTTGATTTTGGTTTTCAATGCCCTTATTAATTCTTAGTTAAAAACTGAAAACCAAATGCTAAAATGACTTCTAGTTTTTGAGAAAACTGAAATTAACATGATCAACTTCACTGTTTTCAGTCTAGTATGCTTTTTCTTCGGGGTGGGAGGGCTCTGCCTCAGATGCGGTAGTTCTGATTTTTAGATGAGTTGTTTATGATGTTGGCCTTAGCAATAATCCAAGTTTTCGACCTCGAGCGCCGAACGCAACTTTGTGAAATACGCAAAAAACCGAGACATTTTCGCGGTTTTTTCAGTTATTGGCTATTTTAACCTTTAAGGCCTGGTTTTCGATTATAACTTTGCTCTACCATTTCAAAGTAATTAAATGGGCTTCAATTTGAGATAAAAATCAATTCAAATTGTGAAATTTTTCATCAACTTTTGAACTAAGAATGCTGCAAATCGAATTGAAGGGGGCTTATTCACCCCTTGTGTGAAATCGTTTGCCCCTTTTCAATGATTTTTGTATACTGTGTAGCGTGTCATGTTGGCTTTATTTTAAGATCTTAATCATGAAGATCGGATGAGTAGAAACGGTGTTATGATTTTTTAAAGTCAACCATATAAAACTCGAACTAAAACAGTACTCAGTTCAGTACCCACCAGTGAGTTATCTGAAGCGAATGTTTTAGTTCGAGTTTTATATGGTTGACTTTAAAAAATCATAACTCCGTTTCTACTCATCCGATCTTCATGATTAAGATCTTAAAATAAAGCCAACATGACACGCTACACAGTATACAAAAATCATTGAGAAGGGGCAAACGATTTCACACAAGGGGTGAATAAGCCCCCTTCAATTCGATTTGCAGCATTCTTAGTTCAAAAGTTGATGAAAAATTTCACAATTTGAATTGATTTTTATCTCAAATTGAAGCCCATTTAATTACTTTGAAATGGTAGAGCAAAGTTATAATCGAAAACCAGGCCTTAAAGGTTAAAATAGCCAATAACTGAAAAAAACTGCGAAAATTTCTCGGTTTTTTGCGTATTTCACAAAGTTGCGTTCGGCGCTCGAGGTCGAAAACTTGGATTATTGCTAAGGCCAACATCATAAACAACTCATCTAAAAATCAGAACTACCGCATCTGAGGCAGAGCCCTCCCACCCCGAAGAAAAAGCATACTAGACTGAAAACAGTGAAGTTGATCATGTTAATTTCAGTTTTCTCAAAAACTAGAAGTCATTTTAGCATTTGGTTTTCAGTTTTTAACTAAGAATTAAAAAGGGCATTGAAAACCAAAATCAAAAATAATACTTAATACCATTAAATAAAAAAAAAAAAATTGACTAACAAAAAAAATCGTCTTTTTCTCAAAATTTTGAGTTTGAAAGTAAATTTTTCAAAAACTATCAGCTAAAAAAACTTTATTTAAAAAAAAATTAAAGAATGGATTTCTGGCTTTGAGATGAGGAATGGAATTTTGTCCAGATATTACCATTGTATTTTTATGGTTATTTTTCTATTTGAAGTCAACTTTTCTTAAAATTGCCCCTCCCGCCTAAACGGGGGGATATATACCCCCCATCCGATACTATTGTTTTCTTCTTTTGGCCCAATCTACACGCTCTATTGGTTTGATGCAGCATATGTCAAAGACCATGTTTTTGTTATTATACTGTTTTATATACTACTTGTTGTTTTTAATTTTTTATTGCTATATTTTGAAATGCCGTCCCTTGGAAACCGTTATGTCTACAGAACCGGCTTTGGACTCAAATTGAAGCAAATTTAGTAAGGTTGAAATCGTAGAGCAATGTTTTATTCGAAAGTTAAGGCGTAATGGTTAAAATAGCCAGTAAGTGAAAAAACCGCGAAAAATTCGCGGTTTTTTGGATTATTTGGATTATTTGGAGGTTCATGTGAACCCCATGTTATAAAAAAATCTGTAATTAGAAAATTATATAGTTAGTAGATTACCTCCTTGGTGACCCTTGTCTGGCGGAACTTTTTAGGTGAAATACAAACACTTTAAATTCTGGCTTATGGCAAAGAACTGACCATAACTTTATTTTCAACTTAACTATTTATACCTTAAAATACCTTAAATTCTATCCCTACTTAACTATAAATCTATGAAATTCCATAATTGTTTATTTGACAACACCACAATTATGAAATCTCACAATTGTTTATGTAGGTTATTAATAAACGAATATACTATAATACTTTTAATGCTAGATGAGCATTTCCCAGTCTAAACCTAGTTCCTACACACAAATCTTTTCCGCTTTCGTCATCCACCGGTCGGTGTCCAGCTGACATCGCACCTTCTGTTTGTTTTGTTGGCCCAGTTCAGTTTACCATATATTCTTATTATTATGTGTCATCCAGCCATCGGTCGATTACACACCAGCGAATGCTTCCTTTTGCTGGGGTTGCATTTTGCTTCGGTTGCATAGACCATGTGCTGCGGTTGTTTGTAAACAAAATGATCGCGTACCATTTTTGCTGAGTACTACAAATCGAATTGTTTACTGCTCTGTTTGGCTGTGGCTGACCTTGATATTAGGTTACGATATTTAACAATATCATTGCTGAATGGCTTTTTGGTTTTGTATTTGATTTTTTGGGTATGGTCATGGTTATGTATTACTATAGTTATGTTTATAGTGTGTTCGACATCTCACATAATACCTCTACCCCCCCCAGATACCGCACTCGCTGCGGTCCATTTACACCGAGTACGACGCAAATTCGATTGCAAGTCGTATCGGCACTTATTTATGTATTAAAAATTAAGTTTTGCAAAAATAAAGATAGTTATTATGCTATGTTGTTGCCAGCATAGCACAACAACTTCCTTTTAAAGCGATGCAAAGGATATTATTACTGAGAGATAAGAGTTTGGGTCTGTTTAATACAAGCAGTTACAAAAATTTTAAAAGTAAAAAATAGAAAAAATAAAAAAAAAAATATTAGAAAAAAGGATCTTGCAAAAGATTATGGTTTAATGAAGGCAGACATTACTTTACTGTATTATTCAAACTAGTTAAATGAGGAACCATAAAGAAGTTTTTTTTGTGTGATCTTGCTATGATTATAGTCGAAAATACTAGAATTTGAATTCACTTCCCTCAACATTCTAGTTACTGGTTCATTTCTACCATAATCAGTTCTGTGAGGGGCTTGATGGAATTGGGGTACTGATCTTAGAGAAAGTAAGTTGACGTTAATACTCATTACCTCAAGAAGGGCAGAAGAATCAGTAGCACCAGATAAATTTTGATGCACAAAAATTATGTCAGCCACTTCACGTAGGTTTTCCAGAGATTGTAGGTTAATGAGCCGCAACCGATCTTGATATGGGGGCAAGTTGTAGTTGTCAACCCATGGGAGTCCCCTTAGAGCAAAACGGAGGAATCTACGTTGTATTGCTTCGATTCGTTTGACATGAACATGGTGGTAGTGGGACCATACTTGGCTTGCATATTCAAGTAAAGGCCGTACAAAGGTTGTATAGAGAGATTTTGTTACGTAAGGATCCGAAAACTCCTTAGACCAACGCTTGACAAAACCAAGAGCAGAGTTAGCCCTAGCTACTATGTTGTCATAATGGGATCTGAAATTGAGCTCAGTATCACAAATAACACCTAAATCCCGAATAGTTGTTACTCTTGAGACAAGGTCAACATTGATATAGTAGTCCCGTGGTGGTGGACGGGAGCGTTTGCGAGAGTATGTGATGGCTTGGCATTTTCCGACATTAAGTTCTAAATTATTTTTTTGACACCAAACAAAAAAATTATTCAGGTCGTTCTGAAGAGGTAGAGAATCATTAGAAATTGCTCTAAAGATCTTCATGTCATCCGCGTAGATAGAAAGTTCCGATTGCTCAATCGCAGATTCCACGTCATTGATCGTTAGAATAAAAATAATCGGAGCCGATGACTACCTTGAGGGACTCCTGATCTTGCAATGAAAGGATCTGATACTGAAGATCTAAACAAGACTCGATATTTACGATCTAATAAGTATGATTCTATCCATTTAACAAAACCAGGAGGAAAACCAAGAGCCTTTAATTTGAACGAGATAATTTTGTGTGAGATTTTGTCAAAGGCCTTGCTAAAGTCTGTGGCAATGACATCAACTTCGTTTTTATTTTCTATTGCATTTAAAGTATAAGAAACAAATTCTGTTAAGTTAGTGGTCGTAGATTTACCTTTGACGAACCCGTGCTGTTTGGTGGTATCATGTTAGTTGTAAGCCAGATTGTATATATATATATTAGGGTGGTCCTTAAATTGGACATTGTCTTGGATAGCCCTCATTCGATTCAAAACATTGAAAAACAATTTCCATAATTTTTTCCGATTTTTATTTCACCCCCCTGGTCTCCCTTTTTTCACTTCAAGGTACAAATAATGGAGTAAGGATGATTCTTATAACACGCAAACAAAAAGTCAGAACTTATAGATTAGATGCAGACAAAAAAAATCGTATCGGAGGGGGGTCTATATCCCCCGTTCAGGCGGGAAAGGTAATTTTCTAAAAATTTGACCCAACAACGGGATCACTTACCTACAATGGCATGCTATAGCTTTTTTTAAAGCCATTTAAATAGTTTTTGAAAAAAAAATATTTTCAAATCTTAAAAATAAAAAAAAAAATAATAGTTTTTTTACGTTTGAAAATTATTTTTTTTCAGAAACTATTTACAATAAAACTTGATTTAAGAAAAATATTAGAGACTGGATTCATGGCTTTAAAAAAAGCTATAGCATGCCATTGTAAGTGGTCCCGTTTTTTTTTTTAATATTTTTTTTCTATTTTGGGTCAATTTTTCAGAAAATTACCCCTCCCGCCTGAACGGGGGGAAATAGACCCCCACCCTTACCTTTTTTTTGCGTGCTATAAGAATCACCCTAACTCCATTATTTGTACCTTCAAGTGAAAAAAGGGAGACCAGGGGGGTGGAATAAAAATCTGAAAAAATTACGAAATTTTTTTTTCTCCATTTAGAGTCATTTGATGCCTATCCAAGTTGGAATTAAAAAAAAAACAACAATATAAGGACAACCCTAATATATATATATAAAAGACTTTACCAGAGGTTTGGGAAATAAAAAGCGAAGTTTATAAAAACAATTTTGCAAGCCATACTGCGTGCGTTTTTTTTTCCCGAAAAATGAAAAATAATGATGCTTGACAACATCAGTATCCATGTAAACGCAAAGTTGAGTGAACAGTTATTTTTTCCATCGAGCCATGTTGTCGAGCATGTTAGTCCATGTAAACCCCCCTAATGAGAATGGTGGTTGGACACAATGACGTCACTGCACGCTGGTATGCGTTTTTTTTAATATTTGCACGTGTCGATCATGCACCGTGGTTGTTGGTTGATGGCGAAGGTGTCAAATTTAACGACGACGACGACGACTTGGCACAGAAAATTTTGTGAATATGGTGGCAGCTGTTTTGTTGCACCAATTTTTTCACTTGTGCAACGTGGTGGATGGTATTGGTGGTTGATGCAACTTTGCATCTACAATCACGATGACGATGACGACGACGACGACGATAACGTGGTGGTTGCTGGCAACGTGGTGTTTTTAGTTGCTGCTATCTGATGGCTGATGCAAGAGAATGACGTGTTGGCCGGTGTGGAGTGTATATTAGCGTGTGCCTTTCGACTGCCCAATTGATTAGCATACAATGATTTGTTTGCATTTATTTTATTGCTCGTGCAATGTGGTGGTTGATGGCGATGTGCCTTATGCAAAAATGTATGCCGCCAAGTAGGTACACTGTGATTGGGCAGTGCGCGATAAGGCAATTTAACCAAACTATGCACTGAATTGATTTAAATTATATCAACGAGCTCCTATTACAGCTTTTTCGTGGCGATTTATCGAGTGCTTGTGGCAGACGACGTACCTGGATAGCTCGTATGTTCGTATGTTAAGTTTTACGATATAATATTACGATATAAGTTATAATTTTATTTTAAGTCCTCGAAAATTGGAGATGCCGGATATGGCATAGCGAACCTTAGTATAGCCGATGAGTGCGTGCGGTGAGCGTAAGAATTAAACTTGGTTAAGGGTGTGTTTATTTACTGTGATTGACACAATGGTCATCATCATCATCATCAAGTCCTGTAACCCCGGTTGGGGCATAGGGCGCCAACAAATCGTTTCCATCCTTCTCGGTCTGCAGATAGATATTTTAACTGTGGCCACGTCTTTCTCTGGGAGTCTGCTTCTGCTAGAACTGTTGATTTCCATGTTGTTCTTGGTCTTCCAACCCGCCGTGCACCCTAAGGACTCCATTCAAATGACTGCTTTGCAATTTCATCGTTTGGTTTCCTCAGTGTGTGACCAATCCATTGCGATTTACGCTTTCTTATGTCAACGTCCAGCCGCTCTTGACTTGTCCTGCGCCACAATTCCTCGTTTGATATAATTTTTGGCCAGCGAATTTTTAGAATATGGCGTAGACAACGGTTCACAAAAGCCTGCAATTTGTTCGAGATGGAAGTCGTGACTTTCCAGGTTTCACAAGCATATAACAGCACGGATTTGACATTGGATTCGAAGAATCTCAACTTAGTGCGTAAGGAGATTTGACATGATTTCCAAATTTGGGAGAGAGAACCGAAGGCTGCGCGAGCTTTATTTATTCTACTTTGAACGTCCAGATCAGAACCACCATTTGCTAAAACAATACTTCCAAGGTAGTTAAATTGTTCAACCTCTTCAACTGGCGTCTCCTGTATTAAAATACGCTGATGTGTGGAGCGGCCTGTGAGCATTATTTTTGTCTTTTTGCTATTTATTTTCAGACCACTCGCCTCTCCTTTTACCTTCAGAGCTTGACACATCCCGTTCAGCCCGCTGATGTTATTTGCCAAGAGACATATATCATCGGCATAGTCTAAGTGGCTAAGCCTTTCAAACGGTCTCCATTGAATGCCCTGCCTCTCTGATGTTCCAACGCTGGCCGTCAAGACATCGTCAATCGCCAGTAGAAAGAGAATTGGCGATAGAACATCTCCCTGTCTCACACCCTGCCGCACTTCGAAAGAATCGGATAGCTGCCCATTGTGTAAAACAAAGCATCTTGCGTTGTTATAGGACTCTCTTATAATGGCAACAATTTTTGGGGGAATTCCTCTACCAAGAAGTTGACGGTTGACTCGGTCAAAGGCCTTCTCAAAATCCACAAACATGAGGTAAAGCGGTGATTGAAACTCCGCAGACTGCTCAAGAACGATACGCAGAGTGTTGATATGGTCGACACAAGACCGCCCACTGCGGAAACCAGCTTGATGCCTCTTGAGTGTAGACTCGATTCTAACCTTTATCCGCTCCAGAATGATGGTTGCCATTAATTTTGGAAAAACGGACAAAACTGTAATACCTCGCCAATTGTTGCAATTCTTAAGATCACCTTTCTTTGGCAACTTAACAATTACACCATCCTTCCAGTCGCTGGGATAGATTTCATTTTCCCACACAGCTTGTATCAACGGGTGTAGAATACTAGCCGTTCTGACAGGGTCAGCTTTCAGGAACTCGGCTGGTATACCATCAAGTCCAGCTGCTTTGTTGTTTTTGAGAAGATTTATCGAAGATTGAATTTCCAGTACTGTAGGGGGCTCGATGTCAATACCCCTATATGATCTACGCATCTCGTTAAGCTGGGGCACTTCAGCACTCTGCTCGACAGAATCCTCATTAAGCAAGGCACAAAAGTGCTCCTTCCACCTGCGCAGCTGATCCTCGATTGATACCAAAAGTGTACCATCCACATCCATTAAAGGATGATTGGTGTTGGTTTTCTTCCCGACAACTTCCTTGGATATTTGGTACAATTCCCTCATGTCTCCTCTTCTTGCAGCGTTTTCCGCATTTTCTGCGAGACCGTCTAATCTCACCCTCTTGTCTCGTCTCACACAGCGATAGACCATCTTATGTGCTAAGCGATACTCTCTTCGCAATTCAGCCTTTCGTTGAGCATCTGCTTCGGCATTTATTTGCATCTTCAACGATTTGCGAAGCTCGATTTTATCCCAGGTGTCTTGGGATATCCAAGAGTCTCCAACTCTCGACTGCTTGGGTACAGTTTCGGATCCAGCATCCATAAAAACACTTTTTATATCACCCCACATCTCATCAATTGTTGAATGTTGTATTCCGTTTAATGACGAAGCTCTGTCGTTAAGGTTGGTGACATAGTTACGACATATGTTGGGATCACTTAAAGCATTTGTATTGAACTTCGAATTCCTTGCTGCACCCTGTGATTGACGTTGTACAGCTGCCGTTCGTAGCTTGAGACTCATGAGAACCAAATGATGGTCGCTTCCAATGTCGGCATTTCTTATGCTCCGAACATCGCACATTGACTTCCTCCATCGCTGCTGAATCATGATGTGGTCAATTTGGTTTTCAGTTTGACCATCCGGATGTACCCAGGTGATTTTGTTGACACAATGGTGCAAACACGATTTATGAAATGGTATAAACACACGCAACATACATACAAAATTTACAGAAAGTTAAAGTTAGTTAGAGTAACTAAGTTAATTTTTTCACACACTTTTTTCTTTAACTACACTGGTCAACACAAATTTTGTGCCTGGGCTCTGCATATGATTTTCTAATTCCTTACATATTACTTCATCATCATCATCGTGTCCTGTAACCCCGGCTGGGGCATAGGGCGTCAACAAAACGTCTCCATCCTTCACGGTCTGCTGCAAGGTACTTAAGCTGTGGCCACGTCTTTCTCTGGGATTCTGCTTCCGCTAAGACAGTTGATTTCCATGTTGTTCTTGGTCTTCCAACCCGCCGTGCACCCTGAGTATTCCATTCAAAGGACTGCTTTGCAATTTCATCGTTTGGTTTCCTCAGTGTGTGACCAATCCAACGCCATTTACGCTTTCTTATGTCAACGTCCAGCCGCTCTTGACTTGTCCTGCGCCACAATTCCTCATTTGATATTATTTGTGGCCAGCGAATTTTTAGAATATGGCGTAGACAACGGTTCACAAAAGCCTGCAATTTCTTCGAAATGGTAGACGTGACTTTCCAGGTTTCACAAGCATATAACAGCACGGATTTGACATTGGATTCGAAGAATCTCAACTTAGTGCGTAAGGAGATTTGACTTGATTTCCAGATTGGGGACAGAGTACCGAAGGCAGCACGAGCTTTATTTATTCTACTTTTAACGTCCAGATTCGTACCACCATTTGCAGAGACAATACTGCCAAGGTAGTTGAACTGTTCCACTGCTTCAACTGGCGTCTCCTGTAGAATAATACGCTGCTGTGTGGAGCGGCTTGTGAGCATTATTTTTGTCTTTTTGCTGTTTATTCTTAGACCACTCGACTCTCCCTTCACTTGCAGTGTTTGGCACATCCCGTTCAGCCCATGATGTTATTTGCCAGTAGACATATGTCGTCGGCATAGTCTAAATGACTGAGCCTTTGGAACGGTCTCCATTGAATGCCCTGTCGCTCTGCTGTACCTACACTGGCCGTCAAAACGTCGTCCATCGCCAGCAGGAAGAGAATTGGCGATAGAACGTCCACTTGTCTCACACCCTGTTGCTCTACGAAGGAGTCGGATAGCTTCCCATTGTGCAAAACAAAACACCTTGCGTTGTTGTAGGACTCTTTAATAATGGCAACAATTTTTGGTGGAATTCCTCTACCAAGCAACGATCTCCATATACATTCTCGGTTAACTCGATCAAAGGCCTTCTCAAAATTCACGAACATGAGGTAAAGCGGTGATTGAAACTCCATCGACTGCTCGAGGATGATACCCAGGGTGTTGATATGGTCGACACACGATCGACCAATGCGGAAGCCAGCTTGATGCCTCTTGAGTGTAGACTCGCTTCTATCCTTTATTCGCTCGAGAATGATGGTTGCCATTAGTTTTGGGAAAACGGACAAAACGGTGATACCACGCCAATTGTTGCAATTTTTTAGGTCACCTTTCTTTGGTAACTTAACAATCACACCATCCTTCCAGTCCCTGGGATAGCTTTCGTTTTCCCAGATGCTTTGTATCAACGGATGTAAAATACTAGCCGCTGTTACGGGATCGGCTTTCAGGAATTCAGCTGGTATTCCGTCCAGTCCAGCTGCCTTGTTGTTTTTGAGGAGATTTATAGATGTATGGATTTCCGATTCTGACGGGGGTTCGATGTCAATACCCCTATTGGACTTGCGCATCTCGTTTAGTTGGGGCACTTCAGCACTCTGCTCAACTGAATCCTCATTTAGCAGGGCACAAAAATGGTCCTTCCATCTACGAAGCTGATCATCAATTGATACGAAAAGTGTGCCATCCACATCCATTACAGGATGATTGGTGTTGCTTTTTTTCCCGATAACATCTTTGGCTATTCGGTACAATTCCCGGATATCTCCTCTTCTGGCAGCGATTTCCGCATTCCTTGGATATTTGGTACAATTCCCTCATGTCTCCTCTTCTTGCAGCGTTTTCCGCATTTTCTGCGAGACCGTCTAACCTCATCCTCTTGTCTCGTCTCACACAGCGATAGACCATCTTATGTGCTAAGCGATACTCTCTTCGCAATTCAGCCTTTCGTTGAGCATCTGCTTCGGCATTTATTTGCATCTTCAACGATTTGCGAAGCTCGATTTTATCCCAGGTGTCTTGGGATATCCAAGAGTCTCCAACTCTCGACTGCTTGGGTACAGTTTCGGATCCAGCATCCATAAAAACACTTTTTATATCACCCCACATCTCATCAATTGTTGAATGTTGTATTCCGTTTAATGACGAAGCTCTGTCGTTAAGGTTGGTGACATAGTTACGACATATGTTGGGATCACTTAAAGCATTTGTATTGAACTTCGAATTCCTTGCTGCACCCTGTGATTGACGTTGTACAGCTGCCGTTCGTAGCTTGAGACTCATGAGAACCAAATGATGGTCGCTTCCAATGTCGGCATTTCTTATGCTCCGAACATCGCACATTGACTTCCTCCATCGCTGCTGAATCATGATGTGGTCAATTTGGTTTTCAGTTTGACCATCCGGATGTACCCAGGTGATTTTGTTGACACAATGGTGCAAACACGATTTATGAAATGGTATAAACACACGCAACATACATACAAAATTTACAGAAAGTTAAAGTTAGTTAGAGTAACTAAGTTAATTTTTTCACACACTTTTTTCTTTAATTACACTGGTCAACACAAATTTTGTGCCTGGGCTCTGCATATGATTTTCTAATTCCTTTCATATTACTTCATCATCATCATCGTGTCCTGTAACCCCGGCTGGGGCATAGGGCGTCAACAAAACGTCTCCATCCTTCACGGTCTGCTGCAAGGTACTTAAGCTGTGGCCACGTCTTTCTCTGGGATTCTGCTTCCGCTAAGACAGTTGATTTCCATGTTGTTCTTGGTCTTCCAACCCGCCGTGCACCCTGAGTATTCCATTCAAAGGACTGCTTTGCAATTTCATCGTTTGGTTTCCTCAGTGTGTGACCAATCCAACGCCATTTACGCTTTCTTATGTCGACGTCCAGCCGCTCTTGACTTGTCCTGCGCCACAATTCCTCATTTGATATTATTTGTGGCCAGCGAATTTTTAGAATATGGCGTAGACAACGGTTCACAAAAGCCTGCAATTTCTTCGAAATGGTAGACGTGACTTTCCAGGTTTCACAAGCATATAACAGCACGGATTTGACATTGGATTCGAAGAATCTCAACTTAGATTTGACTTGATTTCCAGATTGGGGACAGAGTACCGAAGGCAGCACGAGCTTTATTCATTCTACTTTTAACGTCCAGATCCGTACCACCGTTTGCAGAAACAATACTGCCAAGGTAGTTGAACTGTTCCACTGCTTCAACTGGCGTCTCCTGTAGAATAATACGCTGCTGTGTGGAGCGGCTTGTGAGCATTATTTTTGTCTTTTTGCTGTTTATTCTTAGACCACTCGACTCTCCCTTCACTTGCAGTGTTTGGCACATCCCGTTCAGCCCATGATGTTATTTGCCAGTAGACATATGTCGTCGGCATAGTCTAAATGACTGAGCCTTTGGAACGGTCTCCATTGAATGCCCTGTCGCTCTGCTGTACCTACACTGGCCGTCAAAACGTCGTCCATCGCCAGCAGGAAGAGAATTGGCGATAGAACGTCCACTTGTCTCACACCCTGTTGCTCTAAAAAGGAGTCGGATAGCTTCCCATTGTGCAAAACAAAACACCTTGCGTTGTTGTAGGACTCTTTAATAATGGCAACAATTTTTGGTGGAATTCCTCTACCAAGCAACGATCTCCATATACATTCTCGGTTAACTCGATCAAAGGCCTTCTCAAAATTCACGAACATGAGGTAAAGCGGTGATTGAAACTCCATCGACTGCTCGAGGATGATACCCAGGGTGTTGATATGGTCGACACACGATCGACCAATGCGGAAGCCAGCTTGATGCCTCTTGAGTGTAGACTCGCTTCTATCCTTTATTCGCTCGAGAATGATGGTTGCCATTAGTTTTGGGAAAACGGACAAAACGGTGATACCACGCCAATTGTTGCAATTTTTTAGGTCACCTTTCTTTGGTAACTTAACAATCACACCATCCTTCCAGTCCCTGGGATAGCTTTCGTTTTCCCAGATGCTTTGTATCAACGGATGTAAAATACTAGCCGCTGTTACGGGATCGGCTTTCAGGAATTCAGCTGGTATTCCGTCCAGTCCAGCTGCCTTGTTGTTTTTGAGGAGATTTATAGATGTATGGATTTCCGATTCTGACGGGGGTTCGATGTCAATACCCCTATTGGACTTGCGCATCTCGTTTAGTTGGGGCACTTCAGCACTCTGCTCAACTGAATCCTCATTTAGCAGGGCACAAAAATGGTCCTTCCATCTACGAAGCTGATCATCAATTGATACGAAAAGTGTGCCATCCACATCCATTACAGGATGATTGGTGTACAATTCCCGGATATCTCCTCTTCTGGCAGCGATTTCCGCATTATCTGCGAGTCCATCTAACATCACCCTCTTGTCACGTCTCACACAGCGATAGACCATCTTATGTGCAATGCGGTACTCTCTTCGCAAGTCAGCCTTTCGTTGAACATCTGCTTCGGCATTTATTTGGATTTTCAACGATTTGCGAAGTTCGATCTTATCCCAGATGTCTTGGGATATCCGAGAGGGTCTACGTCTCGTTCGCTTGGGTACAGTTTCGGATCCAGCCTCCATAAAAACATTTTTAATTTCACCCCACATCTCATCAATTGTTGAATGCTGGATTCCGTTTAATGACGAGGCTCTGTCGTTAAGGGTGGTGACATAGTTTCGACATATGTTGGGGTCATATAAAGCATTAGTAATGAATTTTGAGCTCCTTGCGGCATCCTGCGCTGGTTTTTGTACGGCAGCGGTTCGTAGTTTGAGACTAATCAGAACCAAATGGTGGTCGCTTCCCACATCGGCATTTCTTATACTCCGGACATCACACATAGACTTCCTCCATCGCTGCTGAATCATGATATGATCAATTTGGTTTTCGGTTTGACCATCCGGATGCACCCAGGTAATTTTGTTGCACGTCTTATGCTTAAATACAGTCCCACCTATCACAAGACGATTGGCGTTACAAAAGTCGACAAGCAAGTCACCATTTTCATTCCGTGATCCCAAGCCATTTCTTCCCATCACGCGTTCCAGTCCGTAATTGTCTGAACCGACTTGGGCATTAAGGTCTCCCATAACGACTATGATGTCGGCTCTCGGAACACTACTGTAAACCGAGCTAAGATGAGTGTAGAACGCGGTTTTGTCTTCCTCGGTCGCTTCATTTGTGGGGGCGTAGCACTGAATAATTGTGACGTTACGAATTTTTGAACGAAACCTTGCTGTGTTTAATCTCGCAGATATGGGCGCCAACATAATTCCGACACCATGCAGTCTTTGGCCACCCTCTCTTTCATCTTCCCCGGAATACAGCATTCTCGTCTGTCCAGTGTCTGATCTGTATTCAGCTCTTCCTCTCCACTTAATTTCGCTTATGCCCAGGATACTGATCTTTAGGCGAAGCATTTCACGCTCAACTTGCTCGTATCTACCATCGCTGTTCAAGGATCGAACGTTCCACGCTCCGATTTTCTAACGTATGCGGTAGCCAAAAGTAACATTTGCGCTTCTTGAAAGATTTCTTCTATTTGTCAACGATTCATTCATTATTACATATTACTTATTAAATAAAAAATAGTTCTGTTTGAAAAAGTTTGCTTTTGTAGTCAGGAGCACATTATTTGAAAATTCATGAAAATGTGCTATGTTAGAATCAATTATAATAAATATTTTAGAATATAAGACTTAGATACACCAAAACGCTAGAGCGTGTAGGCTGGTTCAAAAAAAAAATATATGAGAGGGAGTGTCTTTGTTCCCCTGTTTAGGCAGGAGGGGTAATTTTCTTTAAAAAGTTACTTAAACTAGAAAAAAAAATATTAAAAACAACGGCAAGTTAGGGCTCTATTTTTAAATTAATTTTTTAAATTAAGTCATTTCCATTAACGGTTTTTTTTTAAATTAATTTTCAAACTCTGAATTAAAAAAAAAATATTATTATTATTTTTGATATTAAAATTTTCTACCTTTTACGTGAAAAAAGTTATTTTTTTTGTTTTCAATATACAATGCTCTTACTAATTTTAAGTGGAAGTTTCAGAACTAGATGGGTGTATGTATTTTAAAATTAAATTAAATTAAAAATAACAAAAACTTCTTTTTTCTTCATTTGTTTGTTTAATGTTTGGTACCAAACACAAAATACGGTAATTTTTATCAACAAAAACACTGATTTTGGAATGTGCTATTCTAAAATTAAACCTTTAGAGCAATTTCCCATCATTGTTTAATTTTATTGACCTTGGTAATGACGATTACTCTCGAGGTCCATAAAGTCCTAGTTAAAACCTTTTTCTTTTTCTTCTGAGTATGCTCCCAATGAATTTATAAATTTTGTTTGTAAATGACCGTGTAGAATATTTAACCTCAGAGACATCCTGCATATTAACATATTTTCAAAAATTATAATAATGTGAGTTTTGATAAAATAACCCCATATATAGTAAAATGCATTAGCATCACTTTTAAACATTCTTAATAATATTCTAACGTCCTTAAATTTCAAAATGTGTGTTGTTTGTTTGTTCCCCTTCCCTCTCCTCATTTAAAGAAAATATTAAAAACATTTATTATTTCTATGAAAACTATGGTAACTGTATTTTGACTACCAACTCTACAAAAAAAAACTTTAGGGGGGATGTGGGTATTTTTCCATCATTTTGGAGCATAATAAATTAAAAAATCATGAAATAAACCCAGGCACAAAAATAATTTTTTATTTTGTTGAGTTGTGTTATTTATTAAAAAATGTTAGGAAAAGGAAAATTTTTTGATCATGATCATGTACATAGCTTATTAAATTGTTTACAATGGTCCAAGTCCTTTAACCAACGGGAACTGAAAGATCTACAATTTAGCATCGGTGCGCCCACGCTTACTCTTTTCCGCACCACCCAAGGGATGAAGTATGAGGCGCGTTTTTTTTTAATCTTTTGGTATCCCCTATAGGCCTAATTCACTTCAAAGGTCAATTAAATCGGTCTTGTTCTCAATCTTTTTTTGCGTGAGGGCATTTCGGTTTCCCTTTCTTCATTTTCACATTGAAAGTTTGGTCTCTGCACTGCTTCATTTTCGTTAGGAAAAGCTATGGTCGTGAGCTCAAGGTCTTAGTTTTCCTCGTCTTCGCAATCATCTGCAATATCAACTACGTTGCAGCAGGTTTTCCCGCAGCAGATCTTGCAGACGGCTGAAAATTTCAGTCCGGCTTTTCGACACCCGCAGGCTGCACCGCATTCTAGGTGGGATCGTCGGTCCTGAAGCCAACACCGGCTCCAATCCTCTTGGACTTCGTTTCCAGCCCCACCCCTCTGGGTCTAAAGTATTTCCCAGCCAAGCTTGAACTTGATAGAATGTCCGGAATGAGTGTTGTTCTGCTGCTGATTCTATATGTGGCAAAGAACCAAGATCGGACTTGATTTTAACACTCGCGCCAGACAAATTTCACGGTTATAAAAATAAAAACAATTTGATTTGGTTTTCCAAGAGTATAAGCCTCTTTATTCATTGATTGTAACTTAAAGACTAAAATATTACATTAAATGGTCAAACGACTTCGAATCTATGTTAAATAAAAAGGTTGCTGAATTGCCAGAAAAAGATTCAGGTTAAATGAAATTATATCAAGAATATTTCCTGATATTATTCTTACTCAATGTTGAATTGCCAGGAAGCAATTCAGGCTAAAATGAAAATAAATATTATTCAACCATTAAATGTAGGTTGAATAATGTGTTATTATTGTTATTATTTACATATATATATGTGACCCGCATATGAGAAAAGTTTGATGCCTTCTCCATACAGTGCAGTGAATACATTTTTCCCCACAGACGCGATATCACGTTGACTGGCTTCTTCGGATTTAAAAATCTTCACGGTTTTCAAAAGGTTTGGAGGTTTTTTCAGCGAAGAGATTAGCTTACTTTTTCCAGATTTGAAAATGGCAGAGTTTGTGTCACAGCCTGTGAAGGCATGGAGAAAAAGAATATGTTCGGAAAGAGTTTTGTGCAGGAAACTTTTTGAAGAATACAGGACAGTTTTCGTAGATCCTCGACTCCTGTTTCAGATTTTATTTTCCAACGGGATTAAGTCGATCCTTCAAACACCCCACACGTACTTACACATATTGGTTGCATATTGTTGGTGGCAACACCAATATTAATACAATTCCTCTGCTGTCCTTTCGTGAAGTGTGTAAAGCGTATAACAAAAGCTAATATGAAAAGCAAGTGCACTACATAATAAAAAGCAGAAATGAAAGAGACGCGTGATATTGCGATGTATTTAGTATCTACTCTACTCTTTGGGTGGTGCAGAAAAGAGTTAACGTGGGCGCACAGATGCGACGATGTTAATTTGTAAATCTTTCAATTCCCACTGGTAAAAGGACTTTTTTAAGCTACAAGGCTAAGATCAAAAATGTAACCTTCTCTTAACTTTTTTGCATACCATGCATACACAGAGGCCGAGATATTCACAAACAAAAAAGAAAGAGTTGTTATGCGTCAGTAAACTGACACGTCATTTTTAATTCATGAATAACTTGGCTCCCGTTTATCGTAATGGACTATTGTTTTTTTTTAATTTAGAGAAGAATTATAGGACTATCAAAACAAAAAAATGAAACTAAAAAAAAGTTGCGTTAAATACCGTTTTTTTCTCAATAGTTATGAAAAAAGGTATTACAATCAAGACAAAAAAAAAACTTTTAATCATCTGAAACTTTTTGTCTATTTGTTTAAACAAATTAAATTTAACGCACGTTGATAGAAAGTATTATTATACACAATAAATAAAACTTTTTGACCTACCTATGTTCATTAATTTACTACTCAGCTTTCGATAGTCCTAGAGGGCTGTTTTTTTTCAATTGTAGGTTATCTCAAGTTCTTAAAAAATAAAAAATAAAAATTCCATCATAAGACCATCATAAGTCACCGACTAGCTTGCGAACTGATCACATCGTTCCCCATCTGTCGTGTGCCTTCTATTTTTTTGTTGCAACTGCGCAAACCGGTATCCCCCGTTATACCACTCATCTCTTATCATTATTTTTTTTGTTTTTTTTTTTTTTGTTAATTTTCGTATCTCTTTTCGCTCTAAGTGCTTTTCTAATTAAAATGGCCCAAGGGCCTAACAGGCCTGACGGGTGTCGCTTCAGGTTGCTTGACCCTGATTTAGACACACGGCCGACCAAAAAGTTTAAAACTAATCAAATCCCTCTTGATAAAAACTTCCCAGATCTCCCACTCATATCAAATAAAAATAACCCTAAATTTGTTGTGATGATTTCTACAATCAAAGATAAACCTTTATCATCCCTAAGCCCTTTCCTTTAAAAAAAAAACAATAGACAATATTAGCACAGAATATGAAAAAATTTCTCTGCTTCGTGATAATAGCCTGCTAATCATGGCAAAATCCCAAACAAGTGCCGATAAGTTCCTAAAGGTAAAAAACCTAGCCAACGTGTGCTCAGTGGAAGTAAAACTCCACGACCGCCTTAATTCCTCCAAAGGCATCGCATATGCGCCATGTCTTATTAATGTCACAAAATCAGAAATTGTCCATGAAATGCAAAATCAAGGTGTCACAGATGTCTACAAGTATACTAAAAATGACGAAAACGGTAAGTCTAAGCCTTCTGGACTAATGTTATTCACATTGAATCTATTTAATCCTCCTAAATCAATTGAAATTGGTTTCTATAATGCCCGTGTTACGGAATACGTTCCAAATCCCATGCGGTGCAAAAATTGCCAATTGTTAGGCCATACGACGAAACGATGTAATGGCATCACTAAGTGCGACACATGTAGCCTCCCACCACACTCCCCAGATGTATGCACCCGTACCATGTGTGCAAATTGTTCTATTGATAACCCATCTTCGTCAAAAACCTGCCCAGAATACAGACAAGCTAAAGAAATCTTATCAATTAAGACTAGCAATAAATGCACTATGGGTGAAGCTAAACGCATGTATAGGGAACGAAATCCCATCCAAATCTCTACGTCATCAAATACATTCGCTCAAAAACTTAAACAAAATGTCCCAAATCAAAAAACTGCTCGAGTACAAGAAACATCACAAAAAAATCTCTTCACAAAATGCACTCAAATTAAAACAAAACACAGACTCAATCTCAAACCAGAACAACTCTGAAAACATCACAGATCTCTCCTCTCTTCCTCTTTCATCACCATCTTATTCTAGCGCCATATCAGAAAGCTCTTCTGCAAAAACAATTTCTACAATCACAACCACACCTTCCAGTAATTTCTCTGCAGCACATTTATCAAAAGCACAATCTCTCTTAAATTTAAAAAAAATGACCGCACCATTACACTCTCTTCAAATTCTAACATAAACAATAATATTTCTAACACCTCCCAACCCACCACTACCTTACCTAAACAATTATTCCATCCAAACGATAACACCAACCAAACAGAAATAACAACACTAAGCGATGATGATGATGACGTATAAAAATAAACCTTGTAACCAGTGCCGAGATTCAGCTAATTCGAAGCGGCAGGGAGTGAGTGAGATGAGTCACTTTTCGTTGAAAATCGATTCAGTTAGCAAAAGGGAGTTAGTCCAGTCATTAGGTCATTTGACCTTGCGCGCAGAGGCACTGTCTGATTTTTTTTCATGGATCGATAGAGGCTCATTTAAAAAGCTTAAATCCAAATTTGCACCACCTGACAACTTTTTTTTACCAAAGTTATTGCTAAAAATGTGTTTTTTGCCATTTTTTCGTCTTTTGTGCATATCTCGGCTGCAGTATGTCGCACAGAAAAAAATAAAACATGGATTTATTTATAATAAGATAAGCTATAAGATTATAAACAAATTAATTTGTTTAAACAAATTCAAAAAAAGTTATAGTCAGTTAAAGTAAGTTTTCATTGTTTGAAAATCACTCTTTCGTGATTATTAAGAAAAAAGCTCAATTAACGATGAGGTTTTTATTTTTTACTTTTAAAGTCTTTGTAATTACCTACAACATAAAAGAAAATTCAGCCCTTAACTACTAACACAAGCCGAGAAATAAATTTATGAACATAGGTTAGGTAAGTCAGCGCACCCACGCAATTTTATTTTTTAGGTTTTATTTTATATCTCAGCCCCAGTACATCGCAAAGCTAAAATTAAAAAAATTTATTGTTTATAATAATTGTTTCTATCAACTTGCGTTAGATTCAATTTGTTTAAACAAATAGAAAAAAAGTTGCAGTTCATTAAAAGGTTTTTTGTCTTGATTTTATACCTTTTTCATAGCTATTGAGAAAAAAACTGTATTTAACGGTACTTTTTTTAAGGTTTACCTTTTTTTTTGTAGTCCTATATAAATTTTCTATGAATTAAAAAAAAAATTAGTCCATTACGACAAACAGGAGCCAAGTTATTCATGAATTAAAAATGACGCGTCAGTTTACTAACGCATAACAATATCCTTTCTTTTTTTTGTGAATATCTCGACCTCTGTGTATGCATGGTATGGAATGAAACTGTATTATTTTTAATAATATTCATTATGGACTTAAAGGAATTTTATTTTCTCTAAGCAGATATCTACATACCTACAAAAGTTAAAGTTTGTAGTAACTAAGTTAATTTTTTCTTATTCCGCCCACGCTAACTCTTTTCCGCACCACCCCAAGAGGTAGAGTAGTATGAGGCGCGTTGTTTTAATCTTGTGGTATCCCCTGTAGGCCTTATCCACTGCAAAGATCAATTAAATTGGTCTTATTCTCAACCGTTTTGAGCGTGAGAGCATTTTGTATTATAAGGATGTCTGCATCTTCTAAGGCCTGGGAGACTAAAAAGCCACGATTTTGAAGATATTTTTTAAGAAGAACGATAAAGGTATACAGTATTCCCCGTCTAATTGCACCTCGCTTATTTGATTTTCCCACGTAATTGATCTCAAAAAAACCATAGCTAAGAAACTAAAAACATGTTAATGTTTCGGTCAATTGAACTGCCCGGTTAATTGATCAAAAAATTAGATAAAATGGTCCGTGCAATCAAGCGGGGAGTACTCTATCTTCTATCTACAAAAAATTGAGCCTTGTATGATTCATGAAAGTCAAGCAATCCATAAAAGAACATACATACATACATAGGTGAATCGGTGCACATACACAAACACTTTTCCTCAGCCTACAGCATTTGTACATGTCGCTGCTTTTCATAATTAGCTTTGATTACAGAGATTTCGTTTCATAAACTGCATAGACATGTCAGCATGTCAAAATTTGCTGAAAGAAGCCGACGATCTGCAGTTCAACAAGCAGCTGATTTCATCTTTGACGAAAATACAATTTTTCGAGCATTGAAGAAAGAAACGTTTTTGGCCAACGAAAAAAATAAAAACGATTAATCGTTCTGCTTAAAAATATCTTCAAAATCCTGGTTTTTCAGTTTCCCAGGCCTCAGAAGATACAGAGATCCTTATTGTACAAACAGCCATTTCTATGTGTTCTGAATTTGACTCGGTATTTATCGTGGGAGAAGATATTGATTTACTGGTGATTTTGTCGGGATACGGGGAAAATGATACAAACGTTTTCTTCAAAAAACCTGGTCGAGGATCTACGAAAATAGTCTTGTATTCGTCAAAAAGTTTCCTGCACAAAACTTTTTCTGAACATATTCTTTTTCTCCATGCCTTCACAGGCTGTGACACAACCTCTGCCATTTTCAAATCTGGAAAAGGTAAGCTAATCTCCTCGCTAAAGAAAGTTCCAAACCTTTCGAAAATAGTGAAGATTTTTAAATCCGAAGAAGCCAGTCAAAGAGATATCGCGTCTGTGGAGAAAAATGTATTCACTGCACTATGCCTCCTCCATGGCAGTAAGGAAACATCGCTGGACCACTTGAGATTCAATTTTTTCTCACGCGCGAGTGTTAAAATCAAGTCCGATCCTGCTTCTTTGCCGCCTACAGAATCAGCAGCAAAACAACACTCATTCCGGACATTCCATCAAGTAGGTACAAGCTTGGTTGGGAAATAACTTTAGACCCAGAGGGGTGGGGCTGGAAACGAAGTTCAAGAGGATTGGAGCCGGTGTTGGCTTCAGGGCCAACGATCCCACCCACACTCATCGACATGATTTCCTGCACGTGTACGAAACAATGCGGTACAGCCTGCGGGTGTCGAAAAGTCGGACTGAAGTGTTCAGCCGCCTGCAAGATCTGCTGCGGGAAAAGCTACTACAAAGTATTGCCGATGACTCCGAAGACGAGGAAAACTACGACCTTGAGCTCACGACAACAGCTTTTTCTAACGAAAATGAAACAGAGTAGAGACCAAACCTTGAATGTCATAACACTAATGAAGAGAGTGAAAACGAAATCCCCTCACGCCCAAAACGGTTGAGAATAAGACCAATTTAATTGATCTTTGCAGTGGATTAGGCCCAGGGATACCACAAGATTAAACAAAACGTGCCTCATTCTCCTCCCCCCTGGGTGGTGCGGAAAAGAGTAAGCGTGGGTGGAATAAGAAAAAATTAACTTAGTTACTACTAACTTTGACGTTTGTAGGTATGTAGATATCTGCTTAGAGAAAATAAAATTCCTTTAAGTCCATAATGAATATTATTAAAAATAATACAGTTTCATTCCATACCATGCATACACAGAGGTCGAGATATTCACAAAAAAAAAAAAGAATGTTGCTGTGCGTTAGTAAACTGACGCGTCATTTTTAATTCATGAATAACTTGGCCCCTGTTTGTCGTAATGGACTAATTTTTTTTTTTAATTCATAGAAAATTTATAGGACTACAAAAAAAAGGTAAACCTGAAAAAAAGTACCGTTAAATGCAGTTTTTTCTCAATAGTTATGAAAAAGGTATAAAATCAAGACAAAAAAAACCTTTTAATGAACTGCAACTTTTTTTCTATTTGTTTAAACAAATTGAATCTAACGCAAGTTGATAGAAACAATTATTATAAACACTACAATTTTTTAATTTTAACTTTGCGATGTACTGGGGCTGAGATATAAAATAAAACCTAAAAAATAAAATTGCGTGGGTGCGCTGACTTACCTATGTTCATAAATTTATTTCTCGGCTTGTGTTAGTAGTTAAGGGCTGAATTTTCTTTTATGTTGTAGGTAATTACAAAGACTTTAAAAGTAAAAAGTAAAAACCTCATCGTTAAATGAGCTTTTTTCTTAATAATCATGAAAGAGTGATTTTCAAACAATGAAAACTTACTTTAACTAACTATAACTTTTTTTGTATTTGTTTAAACAAATTAATTTGTTTATAATCTTATAGCTAATCTTATTATAAATAAATCCATGTTTTATTTTTCTCTGTGCGACATACTGCAGCCGAGATATTTACAAAAGACGAAAAAATGGCAAAAAACACATTTTTAACAAAAACTTTGGTAAAAAAAGTTGTCAGGTGGTGCAAATTTGGATTTAAGCTTTTTAAATGAGCCTCTATCGATCCATGAAAAAAAATCAGACAGTGCCTCTGCGCGCAAGGTCAGGCCCTTTTTCACGACGTGATGACTGGACTAAGTGAGTGAGCGAGTGAAATGAAATGTCAGATTACTCGCCAGATATTTCCGCAGTGACTTGGTGTATGTGTTAGTAAATTTCCAGTTTTGGATAGGTATGTGTGCTTATCACAAGAATTCCTATTCATGGATAGGAAACGAAATAAAAAACAACAACGTAGATAAAAACAACTACCCTTTTATTGATTCTTAATTTTATTTTATTATCATAAATGCACATATATATATTAAATAAATTTATATTCTATTCACTTTCGACACTTTTAAACTTTTTATTTCTTAAGGGTGAAACTCACATTAAACTTTAATTATGACTAAAAAAAATAATTGAAACAAAAGATACTCCAAACTCCATTATTAAAGATCCCAATGTTTACATTGTAGTATTTGTTGTTTCATTTCGTTTTGCGTAACGAGTGTGACAAGTAGGTAGAATTTAGCTCTTTTATATTTATTCTTTGTCTCATGTTCGAAACTAATTTCGAACTTACTCATTTCACTAAATAGCTGAATCACTTTTGCGAGTGAAGTGAGATGATTCGGCGAGTAAGGCGAGTCATCTCATCTGACTCGCTGAAATAGCTGAATCTCGGCACAGAACTCAGACTCTGCGACTCAGAGGTTGAATCATTTGAGCTCCACAGGGAGCTCTAATGATTCAGCTTCTGGTTCGCAGAGTCAATATCTTAACAACCCGAATCAACAAAACCCTGTATATTTACAACAAACTCAATCCCCTCCAACAACAAATCCAAGCACAAGTAAACACCCTTTTCCTGCTTCACGCAGAAAAAGTTTGTGTTTCCGAAATAAAACTTATAATATGACGTTAAATATACTACAATGGAACATGAAAGGTCTTTTAAAAAACTTTGATGATCTAAGTTTATTAATTATGGACCAAAATCCTAGCATAATATCATTACAAGAGACTCATTGTCCTTTTAATACCACATCAATCATTCCTAAAAATTATGTAGGTTATTTCAAAAATCTTCCCAGTAACACAACAGCTAAGCAAGGTATATGTTTACTGATCAAGAATAATATCCCACATAAAATTCGACCCATCAACTCAGAAATTTTAAGTCTGGCAGTCGAAATACAATTCCAATCCAAAATAACTTACGTTGGCTTATACATACACCCAAACCAAACATTTTCTAAAAATGATCTTGACAATATCATCAGTCAAACAGAATCTCCAGTGATTCTTGGTGGCGACATAAATGCGTGGAATACGCTTTGAGGCTCACCAGTCACAAATAAAAGAGGTGAAATTTTTGAAGAATTTCTACTTAATGGATATCTTATACTTTTAAATGACGGCTCTCCAACACACCTATCAACACATAACTCACTAACTCACATCGATATAACCTGTTGTTCACCCGAACTATTTCCTATGACTACCTGGAAAACTCTTGATGATCTACACAATAGCGATCATTTTCCCATCATTTCAATTTTTAACCCCGGAATTACAATTTCAAAAACAACCCCAATCGCTAAATTTAAAACTGATTTTTCAAACTGGACAACTTTCAGAAAAGTGGTTACAGAATACTTATCCGACAAACCACCAACGACAAATACCAACAAGGAAGCTGCATTAATTCAAAAAGCAGTGAGAACCGCTGCGAATGTATCGATTCCCCAAACAACATCCGTAAGTAAACCTCAGACCAAACGCATTGTGCCATGGTGGAACCCAACTCTCTCGATACTACGCAAAGAAAAAATGAGAGCATTGAAAGAATTTCAAAAATCACTCACTCAATCCAATTTAATTCTATATAAAAAAGCAAATGCAAAATTTAGGCGTGAACTAAAACAAAGCAAAGCAAAAAGTTTCGCAGAATTTACTTCTAGCATTAATCCCAAATCCACTACCACAAAAGTTTGGCAAAACATCCGACGACTTACTGGCAATTCCAACTCCCTTACATTATCTTGTATCAAAGAAAATAATACGGTTTTAACAGATCCAGCTCAAATATGTAATTTATTTTCCCAAACATGGTCTGAAAAGACACACATTTTGCCACGATCTTTAGAACCAAAAAAGATGAATTTATTAATGGTCCTCCCTACACACCTAGTAAAAATATCCTCGCTCAGCGTATAGAAGAACCTATCTCCTTAGTTGAATTCGAAGCATGTTTGAGCAAAACTACGGGTAAGACACCTGGTAGAGATAGGGTTTGTTACCCAATGCTTAAAAACTTACCTTTTGATGTAAAACGTAGACTTGTCACATTATACAACAACATTCTCGAAACCGCAGTAATTCCACAAAGCTGGAAAACTGCGACGCTACTGCCCATACCTGAACCTAACATGGACAAATGTTTGGTAGATGGTTATCGCCCAATATCCCTTTTATCTTGCTCTTCTAAAGTCTTAGAAAAAATCGTTGCAAAACGTCTGATGTGGCTCATCGAAACAAAAAAATTAATATCCCTTAACCAAGTTTCATTTAAAACAAATAGAGGATGCGTTGATGCACATCTTCACTTAGATTATTATATCTCTAAGGCGATATCCTCCAAAAACCATGTGTCAGTGCTTTCTCTTGACTTTGAAAAAGCCTTTGACCGGATTTGTTTGCATATAGTGCTCAACAAGCTTAAGACATGGGACGTTGGAAAAAGAATCTTTAGCTATGTCAGATCATTTTTAACAAATAGAAAATTCTTTACGAGAGCTAAGGATTCTTTTTCCAATGCATACTCATTGGACAATGGAATCCCCCAAGGATCTCCATTATCAGTTGTTTTATTTATAATTGCTTTTGATGATATTTCAACTATATTAAATAATTATAAACTTTTAGACAGCTGTTTTTATGCAGACTACATTTATATTTTAAGCAAAATTAATGATTTACCTGATTGCCCTGAACTTAGTTTAAGTATAAATAATGTACCAATCGAAAATGTAAAAACGCTAAGTATACTAGGATTAGTGTTTAGTAATAAATTTAATTGGAAAGATCACTGTTTAAGTTTAAAAAATTCCCTAGCTGCGAGAGTCAATATTATTAAATATCTAGCCAGTAAAAAAAGTCATGTTCATATTAATACCCTATCATATGCTACTAAAATGTTAGTCCTAAGTAAAATCGACTATGGTTTATATATTTATGGCAAATCTCCTAAGACCACTCTCAAAATTATACAGCCAACTTACCACCAGGCAGCGAGGAGGAGCATCAACGCCTTCCCAACTACACCCATAAAAAATATACTTGCAGAACCAGGCCTTCCAACAATCGAAGAACGTTACGAGGAAATAATATCAAAGTTAATTGCGAAGCTGATTTTTTCAAAAAACTCAGTTATTGATAAGGACATTCACCAATCCATTGGATACAAACGTAAAAAACGAGTCCCATCCACAAAAGCAAAATCCTTGAGAAAGCGCAAGAAATGGAGCTTCCTATAAAAAAACCACAAAACTATGCCTTATCGTACCCACCATGGCATATAAAACCTGAATCTGTTTTGTTGACTTTGGCTCACTATAGAAAAACAAATACCAACAGCGCGCTGTACTGTTCTTTATTTTCGGATATCTTCTCAGAACTTAAAAATAAAGGTTGGAGATTCATGTTTACGGATGGATCCAAATCACAAGACAATACATCGTTTGCTGTTACTTTAGAAGATGGTTATATTCTAAGTATTGGTACTCTCCCGGAATTCACATCAATTTTCTCGGCAGAAGCATTTGCAATTCTACAAGCGACTAAGGCAACTATGGACAACAGTGGTAAATTTGTTATATGCTTCGATAGCATGTCGGTTTTAAAAGCAATTAACAACCCAAACAACAATACTGACCTAGTGTCTGCAATAAGAAACAAGATCGCTATGATGCCAAATAAAATTAAACTTATGTGGACACCCGGACACGTAAATATTCGTGGTAATGAGGAAGCTGATAAGGCCGCAAACTCAGCTAAAGACGCACCAGTATACCAATTCAATATATTTATAAAACAAGACCTGCTCACATGTATCCGTAAAAACTTAATAACCAAGGAAAAAACTGAATGGAGCCTCTATCACCATCATTATAAAAAAGTAAACGAACAAAAAACACGACCAAGATACCCTACAAATCAATCTAAACATAAAATCGCAAACTTTGTACGTCTAAGACTCGGTCACACCTCTACAACTCACCAACACCTGCTTACCAAAAACAACCCGCCTATATGCACCACCTGTAATACAACTTTAAATATCTCACATCTCTTAGAAAATTGCCAAGCTTCAAAACCTGTTATAGATTCCATTTTTCAAAACATACCAATTTATGATGTATTAAAAAATCCTACCTTTACAAATATTGAAAATATAAATAAATTTATTGAAACCCTTAAATTGAATTTATAAATATTTTAGAAAATAAGAGCCAATAGTCTCCGCAGCTAGGCTCTTTATGCTTTGTATTACCCTGTAATTTAAATTACATGTTAATAAATAATAATAATAATAATAATTGATTTTCAAACTACAAACATTTATTTAAACTTACTATAACTTTTTTTTATTTGTTTAAACAAATAATTTTTTAATAATATAATAGCTTATATTATTGTGAATAAAAGCATATATTACTTTTTTCTGTCCGAGATACTGGAGCCGAGATATTCACAAAAGACCAAAAAATGGCAAAAAACACATTTTTACCAATAACTTTGGCAAACAAAATTGTAAGGTGGTGCAAATTTGGTTTTAAGCCTTTCAAATAAGCCCCTTTACTTACTTAAGGTGGCGCTACAGTCCGGAAGGACCAGGGCTTCAACCAACAAGCTTCTTCCAGCCGGCCCGGTTTCTAGCTAGCTGTCTCCAGTTTCGCACGCCAAGTTGGTTGAGGTCCTCTTCCACTTGCGTGCGCCACCTTTTACGCTGTCCACCTCTACTGCGCTGTCCCACGGGGTTGGATTCAAAGACTTTCCGGGCCGGAGCATTGGTGTCCATTCGCTATAGGTGACCCAGCCATCTCAGTCGTTGGCTACTTTTGTGGCTAGGTCGGTGTCGCTGTACAGCCCGTACAGTTCGTTGTTGTATCTTCTTTTACATTCCCCACCTATGCAGATGGGACCAAAAATCACCCGGAGAATTTTCCTCTCAAAACAGCCTAACGCGTTCTCATCCACCGTTAGCAGTGTCCATGCCTCTGCACCATACATCAGGACCGGGATGGTAAGCGTCTTATACAGGGACAGTTTAGTTGCTCGAGAGAGGGCTTTGCTTCTCATTTGCCTTCTAAGCCCATAGAAACAGCGATTGGCAAGAGTAATTCTTCGTTTGATCTCAGTACTGGTATCGTTCGCTGAGTTTATAGCGGATCCTAGGTAGACAAAGTCTCTGACCACCTCAAAATTATAGCTGTCTATAGTGACGTTCTGTCCGAGACGTCGGTGTTGGGTTTCCTTTCTTGTTGACAGCATATATTTTGTTTTGCTTTCACTCACCGTTAGACCCATCTTCATGGCTTCCTTCTCAATGCTCATAAAAGCACCACTGACATCACGCTTTGTTCGTCCGATTATGTCAATGTCGTCAGCGTAAGCGAGTAATTGGACGGACTTTTGAAAGATTGTGCCTCTAGTGTTGACGTGAGAGTTTTGCACTATTCTTCAAGAACGATGTTGAAGAAGTCACATGTGTCGGTGAGGTCTTTGTCGACCTTGATGGAGCAGCGTGCATTCTCTATCGTCATCCTGCACAAGCGGACGAGTTTGGCAGAGATGCCAAAACTAGACATTGCTCTATAAAGCTCGTCTCTATAGATGATGTCGTACGAGTTAAATCATAATACCGTCTTTCTTGGTGTCCAAAATCAAACTCATTCTTTATTAATTTTTATATTCCTATCTTAGCTTATTAACAATGTTTTAGCATTATGCTTACTCAGTAGAGTAGCGGAAATGCAAAGTAAAGTTAAATTAAATATAAGTAATTTGATTCATTACCATGACAATGGCAATGGTTTAAATATTGTTTAAGAATGAGACTCTTCATTCAAGGTTGGAAGGTCATTGTCCGTAACTTCCGTAACTCCTCCACCCTTTAAATCAGAAGTCTCCGGCTTCAAATTATTTACAATTTTGATTGTTTGTTTTTTTGTCTTTAGTAATATAAAAATGATTACACCAATTATACTTAATATTAAAATTAGAGCCAAACTTATATTCGAACCATACATTATTTTCTTATGATATTTTAATATTCTTATTTCATCTAAGTTTTTTTCATTTTCTATTATTTTATTAAAATTAATAGGTGTTACAAATACTTCATTATTTTTATCAGATGGATAAAAATATTTGTCTGGAATTATTATTTCCTTGTTTGTAAATTTATTTTGTTAATTTGTATACTACAGTTATTATAGTTAATCAAATAGTTTCCATTTAATGTTATTGTTCTTTTATCACAGTTTTGAAAAATTAATTCTTTAAACATGTTTTTGAGCAACAAAGTTTTTCCATCAATTTCTTCGATACTTGTCACATTATTATATATTAAATGGCATGAATTAGAAAAATACAGTTCTTACTCTTCTTAAGGTTCTTAAACATCGATTTTTCTTCGTATTTATAAGCATTATCATTAATTTCGATTATTAGTTCCTCTTCCTCATCAATCATAAAATAATTTGAGTTAGGGATTGGTTTTATAAATTTGAGTTCAGTTGATATATAATTAACAGGTATTTTAATGGCAATTAAGAGATATTGATTTTTATATTCCATAACTCCAGCTTTTAAAAGTTGAATTGTATGAAAGTCTATATTATAACAGCCCTATCAATAAAAATTGCTCAGATATATTTTAATTCACAAATTAACTAAAGCGTCAATCAGAAGTTAGTTCACGAATTAAAATTTCATATCAATAAAAATATAAACTGCTAATCCACGTTAAGTTCAAAAACTTAACGAAAATCTACTACAATCAACAAGAACTCTGCTCTTTCCAAAGACTATTTATGGAACTGCACATACACTATCTCACTAAATGTGAACTTTCGCACATACACTCTCTCATTTGAGGCTGTAGATAGCATGTATGTCACAAGCATCGTTTCCTTTTATCTCTAGTTTTTGGCAACAATGACAGAAGTATTTTTAACTTAATTACTCGTTTAATGTACCTACCTTGGTGAGTTAGTTTAATGCCATGAATTTTTATTTATTGATATGATTTGACACTTAACCCACTGATCAAAGATAATTTGTGTTTCATTTGCGTTTATGAATACCGGTGTAAGTTTCTAATTCTTCTAATGTTAACATACTTGGATGAATAATATTATTCTTTGCAGCCATTATGTTATCGAGAATTTTATTTATTTTATTTTCCAAATATCTAAGCATAGTTGACTGCTCCAAAACTAAAATTTTATAATTTAAATTACGAATAAATTCATTTGTTGTGTTTAATGATTCTAATATTTTAGTCCTATCGTTTTCTATTATAAGTTTTAGATCAGACAAAGATTTATTATAATGTTCATTTATTTGTATTTGTTTGTTTAGGTTAGTAATAGATGCATGGTTATTTTCATCAGTAATTCTTAGGTGTTCAAGAATTTCTTCACGATCAGAATCGTCCATTGTACCAAATAACCAATTTTGAACTCTACCAACAGCATTTATCAAACCTCTCTTCTGTCTGCTTGATCTACTAATTGTTCGTATCTTACTTTTAATTAAATTGACTTCAGGATACAAAGTTTCCTTATCTTTTATATTCAGGAGATTAATATTAGATTCTAAATTGTTTAAAATTAGCATCATCTCACCAGGGGGCCGATTCTGGTTCTGTGAAAAAATGAAACGAACAATTTTTCACGCTATCACACTAATTCCGATTCCCGTTCTGTGAAAATGTGCAACCAAACATCAAAAACTTTCATTATGAATAATTTGCTTTCACGCCGTCATTTGGAAGCGAATATCCAAAATGAAAGCGTGAATACGAACAAGCAATGACAAATTCAATCATATCTCTCTCTCTGTCAAATCCATACAGAAAAAAGTATTCCTATCTCACGCATTTCTCTGTTCTCTTCAAAAACACAAGTAAATTGAGAGAATCGTGCAGTTTTCAGGAGAAATGGTAAGGTGGTTCTAGCATCGATAATATAGTTTTCATTCACAGAACCAGAATCGCTTATTTGTGGCAAATGAATCGAAAAAGTGAAAGCAATGGTTGGCAGCGAATGTGAAAACGATTTATTCGATTCACTTTTTCACAGAACCAGAATTGGCCCCCAGGGTTCACAATATGTATAACAGTATCAGTATCGTTAACTATATCTACCTCTTTCATCCTGATTTTTGCATAGCCGTTCTCTTCAGGAATGTGATGAACCTGCAATAACCCTTGTACTGAGGTTGTCATCATCATTAGGATTATTAATATCTGAAAATTTAGGTTTCCTTTTAATATTTAATAAATGTACATTCTTTAATGGAAATTTTCTATAGTATGGTTGGTCCTTGTGTCTAACTCTTTTATAATTTTTAATATATCCTTCAGTTCTATTTTCTACATACTTTTCCTTACGTTTATTAATTTTTGTAATATTTTTGATTTTCTTATTGTGTATACAATCAACTAATTTTTGTATAGACGAAGTGTCATTAATTCTGTTGGCCTGCCTCGGAGTCATTTCTATGGTTGAATGATATCTATCGTTATAGTTTCCTATGGCTTTTTGAATCTTTTGTTCAACTGTAATATTTTCTTCAATTGCTTGAATTTTTTCTATCAAAGTCGAATGAAGTCTTTCGACATCCGCATTGCCTGTATGATAGGCACATTGGGTTTTGTCCAATATACTTCAATTTCTTTATCATATAAAAATTTAATGAGCCGTTCGGATTTAAATTCGTTATCCATAATCATTTTGTTTGGTTTATCAAAAGTTGCTAAATACCCTTCTAATATAGCGGTCTTCTTTGCCCAATTCCTATCGTTTATTAGGTAAGCAACGGCAAATTTTGTAAGCTTATCGATAATAGTAATGAATGTTTGTTTATTATAATGAAAGATGTCTATATGAACAATATCGCTCCTAGCTTTTGGTGTTTCTGTAACACTCATAACTGGTTTGATAGGATTTCTATCGTATTTAATTTCTTGGCATTTGCCACAATTATTTATAATAAGCTGAATATGTTCTTGTAATTTTGGAAAATATATTTTATTCTTTAGAACTTGGTAAGTTTCATTTATTCCACTATGTAAAGATTCTATAGTGTGATAGAGAGAAATTTGCTTATGACATTCCTGCTCTGTTTCAATTTCTTGTACCCTTTTAGTTAATTTCATAAATTTTATTTTTTTATTGTTTGAAAATAATTGAATAATGAGGTGCTGTATTTTATTGTAATCTTTTTCCTCAACATACGAATATATTCCATTTTGGCCTGGTTTAACGTATTTCATAAGAATATTTTTTATTTTATCTTCATCATTTTGTGGATTTATCTCTATTATTCTTCTGCCATGAAGAACTTCTAATTCCCTACTTGGACTATAAGTTAAAATAAACTGGGTTCTGTACTTATTTACAATATCTTCTTTTATGAAAATATGATCTTGAAGCTGTTCCTCTACTGAATGGATGGTATCAGATAGGTCCATATTAGATTCACTACTGTTTTCATCATTAATTTGGGGACTAGTTTCTTGTCTGCTTAGAAAATCAGCTACTGTATTTTCTTTTCCTTTCAGGTACTCAATATCAAAGTTGTATTCTTGTAATTTCAAAATCCATCTTTGATTTCGTTGAGAAAAATCTTTCCCTTTATACTTAGAATTTAAGTATTTTATCGGAGCATGGTCAGTCACAATTTTAAACTTTCTACCATATAAATATGGCCTGAAATAGGTTACTGAGTAAACTATTGCTAAGAATTCCTTATCGGTAACACTGTAGCTTTTCTCATGTTTATTCAGAGTTCTAGAAACAAAGCATATTGGATGACTGTCTTGTGAAAGAACTGCGCCAATAGCATAGTCACTAGCATCTGTTGTGACCGTAAACTCTTTTTCATAATTGGGAAATTTTAGAATTGGATGTGAAGATATTAATAGTTTAAGATTTTCAAAGCCTTCGATGTACTGAGGATCTTTAGAATTAATTTTCATATCTTTTTTCAAATATTTTATTAGTTGATATGCTACCTTAGAGTAATCTTTTATAAATTTTCTGTAGAATCCAGTCATTCCTAGAAAACTCTTTAATTGCTTTTCAGTCTTTGGTAGCTCTAATCTGTTAATGTCTTCAATTTTACTTGGGTTTGGCTTAATGCCGTCTTTGGTCAAAATATGTCCTAGAAATTTTGTATCTTTCTGCATGAAACTACATTTATTTGCTTGAATTTTTAAATTATGGTTCGACAGTATTTTAAAAATTTTTTCTAATGATTTGAGGTGCTCACTTAGGGTAGTTGAATAAACAAGGATATCGTCAAGATAAACAACACATATTACATTGATGCAGTCCCTCAACATTTCATTGATTAGTCGCTGAAATGTAGCGGGAGCATTTTTCAAGCCAAACGGCATCCTTAAGAATTCATAAAGGCCATCCGGTGCAACAAACGCTGTTTTTTCAATATCTTCTTCTGCTACTAAGATTTGGTGGTAACCCTTTGCCAAATCAATAGCAGTAAAATATTGTGCTTTTCCCAACTTGTCTAATATGCTATCCATATTAGGAAGTGGTTGTTTGTCGTCAATTGTAATATGATTAAGTCTTCTATAGTCAACTACTATTCTGAAGTTTTGTATACCAGAATTATCCCCTTTTTTTGGTATGACTATAATAGGTGAACTATACCTACTCTTACTTTTTCTTATTATGCCTTGAGCTTCCATTTCCTTCATTTGTTTTCGAACTTCAGATTCATGCTGAGGTGGATACCTATACAGTTTGGAATTTATCTGTTCATTGGTTGTTGTTTTAATTCCATGGACTATACTTGTTGTATTTGTTAATCTATCTCCTTCTCTATAAAACAGATTTTTGTATTTTTTCATTAACTGAGTTACACCAAACTTTTCTTCTTTGTTTAAATGTTCTAATTTTATACAACCGAAATCACTTTCTTCTAACATATTTACCTCATCAACCATTTTCTTATTTAAAAATGGAATTCTTTCATTATTATTCAAAACTAATTCTTCGTTATGTATATCTATAAGTCTCACATTTTTATCTATCCAATCCATACCTAGCAATAAACCGTATGGTTTTTCTAAATTCATTTTAACCCATCTTATCCTAGCATTGATTTCCTGTTTAAATTCATCTGAACATTTTGTTTTTACATATTCATTATTTTTCTTTACTATACCATCTATTGTACTTATATGGGCTTCACCTCCCATGAGCTCATATATTGTATTTGAAACTATTTTAGAATTTAATATACTTACTGTAGAACCAGTATCTACAAGAGTAGCATAACGTACTTCATTAAATGTAATTGATATATATATTTTATTTTTTTCCAAGGCTAGTTTGTAAAAAATGTTTCATCTATTTCATCGTTTAGAGCATCTACTGACATATGATTGGAACTTTGCCTACTTTGCTGTGAATCATTATCTCTGAAGTTTGAACTATTTTGTCTATTTTGCTGAGAATTGTTATTTCTGTAGTTTGAACTATTTTGTCTACTTTGCTGAGAATAATTATTTCTGAAGTTTGTATTATTTGGATTTCTTTGACATGACTGGTTATTATTTCTGAATTGAGATTGACTAGAATTATTATTATCGAATCTATTGTTATAATTATTACTAAATGTAGGATTGCGTTGATAGTTTTGATAATTTACTGTTTGTGTTCTGATTCGACCTCTTTCTTGAAATCTAGAGTTTGAATTAACAAATTTTAAATTAAAATCATCCTGACCAATATATTGGTTTATGATTAATCTAATTTCTTCTAGGTTATAAACATTACAAATTTTTGATAGCAATGAACCTGCCGTTAATTCTTTAATCTTAAGTATTAATACACTACTTAAATTATTAACCAATTCACCTGGATGTTCACTATACATGCCACATTCGGCAATATCATCCACAATAGTTCTTATTTTATCGCTTAAACCTATAACCGAACTTATTTTTAAGGTTTGTATTTCTTGTACGATGGCTCCATGGGTCTTTGTTGCCTGGTAATGCAGTTTCAGCCTTTTTTTTGTTTCATCCCATGTTGTCGGTGGCACGATATTTAGGAAGTTCTTTGCTGGTCCTGTTATTTTCTCGTTATATATTACCGAAAAAACTTCTCCTGCTCGTGTTGCTGCATACTCCCCAAACACTCTGTTCATTGACATAATGAACGATGGCAAGGTACCCTTGGTTCCATCAAATGTGGGTGCAAATCGCAGATCGCTTTGAATTCTCCTCCGCAATGATTGTGGCTCGTTTTGCCTCTCTACAATCTGCGTCAGCAAAGAAATACACTGCTCAGTTGCTGCTGCCATTCTTCTTTCGTCAATTATTTGGTTTCGCTTCGTTGGTCTTATTATTTTTTCCAGAATGTTGTATGTATGTATTTTTTCAATTTGAAACGTCCAATTAGTGGTCAGTGGTCACTACTTTTTTTTTTTTTTTTTTTACTAATATGCACTTTTATTGGGTTGATTTTATCAATCACTAATTGTGTATGTTTTTTTTTTTTTTGTAACAAGTATGCACTTTTATTGGGTTGATTTTATCAATCACTAATTGTGTATGTTTTTTTTTTTTTTTGTAACAAGTATACACTTTTATTGGGTGGAGGTGGGGTTCGTGGATGGTAAACACAAATATATTTAAAAGTTCGTTTCTTCGCGTTTTTTTTCGCTTCGTTTTCAGTTTTTAAAATAATTTGTATTTATTATCTTTTCCGTACGACTGCGCCAGTGTCTTTCTTGGTGTCCAAAATCAAACTCATGCTTTATTAATTTTTATATTCCTATCTTAGCTTATTAACAATGTTTTAGCATTATGCTTACTCAGTAGAGTAGCGGAAATGCAAAGTAAAGTTAAATTAAATATAAGTAATTTGATTCATTACCATGACAATGGCAATGGTTTAAATATTGTTTTAGAATGAGACTCTTCATTCAAGGTTGTAAGGTCATTGTCCGTAACTTCCGTAACTTACGCGGCCTTGAAATCGATGAAAAGGTGGTGGGTATCGCTTTGATGCTCCTGGGTTTTGTCCAAGATCTGCCGTAGTGCGAATATTTGGTCGATTGTGGACTTCCCTGACCTAAAGCCACACTGATATGGACCTACATATCAGGTTGTTGACGAATGGCTTCTGGCGTTCACAAAGTACGGCAGAGAAGATCTTGTAGGCGATATTAAGGAGACTGATGCCTCTGTAGTTGATGCAGTCCAGAGGATCGCCTTTCTTGAGGATCGGGCAGACAATGCTGAGGTTCCATTCATCGGGCATGCTTTCCTCCGACCATATTTTACAGATGAGCTGGTGCATACTCCTAACCAATTCATCGCCAGCCGCTTTGAATAGCTCAGCCGCAAGGCCATCAGCTTCAGCAGCTTTATTGGACTTAAGTTTAGATATGGCTATCCTCACTCAAGATTGGGTGGACGGAATAATTGTTGGCCTACGTCGTCCAGGTTGAATGGTGCAATTTGCATGGTAGAGCGTATACATGAAACAACATCATTTATAGCCAAAATAAATAGAAATGGACCAAGATAACTTCCCTGGGGCACTCCGGAGTGAGCAATGAATGAATTTGAAAGGCAGTTGTAAATGTACAAATAAAATAATGGCTAATTCAAAGAAAAATAAATCAAACTAATAAAACTTTTTTTGTTGAGCACGAAGTACTTAAGTAAGCAAACATATATTGGTTTTAACATCTTGAATTGTTTTGCACGACACGCTGACATGATTCAAAAGGACCTTCGACGTTTTAACCAAAATTTCGGATTTTTTTATTTGAAATTTTCTTCGTAAAGAACCGGACATGATAATTGGAAACGATTTTTTGCTTTTTATTAAGACAACTCTAGATTTTCAAAATAGTTTTAAAAAATAAAATAATATTCACAAGCGTGACATTGGACCGGATGTAGTTAGAATATCTAATTTGTTTTGTTTTAATTATTTACCTGACATGTCGCTAGATCTATTCACAAGTTTTTCTTTTTTCAACATCGCTCTATTTAATTTTTGGAGCAAAAAAAAAATACTTTTGGAAAAAAGTTTTTTTTTTAAGTGTACTATTTTTCGAGTTTTCAAAATCCTATGTGAAGAGAACTATACCACATCCGATATTACTCATACAAATCTATAAGATGTCATAATTAGTTTAATTCCCCTGGACACTTCACTTGATATTAAACTTGAACTTAGAACTTGGCATATATTTAGGATTTTATTACTTTTCTTGGCTGACTTTTTACGCACAGGTTTTTTGTACAAATAAGAACTTGGCTCTATTTTTAACATTCATGTTTTTGCTGTGATATATATTATAATACATATGATAATAATTTTTCTTTTTTATTTAATTTTAGGTGCACGTAATTTTTCAAGACAGCGAAAACGAAATAAAAATTTTTCTCACGAGCCTACTACGCCACAGTGGCTGGGAGCCGAGAGCCTTAAATATTTTACCCCAATACGCATTTACTTGCTGTATTGTCTGTGGGAATACGAACGCTAACAGTAACATTTAATCATAATATAAAGCAGCCTCTTCTAAAATGTCATCTACTTTTGAGACTTACGGCTCTGCGCAAGCTTCTATAGTTAAGGAGGGATGGTTATATAAACGCGGTGAGCATATAAAAACATGGCGCGCCCGATACTTCGTCCTCCGGGATGATGGCACTTTAATGGGCTACCGGAACAAGCCGGAAAACACAACACCTTCGGAACGATTGAATAACTTCACAGTGAAAGGATGCCAAATAATGACAGTTGATAGACCAAAGCCATACACATTCATTATTCGTGGCCTCCAATGGACTACTGTGATTGAGAGAACTTTCCATGTTGAGAAGGAGAGTGACCGCCAAGAATGGACCGACGCTATCAGGTGTGTTATATCTTTTGCTTCGATGTATATTTTGTGTTTAGTATGCATAATATTTCTTTTCATGTTGGTGTATGTCTCCAAGTTGTGTTAGATTTTTGAAGAAAAAGTAATTTAAAAAATAATCTATCTTCTATATAATAGAATATGAAGAAAATTGGAAAAGAAATTCTTCTGTTTAAGTGGAGTGACTGAATATTACAATTCAAGTGAAAAGTGAGCTCAATATAAAATTGCGTCTTAAAAGGGTACGATAGTCATCTAACTGATGAGCCCAACTATCGTACCTGGGCGAAACGCAATTATGGAGTTGAGCTCACTTGAACTTTTAACTTGAATTATATCTTCTATATATATAAAAATGAATGAATGAAAATTGTCACGCCATAACTTAAAAACGGCTTGACCAATTAAGATGATTTTATTCAGGTAATCTTTGGTATTGGTCAGGGAGTGTTTTTGTGAAGTTTGTTAAAATTGGGTTTTGCGGTTTGCCAGAAAAAGTCATAGCAACGCATTCTGCGTACCTGTTTTATGTTGAAATGTGGTTTGGCAACGCCTTCACATAGCAACTCAACATAACTAACGAACTCTAGCGTAACCGTCCATATTCACGGAAAACGAACTCTTACTTATTTCCGGCTGCAAATGTCTTCCTTCTTTCTGCGACCGCCAGACTATAATCATCATTTTTCGTAAATTGAATACATAAATTACCGATGTATTTGATAACTTAATTGAACTAATAAATCAATATATGTATTTACTTTGTTACCAAATTGATTCTTTTTATTTTCATAATCATGGAAGTTTCAACAGGTTATGGGCCCAGTAAATCAATAATGGAGGAAGACAAGTATAAAGTGCCTTTGTTTGACGGAACCAATTTTAGCAATTGGAGTCTTAGGCTAGAGGTTGATCTTGAGGAGCGGGGCTTATCAGATTACATACATGAAAGCTTGGAAAATCTTTTAAGTGGAAAAGATAAACCTGATATTGCCGAAAAAATTAAAAAGCAGGAGAAGCATTGCAAAGCTATTATTGTGCACAGAATTGCAGATGATCAACTCGAATATATTAAAGACAAAACCCGTGCTATGGATACATTCGATTGTCAGTGTTTGAAAGGAAAAGCATCGCGTCACAGTTGTGCCTTCGAAAAAGACTTCTTACTATGAAGTGTTCTGAGTCTGACAGCATGGAGCAACACTTGCTCATGTTTGACAAGACAGTTAGGGAACTAAAATCCGTAGGTGCGAAGTTATAAAGTACAGACATAGTATGTCATCTTCTTTTATCTCTCCCCAAGTCTTATGAATCCCTCGTCACCGCTCTGGAAACAGTAGAGCAAGACATTGAATTTGTTTAGAATTTGTTAAAGGTAGGCTGCTAGAAGAATCGAGTAAAAGAAATATAAATAGTGGAAGCAGTGCGGAGCATACAAACGTAGCTATGAATGCAAAATCGTCTTTTAAATTCAAATGCTACAATTGCGGTAAACTGGGTCATAAAAGAAGTGAGTGTAAAGCAAAACCGGAAAATCCCCTAAAGAAACGTGACAGTTCAAAATCACACTCCAGTGCAAACATATCCAAAAAAACAATGGACAGAGAATTTGCGTTTCTAGCTGAGTCGGAAAAGTATTCTGGTCAGGAATCTAAAAATAAAATGAACTTCTTTATGGATTCTGGTGCCACGGATCACATGGTTAATCATGAAAACAATTTAATTGATATAAAAGTTCGCGATACTCCAATTAAAATTGCCGTGGCAAAAGATGTAATCAATTTATTTGCCACCAAAATTGGGAAAATAAAAGGCAAAACCATTGTGAACGGGGCAGATTGTGCATTTACCATAGAGAATGTTCTTTATGTGAAAGACTTGTCAAGTTATCTGTTATCCATAAGAAAACTCGAGGAAAAGGGAATGAAGATAATCTTCAACAACAAAACGGTAAAAGTTTACCAAAGAGATGAAATTGTTCTGCAAGGAAAGTCAAATGGAAAATTGTACGAAGTCAGCATGTATATTAAATCAAAAAATCCACACATAAACTATGCAGGAATTTGCAAAAGATTTGATGACCTGGAATTATGGCACAAGCACCTTGGTCACTTAAACAATCAGGATGTACTTTAACTTGCGAAAAATAATATGATAAGCGGTATACAATTAAAAAGGAATAGTGAGCCTAATTATTTCTTCTGTGAACCATGTATTTTTGGAAAACAGTGTCGAAAGCCATTCAAAATTGTGAGGCAAAGCAGGTCAAAACGAGTGCTGGAGCTGATCCACAGCGATGTTATGGGACAAATAAAACCCGAATTACACACCGGAATGAGATACGTCGTGACATTCATGGACCATTTCTGAAAAAGTTAAGGGAGCACAATGCTTTATGTACTGCTCGATTTGAACGGAAAATATCAAGGCTTCGGGTCGACAATGGTGGTGAGTACACTTCGATAAAATTTAAGCAATTTTGCACTTTACATGGAATCCGTTTAGAATACACTTCACCATATTGTCCGGAGCAAAATGGGGTTGCCGAGAGATTCAACCGAGTCGTGATGGAAAAGGCAAGAACGATGCTCATTGAATCGAAATTACACGGAAAGAATTCTTGGATCAGATCGCGAAAAATGAGCTGCAAATTACGAAAAATGAATCCCGATTTATACCTTGGCTCGGGATATCGTAATTTACGGCTATTTGTTTGCAATTTGCAAAACTGAGCAAAATGAAGATATTGATACTCAAAAATCGTAAATCAACACTCTTTAAGTATCAATAATTCTATCGAGAGAAAACAGAAATTGCGAAAAAGATTTGTGATCACCACTTTTATTTCGTGATATTGCTACTTGAAAGATCAATCTTGCTTCTACCCTTCATTTTGCAGGTATACACATTTAAGTTAACTTATTTTAAATAAATACTTGACGCTTGACGCTTGACTCTACTCGGATTTGAACTCGCAACCCTCCAGTTGCAGAGCGAGCGTGCAACCACTAGGCCAATTTGCATTAAAGATCTATGGTATCACAAATTAATGATTAGATACATGGCATGTTGTGGTGCTTTGTCTCTTCGAGAAGTAAATTGCGACAAGAAAGTCGTGATTTAGGAATTTTTTGTTTGTGATTTGCAACTATTCTCATGGAGTTGCAAATGCGACAAAAAAAACGTAAATCAGTGATGGTGCAGTGTTAATTACTAAATACACTAGTCAACGAAATTAAAGGAACAAATTTTTTTTCAATTTTTGTTAGCATTTTTTGAAGAGCTGTATCTTTGTGACGAGTGGTCGTATTGAGTTGAAATAAAAAGCACTTTACAGCTTTATGTTTTTTGTTTCGAGATTTGTTTGCAAAAAATTTTTTCAAGTACCGTTATTGCGTTATTGCGTTATTGCAAAAAATGAGACGAGACAACAAAATTATTTTTTTTTAAATTTTTTTTGAAGGTCCTCATTTCTATGGATAAATTTTGTTGAGTTAATTTAATGTTATGATCAGATACCTTGTTTATTCAGCTTCAATTTAGTTTTTTTTTTGTTGTCGTACGATTTTTTTTGACATGGTTTATCTGACTTTGAATGAAAAAAGATACTTTTAGCCTTGATTACCAATATCCCAGCAAATAATGACGTTATACAAAATTCAAAGACAGTTTTGGAAATTTGAGAAAGCGTTTTACAAGATTTTTTAAGATTTTATAGTAATTATTTTTTTTTACCCTTCACCGTTAGCTTAAAAAAAGTACTAAAAACCGACGTTTTGTGGTCTTTTCGTAAATCTTTTTTTTCTTTGCAAATATTGATTGCATGGCTTGCGTTGGTATGCAAATTTATAGACTTTTAAATCATCAATATTCTTGTAAATTTTCAAATTGATTCATTGAGCCGTTTTTCCTCACCAAAACTTCAAAGTCTCACAAACCACGTAAAGGAACAAATTGTGTTGTTCTTAAACAATGTGTAGTCGTCATAAAAATGACAAGAAAACCGCAATTCCAGTGGATTTTTTCACAGTTTTGCATTTGTTAGATAATTTTTATAAAAAGTACATTTTTCAAAAAAAAAAAAAAAAAAAATTTTAAATCAAGTTTTTTTGTTTGAAATTTTTTTGAAAATAAATTTTATTTTTTTTGTTTAATGTACTTTTTATTTAATTTCAATTAAAAAAAGTATCTAATTAATGCAAAACTGTGAAAAAAATCCACTGGAATTGCGGTTTTCTTGTCATTTTGATGACGGCTACACATTGTTTAGGAACAACACAATTTGTTCCTTTACCTGGTTTGTGAGACTTTGAAGTTTTGGTGAGAAAAAACGGCGTGATGAATCAATTTGAAAATTTACAAGAATATTGATGATTTAAAAGTCTTTAAATTTGTCTACCAACGCAAGCCATGCAATCAATATTTGCAAAGAAAAAAAAAGATTTACGAAAAGACCACAAAACGTTGGTTTTTAGTACTTTTTTTTAAGCTAACGGTGAAGGGTAAAAAAAAAATAATTACTGCAAAATCTTAAAAAATCTTGTAAAACGCTTTCTCAAATTTCCAAAACTGTCTTTGAATTTTGTATAACGTCATTATTTGCTGAAACATTTGTTATCAAGGCTAAAAGTATCTTTTTTCATTCAAAGTCAGATAAACCATGCCAAAAAAAATCGTACGACAACAAAAAAAAATTAAATTGAAGCTGAATAAACAAGGTATATTATCAAAACATTTAATTAACTCAACAAAATTTATCCATAGAAATGAGGACCTTCAAAAAAAAATTTAAAAAAAATTATTTTGTTGTCTCGTCTCATTTTTTGCAATAACGCAATAACGGTACTTGAAAAAATTTTTTGCAAACAAATCTCGAAACAAAAAACATAAAGCTGTAAAATGCTTTTTATTTCAACTCAATACGACCACTCGTCACAAAGATACAGCTCTTCCAAAAATGCTAACAAAAATTGAAAAAAAATTTGTTCCTTTAATTTCGTTGACTAGTGTATTTATCGCAAATCAATATTTTTAAATGTTGTTTGTGAAATTATGCTTTTAGAGAGTAAATTACGCCAAAAAAGTTGAATTTTTCTATGAAAAGTACAAGCATAAATTATGGATTTCAATTGCAAATCACGAAAAAACAAATTTTGTAAATTGCTGCTTTTTGAACGTTAAATAACCAGTTTTTGTGTTAATTTGGGATGAAAATGCTTTGATTTACGAATAAAACATGATTCGTAAATTGCAACTGCAAATTTTTCAATTGGTGATTTTTCAATTCTTTCCGTGTACTACTAAAAATATAGTGATACACAAGGACAGTATAAAGAAAAATGTATTTTCAAGAGATGAAAATGTTGATATTCCTGATATCACTAGAGAATGTAATATTTCTCACAACAGGGCAAATGACGATAAAAAGACGTAAAGAACGACAGAATCCTACAAACACAAATTGATGATGTATTCTTATACGAAAAATTTGAGTATTTATATCACGTTACTAATTTAACTGAAATTATACAGCCTTATAGTCGGAGAGCTACCAGCCACTTTGACTAACCTACTAGACACAAGGCTACAACTTTGTGTATGCTGGATTTGGGACGAGTTAACTATGAAAACCACGGTTTGGCAGGGTTGCCGCGGTCGAAAGGTTGCCATCTGATTTTTTCAAAATGCAAAAAAAGTGTCAAAATTAACCTACTCGCACAAGGCTGAAACTTATTTATAATTTAGTTTATACATTCTTATGCATGAAAAAAATTATGCTAGACGGGTTTGGTGGTCGAAAGTGCTTGCCAGACGAGCCTAAAGCTCTTAAAGATTAATAAAAGATATTGGATAACATGAGAAATTTGTAAGGTACAAGCCTAAAACTTAGTGTATTCTTCGTTTGTGAACAGATTAGTCAAAAAATAAAGATCTGAGAAAATTTCTGCATTTTTAGGGTTGCCTCCTATTTTTTTCAAATTGTAAAATATCTTCCAAATGCAACATATCTACTTTTAGAATGCTGATTTTTGAATTTATAATAACTTATGTCTTGCATATGGTTCTTTTACTGTAGGCACAGGGTTGCCACATATTTTTTTCAAAATTTTATAAAATTGACAAAACTGAAACACCAACCTACCTAAAGTTTTCGCACGTATGTAAGCTTTGCCATCTTGTATATAAAAAAACATACTTGACAGACGGTCAAAAGCTTCTGTCAGACAAGCCTAAGATATGAAAAAAAAATATATCAGACCGGACGGACGGTCGAAAGTTCCTGCCAGACGGGCCTCAAGTTTCAAAAGTTGGTATTGTAAGAAATATCCTTTTTTTATTTTTTCTTAGATTTCAAAAAACTGTCAAAATTGCAAACCTACCCGCACAAAGCACAAATATGAAAAAAATATATCAGACCGGACGGACGGTGGAAAGTTCCTGCCAGACGAGCCTCAAGTTGGTATTATAAGAAATATTTTACTATTTCTTACAATACCAACTTTTGAAACTTGAGGCCCGTCTGGATAGAATTTTCGACCGTCCGTCCGGTCTGATATATTTTTTTCTCATATTCAAGAATATATCAGCTACCATATATGTAAAAATCAGCTTTGTGCGAGTAGGTTTGCAATTTTGACAGTTTTTTGAAATTTAAGGAAAAATAAAAAAACAGGATATTTCTTACAATACCAACTTTTGAAACTTGAGCCCCGTCTGGCAGGAACTTTCGACCGTCCGTCCGGTCTGATATATTTTTTTCTCATATTCAAGAATATATCAGCTACCATATATGTAAAAATCAGCTTTGTGCGAGTAGGTTTGCAATTTTGACAGTTTTTTGAAATTTAAGGAAAAATAAAAAAACAGGATATTTCTTACAATACCAACTTTTGAAACTTGAGCCCCGTCTGGCAGGAACTTTCGACCGTCCGTCCGGTCTGATATATTTTTGTTCATATTCAAGAATATATCAGCTAACATATATGTAAAAATCAGCTTTGTTTTTTGAAATTTAAGAAAAAAGGATATGGGTAACTTCGTGTGTAAATCGGTTTGGTGTTATAGGGCAATGCTATATTTGGTTCAGCAAATGCATTAATATTATTTTCTATTACTTTATCAAATTGTTTTAAGAGATGTGACGGATTGTGATCTTTCTCTATAATCAAAGTATTATCTTGCCTGCACGATAAGTGTTTTATTTTTTCTTGACCACTTTTATAAAAAAGAATGCCATTGATTATATCTAATTTTGCTCCTATATTTTTCAAAAAGTCGTAGCCTAAAATTCCATCGAATGAATTGAGATTAGAAAGAATAAAAAATGTCGAAATTTCTCCTAAAACACTAACTCTGCAATATTTATTTATTATATTAATACCATTGATTGATTTTACTTGAAAAGGAGTTTCCATTGGAGAAACACCTTTTAAGTATGGAAGGTCTTTAATGTTATTTTTAGAGGTTCCTGTGTCTATTAATAGTCGTAACTCTGTACCTTTAACTGTTGTTTTAGTAATAAAAGGCAAGAGCGACCTTACTCTAAAAAATTCACTTCATATGAATCAGTGTTGTTTACGCTTTGCTCTTCATAATACTCGTTGAGAACAGAGTCTTCGGTTCCTACTTCACTCAAGGATTCTTCATATAACTCTGGGAGGTGATTCACCCTCTGAAATTTTTGTTGAGGTTTTCCTGAGCCTACATTACTACGAGTACGCTTTTCTGCACTATTGAAATTTCTAAAATTTTTACTCTGGTTCTGATATGTTTCCCTAGATTGATGGTTTATTGCTGTATTGGGTTCCTGCAAATCATTGTTAATTTGAAAATTAGATGCTTTTCTAATGACGGAGCTTCTAGGATCAATGCTCATAGGAATCGACTTTCTAAATTTAGCACTTGAATGAGGGAGAATATGGTCATTATTCTGATTGGGTTGCTGGACTAACATATTTTGCTTTAAAGGTCTGGTTGAAGTACCAACGGCAAATGTGCGTGCGAATTCATATCGCTTGTGGTTTGTCTCTAGCTCTTGTGTTGTGGCTAAGGCAGAAGGCAGATCAGCAGGACGAGAAGAAAATAATGTATCGCATAAAGGTTTTCTTAGACCTGAAATGAAGATTCGTAAAGCATTTTCTCTTGCACGCTCGTTGAGAGCAACGATGACCTCGTTATCAACGCTGTGTATCATAATATTTTTATTTATAATTAGTGTTAAATGTTTGTCAACTGTATCATAATATTCATTAATTGACAAGCTACCCTGTCTCAAAATAATGAGTTCATTTTCCAGTACATGAATTGATCTTTTATCTGAATATACCTGGTCTAATCTAGCAATAATTGCTTTGAAATTTAACATGGTGTTAAATGCAGACAGACACGCGTTTGCAGACCCTGTTATTTTATTCCTAAATATTCCCATAGCAATGTAATAGTTTTCGGATCCTTCATTATAAAAATTTAAAGCAAAGTGTGCAGCCGTACGCCACGAAGGGTATGACGTAGAATCGCCATTAGATTCGGGCAAAGATTTTATTAAATCAAGGCCACCTGCACGGTTTAAAACAACTGTTTGAATAGTTACCGGAGAATATGTGATAGCGCTACGAGGCTTTAATTCAGCAACTGATGATGTTAATAGTTCTAAATGTTCAACTAATGGCTTTTGTGTTAATTCCACTGTGGCACGCACCAATTCTATGATTTGATCTTTTGTAAAACTCATTTTTTTGATTATTCAATTTCAATTTCAAAAGACAAACACTTATTTTTACTTACAAAACAATAAAAAAAGCACTTATTTAATTATCTTATTTGGAATTTGTCTCTTATAATTATTTGGTGACTCACAATAGATTCATCTTGCTGTTCCCAGATGGCTGATGTTTGATGTTGTGTTCTTCTCCGTATGAAGTTTTTTTTTTATTCACAAGATACTTTTTATGAAGTACTGTTTTTGGCAAATAATGATAATTAACTCAGTATGCAATTTTTTTATTCACGAGATACTTTGTATGAGGAATTGGTTTTGGCAAATAATAATTGTTTATTCCGTATGAAGTTTTATTTTTTTTTATTCACGACACTCCTTTTTAAGTTGGGTCTTGTGTGTAAATGGAAATTCACACACAAGTGCAGTACATGCTGCGCATTATACATCAATTTATATTGAATAATTTTGAATGAACAACAACAATTGTTAACTCCGTATGAAGTTTTTTTTTTAGGTTTTAACCCGTTGGGCGCCAGTAAATTAAGTAATAAAACTCGACTGTTTTATTCTGTGACTTGACAAAAAGTGCTCTTTATTAATTTTTCTTTGAACAATAATGTAGGTAACTTAAAACTAAGCAGCAAGGTTACAATACAAGGGCAATTGCCCTGCTGTTGATGATGACGACGCAAATTGCGGGGGTGTCAGCGTTGTCAGCGTTGTCGGCGGTGTCGTTGGTGTCTCGTTCAGGTGATTGAACGGAAACGACGATGCAATTATGCTGATGTGCTAACTTGCATCCTTGGATGAAAATGAAAAAAAAGTGGTTAAGTACACTTTGTTAGCCATCTGATATGATTTTACTCAGCTTTCTTTAATGTAAGACGCAGTGTTAAAAACCCTGTTCTTGATCTATTTGGCTGTGTTAAATACTTCTGCGATTAATATTTAACTTTTTTTAAGTAATTTTTAATCATTAAATTATCAAACTGTGTTAATTTTTCAACTGAACACTTTTCTTTGTGACTTTTTAATTTCACGCGAGTGGTTTTCCACAGATAAAATAGTTTTTTTGCTTTTTATTTTTTTGTGAAATCAAACATTTGATCAAATCATAATTGAATAATCTGTGCCTTGCCCGCCCTGGAGACATATCATCGGGCCTTATCTCACTCTTTTGCCTGAGGCTGGCTGCACATGCTCTGTCTCATCTCCCCTGGTGAGTGCAATTTTTTGTACCCGTATATGTTCTACTAGCCGAAGCATAACCTTTTTTAATACTACAAAAACGAAAACTGCTTTTGTTTTTACTCATGATACAATCACTGGCATTTTTATCAACCGCTTGAGGGAGTATTCGCCTATCATATATGTTTTGCACCACATCTGTACTGATCTCGTATCTGGCTACCTACATCATTTCATCCCCAGCTTATCATCGAAAAAAGTTTAAACATCTATTTTTGTTTATATCTCTTGTCTCATCTGTCCCGGTGAGTACAATATTAGCATATGTTCTGCCTGGCAGTAGCTTTATTTGTTACTACATACATCTTTACTTTTCTTTTGTTTTTACTCATCTGCCTACAAAAACAATAACATGTTGGAATTGAGATCTATATATAAAAGCTCTTTTACACAACGCTAGTGGAGACTTAAACCTCTTTTTAAGCTTTATCCAATCACACAACCAGTTTTGCAAGTGAGCAACTTAGAGCTTTATATACAAAGCTAAGAACAAAAATTTATACACTGAAAGAAAATCAGCTGGAACAAAAAGTCAAAAAAGTACAAATTAAAAACTTAAATTAAATACATTCTGTATTTTTTAATACACTACATAATCTAAAACACTTCGTAACTGAAATGGAGAAATGTGGAAACATTGACTGTTCTTTGAGTGAAAAATCAACTGAATGGGTAATTTGTAAAGGTATATGTGGTAAATTTTTCCACCCTGTATGTACCGGCTTAAGCAGAAGTGCCAAAGTTTATCTGGCTGAATACTCACTTCATTTCAACTATTATTGTGATGAGTGCAGAGGCATAACGATCTCACACATCATGCTCGCACTTAAATGTAACAACGAGCACATCGACCAACTTACTGAAGCTGTCGTAGAGCTAAAAAATGAATTTCGCAATAGCTGTTCAAAAACTAACGAGCTTATCGCAGAGAACAACGAATCTACAACAAAAAGTCTTGAAAATCATCACTTTATATTTACTAAACAACTTTTAAATATAGAAAATCTATCAAAACAGGCCCTCAATAAATTTTCAGAATGCGTTGATAACATTAATTTAGTTCCAAATCACCTGAACACACAATTTGTACAAATAAAGAACGCCATTGCTGCTGTTAGTCCCTCTCAACAACTATCAACCTGCAACCAATCTATAAACTCGATGCAAGACAGTTTGTCAATGATCGAAACATCTATAAACAAACAAACGAATGCATTTAAATCAATTGCAATGGATTATACAGCCACTTACAATAAAATTATCAACGATTCACTAGCGCTTGCTGATGTTTTAATTAAAGAATCCACTGCAACTCGTATAGCCATCTCCAATATATCCGAAGAAATGAAACGAGTACCAAGCAAAAATTGCCCACCGGAACCTCAACTAATCAATAGCAACAAATCACTTCACTTAGAATTTCAAGACCTGGACCTGGACACCTCTCTCGAATTCACTAGCGTGGCCTCTAAAACTCCATCTCCACCAGCACCGTCGCCTAACATCACTCAACCAGCACCGACGTCCACTATTACTTCTCAACCATTACGTACAATTTATAAATTTGGCACGAATTGGACTCCCGCCGAATGGAACAATCGCCTAGAAAAAATAAAAACTCCTCGAGCACCGTCACCTAACATCACTCCAGTACAGTCGTCTACCATCACTTCTCAACCATTACGTACAGTAAATAAATTTGGCACAAGTTGGACTCCTGCCGAATGGAACAGTCGCCTAAAAAAACTAAAAAGTTATCAACCGTCATACATTCCAATTTCAACGTACATCGTCAAAGGTGCACCAACATTTGCTAAAGAACCCTGGCTTGTTCACTATTTCAATAAAAACTATAGATTTTGCCCTGTAAAGTGTAATCGTCAAAAACCTGGTATCTTCAAAATCTCTATACCCCATTCTTATGAGTGGCTATTCTCCCATTCCAACTTCAATTTAAAAAATAGCTTTATGAAGATGACCCTTTGCATTGAAAAAACAGATACAACTAAGAATGTTCAACCTAATTTTAAGTCTTATCATAGGTTATCCCAATTTCAAATATCCCCCTTAAATGATTATCTGTCAAAAAAGTCACCCTCTCCTAATAAAGTACATAGTAGCTCCAGTTCAAAATACCCAAATTTCTCTCTATCACACGTTCTTAATCCAGCACCTACGTCAAGCAAATGTATTAATCTCCCTTCAAACTACGCTCCCCCCAATCGTGAGAACGGGTCCCACTCTTATACCAATCACTTAAATTCCCCCCTTAGCTCTAACTCCATTAAGAACGCACCTCAACACCTTGACCCACTTTTCCCTCCTAGTGTTAAAATGACAATGCAAGCTGGTGACTCGACAGTATCACGTTACACGATGGCTAGATTACGAGACCGCCGCATTTACGATAATGTTCGACTCTACCTAGCTTACCTGCATAATAAGTCCGATTTTGTCTGTTTCGAGGGTAAGACCAAAACTAATGTCATGTTATCTATTCACCAAGAAGGTCTCCCCACCAACACCTCCACCCTTCGAAAAATCTTTGATTCCTATCATGAAGCTTTGAACGTAACAAATAAAATGGTTTCGGACGACTTGGCTGCCTACGCTTCTTACGTAAGCTCAAAGAGCACCCCTTATCGCCAACGTAGTCGTCATGACAGTAAGTTTTTTCTTTAACACCGTTTCCCCTTGTCCTAGTTCCTTAAAAAACCATCAAACATGTCTTACTATCTACTACCAAAACGTTAGAGGCCTTCGTACAAAAACGTCAACTGTCTTCTTGAATTCTCAAAAATTGCCGTATGACATTTTTGCATTGACTGAAACTAACCTGACTCCTAACTTTCTCAGCAGCGAACTATTTACTTCGGACTACGTTATATTTCTGTGTGACGGTCTTAATAAAAATAATGACTCCTCTGGCCGAGGGGTTTTAATAGCAGTTGATAATAGATTAGATGCCACCTTCCTTAAGTCTTGACAAACCACTGATTTTGAGTTTACATCTATAAGAATTAAATTACCTCTTCGGAATATATATATTATGTGTTGCTATATTCGCCCGGCACAACCAATAAGCTCATATCAGCTCGCTGTTGACGCGATAGATTTTCTTTTTGAAGCCGCGGGCACAAATGATGATATTATCTTCCTGGGCGATTTCAATCTTCCTCACATTCTATGGTCTCCATCTGATGATGCAACTCATTTTTACCCTACAAATGTGAAATCTGAAAAAGAAACCTTGTTCACAGACTGCTTACATGATTGTAGCCTCTTTCAAGTGAATGGCGTCACCAACAACCTGAATAGGCAACTTGACCTTGTTTTTACATCCGACCCAGGCAACACCATTGTGATCGAGAGTGATCAATTACTTTCTGCGCTCGACCGTTTTCATCCACCCCTGCTCTTACGATGCATCGTATAATAATATAGACCCCGAATATAGTTACAATTTCCGCAAAGCTAATTTTCATAAACTTAACATCCTTCTAAGCCAAACCAACTTTACCATCTCCCATAGGTCAATTGAAGATGAATTCACAACCTTTTATACCAAAATGTTCAGTTGTTTTGACCAGTCTGTTCCTTTTCTGCCTCAAAGAAATTATTCCTCTTCACCACCTTGGTACAATAAAGAACTAAAGTCTCTTCGCAACGTCAGAAACAATCTTTGGAAAAAATACCTGAAATCTAAAACGGACTTCGATTATCAAATGTTTTCTACCGTTTCTTCGCAATTTTCGGCTCTGTGTGAACGTCTGTATAAAGAATACCTTATCTGCATGCAATCCTCGATAACGTCCAATCCTAAACGTTTTTATGAATTTATAAATGTAAAAAGAAAGTCCGATGGCTACCCTCCTTCCCTCTCTTATTTGGATAACTCTTCATCTGACCCTGCATCAATTGCAAACTTCTTTGCAAGTTTTTTCAAAGAATCGTTTACGGCTTGTGATACTGAACCGGATGCACAATACTTTGACTACATGAAAAACTCTGTACAAACATCTTTTACATATATCAACATTCTACCCACTATGGTTAAAGAAAAAATTGATAAGCTTAAAGATGATTACTCCTCAGGACCTGATGGCATTCCTGCTATTGTCCTTAAAAATTGCTCAGTATTTTTGATTCAGCCACTTACTGCCCTCTTTAATCTATCTCTTAAGCAAGGTGTTTTTCCCCAGTCATGGAAAGTATCCTATATAGTGCCGATACATAAAAAAGGTCCAAAGAATAATGTTTCAAATTATCGCCCGATAGCTAAGCTTTCATGCATACCGAAAGTTTTCGAAAGTATTGTATACGAAGCACTTTCTTTCCATTGTAAACCAATTTTATCTCCTGTTCAACATGGTTTTCTAGCCGGCAGGTCCACAACAACAAACCTTGTAGATTTCGTATCTCATACGCTGTGCACTATGGATGAAAGGGCTGAAGTTGATGTTATTTCAACTGATTTTAGCAAGGCCTTTGACAAAATGTCTCACAAAATCATCATTTTATTAAAGCTACTCGGTTTCTCAACCCTTTTCATCTCATGGGTTGAATCGTATTTAAAAAATAGAAGTTATATAGTGCGTTTCAGATCATCTCTCTCCCTACCTCTCAATGCACCTTCCGGTGTTCCACAAGGCAGTCACCTTGGCCCTTTGATGTTCATTTTAGCAATTAATGATGTTTCCTTGATTTTGAAATGTGAACTTTTGATCTATGCAGACGATATGAAAATATTTAAACGCATATCTTCTTTAGCTGATCCTTGTTGTCTGCAAGACAACATCGATAAATTTTCTCTTTGGTGCCAAAAAAACTTTCTAGAATTAAATGTTAGCAAGTGTCATACAATAACTTTTCCAGGAAACGCCAACCCGGCCCCGTCCGTCGCTATTTTATTCAGGGTGACCCAGTTCCTTATGTTACTTCCTTGCAAGACTTAGGGGTCTTATGCGATAGTGAGCTCAACTTTCACTCCCATATTGACAACATTATAAATAAAGCAAATTCAATGCTTGGCTTTATAAAACGTTGGTCCAAGGAATTTTCAGACCCATATGTCTCTAAAGCACTATACATCACCTTTGTAAGACCAATTCTGGAATACGCTTCCCAAGTTTGGTCACCGTACCAGGTCACCCAAATCAAGCGAATTGAAGCTGTCCAGCGCCGATTTCTTCGTTTTGCTCTACGTACTCTTCCTTGGGACGATCATTTTCAACTGCCTCCATACGCTGACCGTTTGCAGCTTATCAATCTTCAATCTCTAGAAAGACGACGTGACACCTCAGACATCATATTCATCCACGACTTATTAACTGGAAGCATGGATTGCCCTGCATTATTGAATGCGATCTCCTTTAACACCAATGCCCTTAATGTTAGGTCAGTACCTCTTTTCCGCATCCCTTATCACCGTACTAACTACTCTTTTTACAATCCTTTGTCTCGTATGCTTCGTAATGCTAATAAATTTTCCAATGTATTTGACTTCAACATTTCCAAATCTACCCTCCGTAATAACCTCCTCTCAAATCTACCTCAATAATGCATCCTTAACCCCACCTCCATCTTTTGCTTTTTGTTTTTCTTCTATATATTTTAATTAATTTTTAATGCTAATTATAATTTTTTTTTAAATTTAATTTTAGTTAATGTTATTGTTTAAAATAGGAACCTATTTTTTTAATACATTAATGTTCTCTAGTTTTAAGTCAGCTTGTACTAAGCTAAATAAATAAAAGTAAAAAAAGACCGTATTTTTAAAAAAACTGTCGGACCAGTCTTACCTTTCATTTGATACCCCATTTATAGAAGTTTCTTATATTCACCGCGATTACAGAATCCGACGAATGAGCTGCGGAAGGAGTCAGACCTAATTTTGACATTTGGCTCACAGTAAAAATGTCAAAATTAAGTCTGATTTCCTTCGCAGCTCATTCGTTGGATTCTGTAATCGGGGTGATTATTGGTAAATTTAGCGTAAAATGCAACCTAAAAAGTGCATTTTCTAACCATTGCGACCAGATAAAGCTTGTCCGACCAGTTGTTTCGTAAATGTTTGAACTTTTAAGCTATCGGTTGGCATTCAATTTTCGCGTGGCCGCGATGAGATAGGTAATCTAACGGTCGGCTCCCGGACTACATAATATGAATATTCGTTTATATGCTAGGTTTTAAAAACTGTCCAAACTTATGCCACAAAACTGCCTTTTACCCGATTCCCATTAAGTCTTTAATATTAAAGGTCAGGTCAAATAGAGCACGGTCTAGTGGGACTGTCAATACTTTAATGGGAAAGTTAGCGGTCAAATTTTGTTTTTAAATTTTTATAAAGACCACCGGACCGCGCCCTGTTTTTCCAGGCTTTAAGAAAATGGACGAAATTATGACAAGTTGCCAGTCGAGTCGTTTAAATCTGATTGGTATAGGCATTTCTGAGGAAAACGTTGATTTTCCTTAAACTAAAGCCGCATTTATATAAGTGACAAAGTTCCATTATTTGTTCCATTTTCTGCCCATTAATGATATAGTCGTGTACATGGTTTAAACTTTGCCATAAAAATGACAGGGTAAAATGGGATGAAACATTGCCATTAAAATCGTCCTGTAACTACGCAATGACACCAATCCTCAAATAATTACAATACATATACAATGAAGAATGAATGGCCGGCCAATTTAACGACATAGAGCGCCATTAATTTTTTGTGTGTGAATGTATAAACATATGTCATCATGACAATCCATTATTTTGCAGAAATAAATCCAGCCACTGTGTGTTAATGCGGTTTATAGCTTTGTTTTTAAGTTATACTAATTTTTTTTTCAAATGCCTTTTAATCCCCTAACATCTTTTCTTAACTCTCGAATTTCATTCTCTTGAAAGATAGATATTTTCAGACTCTTACTTCTTGACAAGTTGCTAACGAACACAATCCACGTACTTACATATGTATAATTTACAGTAAATTTAGTGCGAGTGGTCACCAGAAAGTACCCACAAATGATTTCGATTGGAAATGGAATAAGTTATTTTTCTGTAAAGACAGTAAATGTAAAGTGATTTGATTTCAAAGCTGCCATCAGGCGATAAAAAGTTTTTTCAGTGATAAATCTCAATTTCCGATTCTGGTTCAGTGTAAACGTGAAAACGTCTGTCAAACTTTTATCATATGAAAAGATATTTATCATCGAGAAATTTTGCCTGGTAAAGCCTAATGATAAATTGAAAAGATGAACAAAACCAAAAACATGGACTAAATTTAATCAATGCACTTCTTTATTGATTTCCTTTGTTGTAAATAATTTGGATTTAGATCACAACACGTAAGTATTTTTGAATTATTGTGGATGAACACACAATATTAAAGTTTTTATTGATTGACTCATTCACTGAAAGCGAGCAAATAAAAACCATGATCTTCTTGTCTTATTTGTGCTATGAAAACTCTCGTGATAAAAAAACTTATCATTTCATTTTATCATAGAACCGGAATAGGGGCCCGGAAGTGTTTACATTTGGAGTTGACAATACAACGAGTCATGGCATGGAATAGTAACGAGAACTGTCTAATCGTATCTTAATATTCCAAGTCACCTAGTGGTGACTAGTGAAAACAAAGCATAAATAAAACGAAAACATCTTATATGATCAAGGTCTGCCAACCTTCACGTAGGAAATATTTTTCTGCAACCCCAAGTGTTGTTCTATTCCAAACATTCCACAAATCTTATCTGCACTATTATATGCACTATTTTTTGCTGACTAACTATGCGATTGTTCTTGTTTACTGTGTTAACCGTTTGCTGCGCTATACACTATACACTTACCAATAAAAAACGCCTGGCCCCGGGCAAAAAACTTCCAGCTTAATGATTAGGAATTCTTATCTTTTTGGATATAATTTACAGTGGATTTTCGTTGAAAAAATCATGTAAGTTGAACTGAACTTGATACAAATTGCGTATGACAAAGCCCTCGCTATGTCACTGATTACTCGTATGATGAAAAAGAAATATTGTGAACGTATCATGATTATAATATACCGCAAACAACTATGTCACTGATGAGTTCAAGTGAGTAAGCCGAACGAAACGCCAATTTGTAGGACTAAAGGCTATAAAAAGCTATTTTGATATCCATTTTTATTGGACAATATGTTTACCTACTCACAGGCATCAAATGTTTCAGAAAAAATAGGGGCCCCAAACAAGTGAAGCGCAGTGTATGTATATTTTTGAATTAAGGTCTTTGAATTATTGTGTTAAATTTTTATTTTGGAATATACATATATTCGGAATTAAATTTTAAGATATAAAAATTAGTTAAAAAATTCAAAATTAAAATGTATATTTATTGTTTATTATTTTCCAGAATGGTGGCTAGTCGCTTGAGTGAAATGGGTGAGACTGCGATGTCGCCATCCACTTCAGAAGACATGACTGATGTTGACATGGCTTCCATAGCCGAAGTAGAACTTTCGGAGAAATTTTCTGTTCAAGGCACTTCCACAGGGAAGATAAGTGGAAAAAAAAAAGTTGTAAGTATTCGTTTCCCACTGTCTGAAGTATTTCTTTTTACTTGCGATTGTAGGTACTATAAGGCAAGTTTTGGATTCGTGCAAACAAAAATTTTGAGATAACAATCAAACATGATGTTACGATGATAGAGAACACCAAAAAAGTGGATGGCACAATTCTGTCTGTCTGTCTGTTCGTCTACAGCCTAAACGGCTCGATCGATTTTCTTCAAACTTGGTACATAGTGGTTTTTGGTGATTATGCCCACACGTTTTTTTAAATTTTTTTTTAGAACCAAAAATAACGGTACCTGCCATACACATTTTTTAGTCAATTTTACATAATCGCTTTTTTTCACAAACGGCTCGACAACTTTTCTTAAAAAAAAATCAATAAATTTATTTAAGTAAATGCTTCCTTTCGGTGGGAAACCATTTTTCAAAAATGGTTATTAATGGTACCTCCCAAAGAACCATTTTTTTAATTTTTGATGTTCTTCAAAACGGTACGACCGATCTCAATTATTTTTTTAACGCAGAAGCTTCCAAAAAATATTAATAGATTTGTGTACCAAAATTTTTGAAAAAATATATTTTAGATTTTTGAAAAATGTTTCAAATTTTTTTTTGGAAAATAAAATATTTTGAAAACGACAAGATCGATTTTTTTGAAACTCAATATTTAAGACTTTTTTAGTACTCTCTAAAATATTTTTAGAAACAAATTTTACATTTATGAAAAAATAACGGTAGGTACCTTCCATACAAAAGTTAAAAAACCGAAAAGAAAATATTTTTTTGCTTAAAAACGACTCCTACGATTTTGATTAAACTTTTTTCATAAACTAAAATTAGTACGATCTACTATCAAAAATTATAAAATTTTACACTTAGCAACTATTAATAGTACCTGTCATAGAACGTATTTTTTTATTTTGAGTTTTCTCATTAACGGCACAACGGATTTAGATGAATTTTTTAATATACAAATTTCAGATATGATTAAATAATATTGCATATAAAAATTTTCAAAAAAAAAGTTTTTGGATTTTTAAAAAAAGTTTCAATTTTTTTTTTTTGAAAATTCGATATCTCAAAAACAAGTTGACAATTTTTTTTCAAATTTTGTTTTTATATACACATAAATATATTCTTCAGATTTGCATACCAAAATTTGTTCTTTAAAATGTTTTGAGAATTTTATATATAAAAAACAATTTTTTTAAAAAACCGCTCCAACGATTTTAAATTTTTTTTCCCATATAATCATATTCAATCAAGAATTAAGATGGCATTCTTTTTTTTCACATCAAACTGTCAAAAAAGTTGTTTTAGCCAATTTAAATGTCGTATTTCATGCTTACATTTTTCCCTCAAAATGTTCATGTTTTTATATACAATTTTCTTAAACCCGCAGTGTCTTGAACATAAGAGCAAGTACCTGCGTCCCAATCGTGCATTTTATTTTTTACGATCTAGGAACGTTTATTTGAAATGTTTTACTTGAAGCAAGACTGTAGCTAGAGTCGAATTTAACGTAGGGCAGCGATGGAAACATGTAGGTTAGGTTTGGTTAGGTTGAAGTGGCTGCCAGTAGTGGAGACGCGTTGCGTGCTTGCCTATGAGACAGTGTCCGGTTATAACACCAATCATGGAGCTGATGTGCAATCTGCTTAGAGATATCAAACACTTAGATCGCTTTAAATCCATTACTGGCCAGATTTGTTTTGTTGTCAAACAAGTGGTGATGTTGTTCCACCTAAGATTTGTTCTCTCTAAGGCATCTTGCTTCAGCAAAAGCTTACATGTAGCGATGGGTATACCTATTTCTGCCTTACTAGGTAGAAGAGGTAAAGTTGTACCATTTTTAGCGAGTTCATCACCCTTACAATTACCTGGGATGTCCCTATGCCCCGGCACCCAGCACAGGTGAATATTAAACTGCTGTGCCATCTCCAACAGAGACGAATGGCAATTTAGGGCTGTTATAGAGTCAGTCGAGACCGATTCCAGGGATTTTATTGCTGCCTGACTATCCGAGAAGATGCGGATATCTGTAGTTGATATCACGTTTTCCTTCAGCCAAGATAAGGCTTCTTTAATCGCCATAAGTTCCACCTGGAACACGCTACAATGATTAGGAAGACGGAATGAGAGACTTAATTTTAGTCTTTCTGAGTACACACCGCCACCCACCCCTTCAACAGTTTTCTATCCATCCGTGTAGATATGAACCGATTCATCATCCAAGAAAGCCATATCCTCCCAGAGGGTTCTAGAAGGAATGGTGACTTGAAAGTTTAAACCGAATTGTGGTTTTGGGATGGTGTAGTCAATGTGACTAGGTAGTGACCTGAATGAATTCAGAATGATGGAACGGCCAATATTATTGTTGTACCATTGTGAGGAAGCTTGTAGGCGTATGGCTGTATTTGCAGCCTCCTGTTTGCTAAAGATATCGAGGGGGGTCAGATATAGCAGAACGTCTAGAGCAGCAGAGGGTGTCGTGCGAAGCGCACCACTTATGCATAAACAAGCCGAGCGTTGTACTTTGCTTAGTCTGTCGCAGTTTACCGCTTTATCTAGAGCAGTCCACCATACTGCAACTCCATATGTGAGGATCGGTCTAATCACCGATGTGTATAGCCAATGAATAATACGAGGTTGAAGGCCCCATTTGTTCCCAACGGTTTTTTTGCATGAGAAGAGTGCCACTGTGGCCTTCTTGACTCTTTCTTGTATATTAGGTTTCCAACTTAACTTTTTGTCTAAAATAAGACCCAAATATTTTGCCTGATCAGTAAAAGTTAATGGAACACCTTTAATAGAGGGAGGATCTACATGAGGGATTTTATATTTCCTTGAGAATAGAACAAGTTCTGTTTTATGAGGGTTGACGCCCAGACCACACCGGTCTGCCCAATTGGTTAGCCTATTTAAAGCGTTTTGTAAGAGTTCTTTTAAGGTGGTAGGATGCTTTCCTGATACGGCAATAGCAACATCGTCCGCATAGGCAATCACTCTGTAACCCTCCCCTTCCAGGCATATTAGTAGCTCATTTACCACCAAGTTCCAAAGAAGGGGAGAAAGGACACCGCCTTGAGGCGTACCTCTACTAACAGACCTTCTAGCAGAATAGCTACCTAGTTTTGAGTTGATAACCCTGCTAGTCAGCATTTGGTTAATCAATTCTCCAAGCGATCCATCTACCTTCAGAGATGTCAGCGCAGATGCGATTGCAGATGCGTCGACATTGCTAAAAGCGCCTTCTATATCTATGAAAGCAACCATGGTGTACTCTTTATAATGGAGGGAATATTCAATAGTTCTTACTTAACTATGTAAGGCAGTTTCTACAGATTTCCCTTTGCAGTAAGCATGTTGACTCGTAGACTCGCGTGTCAATGCATGATCGTATGTGGATATCAGTCAATCGTTCAAATGTTTTTAGAAGGAATGATGATAGACTAATAGGTCTGAGATCCTTTGGGTTTACTTGGGAGCACTTTCCAGCTTTGGGTATGAACACAACCTTAACCTCTCTCCAAGACAAGGGGATGTAGATGAGTGCTAAGCAGCTAGTAAAGATAGACTCCAGAATTGGCAGAATTAAATCTTTATTCATCTGGAGTTCGGCTGGTGTTATGCCATCTGGTCCCGCAGACTTGTAAGGCTGAAAGCTGTTGAGCGCCCATTGCAGTTTTTCCCTTGTAATCAGACCTTGTGGATAGCTTGGATTCATATCAACCCTATTACGGTCGAAGCTACTAATGTTTTGGGAGCTACCAGGGAAGTGAGTATCCAATAGCAAGTTAAGCGACTCTTCGCAGGAATATGTCCATGAGCCATCAGCATTTTTTAAGCAGCTTGGCATTACTGGATTTGTAGAGAGAATTTTTCTTAGTCTAGATGCCTCTGAAGTTTCTTCTATTTTTCCACAGAAATTTCTCCAAGAGGATCTCTTTGACTTTCTCAATGCTTTCTTATACAGTTTGAGGGTTATTTTATAAGATTCCCAATCTGACACTTCACGAGTACTTTTAGCTCGATTGAAACACTTGCGACAGTCTTTCCTGAGTGGTTCAAGCCCAGAATCCCACCAATGTGGTTTCTTTTTCCCCCTAACTAGAGTAAGTGGGTAGGATGTAGCCATAGATTTGTTGAGGGCTAATGTGAGATCATTGACCTTGCAGTCAAGTTCATTATTATTAGAAGGAGGATTTAAGAGATCTGGTTTTAATAGCCCCTGGAGTGTAATCCTATATTTGAGCCAATCGGTTTTCCGAGGGTTTCGAAATTCTGCGTGGCAAGGAGGTTCATCATTTAGACTGAATTGGATGTACCTGTGATCGGAGAACGAGTGTTCATCCGACACTTTCCAATTCGAGATCTTATGATGAATGGTATCCGAGACAAGAGTAATATCTTATACTTCCTGTCGGTTTTTAGTGATGAAGGTAGGTTCATTACCCACATTACTTACTATAAGGTTAGTACTTAAAATAAAATCAAAAAGAGACTCACCTCTATCATTGATATCAGTACTTCCCCATACTGTATGATGGGAGTTCACATCACTCCCAATGATGAGGCATATCTTCTGCCGTTCTGCATGCGCAATCAGTCTCTCCAGTGTATGACCGGGGAGAGGGCCGAGGTGGTCATGGCCCAGATACGTCGACACTAGCCAGTACGTCTCATTGGCCGTTTCGAGCTTTGCGGCGGTGATATCTCTATCGCTGAAATCAGGGAGTAAATATACATTAGTGCTACGCTCAACTAGTATACAAGATCTAGGGTCACCTTTATCAGACGCATACAGTACGTAGTCTCCAGGAGTCCTGAGTCCACTAACAATGGACTTAACAATCCACGGTTCCTGGATCAGGACAATATCCTCTCCATTCCTGGATAAACGGAGAAGAAGGGAGGCCGAAGCCTTAATGGAGTGTTGGAGATTAATCTGGACTAACTGCAGCATTTTGGCTACAATTAGGCAGATCAACCTCCACCACGGTTTCATTGAGTTCCTCCGAAGATAAGCCCAAAAGCTCATCCTCACCCAAGGGAACAAGGTTGATGAAGTCTTCGGTCTCCATATCGGTTAGAATGTCGACATTAGTAGAAGACTGTACCGTGACCGAGGATGACCTGGATTCCTCATCACCCATCGATGGAAAGGTGATGGATGCACCAGGGTCCTCTACCACGGACACAGCTTCAGTGTTTAACAGAGGGACGCGTTCCGCGTCAACCTCGTCTTTTTTATAAACCTTCAGAGAGATCGAATCGAACCCATACCGAATCATACCTTTGGTCTGCGCTAAGGGGGCAAGGGAATCCTTATTGATCACGATAATAGCACTTCTATAAAGACCCCTTACCTCCTCAAGCTTTGCGACTTTCCAGTCATGAGTCAGTAATGAGGGGTTGCTCAACTTGACTATCTGGAGTATTTCCTCCATGCAAGAGGGCTCGGCTGGTATCCAGATGCGGGCTCTAGGTCTGCACGGGATGTCTTCCTTAGCAACAACTTCGAGCTTCGCACCTGGCCAGACCTCGCCCAACCTACTGACAGCAAGCTTGTACAGATCGCACGATCTCTGATCCTCACAGACGATGAGTTTGACATGCCCTTGATGCCAACCGCCATCGCCTGTGAGAGGAGGTGGTCCCGGATTATCCCTCATGAGACTCAAGAAGCCTGCCGAGAGCTTCATTCTGACCACCTGCCATTGATCAGGAGAAATCGTACCATCAATATCACTCCTGTCGATAACCGCAACCACGATCTTGTTCTTGTTTTTGAGAGCGTCGCTATAGGATCTGGATCCTCCGGAATGGAGAGTGCTGGCGTTATGCACTTTGGGACGCTTGGGCACCGGAAACATGTAGTGCGAAATAAAAAATTTTACTTGATCTAATCTGGCAAAAATCGGGGCAGAGTGATAGATAGATAAATACAAAAGATGCTGTCAAAGTTAATCTTTTTTAAATCTTTTTGTGCGGTGGAAACACGAAATAGATTTATTAAATTTTGTGGAAATATAGCATACAAATATAAACGATTTCAAAAGTCAAGTCCATTTTTTAAACACTCCTTTTTAGTTAAAACCGTCAAAGCCTAATTTTTATTTGTTAGGGCTTGTTTTTCAGTATAGGGTCAACTCTGAGTTAAATCAGAGTAAGCTAATCCTGAAAATATATTACCCCGAGTTAACTTGAGAACAGTTTTTCAGTTGAGAACTAAGGCCAGATCCGGACAAGCTAAACGTGCAAGTGGTGCAAATGCACAGGGCGCTGAACCCAAGGGGCGCCTTGAGCAGGCATTAACAAAGCCACTTCTCGTAACTACTACCTATACCTACCTAATTTTTTAATTTTTATTTCTCACACCAATAGTGATATCCAGTATATAACTATCAGTTTATTCTGAATTTAAACACAGTTCAATATAATATACATACATACATATATACATACATATATCTATCTACTATTCCTAAAATAAGTCGATGTCTATCTTCCTATTCTCACCCACAGTAACAAAAAACTACATCACAAAATCTTTGAAAAGTGCACGATTTTGTTCGCCTTTACTAACAGATACACCTATTTGTTATTTTTCTCTTTTTCAAACTGTCGACGTTATTCTCAGCTCACTCACCATCGTGTGTGTGAGTGAAGGCATTTATTTTGTTTTTATAACCCAAACCCACCCCTATGCTGTGCAACAAAAAACAAAATTCTTCAACTGCAAATACAGACAATTAACACTACAGCCAGCATGGTGATAACATGCGCACGATAACAGTTTTTCTATATGAAATCGAAGCCAGAAATGTTAATCTAACAGAAATTCTTAGATGAAAAATTCATACTCATTGACATAACAGTGCGCAAATTAAATTTTGCGTCTATGAATTAAACTCTTCTGGTTAAGTGTTTTTTATGTTTTAGTTTGGCATTGGATTCTATCGATGAGTGAAATATGAAATTGTAGCACTGTCTTATTGTGTGTTGAGACAAAGGATTGAAATATGGAAATAATGAATGATGATGCGATGATTTATGATTATGATGATGTTTGTCGTTAATGAGGGAATCTTGTTTATTCAATTTCTCTTTTTCTCTATTTTTTTGTAGTTGCCAGGCATTATTTTCATTAAAAAAAAAGGATTTTTTGACTTATGTATCTAATTTCATTATTTATGTGCCAGTGTTCTTGTTGTGGTCAACTAAACAACTCAAAACAAAAGGAAGGAAAAAGAATCTATATTGAGATTGAGAGTATATATGAGGTGATGAGAACCAAAACTCGCCATGTCAGAAAAACTCTCCATGACCAAATTTAATTGTTTAATAACTTTTAATTGAGAGTACTTAGCAAATCATTTTTTATATCTAATCATAGATTTTTAAATCTATTTGTTATGGTTTAAAGGTAAATTATATAAAAAGTTCCGTAAAAAAGTTATTTAAAAATTAAATCTGGCTGTGGACGTGTTTTTCTAGAAAGGATATGGCGAGTTTTGGTTCTCATCGCCTCATATGTAGATCTGCTATGCGCAGAGTCAGAGTCCAGTAGTAATTAGTTTATATAACGTCTAGCGAGTTTACATTTTTGCTAAAGGCTGAATATAATTCTGAAGTATAAAATCTATTTTAATAAACATTAAAGTGGTTCTTACATAGTTTGAACAAATTCAGTTTTTATTATGTATTTACAAAAGTGTCGTGTCCATCTACAACCTAGGTAGCAACAAAGTTAAGAGAGTAGGTAGGGACAAAAAAGTGTTAAATAAAAAAAAGCATTGCAAAGTCTACCCCTTGGGTGAGGATATGGTTTCTTCCACCATTGACCGCAATTGATGGGCGGTAATGATGAAGTATGCGCAGGGCGCTAATTTCGCTCGGGCCGGCCCTGACTAAGGCTAGTCGCGCACATGCAACTATGTCCCTCATGTTAGCAGAGCAAGGTGAGCAGAACATATATTTTGTGATGGCATTATAAAGCGCTTATTAAATGCTAATTAAATGCCCAACAATTAAATTTAATGCTCAAGTACTTTTGGTAAAAATCAAATTTAAAGTTAGCAGAACAATTTCCTAAAATGGTTAAAACATTAAGTATGAAAATTGCGTTTGGTCCTATATTAATGAGCTATTTAAATGCTCTGCAAATCAAAAAAAAAAATTTGAAAAAAACTTGATTTCACAAAAAAAAAAATTGTCACAATTTTGAAAAAAAGATTAAATTATTTTTTCTTTTAGATTTTTCGATTCAAATCTTTTTGATTAGTTAAATGCTCGCCTAAATGCAATTAAATGCTCCAATTTCGAAACAACTTTCGAAGATCTGAGCCAAATAAAAAAAATAATTCAATTTCCCATACATTTCCATGTTCTGCTAGCTTAAAATCCGTTTTTCTCAAAAAATTCAAACTTTTTCGATTCAAATCATTTTGATTAGTTAAATGCTCGCCTAAATCCAATGTAATGCTCCAATTTCGAAACAATTTTTGAAGATCTGAAGATCACTTTTGCTTTGAACTAATTGAAGGTCAGACCTTTTAAATCTATTTTTTAATTTTATATTATGGTTTCTTTGACATGACACAAAAAAAATGAGAAAAAGTGGACAATGGGTGGAGGAAAAGTTCTTGGCGCGGTTGAGTACGCAGGAATTTATAGTTTTCATGATCAAGGACAAAAAAAAAAATAAATTGGGTGGCGCAACAGCTCGAGGAGAACCAGGGCCTAGTGACTTACAACTCACAACCATACCTGTGTGCGTGTTTGTTGGGCAGGAATGGAGGGGACCTACAGTTTTTTGCCGAGTCCGAACGGCTAAATGAGAAGCACTTTTTCATGACAAGTATACTCTTGGAGGATTTGTCAGTTCCTCGCAAGAGGCAGTACCTCGAATAAAACATTTCTGTTTTTAGGTGGCACGGCTGGGAATCGAACCCACACCTTCGGCATGACAGTCCTACGCACTAACCATCAAGCCACGAGGTACTACGATCAAGGACAAACGGGATCAAGGACAAACGGGACATCAAATTTCGGAAAAAATTAACAGAATCTCTTATTTGACCTTTAATTATCTGAAAAATAAACAAAAAGATGGTATCCACATGAATGGATGCACAAAACCTGCTACTTCCGCAAGTGAAAGACGAAAATTTTTGAGGGTTTCGTCTATTTCGTTGGTTTAAATAGCTAAACCAAGGGAAGAAGCTGAGTTCAGTGCCAGTATTTCTACAGTCGAGAGTGCAATTAATAGTTCTGTTTACCGAAAAAGAATACAAACAAATGAAACCACCCCTTGACGAAGTTAGCAAAAAAAAATTCAAACCGAATTCAGTTTTGTAAGATTCATAAGACTTGAAAGAACAAGTGGCTTAAAGTCGTTTTTTCTAATGAAAAAGGCATCAAATTCGACGGAACAGAAGGACTCAAATTATATTTCTATGACTGAGCGCTATTTTGTTACTCAACCATAGTCATATCAATTCTTCAAAAAAGTGGGGTTAAATTTCTTTTCATTGAGCTTTCAAACAAGAACTTCTTTCAACTTAGTGGTGGTTTATTTTAATTTTTTTTCTTTTTCAGTATGCAGAACTTTTAATTACTTTTAATTTAAAATTGAACCCAGATTCTTCCCTTGTTTTAGCCATTTGCTAATACTTCATCGTCTTCCTGAATGCTTATTTCTTTTGCGTTACGCCTGTTATCAGCATATTCTTTCTCTTTCTTTTCTTTGTCTCGGTCGCTGGTTTCTTCATCTTTTTCTAAGCTTTGATGTATTGTCGGAATTTTGTCGCGAATGTTGTAGCCAAATAATAACTCAGCTGGAGTTTTTAGTGTTGTAGAATGAGCTGTAGATCTATACATTAAAAGATATTTTTGTAAATCTTCTATCCAATTTCTTCCGGTATTTTGACTGATAATCAACCGTTTAAGTATCGAACGATTTTGTCGCAATACTTCTCCGTTTTGTTGCGGCCAGTACGGTATAGTACTTATTAACTTGATGTTATTTTCATCACAATAAGATTGAAATTCTTCGCTGGTCAGTTGCTTGGCATTATCTGCTGTTATGGTAAGAGGCAAACCGAAGCGAGCAAAAATAACTTGCAATCGTTTTATGGTTTCTGAAGTATCGATTTTCTTCATTATTTCTATTTCAACAAACCGGCTGTAGTAATCTACGATCACGAGTAAATTATGGCCTGATGGCAATGGGCCAAGGTAGTCAATAGCTAAGTGCTGCCATGGGTGTGTCGGTAATTCTTTTCTTTTCATTGGTTCAGGTGCATATGGAGCAGCAACTAAAGTACAGCCATGACATTTTTTTACGAAATCTTCCACGTGTTGGTCCATTTTTGGCCACCATACTTTTGAACGTAAACGGCGTTTCATAACAGTCATACCAGGATGTCCTTCATGTGCAAGTTGAATAGTTCTTTCACGAAGTGCCTCTGGCATCACAATGCGAATGCCACGTAAAAGAATATCACCAGCAAAGCAAAATTCGCACTCAAAAGGTTTAAATGGTTTCAGTGTTTCAATCCATATGTTTTCGTAAATGGCTGCTTTCATTGCAGTTATGATTGTGTCCGTTTTGGATTGTTCAACTATTTCGCATAGTTTCAATGCTTTTGGAGTTGTTATATTGGCAACCCAATTCACGTAATGCTCAGCTTGCTCATCGAACGCAGAATTCGAGTGTGTGTCATTTAGTAATCTGGAAAGTGGGTCTGCAATATTATTTTTACCACTTCTGTATATGACTTTGTACTGATATGATTGCAAACGTAAAACCCATCTTTCTATTCTTGCACATGGTCTCGATTTGACACCAAAAATAACTTCAAGTGGCTTATGATCCGTTTCACTTGAATTGTCGTGGGGTGCGCATCCTTTTTGAAACTTTATAAACTTTTAAGAATAAATACATCATTTACCTCTCCTGGTGATCAAATTAATAATGGTGCTTCTCACTCTACTCTGGCTGTGTCGGAATCAACTTCTAATGAAGGTGAAAGTGAATACACTCTACAAATGATCTACTTAAAGCTATCCAAGTTAGAAGAAACAAACAATCGTTTCCTGAAATCTCTGAACGAATTAACATCTGAAAATGACAGATTGAAAACTAAAGTGGAATTTCTAGAGAATAAGCTTAACTGGCAGCAGCAACATCTTCTAAATAATTGCCTGGACTTAGTTGGAGTACCTAATGTCGATGAAAAAAATGCTAAAGTCAAAGCTCAGCAATTTTTCCAAAGAGCGCTTTCAGTTGAAGTTTCTGATGAACAAATTGAGACATGCTTCGTCAAGAAAAAGAGTAGTAAAGTAGAAAGAAATGGTGTTAGCCGCTCTTCTACTAATTCGATCATTTGTCTGAAATTCTCTGCTCACTCAACGAAGAAAAAAATAATGAGTGAAAAACTGAATAACAAAAAAAAACTCAACTCACATGTGTTTGAAGATGTAAGCAGTGGAAGCGGTAGCGGTAGCGGACGCAAGGGAACTGATATTTACATTAATGATGCTCTCACAAAGTATAATCAGGCTCTCTTCATGCAGGCCAAGGAGGTTAGAAAGAACAAGGGATATAAATATTTATGGTTTAAGAACAATCAAATTCTTGCGAGAAAGGAAGAAGGAGGAAATGTCATTTCTATTAAAACATTTAATGATCTTGCACTTCTTAACTAGTGCAGTTTTTGTTTTTTATATATTATGCTAAATCTAAATAATTTTCAAAATTTTAATATTGATGACATTTCTGTCCTTGATCTCACTAATTTAAATGTTAATATTGTTTTTTCAAATCCTTCGTTTTGTGATAACAAACTTTTTATTGTGCATCAAAATGTCAGAAGTCTAAGAGAAAATTTTTCTACTCTTGTTGCACATCTTGATTCGTTTATGTGCATTCCAGATTTTGTTTTTGTATCTGAAATTTGGATATATGGCTTTGAAATAAGCGACTTTTCCTTGCCAGGTTATAATTTTTATGCTAAAACGAATGAAGGTTACGCGGCAGGTGGAGTTGGTTGTTTTGTAAAAGACACATATATTGATTGTGTTGCATCAGATGTGAATTTCTCTAGCGCGGATATTCTGAAGGTTACTTTTAGTTGTAATCAAGTGGATTATGTTATTTTTTGCGTCTACAGGCTTCATATGTTTAATGTTACCGTGTTCTTGGAAGAGTTTTCTGATCTTTTAGAGAGTGAAAAATCGAAAAATTTAATTATTTTGGGTGATTTCAATATCAATACTTTGGAAAATACTGGTGTTGTTTCTACATACTTGTCTCTTCTTGACTCACACGGTCTTACTTGCTTTGTAAATGAGCCGACTAGGATGGCTTCAGGTAGTTGTTTAGACCATATATATGGACGTTTCAACAAAGACTATGTAAGTTCTTGTGCAAAGTGTGTTTTCGATTTGAAAATTACTGATCATTCTATGACAGGACTTTTGTTTAACACTCCCAAAAATAAAAATAGAAATAATTGTAGGTTCTCAAAGAAGGTTTCGAAAATTGATTTTGCAAAACTAAAAAATTGCCTATTTTATGAGTTTTGGGAAAGTGTGTATATAGAAAACGATGCTTCTGTTTCATTTGCAATTTTTATAGATACGCTTAAAAATCATATTAGCGAATGTACCTCAACGTTTACACCCAAAAAATCCATAAAACGACTTAAGCCGTGGATCACAAGGCTTTTATACAACAAGATTAAAGGCAAAAATAAACTCAGGATTAAATGTTCTAAGTTTCCTAATAACATTTATTTAAAAAACAAATATAAAAGTCTCTGTCTAGAACTTAAAAAAGAAATTCCTATTTGCCGCGATAATTATTATCGTACACAGTTTAATTTGGCCAAGGGTAATTTGAAAAATGAATGGCAAGTAGTTAACAGCATTCTTAATAAACCTTGTTCATCCAAAAACCCTACTGTTATACGCATTGGTGACAACTACGTTTCTGAAAAAAATGCTGTCGCTGAAGAATTCAATAATTATTTTATATCAGTAGTGAGCAATGTACCATCCTTTTCCACAATACAAACCAATGGTTGTGGCTGTTCTACCGTGCTTAACAGTTGTAGGACACATATGTGCAGTAACAGTTTTGCTTTTGATCCTATTACTGCGTTTGAGCTTTTAAAATGCATTGGTTCCTTGAAAAACTCAAATGCTTGTGGATATGATGGTATTTCTAATGTTATGCTTAAGCACATTGGATGCTTCTTGGTGGATGTTTTGGCACATATTTTTAACCTGAGTATACTTACTGGAGTTTTTCCCGAAGCCTTGAAACGTGCCGATGTCGTTCCATTGTTAAAAAAGGGATCAGCTAGTGACAAATGTAATTATAGACCTATATCTCTTCTTCCAGGTTTTAGTAAAGTCTTGGAAAAAGTTGTTAAGAAAAGAGTAGTTAATTTCTTAAACAAAACTTGTTTTTTCAGTTCTGCTCAGTTTGGATTTCAGGAGGGGAAATCAACTGAGGATGCTCTTTTGCTTTTTTGCTCTAGAATTTTTTCTAATCTCGATGGTAAAAAGTTAACTGCTGGTTTGTTTATCGACATTGCAAAGGCATTCGATATGGTCGATCACAATATTTTGTTGGACAAGTTACATAAAGCTGGGTTTCGTGGATTTATGCTTGAATGGTTTAGAACGTACCTTAATAACAGAGTTCAGAGTGTTTTAATTGATGATATTAGAAGTGAAAGAAAATTTATTAATCTGGGGGTTCCCCAAGGTTCTGTTTTGGGTCCAATTCTCTTTTTGATCTACATTAACTCACTGTTTAGTTTGGATTTTAAAGGTGAATTGACTGCCTTTGCAGATGATGTAGGTTGTTCATATGGGTCAAATAGTTTTTTAGACCTAATTAGTAACATTAATTGGGATCTCAATTTATTGCGTATCTGGTTTGCTGAGCATAATTTGATGATTAGCTCTAAAACTAAAATTATGTTTTTCAACTTGTCTTCCCATAACTTTTCCGACGTTAAGCTCTATTACCACGCACCTGAGTGTCAACGTTTTAAGATAAATAACTGCAATTGTACTTCAGCTTGTTCTTTTGATACTTTTTTTTAGTAATATTAGTTGCTGTAATAATTGTTTTTTGGTCGAAAATGTCAAGGAGTTTAGATATTTAGGGCTGTGTATAGATTCAAGGATGAGTTTTTCTAATCACACAGAAACTTTGAGGAAATATTTCCGTTCCGCTGTTAGACACTTCTTTTACCTGAAAAATATATGCTCTCCTTTTTTACTGAAAATAATTAACTATGGAATTTTTCAGTCTAAGCTTCAATATGGAATTTCTTGTTGGGGAGGAGCCAGTTTGAACAAAATTCAACCTCTATTGGTTTTGCAAAAATCTGCTGTAAGAAATATATGTCGTAAAAATCGGCGACAACCCAGTTACCCGTTGTTTTATGATCTTAAAATTCTTCCTGTCCGTCATTTATATTGTTTTAAAGTATTAAAGACGTTCTTTATGCGGTCTGGTAATATAAATTTTAGATTAATTTCAAATTACAATATTCGTGGTAATGACTTGAACTTCGCATCTGTTCCCCACTTTCGCACCACCGCTTTCCGTAACTTTTATACTGTGTCTTCTTGTCGCTTGTTTAATAAACTACCTCAATCTATTAGGCAATTAACAATTCCTGGAATGTTCTTCAAACAAGTAAGATTTTGGCTCTTTAATTTAAATTTTGAAACTTTAGAATCTCAACTCACTGGCATTTTGATTTAACTTCCGTAGTGTAATTATTTCCTTTTTATTTTTAGAGTTTAATTTTTTTTTTTTGTATTACGAGTATTCCTCTTGAATTCGATTTTTTTTTCTATGAATTTTTCTAATTATTGAAATAATATTTACTTTTTTTTTCACTTTCATTTTCAATTGTAATTTTTGGGTTTCAGAGGGCCACCCCACCCTTATTCATTAATAATTTTCGTATTAATTTTTTCATATTGAAGTGGCATTTGACACTATTTTTATACCTAGGTATCAAAAATACAAAATGTCATTAATTTTTCTATAATATTTTCATATATTTAAGTTATCTCACTTTTGTTAATCTGAATTTTATGAGAAATAAAATATACATACATACATACATACATACATACAATAAGCTCAAACTCTCTTCCGAATAAGTAGTAGTGGAACCGTTCTACAGCCCATACAAGCGCAAGTGCTTCTTTTTCAGTTTGGCAATATCGCTTTTCCACATCTGATAAACTTTTGCTTGCGTATGAAATTATTCTTGGACCATGTTGGTTATGTTGGACTAAAACTGCTCCAAGCCCCACTGGACTGGCATCCGCAAATAGTTGAGCTTTATCATCAACATCATAATAGCCCAATATCATGTTGTTTGTTATGTGTCGTTTTAGTTCGACAAATGCTGTTTGTTGTAGATCGGTCCACTTGAAAACTTGGCTTTTTCTTGTTAGAAATCTTAATGGTTCTGTTATTGTGGCAAGGTCTGGTATAAATTTACCTACATATGTTACCAGTCCCAAAAAACTTCTTACCTCTTCAGCTGATTGTGGTACCCGAAATTGTCTTACTGCTGACACTTTGTCATCTGTTGGTGTGATACCATTTGCAGATAATTTGTGACCAAGAAATTCAATTTCCTTAACGTTGTACACACATTTTTCATCGTTTAAAGTCACGTTATTATTTTTAAAAATTAAAAGTATTTTCTCTACACGATCTTTGAGTTGATATTCATTTTCACCATATACAAGAACGTCATCAATGTAAATAAGACAGCCATCGCAACCACTTAACATTTGCTCCATAATCTTTTGGAAAATTTCTGGAGCACATGTGATACCGAACATCAGTCTTGTATATCTAAAAAGTCCCTTTCGAGTAATAAATGTAGTTATTTCTCGTGATTTTTCAGAAATTTCAACCTAAAATTCGGTACAGGGAATACAACGAAAAAAAAATGCCTTTATATTCTTAATAAAATTGCATTTAAATGTTATATTATTTTTTTTAATAATGTATTAACGTGCACTTACTACAATGCTGACTGACATATTAACATATTTATAATTATGTTTTTTTTTTTATGGGTCAGTTTATTTTAATTTTCATTTTACTTGATGAAATGCTTGTTTTACATCTAATTTTGAAAAGCATTTTCCTTTTCCATTTCCGATGTACGGCAAAAATTTTTCCATTGTTGGTAATGGGTAATTTTCCCTTTGAACTGCTTCATTGGCTCGGCGCATATCGATACAAATTCTAATGTCTTTTCCATCGTCTTTTGGAATCACAACCATTGGTGAAATCCATTTAGATGGACCATTAACTTTTTCAATAATGCCTTGTTTTTGTAGCTCTTCGATTTTTTTACAAACCGCTTCTTCTAAGGGCATTGCAATTGGTCTGTAGGGCTGTGCAATTGGTTTTATGTTTTCTCGTAATGGGATTTCTACTAAAACATTTTTTATTTTTCCCATTGGGTCTTCATTGGTGATTTTGTTTACTTGATAGCCAATTTTCAATACTCCTAATTTTAATGCTGTATCGTGTCCAATTAGGAATTTTCCTTCTTCTTGAATGACGTAGAATTCGGCAGTTGTTTCTTTTTCAGCTACTTCAATTTTAGCTTCGAATACTCCAACAATTGTCAATACTTGTCCACCATAGGCTTTGTGGTTTCTTTGTGCTGGTTAAACACATTTATTTTCTTAGATTTCAAGTCATTCCACTCATTGTAATCAATCAGGTTGAATTTTGAACCAGAATCCACAATGGCAGTTGTTTCTATTCCCCCAATTTTGCAATTGATTGTATTCTCAGCGTTGTTTGAATTAATACAAAATACGTAATTATTAATATCATTCGGCGTAGTATCATTTACATACTTTACAGAGTGATAACTTTCGTTTTGTTTTGCTGGTTGATCATTTACATCTTGGTTTCGGTTTTTTTTTAGATATAGTTTTAGATTCATTAATAAATTTTTGTTGAACAAAACGCCTTGCTTTGCATTTGCTTGCAAAATGGTTACGACCACCACATTTATTGCATGACTTCCCAATGGCTAGACATTTCTCATAGTTAGATCGGTGACCTGTATATCCACACCGGAAGCAATCAACTTTTTCATCATTTTTACGTTTTTCATAGATATCTTTTTCTTGAACGTTTATTTTATTTATTTCGATCGCTGAAGGATTATTTTTGAACACTTTTTCTTGTTTATTAATAGATTCAAATATTTTTGCAGTCTGCAATATGGTCTTAAGTTTGACATCACCTAGTTTCAGCATTTCTCGTCTGAGCAAATCAGACCGACATTTTTCTATGATTTGGTCTTTCACATTCTCTTCCAATTCTTCACCAAAATTACAACGCTCTGCTTGTGTTTTTAATCGCATAGCAAATAAACTTATATTTTCGGTACTTTCTTGTTTCATTGACCGAAAAACATGTCGTTCGTAAGTTGCGTTCTGTTTCGGTAAAAAAAATTCATTCAGTTTTTCCAATGCATCTTGATACGGTGTTGATTGCAACACGTATCCACTTGCCATTGGGCCTTTAGTTCGTTCATTTGTCATGTTTGGTAGTTTTACGTAGATTTCCTGTACTTGTCTACCGGCGAAATGCAACATAAAGGCTAGTTTCTTCTCTTCATCTTCAACTTCACTTGCCTTCATGCAAAACTCAAATGATTGTACCCAATTTTTCCACTCATGTCCACTGTTTTCTTCATACAACGTATAATCGAAAGGGGGGACCATCAGCCCAATCTTAATGTTTTCTACATGAGTACAAAAACAAACAAAGATAACAAAAAAAAAATGAAAGTTTTGTTTAATAATTTTAATATTATTCATTCCTTTTAACACTGACAATTTTTTTTGTTTATGAAATATTTTCTTATTTTTATTCGGCATTAAAGCCACACAATCGGTATTAAAACCATGTGACATTCGGCATTTAAGCCAATGGATTGGTGTTTCACCCAAAATCCATGTTCAATTTAATTAGATAAAATACAATACAATCTATTCAATTGAGATAATCAACGGCATTTAAGCCTCACAATCGGTAAAGAGTTTTCAGGGCAATATGGAAAGAAATATATTTTTGGCTTGATGAACGCGACGGAGTTGCATATTGTCTTTATTGCAACAAGTCTTTAGTCAACTTTAAAACTCACATTCAACGCCACAGTATGTCTGCTCTACATAAAAAAAATGTCGAGGCCAAAAAAAATCAAGCCACCATAGACACAATTATATCGGCGAATAAAGAAAGCAGTTTGGCAAGCAAAACAAAATTTGCCGAATATTGTCTGGTGATGTTTTGCATCGTCCACCATCTTCCAATGTCAATTTTGGATACGTTGCCAGAAGTGTTAAGGAAATGCTTCCCGGACTCCTTAATTGTTAAAAATATTAAATGCGCGAGAACCAAGGCCACTGGAATTGTAAAAAATCATTTTTCAGTCGAAGCAAAAAAGAAATTGGCAGACGTCCTTCAGAAAACACCATTCTCATTGATTGCCGACGAAACAACAGATGTAAGTAGCGAAAAGGCGTTAGCATTAGTAGCTCGATTCTATTGCCAAAAAGAAAAAAGAACGCGTGATAAATTTTTCGGACTTCTGAAGCTGGATCGGTCAGATGCGCAATCTATTTTTGATTGCATAAAAGAGCATTTACAAAATATGCAAATACCAATTTCAAATATAATCGGCCTAGCAACCGATAATGCATCTGTAATGGCAAGTGAATTAAGAGGGCTAGCAGCAAAGTTTAGAAGCTATAATTCTGATATATTTTACGTAAGGTGTGTTTGCCATTCTCTGCACTTGTGTGCCTCAAGCGCCTGTAAGAAATTACCAATTGAAGTTGAAAAGGTGGTTCGCGATATTTATAATTTTTTTTCGCATAGTCCTAAAAGAATTTTTGAATTTAAAGAATTTCAAGATTATGTCGGAATAAAAAACCATAAAATTTTAAGAATAACTGGAACGCGGTGGTTGTCACTTAAGAAAGTAGTAGATAGAATTTTAAGTCAGTGGACAGCGCTTCAACTGTTTTTTGTTTCTTCAGCTGCAGAGGATGGATTAAACACGTCAAAAGCTGAAAAAATTGGAAATCCAAATTATAAAATTTATTTATTTTTTCTTTCCCATATACTTGACATTGTTACAACTATGAATGTAGAGTTTCAAGCTGAAGGTTTTCGGCTCCATAAAATGTATCACACCTTTGAAGACAATTTTAAATTGATTCTTTCCTTTTTTATCAAAAAAGACATTATTTTTAATACAGAAAACATATCTGAAATAGATGTTTCTGAAGATTCTAACTATTTACCATTAAATGAAATTTACATTGGCGCAAATGCAGAAACATATATCAATAGTCTAAATTTAAGCAGTGAAGAAGACGGAAACATTAAACTGAAAATGCTCGAGTTTTATGTAGAACTATGCTTGCAGATTAAAAAAAGATTTGATTTTAACAGTGAAGCATTACAAAACATTTCACTGGTAGATCCAGAAAAAATAGTAAATGAAAATGTTTCCATCTTACCTTTACTGACTAATTTCCCAAATTTGTATAACTTTGAAAAAAAAGAAAAAATTTGTACTGAATTCAGAAAGCTACAAATACAAAAAAACTTAAAATATACAGAAGATGTTGAGAAATTTTGGGGCAATGTTGGCTCTTTGAAAAATGCTCAGAAAGAAAATCTTTTTGAAAATATAACAGAATTTGTTTATAAAATATTAAGTTTACCACACAGCTCTGCGGCAGCAGAACGTATTTTTTCAGAGTTAAATTTGATAAAAAATGATTTAACCAATAGGTATCACTTGAATACCATTGAATCAATAATGTTTGCAAAACAAATAAAAGATCAATTCTCTTAATTTGCCTAAACATGTTTTATGTAAAACTTAAAATGTGTCTTACTTATAATAATTTATTAACTTATTATTTAATGTATAGTTTTGTACTGAATTTAAAAACTGTGATGAAGAAAACTTATGTTCCTATTAAAAATAAAAAATTGAGTTCAAGAGCATTCTTTGCATTTAAATCATTTTTTCAATTTGTTACATTTTTTTCGCTTTTGTTACGTTTTTTAAAAAAATGTGTTACACTTTCGTGAAGCCCAGCGGCAACGCTGAGAAGAACCTAAGACCAGTGATGACACTTTAAATGTCGCAAACAAGGTTGTCACTGTAAACCTTGTAGATGGTACGAATGTTACTAATAGTAGTGAAGTACTTGTTTCTGATGTTATTGCTGTTGACGTTCTCGGTGCTGCTGCTGCTAGTGTTGCTGGTGTTCTAGGTGTCCACAATGCTGCTCTTGGTGCGGGTGTTGCTGATTTTGCCAGCGATAACGTTTCTGATGGTGGTGCTGACGACGACGTTGGAGCTAGTATTGTTGGTGCTGTAATTGTTGCTGATGTTGCCAATGTTGCTGTGGTTGCTGATGTTGCTGTTGTTGCTGATGTTGCTGATGTTGCTGATATTGCTGATGTTGCTGATGTTGCTGATGTTGCTGATGTTGCTGATGTTGTTGATGTTGCTGATGTTGCGGGTGATGCTGACGTTCTAAATGCTGCTGCTGAGAATGAATGTATTGCACGTAAGGTTGTCAATCGTAATAATTTTCCCAGAACTGTTAGAGGCTCTAGTGATATTTTTCAAAATGATGTGGTGCTAAAACTTAAATGGTTTCACCTTGGTAGTTTTCGACCTTCTATCTCCTGTGAAGTGATTGTTAATCACTTAGCTGCTGCTCTCTGCATAAATCCGAATGTCATTTCATGCTTCAAATTAATTAAACGAGGTGAACTGGAAGAAAATATTAAGTTCATAAACTTTAAAATTGGTGTTCCAGCTGAATACAATGATGCAATGTACCATGAAAATATCTGGCCTATAGGAATGAAGTTACGTGCCTTTCAATTCATTTTAAAAAACGAAAGTAGTATAAACTAGAGGGTACGGGGCCACTGGTATCACTGGTATGGGTTCTGATCTATGCTATGGGTTCTAGAGCATGCTTAGCAAACGTATTTGGGTTCTGATCTATGCTATGGGTTCTAGAGCATGCTTAGCAAACGTATTTGGGTTCTGATCTATGCTATGGGTTCTAGAGCATGCTTGGTGAGTGTGTGAGAAATGTATGAATGAATTAGAAAATAATATTTAATTTTTGAGGGAAATGATTAGATAATGCGGGGTATACACTGTTCAAATGCATGTCATGCATTGTGAGTGTATAGTAAAATGCTTGAAGAAAAATCAAAACCATGGCTATGAATTCATGTTGTATCATGTTATACTTACTCGTATATGTATGTTGTGTTGAAAAGTATTGTGTAGGGGTGCTGGTTGCAGGAAATTTAGATTTAGATGGTTATGAGACTGTGAGTAGGGATTTTTGATATGTATGTGAGTGCTTAAGTGCAATACATGTACCTTTGTTAGTTTTTCGTCGCTTGGAAAACGCAAAAACGTAAAATTCGCGTTAAAACGTAAAATTCACGTTCACGTTAAAACGCAAAAACGTAAAATTCGCGTTAAAACGTAAAATTCACGTTCACGTTAAAACGCAAAAACGTAAAATTCACGTTAAAACGTAAAATTCACGTTCACGTTAAAACGCAAAAACGTAAAATTCACGTTAAAACGTAAAATTCACGTTCACGTTGAAACGCAAAAACGTAAAATTCACGTTAAAACGTAAAATTCACGTTCACGTTAAAACGCAAAAACGTAAAACTCACCAGGATTCTAACCAGCACAACCAACAGAGGTATGTATTTTGGAATGCTAGTTCTTATTTGATCTTAAGCATATGAACATCCTATTAAGAATATGTTTATCCAATGCACACATCAATTTTATATTGCATGCCGTGCAGGTGCTAATGTTGTGCTATTCAAAAAATCCAACTATGAAAGTATATCCCACAACCAATTTATCACTGAAAATCCATCCCACAACTAATGTTGAAATGAAAAAAATACATATGGTGCTAGAAATCCAACCACTGATAATTATTCCCAATTAGAATCAAACTGTTGGAAATGCATCCCAATATTTGTGCGTTCCGAACGTGAATTTTACGTTTTTGCGTTTTACCGTGAACGTGAATTTTACGTTTTAACGTGAATTTTACGTTTTTGCGTTTTAACGTGAACGTGAATTTTACGTTTTAACGTGAATTTTACGTTTTTGCGTTTTAACGTGAACGTGAATTTTACGTTTTAACGTGAATTTTACGTTTTTGCGTTTTAACGTGAACGTGAATTTTACGTTTTAACGTGAATTTTACGTTTTTGCGTTTTAACGTGAACGTGAATTTTACGTTTTAACGTGAATTTTACGTTTTTGCGTTTTAACGTGAACGTGAATTTTACGTTTTAACGCGAATTTTACGTTTTTGCGTTTTAACGTGAACGTGAATTTTACGTTTTAACGCGAATTTTACGTTTTTGCGTTTTCCAAGCGACGAAAAACTAACAAAGGTACATGTATTGCACTTAAGCACTCACATACATATCAAAAATCCCTACTCACAGTCTCATAACCATCTAAATCTAAATTTCCTGCAACCAGCACCCCTACACAATACTTTTCAACACAACATACATATACGAGTAAGTATAACATGATACAACATGAATTCATAGCCATGGTTTTGATTTTTCTTCAAGCATTTTACTATACACTCACAATGCATGACATGCATTTGAACAGTGTATACCCCGCATTATCTAATCATTTCCCTCAAAAATTAAATATTATTTTCTAATTCATTCATACATTTCTCACACACTCACCAAGCATGCTCTAGAACCCATAGCATAGATCAGAACCCAAATACGTTTGCTAAGCATGCTCTAGAACCCATAGCATAGATCAGAACCCAAATACGTTTGCTAAGCATGCTCTAGAACCCATAGCATAGATCAGAACCCATACCAGTGATACCAGTGGCCCCGTACCCTCTAGTTTATACTACTAACGAAGGAGTACGGCTTCAGGAAGACCTGACATAAGCTCAGTATCATTTTTGTCAAATACAAATCCTAATACTACTATTCAGTCGCCTCATCACTTGTCTCCTTTTAATTTGGCGCTATACTATCATAATGTGGGTGGCATGAGATCGAAAACAACTGATTTCTATGTTGCTTTGACTGACTCTCCATATCCTCTAATTGCTCTCACTGAAACCTGGCTCACCATGAATATACTTACGTCTGAATTGTTTGATGCTAGATTTGTTGTCTACAGACGGGATCGATGCCTAGCTGCAACTGGTGTTACAAGAGGAGGAGGAGTATTGTTCGCAGTTAATTCATCTTTTATTAGTAGGCAAATAGATTTGTATGATTCATCCGATTTGATTGAACAAATTTGTGTAAGAGTTGATTTTTTTCGATCTTTTGATAATACTTATATTAAATTATATTTTTTGTATCATATATACCGCCGAATTCCCCAGTAAATATTTATTCAGCTCATGTTTCCAATATTAAACACGTAGCCAATGATTTAGATTGTAATTCATTTTTAATTATATTGGGTGATTTCAATCTTTCTCATATTAAGTGGTCTTACTCCGAAGATGATAAATGTTTAATTGCATATAATATTCTTAAAGATTTTGAAATTGAAGTCGTTGATTCTTTGTCAGTTTTAAACTTAGTTCGGATTAACTCTATCCAGAATAATTTGGGAAGGTGGCTTGATCTTGTTTATACACATATGGAGCTTGATGCTTTTGTAACTGAACCTGATTATTATTTATTGGCCAATCGTGGAATATACCACAAGGCATTAATTGTTAATTTTGATATTTCTTATATTAATTCGGACATTGTTAACAATAGCTTAGATAAGTCGTTCAAATATGATTTCTATAAAGTCGATTATAATGATGTTTATAACTACTTGTCAGTTGTTGATTGGAAAAGTGTTCTTGGTAGTGGTGGCTTAAGCAACAAATATAAAATGTTTAGGAATGTCATAGATGAAGTTTTTTCTAAGTTTGTTCCTATTAAAACATGTAGTAGCTCGGGAAGACCGGTTTGGTTTCATAAGAGGCTTTCTAACCTAAAAAATGCTATGTATCGGGTTTTAAAAAGAAGCAAAATTGATTTCTCTTTTAGAAATGAGTTTAGCCGATTAAGAAAAGAATACGAATTCCTTAAAAGATTTTTATATCGGCAGCATCTTTGGTCAGTTGAATCTAAAATTAAAAAAAAATCGAAAGCTTTTTGGAGTTTTATAAATACAAAAAAGAAATCTTCAGGTATACCATCAACTATGAGCTATAACAAAGTAATTATGTAGTAGTGACCCTAATCAAATCTGCAATTTTTTTGCGAGCTACTTTCAATCGAATTTTGTCCTGGAGGATTGTGATCCTGAATTTCTAAATGAAGTTGGCTCCGCCTTGGATTTGGGTTCTTTATCAATTTCAAATGAAGAGATTCTTTCTGAATTATCATCTCTTGATGACTCTGTAAGCCTTGCACCAGATAATATACCTCCAATCTTTCTTAAAAAATTAAAATCTTGCTTCGTTGTTCCTCTTCGTTTAATTTTCAACCTTTCTCTTACTGAAGGTGTGTTTTTGGATTGCTGGAAACACTCCTTTATAACTCCAATTCATAAATCTGGTTCTAAACAGGCAGTTGAAAACTATAGGCCAATAGCTAAACTTCAAGTCATACCTAAAATGTTTGAAGCTATTGTAAAAAAGAAAATATATGCAGTGATAAAGAACTATATATCTGAATTTCAGCATGGTTTTGTGAGTGGAAGGTCTACTGCGACAAACTTGACAGTTTTCACAAGTTACTGCCTTCAATCCATGAAAACTAGAAATCAAGTAGATGTCATTTTCACAGATTTTGCTAAGGCGTTTGACCGCGTTCAACAAAACGTTCTTATATGCAAATTACAATGCATGGGTTTCCATTCAAATTTTTTAAAATGGATAAGTAGCTATCTAATCAATCGCACTCAATCCTTAAAAATAGGTAGTATTTCATCTAAATCTATAAAAAATTATTCAGGTGTGCCCCAAGGTAGCCATCTTGGTCCACTCCTATTTTTAATTTTTATAAATGACTTACCTTCTGTTATCTTGAAAGCTGAAAAGTTATTATTTGCAGACGATTTTAAGATTTTTATGGAAGTTAGAGCCTTGGAAGATTGTATTCAACTTCAACGTGATATTCAAAGTGTAACCGAATGGTGTAACAAGCATTGCTTGCATTTGAATATTAACAAATGTTCAGTTATGACTTTTCATCGTATAAAAACACCAATAATATTTGATTACACTATTTCCAATACTAGTCTTAGTAGGTTATATTTACAAAAAGATCTGGGGATTATCTTTGACCCTGAGCTTAAATTTAATTCTCATATTGATTACATAATTTCTAGAGCTAACGCAATGCTTGGCTTTATTACGAGAAACTCAAGGGATTTTACAGATCGTATACCTTTAAATCGTTGTACGTTGCACTAGTTCGTTCTATTCTTGAATATTGCTCTGTTGTTTGGTGCCCCTACCACAACACAACTATGCTCCGCATCGAAAAAGTTCAAAAAAAGTTCACAAAATTTGCTCTCCGCAAACTTTACTCATATTCGCAAATGCCTTCGTATGAAACAAGATGTCAACTCATTGATTTAAAGCCCCTCCATAAAAGGTGATCGTACTATTTAACTATGTTTGCTCATGATGTCATATCTGGTCATATCGAATGTTCCACTCTGCTTTCTTTTTTTGGTTTTTATGCACCTCAACGCTGCCTTAGACCTAAAGAAAACGAATTCTTTTACATCCCTAGACATTACACCAACTATGGCCAACCCCATAACCAATTCTTGTTTTTATTTTAATCAAAATTTTCATTTAATCGACTTAAACATTAATAGAGAGTTATGTAAAGCCACAATATTAAATTCTTTATAAGTGTTATGTTTTTTATTGTTATTGAACTTAATTTAGTATATTATATTAATTTATTAAACTATGTACATATGTATTATTTTATCAATCTAAGAAAGTTTAATGTACTTGATAGGTTTAAATAAATAAATAAATATTTTGTTTCGTTCTTTTTATTATTATTTCGAAAAGAGCTTTCGGAATCGGATTTTATTTTAAGATCCAGATAATACTTCTTGGTAACTCTATATTCTTTGTCTTCAACTAGTTCAAACCACAAGTGATGATGAAGGCAGTGTACCTATTCAAATGAACAAAAAAAGGGCTACAATTTGCACATTAATTTAAAGAAATGATAATTAAACGTGTAATGACGGTATTTTAAGATAATGTGTTTTCTTATTCGCTCCTAAATTTGATGGTTTCTCTAATGCCATTTACAAAAACTCATTTAGTCCGCTCAATTCGGAGTTATAACGGTTTTTTTTCTATCTCATAAATACAAAGAAAAAGAGTACTGACTTTGTCCTAGTCTTTTGCTCACAAAATAAAAGAATAGATACATTTGTTCTCTTTCACATAGAGAACATAAAGGCCCCGACCCATAGAATCCGGTGGGTCCGTTGCGGCGACGGATCCATTAACGTTTGCCGGATACGACAGATTGATTGGCCCAATGAATACGTTGACATTCATGTAACAACCACTTAAAATTCAAACACACACACACACATAAAAACCACTTGAAATTCAAACACACACACAAAAATAGCATATCTAACATATCTGCCGGAAGGAAAAAGTCTAAAGCTCGGCTACTCTGTCCGTTGCGTCTGACGCATGCGTTGCTTATGGACCAGTTCCCATAAGAAAACATTTATTTAATCGAGCTGTAAGTTGAATGCGTCGCCACAACGGACGCAACGTATTCTATGGGTCGGAGCCTTAAGTCACTTTATTATTATTATTATATTATTGTTTATTTTCCAATAAAAATTGCTCAGTACAATATTAAATTTACAACAATATTTAAATGCATGGCCGTTGCCCTGGTTGGCAATGCAAATGTAGAACAACGTTGAAGTTAAAGTTAAAAAGAAACAAAATAATGGGACCATGGCAGGAACTTGCAGTTTTTTTTGCATTTTTTATGCATTTCTTTTACGGATTTTGCAGTTCACCAAAAAGTGGGTGTAACCGACTGTACTGCTAACTTCACTTTGAATTTAGCAGTGCCTGTCCTTTTCTCAGTAACCGGGCTAGCTAGAAATCTGAAATGAGGCTCTGAATTTGCAGTTAAAGAAAAGGAAAAAACCAAATTTTTAAATCCTTATATACAAAAAATTTCATACTGTAGTGCTAACTTCACTGCTGCCAAACCTCCTTGGGCACTGCCAAAAGATTGTGTAAATACCCAACTGAAAGGTCTATCGAAAACGACAACATCAAACGAGCAGTACAATCAACGTTTCCTTGAGATAATGCAAACTGAAAAGCAATCCAACTTTAATTTTGTTTACACGGACGGATCTAAAAATGATCTTGGCACAGCTTTTGCTGTTTCCAATCAAGACGGTAACATCATATCAAAAGGACTTCTTAGACATTCTGCTTCAGTATCCTCGGCCGAAGCTATGGCTGTTTTAAAAGCGATCGAAATATCTGGTTCGAAAAAAACAGTAATCTGCACTGACAGCCTGTCCACCCTTGAAGCAGTCAGGGATGTAGACAACAGAACGCCGTATCCAGAGATCATCTGCAACAAACCCATCAGCAAAAAGGCTAACATAAAGCTTATGTGGATTCCAGGCCATATTGGCATAAATGGCAATTAAATAGCTGATGTAGCTGCCAAATCCGCAACAAAAGAACCACTTTCTACGTTTTACATCCCAAACAACAAAGACACCAGAAAAGAAATAAATCGCTACTGGGGCGAGAAATTACTTGAAGATTGGAAACAATACATTCATCACTACTCTGACATCAACCCGAATGCGGAAAGGGTCATCTACCCCATTAAATGCTCATTGAAAAAGATTAAAGTGTATCTCCGGCTCCGGATGGGGCACACTAACATCACGCACAGCCATCTCATGTCAAAAACTGAACCTTTATACTGTCATCTATGCAACGGAAATGAATTATTGTCTATCAAGCATCTTGTATGCGATTGTATATAAGTCAAAAAAATATCAAAAATAATACTCACCAGCACATCCTTAGTGAATTTACTTAAAATACCATCAGAAGTTAACATCAACCAAGTCTACAGAATACTCTGCGAAGCCAAAATTGAAAACAACATCTGAAATTAAGTCATTAAATTCTTCAAAAATACAAATTATTTAAAGAAAAACTGTTGTGTTGTGACTTAAAGGAAAATTGAATGAAATAATACTTCAAAATCGTCTGTTAGGCAGAAGGCCGCCTGCAAAACGTCTTGGACCACTATTTTTGTAATCAGGTGAGCTTTCTCTACATATAAGAAAAAAAAATTTTGTGTTATCACAATTATTTCAAAAATCGATATTTGGCCAACTTCGAATGCGTCTGTCAGGCAGAAGGCCGCTTGCAAAACCTCTTGGAGCACCATTTTGCTAATCAGATGAGCTTCCTCTACACATACGAAAAAAAAATTTGTGTTATCACAATTATTTAAAAACTCGATTTTTGGCTAACTTCGAAAGCGTCTGTCAGGCAGAAGGCTGGCCGCAAAACGTCTTGGACCATCATTTTCGTAATCACGCTAGCTTCCTCTACATGTAGGAATCACCATTTTTTGTTACCATAATTATTTGAAAAACCGATTTCTGGCATATTTCAGGAGCGTCTGTCATGGAGAATGCCGCCTACAAAACGTCTTGGACCACCATATTTGATACCATGGCATTAAGTTCTATATAATTAAATGTTATCTTATAGGTGTTATCACAATTATTAAATCTGCCGAAAAAATTGCGTTTTGGATGCAGGATTAGTCATAACTGCCCCAACCGCAAACTGCAAGACGCTTACATTTGAAAATAAAATTATAAGTGGTGTTTTATTTTAATTTTTTTTTGCTTTAAAAGGTCTGACCTTCAACTAGTTCAAAGCAAAAGTGATGATGAAGGCGGTGCACCTATTCAAATGAACCAAAAAAAGGGCTACGATTTGCACATGAATTTAAAGAAATGATAATAAAACGTGTTATGACGGTAATTTTAAAATTGTGTGTTTTCTTATTCGCTCTTAAATTGGATGTTTTCTCTAACGCCATTTACAAAAATTCATTTAGTCCACTCAATTCGGAGTTATAACGGTTAATCGCACTAGAAAATGTTGAACCTATTCAATTGAACGGGAGTGTACATAGATTATTGGTCGACGGTGATATGCCATCAATATTACCTATTTAAGAATGCTTCCCATTTACCGATTGAAAAAAAGAAAAGTCAGTGGAGGTCCTTACTCGATACAAAAAACGCTCTTGGGGAAAAGTTATAATTCAAAATTTGCCAGTATGTATGTTTATGTTGATTTTGTGTTCACTCCCTCATAGTAGTGCTGCTGCAGAGTGGAAATTTTCGACTAGTCTAGTTTAAAATAAATTACGTAACAAATTATTAAATGCAAATAAATACTCTGGAAAATGTAATTTTGCGTAAGGAAATGAATGTCAGCAACAGTTGTTCGAGACCGTCAGACTCTCCTGGGCTTCTAGAGTTCTTTCAAAATTTAAATTTCACGGGTGGTAGAATTAAGTGATTAATCAAAGACTTTTTAGATTAGGATTTTATAAATATTCAATAATATATTAATTACACTGTGCAAAAGCAAAAAAGTATCATGAACAATTTTAACTAATTTGTACTCGTTTAGTCATTCTGAACACAGATCCATGCGTAAGACCTATAACTTAGTTCAGTCTTTTGAGATTCAACCGTTAGTTTAGAGCTTACATAAGATGCATCAAAATAATCGGGCGTGTGTGTTGTGTGCCAGCGTTGCCACAAAGTGCCCGATCGGGCCTTTTGGCCCCCTGTTTTATATTTTGGCCTTTTGCCCGGGCCTATTAGAAATGGCCCCCAAATGTTAATTTCAGAAGCTTTAACATAATTATAGTGTTAGTGATAATTAAAAAGTTGTACAAAATTAAATATTAACCATAGCCATTTTTAAATATAATATAATGGCCTATTATACCTTACCTTATAGAGCTACAAAACTGCTTAGAAAAAAATAGGTAAGATTATGATAATGACGCTAGTAAAAGGTGGGTTTAGTTGAAAGGATTGATTCGATTTTCTTCAAAACGGTAAGACTGATTTCAATATTCTTTTTTACACAGAAGCTTTAAAAAAATAGAAGTTGTATTATGTACCAAAAATTTTGAAAAAAATATTTTTTGGATTTTTTAGCAGTTTCAAATTTTTTTTTTGAAAATCAAATGTCTCGAAAACGACATGATCCATTGTTTTTAAACTCGATACAAGTTTTTTTAGTACTCTCTAAAATATTTTCAGAAAAAAATTTACATTTATAAAAAAATAACGGTACCTTCCATACAAAAGTAAAAAAGCCGGAAAGGAAAGTATTTTTTTTCTCAAAAACGACTCCTACGATTTTGATTAAACTTTTTTCGTATACTAAAATTAGTACGAATTTGAATTTTCTCGTTATCGTCTAAACGGATTCAGATTATTTGTTAACATACAAATTTCAGACGAAATTTAAAAATATTGCATATCAAAATTTTCCAAAAAAAAGTTTTTGAATTTTTAAAAAAAAGTTTCAATTTTTTTTTGAAAACTCGATATCCCAAAAACGGTTAACAATTTTTATAAATTTTGCTTTTAGATTAGATTAGATTAGATTAGATTTTTTATTAGAATATTGTATATACATTTTACAAATCATGTTTTACATATATACAAAAAATCATTGTGACATGGCATTTGCCGTCTGCCAGATTGACAATTAACATAAATTATCTTATATTTATTTATATGGATTTAAATAAGAAGTTAATTTTAGAACTTTAAGTTTGAATTAATTAAGTGGATTATTGTTTGATAAATCAGAAATCTTCGTTCATAATTCTAGATCTGTAATTTAACGCGGTTTTGCAATATTTGTACAGAATGCCGACATTCATCTCATTCAGAATGGCAACAACTTGTTCATCCGATAAGAAGTCACTTCCAAAAAAGCTCCTTCTTGTTTCCCTTAAAGTAGGGCATTTTCCAACGAAATGAATAACGTCCTCTCTTTCTCTAAGATTGCACATACTGCACTCCAATGGTAATTCGGGTCTGTGTGGTATGAAATTCAGGCTTATAAGTTCGCTTCGGAGTCTAACCATTGTTGAAATCTCGTTCACACTATATGCATCACTGAAGTAGTTTCTTTCTGCAAGATTGTGGTTCAGCCTTCTATAAATTGTTCTGAATAAGGACTCAGAAGCTTCAGCTACATAATCTTCTCTACATTTTTCATCTACTTTCGCAACCACATCATATAAAATATCCTTGCAGCTTGATATGCTTCCAACGTTCAAATTGAACACCACATTACATCCTTCGGCGAGGCAATTCCACTCCCTGTACCAACTATTTTGATTTTGTACTGCTTTAAGAGCTACTTTCTTGACCAGTCGGGAATCAGGCATCTTGAAAACTTTCAGTAAATAGTCCGCTTGCAGTTTAAGGGTTTTGACGAATAGAGGTGAAAGTCCTGTCTCTAACATAATAACGTAGTTTGGTGTGTTCATTGGCAGACGAAATACTCTTTTCACGTAGTGAGTTAGTAGTTTCTCCACAGTGAGATACTTTTTACATCCCCAAACTTGGGCGCCATATAAAAGAATACTCTCCGCTGCAGCTTCAAATACTTTATATTTGCTACTATGTGCTATGTTGACGTTCATAAAAACTCTTTTCCATGTTATATTTATAGCTGTTTTTGCTTTTTGCAGTTTTTCTAATAGATACTTTTCCATACTTAAGTTGCTCGAAAAGATGACGCCTAGGTATTTGTACTCCTTGACGCATTCAATATCTTCTCCGTTAAACACCCACTTTTCATTCGATGCGTTTCGTCCACCTCCTCTTTTAAAAACCATCACCTTAGATTTTTGAGTATTGACAACCAAATTCCATAAACAACAGTAATTGTAAATCTTGTTTATCATAAGTTGGAGTGTTTCTGGGGAGTACGCAAACAAGACTATATCATCCGCGAACATCAATGCTTTAATACGCTCTCCCGCAAAGTCAACTCCTCCAGGAAGGAAGTCAATTAGATCATTTATGAAGAGTGAAAAGAGGGTAGGACTCAGTGTGCAGCCTTGCCTCACTCCTGATGAAGTTGCAAACCAATCCGAAAGTTCCGCTCCGTTCCAAACTGCAGCCCGTGTTCCTCTGTACAACTCTTCTAGCATTAAACCAAACTTCAACGACAATCCCAGATTGTACAATTTGTAAAATAAGGCGCCTCTGTTGATCGTGTCGAAAGCTGCTTTGAAATCGATGAAAAATACATACAATTTTTTACCCTGCATGCAAAAGCTTTCGGCAAGGCTCCTGAGGACAAAGATATTGTCGATTGTAGAGTAACCGGATCTAAAACCCGCTTGGCACTCGTTTAGCACGTTTTGCGTTGTGATCCACCTTGTAAGTCGTTTCTGTAACATTGTTGTGAAGATCTTATATGTTGAATTTAGAAAAGAGATTCCTCGATAGTTCGCTGCATCCAACAAGGATCCTTTTTTGTGTATCGGGAATATTACAGCATTCCTGAATTCATCTACCGGAAGATTCCCCTCAAAAACTTTGTTAAATAATGTTACCAGGTGTTCTTTCAGTGTGACGCTTCCGTATTTGTAGAACTCTACTGGAATACCATTTGAACCCGCTGCTTTCCCATCTTTAAGTGTCCATAAAGTTTGTTCAAGTTCTTGCAAATTAAATTCTGGGTCCAAAATCTCGTTCTCAAATCGAGGAGCTGCATAATGCCAGTTCGCTAATGTTGTTTCCGGATTTAGTAGATCTTTGAAGTGAAGGAAAAGTGAATGTGCACACAGTTTTTTGTGAATTACTGGTTGTTTTCCATTTAATTCCCAAGCCAGTTTCCAAAAGTCCCTAGCGTTTTTACAAGACACCAATCTGCCTGCTTGTTTTTCATCATATTTCGTCTTTTTGGCTTTGCATAGCTCTTTAAATTTCCTATTGGCCTCTAAGTAGTTAATCCTAAATGAACTTTGGGATGAACTCCGAAAATTTCTCAACCATGCAAAAGAAATCTTCCGAGCTTTTCGGCATTCTTGATCAAACCAAGGCTCATTTCCTGAATTCCATCCTTTTCCGCGAGGCTGCTGTTGAGGGTAAGATTCCTTTATGGTTTTCTCTAACATTCGAAAGTCTGGTCTTTGATGTACTTGGAGTCTACCATCCAGTTGTTGTCTGTATGCTGAGGCTTGCGCTATCTTCCAGTTAAGTCTGGGCAGTGATTGCGGGCTGATAATTTCATCATCATTTGGTTGCAAGTGCCGCCGTTCGAATGTTACAACAATGGGAAGGTGATCCGAATACGGAAATTCTTTAACTTCTAGATCCGTCACCAGTGACTCCCAGTCTTCACCTAGGATTGCATAATCAATCAACGATGATCCTTGGCCTCCAATAAATGTGAAATTACCCGAGGTGTCACTCGCACTCGTTCCATTCAGAATTCGGAGTCCAAAAGAATCGCAAAGCTCTAGGAGTTTCTTTCCTCTTGCATTATAAACAGTATCCTTTGATTGCCTATAAAAACCGTTAATAACGTTCATTACTCCTGCCTCTAGGCCGATTCTCGCGTTCAGGTCTCCAATAAGCATAACGTTCGTCGATCTCATGTGGCTAAGTAACTCCGTTACTCCTTCAAAATCTTCTTCCCAATTATTGCAGTTGAGGTATTGAGGTAGTATCCACAGGTGTTTAGTATTAATTTCTAGGTAAACAAACCATATGTTATTGTGCATCCGAAACTCGCATTTCAAACTTCGAAGCTTTTTTTTGAAACCGAAGTAGCAACCTCCACTTGCTCTTCCACGCTCATGAGTCCGCATTGCCGGGATCCACTTAAATGCCAAATCTAACAGCTTATTTTCGATAACTGAGAAGTTATTTTCAGTTACAAAGGTTTCATACAAAAATATTATATCAAAGCTATTTACAAATTTATAAAAATCACTAAATAAAGATTTATTAATCAGACCTGATACATTGTACGATAAAATTTTAAAATATTCTTTTTCTTCGCTTAAATTACTAGATACTACAATTTTACTTGAATGGCAGACGGCTATAGTACTAAACACTACAATTAAGACCCTCTTCGACACCACTGGGTGCTGGCAGGTTTTCTGCATTACCGACTGTGTTGATTTGTTGTGCAGTTCCTGTCAGTTGGTGATTGTCACTACCAGCTGTTACGCTGATGAATTTGTCTATTAACGCCATCCCGCCTTCTACTTCACACTTCAGAGTATTGTTATGGTCCAAGTAATATGTATTGTTTTCGAATAAAAGTTGTTGTCCACGAATAGATACTTTGGTGTTATTATTGTTTGCAATGATTTTTGCCTTTATTTGCATAAGGATTCGCCGTTTTTCTCGCGCAGCTCTTGTATAATCTCGGTGGATAGAAATTCCAGTATCTCTCAACTTTATGGCAGCCTTCAATATGCGTGGTACGTCGTCGCTGTGCTGCAATTCTACGATGACATTAGCTAATCTGTTGTTCCTGGAACGAATGACTTTTGTTTTTCGTATTATTGCCGGGTTACTTTGTTGTAGAAGGTCCAAGCAAACGTTTTTGGCTTTCTCCATCACCTGTTGGTCATTTTCCATTGCCGGTATGTGCAGTACCAAATTATTCTCGTTGCTTTTCCTTTCGAGAAAGTCTATTTGCCGTTCCAGAACCTGGCATTTATTCTCTACGTGCAGTAGCTTGGTTTGAAGCAGTTCATTGCTACGTTCCAGGCATTCCATTTTAGTTTTAACTTCGATTAAATCGGTTTTTGATGCCAAGTTCTTCATGCGCTCGTCAAGTAAAGTTGCTAGTGAGCACTCGAGAGTTTTCACATCGATCACTTGCATAGCACCTGCACTGGGACCTTGTGTAGATGAGTGCATCTCTGGCGAAAGAACAGTGCACGGACGTTTTTGCGATTGCGTGGAGTTAGGGCTTCTATTGTTAGGGTTGGTGGGTGGTTGTGTGACGTTTGTGTTTCTATTGTTGTTTGTAGGTTTATTGTTGTTGCTTTTTGTTGGTGGTGTTCTTTGTAGGCCATTCATTTTTCGTTGTTTTAAGTTTTTTAAACAAAATTTAAGCTCACCTTCGAGAAGCGACTTCCAAGATGAAATTTACAATTTTTCAAATAAAGTTAACACTTTAAAAATACTTTTTTATCACCAAGTTTCAAAAAATTTTGCGGAGCTTATAAACAATGTCAACCAAACTATATCGAGCCAGAGTTGCCAATTTTGCTTTTATATACACATAAATATAAACTTTAGATTTGCATGCAAAAATTTGTCCTTAAAAATGTTTTAAGAATTTTATATACTAAACATTATTTTTTTTTAAACCGCACCAACGATTTTAAATTTTGTTTTCCATGCTATCAAATCAATCAAGAATTAAGATGGCATTCTTTTTGTCCACCTCAAACTGTGAAAGGAGTTGTTTAGCTTATTTAAATATCGTATTTTTTGTTTAAACTGTTTATTTAATGCATTAAGTAAATAAATAATAACAATAAATAACAATATTAAATAATGAGTTATTTTTTAATGAAGGTTTTTTTTTGTAAAATATTTGGCCCCAGCATTTGTCAAATTGCCCCCGTAAAAGAAAAGGCCCTCACTGCTTTTTTCTTCGCGGCAACGCTGGTTGTGTCATAACCTAACAAAATTGTATCGGAAGGGGGCGTATCTTCGATTATGTGGGAGGGTCAAGTTTTGAAATTTAAAATAAAAAAATAGTACAAACTACAAATTATTTTTTTTTTTATATATTTTATTTGTGTGAAAAATCTTCATAAATCATTTTTTCAAAAACGTGAACTAATTTAATTTTTTCTTGCTGATTTTATAATTCAGCGCATCAAAAACTATAGGAAAAGTCACTATGCATCAACAATACCGTTATAAAGTCAAAATTTTTTGCAAACTGTTAATATAGTCTTAAGAAACCGATGAGTGTTTTTTTTTTTTGTTCATTAAAAAATCTACTGCGAAAAAATTGAATCTACTGCATTTTTTTAAAGAATCTATTGCGCTCCTCATTTCTTGAAGTGGCAACCCTGAACCCTAACAATACTACCGCGCCATCGAGCCCAAACAACTCCGCCTCTCTATCCACTCAATCCGTTTCAAACACATCACAAACTCTTTCAGACACAAAAACTCATATAAATATCCTATCTTCTCTTAATTCTACTACACACTCTTACTCTAAGCCCCACTCTGTACTCACTCAATCGCCTATATCAGCTGTCACCCCAAAAACTTATGGGTTGTTACCGAAATTATTATCTATGTAATACTCCTTGTTAGGAGTATTACATAGATAATAATAATGCAGAGGACCATCATGATGTCGATATGCAATAATGATAATTTAATCCAAATTACTGACTCTGCAGTTCGAGATTTGAATCAATCAGGCTCTGAGAGGAGCAATGATACTAGTAAGCAAGGTATAGCTCTTTTAATTTAAAAAAAACACTCCTCATAAAATCATTGCCTTAACTTCAAACTTTCAAACCCTTGCTGTGGGAATACAGCATAAAATAAAATTTATATGTCTTAACATATATTTACCCCCAAAGCAATCGGTCGATAAAAACGACTTAATTAATATTATAAACCAAGTCAATCGACGCTGGACTTTTGGCACCTCATATGAGGGAAATTTGATAAAAAAATATCCCATCTAATTGGTCAGAAAAGGTCAACTGGTCCCAGAAATTGGTTAGTCCTAGATAACTTTTAATCAAGGCTTAAAGGGAAATTTCCCAAAATTTTATACCGCCCGAAAGATTTCTAGATCGTGATAAAAGGTCAACTATTTTCAGTAATTGGGCAGCCATAGATTTTTTTCTATGAATTTTTGAAGTTCGTTTCAAGGTTAAAAGTATGCAACTTGAAAGGCCTCTTCACGGTTTAAAAGGTCAGCTATTTTCAGCAATTAATCAGCCATAGATTTTTTGTTATTTAATGAATTTAAAAAAAAATTCAAGTCAAAACGATTTTTGGCACCTCATTTTAGGGAAATTTGCCAAAAAAGTGTACCAACTGAAAGATCTCTAGATCTATATAAAAAGTCAGCTTGTTTCAGTAATTGGTCAGCCATAAGTTTTTTTAATGAATTTTTAAAAATTTCAAGGTCATAGCGATTTTTGGCACCTCATTTATGGGAAATTTGCAAACATTTATTACCATCACAAAAGGTCCTGAGAACTATATAAAAGGTCAGCTTGTTTTAGTAATTGGTCAGCCATAGTTTTTTTCAATGAATTTTTAAATTATTGTTCAAGTTCACGCGCGATTTTTGGCACCTCGTTTATCGGAAATTTACAAAAATTTCATACCACCTGAAAGGCCCTAAGATCTGTATAAAAGGTCAGCTAGTTTCAGTTATAGATACTTTTATACGATTTTTTAAAGTATTTTTTTTTCAATGTCACGAACCGCTCATGACCTAGAAAAAAAAACTTAGAAATCTAGAAATCTTTCGGATGGTATAAAATTTTGGCAAATTTTCCTCAAATGAGGTGCCAAAAATCGCGCGAGACCTTGAGCGATCTTGAGAAAGTTTAAGCCTTGATTAAAAGTTATCTAGGGCTGACCAATTTCTGGGACCAGTTGACCTTTTCTGACCAATTACTGACCAATTAGATAGGATATTTTGTATCAAATTTCCCTCATATGAGGTGCCAAAGGTTCAGAGCCAAGTCAATCTCTCAATTATACGCGGAGGTGATGTTAACGCCTTGAACACACCTTGGGGCTCTCCAAACACCAACAGATAGGGGGATTTATTGAAAAATTTCTTCTTAGACAAAAGTCTGGTTATTTTGAACGACGGATCTCCGAACAACCAATAACTTTTATCAAATTTGAAACTTCGCTGAGCAAGGTTAAAGGCAAGACCGCAAGCAGAGATAGAATATCTTACCCTATGCTGAAAAATCTTCCTAACCAAACTAAACAGAGAATAATCGATCTTTATAATAATATTTTAAACAACTCGATTATTCCTCACACTTGGAAATCTTCCACCACTATACCTATACCGAAGCCAAAAAAAGATAGAAATACAATTGAAGTTTACCGCCCAATTTCTCTTATCCCATGTCTATAGCAAATAATGGAAAAGATAATTGCAAAACGCCTACTATGGATTGCTGAAACAAACAAGCTAATCAGCCCTAATCAAGTTGCATTCAAATCCAACAGAGGATGCGCCGATGCCCTTCTACATAATTATGGACTACTTTATCACGAAAGCACTGTCTGCTAAAAAACATATATCCATCCTCGACTTCGAAAAAGCCTTCGATAGAATTGGCCTACATATAGTCCTTAAAAATCTTATAAAATGGGGTGTTGGTAAAAGAATATACAGTTATGTAAGATCATTTTTAACGAATAGAACATTCTGGGTAAAAACGAATAACATCTACTCTTCCAACTACCCAATGCAAAACGGCATAGCGCAGGGATCACCTCTCTCTGTAGTATTATTTATAATTGCTTGCGATGATATAAATACAATATTAATAAAGCAGCAACTTTTAGATCACTGCATTTATGCAGACGATACTTATTTATTATGCAAAATTAATGATAGCCATCAAAGTAAAATCTTGTTTCAAATCGCTCTAGAAGAAATTTAAGATTGGTCGAAAAACTCAGGGGCTAAATTATCTATTCAAAATTTAAATTATTCCATATTTGTCGAAAACTAAAATGCTCAAAACTGAATATAAATAATGTAGAAATCGAAAATGTTAGTAATTTAAGTATTTTACGAATAGTATTTAATAACGAACATTCTTGGAAAAAACATTGCTTAGAGCTTAAGAAATCCCTAGCTGCGAGAACTAATATGGATACCTTCCCGTAAGTAGGCCAGGAAAAATGGGTTCCGAGGTTGAAAAAATTAATTCATGAAATATTAAAATTGGAATCGACGCAGAATTGCAACCTCTATAACATATCCAAAGTCCCCCAAAATCCCCGCATTGGCTTTTTGTGTAGATGCATTTGAAGAGGTGCAGACGGGGAGAATTTGGAGGTCTATGAAACTAAAATATTTGTTTGGGTAAAACCTGATCATATGATACATGCTTTAAGGGTAGTTTTTAACGCTGAATCTAATGAAACCAAATTTAAACTGATACAACCACCCAAAAAGAAGTTATAGTCCTTTTTATGTAATGATGACTTTTTTTTCAGGTACAACAGGTAAAATATTACCGAAAACCCTTTGAAAATAACGGTATGTTAATGAAACTTGGAATTAATGTTTCATATGTCATAGGAACTAAGAATCAAGAGAGTCCCTAAAAATATCCATGGTGAAAAGGTGTTTTTTTTAAGGGGGAGGGGCAACAAAGAATGTTAACCATAACACCCACGTTAAAACTCTTACACTCATGAAACTCGCCAAAAATATTAAACTCTTCATGGCAACCAAGAATCAAAATAGTCCATACAAATATCTTTATTCTAATAGTGTTTTTGGTGACTGTTAACTTTTGACTTGTTCTACGGAAAATACGATTTCAAAAATTAATTTTTGCTTGAAAAGGCCCATAACTTTGTTTAGGGTGCTTGTATCATTTTAGATTTGCTTTTATTAGATTCAGCGTTAAAAAGTACCCTAAAATCATATACCATACTTTGTGTATATACCTCAATTACACCAAATCGGAATTTTGGCTCAAATCTTCCAACTTCTTCCCAGATTTTCCCTCTCTTTAATAAAAAACCTCAGAACAAATATATTTATGAGGACTATTTTGATTCTTGGTTGCCATGATAAATTATATTTTTTTGGCGAATTTCATGAGTGTAAGAGTTTTAACGTGGGTGTAATGGTTAACATTCTTTGTTGCCCCTCCCCCTTAAAAAAAAAACACCCTTTCACCATGGATATTCTTAGGGACTCTCTTGATTCTTAGTTCCTATGACAAATGAAACATTCATTCCAAGTTTCATAAACATACCGTTATTTTCAAAGGGTTTTCGGTAATATTTTACCTGTTCTACCTGAAAAAAAAGTCATCATTACATAAAAAGGACTATAACTTCTTTTTGGGTGGTTGTATCATTTTAAATTTGGTTTCATTAGATTCAGCGTTAAAAACTACCCTTAAGGCATGTACCATATGACCAGGTTTTACCCAAACAAATATTTTAGTTTGATAGACCTCCAAATTCTCAAATGCATCTACACAAAAAGCCAATGCGGGGATTTTGGATATGTTATAGAGAGGTTGCAATTCTGCGTCGATTCCAATTTTAATATTTCATGAATTAATTTTTTCAAGGTTCCCCATACGATTTGTGCTATTTTTCCTGGTCTAAAGAATGTATTAAGCGACATTTAAAAAAATTTAAAGGCATTTAAATTTTCTCTCGATCTGTCTGTAGGAAAGAAAAAATGAACAAACTAAAACAGTCCATATTCAGGTACCCATCTCTTTTCTTCCTACTGACAGAAGCCAAACTCTGAACATTAAATGAATTTTTTCCTTTGCTAGGCATACATAGGTCCAGCAACAAAATAGCAAAAGAATGAAGAGAGACCAGATGTAAGCAACTTGCTTATGGCTTTCAAAACTTAAATCAGAGATCAGAAATAACTGTGAACCTTTATTTTCAATTGGTTTCTCTTTGAGAGTTACTACTTTCCCTTAAAAAGATTTCGGTTTTGGTTTGACATTTATTTAAAATAAAATGCACGACTGGATCGCACGTACTTGCTCTTATGTTCAAGTTGTGTGGGGCTTAAGAACTTTAAAAAATATTCAAGTAATTATAGAAAAATTATAAAAAGCATTTAAATCGTTCTTTTAATTGTATAAACAGCCTGATAAATAACTTAGAGCTTAAAAAAAAGAATGCCATCTGATTACTTGAAAAAATATGAATATATGCAAAAAAAAAAAAAATTAAATCGTTGGAGCCGTTTTCTTAAAAATTAATTTTGTATATATAAAATTTTTGTAACATTTTTCAAAAAAAAATTTGGTATGCCAATTTTGAGTATATATTAATATATATTTAAAACTGAAATTTCAAAACAATTCATCAACCCGTTTTTGAAATATTGAATTTTCAAAAAAAAAAAATTGAATATTTTTTTAAAAATCCAAAATTTATTTTTTCAAAAATTTTGGTATGCAGTATTATTTATATTCCAACAAAGCTTTTCTGCAAAAAATTTCATTGAAATAGGATGAGCGGTTAATGACAAAATCAAAAATCAAAAAAACCGTTATATGGCAGGTAAATTACAAAATGCGTTCTATTAAAAGGTTTTTTAAAAAGAATTAAACTTTATTGATCTAAGTACGAGAATAATATGACAGGAGGTAAGTTGAGGTTGACCGCTGGCTGCTACGTTCTTGTGATGACTCTATGATGACTCGATGATGACTCTATGATGACTGTATCTTCACTTTATGAAAAGTATCTATTGTTGTGCGCTGTGGCGTCCTTTGTCAGCATTTTGTGATGGACTGTGGGTTTTTAAATGAAATGCCAATGTTATTCTTTCGTCTCTTATTACTGTTGCAGAAATATTCCAAATGATGGTTCTGCAATATTTGCTGCGGTGATCTTAATATGATCTTCTGGTTTTGTATTATCTTTGTGGGCTTCTTTGTGGGCTTTGTATGTAACTCCCCCCTCCTTAAAATTGTTGCTTCTCCTGGAGCAAATTTTGGCGAGTTTTTTCTTATTAATATATAATATGATAACTATTATTGACAATACTATTGGTACATGTAACATATAAGCTATGTTGGTATGGTTTTTAATATTTGATATTTTATCATGGATTTCATCTAAATTATTAATATCTTCAAATTTTATTTCTTTATATTCAAATATTTCTGACATGTTTTTATACAATATTGGATTGTTCATATAGATAGCTTGTTCAACTATTTCATTTTTATTTTCGTATAATATTTCGTCAATTTTTAAAACACAATTTTCAAAATTAATCAGCACATTATTTGTGATATCAATTTTATCTTTTTCGTTACAAGTATTATTTAGTTGAAATTTTCCATTTTTTACTAACAATATACCTCTAGTTAGTTCTGATATGATATTATTGTTTCTGTTTATTTGTTTCTTACAATTTTTAAAGTTTAAACAGTTTTTATAAACTTTCAATTTTTTATATTCTATTTCTTCGTATAGAAATTCATTATCTTCTAATTGAATAATATAATCGTCTTTTATAATTAATTCTTCTTTATTAAAATTAGGCATACTTGTAATATAATATTTAGTAAACGTAACAATGTTTTCTGGAATGCTTATAATGAATATTATTTCATCTTTGTATGATGCTACAGATAATCTAATTTTATTTAATTTTTCAAAAGTTATATTATATTCATTTATTTCATAATTTGTTAATACCGAATTAACCATAACATTTATTTTGCTTGCCAGGATATTATTTTGAGTTTTTTCAATTATTTCTTTTACTTTATAAAGTTTTTCTCTTATTTCTAAAATAATTACTCTATGAACGAATAACATTCCTGTTAGATTAAAATTTAAAAACTTTGTATTTTTATATAAATCATCAAATTCTTTTTGAATTGATTTGATTCGTGTTTGGAATATGTCATTAATTTTGATTTGCTTATTTAAATTATTTATTATATTGTGATTATTTGTTTCACTATTTTCCAATCTTTTTTCAATTTTTATTCTATCTTCTTCGTCCATTGTTCCGAACAAAAATCTCAAAACACTTCCGCCCAAATTAAACAAACTCCTCTTATTTCGATGCTGTGTAACACTTTCTATTTCAGATTTAATCAATTTTATTTCTTCGAATATCTCATCGGGAAAATCTACTTTTGTTAAATTGCTCATGTTATTTTCTATGTCTTTTAAAACATTTTTAATTTGAGTAATATTTATTCTATGATTGATCTTGATCGATCATGTCATTGTGGGATATTTGTTTGGTTCGTTTTCTCTTCCTCTGAATATTAATAGGGTGGACTCTTTTAGTCGTTTTATATTTGAATTTCGGTAATATTTTATCCCTTCTCCCTGGATTAACTACGTAATCATTATCTTCAGGTTTTTCCGTATCTTCTCTATTTTTATTTAACTGAGATATCTTTTTTTCTTTATGTTCAGCAAAATTTTTGTATAATTGTTTTTTGTCAACTCTTCCTTCTTGAATTTCAAATGGTTTTTTCTTACTTATATTTTGAATAGCATTATTATAATAAAATACAGCTTTATAAGTGATATTAATTTTCTCTAGATCTGATAATTGTTTTCCGTTTTTTAGACATCTTATTTTATCTAATATTGAGCTATGTGCTCTTTCAATAGGGCTATTCCCTGTGTGTGAGTGAGGGGTTGTGAAATGTCTTTCTATATTTAAATCATTAAATAAAGTATTAATAAGAATTTGGTCAAATTCATTGTCCATTACAAATTTAATTGGTTTCCCATGTTGTGAAATATACTGCACTAATGCTGTATGAGTACTTTCTATATTTTTATTAGGGATTGAAGTAAATGTCACACGTTTACTAAATTTATCAATTGTGGATAAAAATGGTAGGTTATTTAAGAAAAATAAGTCTGCGTGTACAATTTGATTCACGTCGCTTGGGGTTTCTGTTAATTTAAACTTTGGCTTAACTGGATGCCTATCATATTTATTTAAACGACAGATGGCGCAATTATTAACTACTGTAGTAACTATATTTTTTAATTTTGGAAAAAAGATATATCTTTTTAATCCTGTGTAATTTTCGTCTATGCCAGAATGACTGGTCTCTAATTCATGATACAGTTTAATTTGTTCGAATGAAGAAAAACGCAAATAATAGAAAATTATTTTTGTTTATGTTTTGTGGATTATTGAATATAATTCATATTAAAAGTTTTTGCGACCTTTAGTCCAAATGCGTTTCGCCCAGGTACAACAGTTGGGCTCATCAGTTAGATGCTGTTGTACCCTTCTAAGACGCATTGTTTTCAATCGATGGATACCGACAACTAATAAAATATACAGCGCGTAAGCACTGTAAATTATATTTTTCCAGGGGAATTTGTTTAAATTCAGACACCCAGAATATATATATATATATGTATATATGATGTTAAAGCCCGTGGTCTGGCTAGTATAAGAATGAAGAAAAACGCAAATAATAGAAAATTATTTTTGTTTATGTTTTGTGGACTATTGAATATAATTCATATTAAAAGTTTTTGCGACCTTTAGTCCAAATGCGTTTCGCCCAGGTACAACAGTTGGGCTCATCAGTTAGATGCTGTTGTACCCTTCTAAGACGCATTGTTTTCAATCGATGGATACCGACAACTAATAAAATATACAGCGCGTAAGCACTGTAAATTATATTTTTCCAGGGGAATTTGTTTAAATTCAGACACCCAGAATATATATATATATATGTATATATGATGTTAAAGCCCGTGGTCTGGCTAGTATAAGAATGAAGAAAAACGCAAATAATAGAAAATTATTTTTGTTTATGTTTTGTGGACTATTGAATATAATTCATATTAAAAGTTTTTGCGACCTTTAGTCCAAATGCGTTTCGCCCAGGTACAACAGTTGGGCTCATCAGTTAGATGCTGTTGTACCCTTCTAAGACGCATTGTTTTCAATCGATGGATACCGACAACTAATAAAATATACAGCGCGTAAGCACTGTAAATTATATTTTTCCAGGGGAATTTGTTTAAATTCAGACACCCAGAATATATATATATATATGTATATATGATGTTAAAGCCCGTGGTCTGGCTAGTATAAGAATGAAGAAAAACGCAAATAATAGAAAATTATTTTTGTTTATGTTTTGTGGACTATTGAATATAATTCATATTAAAAGTTTTTGCGACCTTTAGTCCAAATGCGTTTCGCCCAGGTACAACAGTTGGGCTCATCAGTGATGCTGTTGTACCCTTCTAAGACGCATTGTTTTCAATCGATGGATACCGACAACTAATAAAATATACAGCGCGTAAGCACTGTAAATTATATTTTTCCAGGGGAATTTGTTTAAATTCAGACACCCAGAATATATATATATATAATGATGTTAAAGCCCGTGGTCTGGCTAGTATAAGAATGAAGAAAAACGCAAATAATAGAAAATTATTTTTGTTTATGTTTTGTGGACTATTGAATATAATTCATATTAAAAGTTTTTGCGACCTTTAGTCCAAATGCGTTTCGCCCAGGTTTAATTTGTTCAACAGTTTCTTCTTCTGTTTTCATTTCTTTAGCTAGATAGCTACATCTATGAAATGTCATAATGCTTTTATCAAAAAGTTTTATTAGTTTTTGTTGTAATATATTATATATATTATCATTTTCGCAATATATACCTGTTTGCTTTGGTTCTAATACTTTTTTTATTTTCCTCTCGAAACTTGGAGATTCTAATAAACTAGGAGAAAGTTCAACTAATTTTCTATTTCCATTTATGCGTCTTATTCCTATTTTTCTACCTTGATAATCGAGGTTTATTATTATTTGTTGCTTGTAAGAATTTACAGCTTTTTCGATAATTACAAAATGATCTAACAATTCTTCTTCTTTTGAATGTCGAGTTTCTAATTCGTGATCCTCATCTAAATGATTAATTTCATTTTCATTGTCTTTTATTTCTCTGCTTAGGTAATCAGCAACTGTGTTTTGTGAACCTTTTAAATAACTAATATCAAAATTATACTCTCCAAGGGAAAGTATCCATCTTTGTAATCTTCCTGAAATATCTTTACCTAGACTTTTTGTCTTTAACCATTTCAGAGGTTGGTGGTCTGACTTTAATTGAAATTTCTTTCCATAGAGATATGGCCTTAAATATTTAATTGACCAAACTATTGCCAATAATTCTTTTTCTGTAGTTGAATATTTTTTCTCGTGATCATTGAGGGTTCTACTTATGTATGTGATGGGGTGTTTGTCTTGCGTTAAGACAGCTCCAATTGCATAGTTCGATGCATCAGTTGTGAGTTCAAATTCTTTAGTAGAATCGGGGTATACTAGTACTGGGGGACTCATTATATTTTTCTTTAAAGTTTCAAATGATTGTATATACTTGGAGTCTTTAACATCTATTTTTGTTCCGTTTTTTAAATATTTTGTCATAGGTTGTGCTGTAGAAGCATAATCTTTAATAAACTTCCTATAGTATCCTGTTAGACCAAGGAATGATTTTATCTCTGTAACAGTTTTAGGAATTAATATTTTTTGAATTGCCTCTATCTTATCTTGGTTAGGTTTTAACCCGTCTTTAGTTATTAAATGTCCAAGGAATTTAGTTTCTCTTTTCAAAAATTCACATTTATCTATTTGGACTTTCAAATTATATTGTCTTAAACGATCGAATATTTTATTTAAGTTGATTGTATGTATTAAAGAAGTACTAAATACAAGGATGTCATCCATATAAACTACACAAATTTTATTAATTAATCCCTCGAGGATTTCATTCATCATGCACTGAAAACTAGAAGGTGCATTTTTCAACCCGAACGGCATTCTAAGGAACTCAAAATGTCCTTGTGGAACACTGAAAGCCGTTTTTTCTATGTCAGTTTCTTTCACTCTAATCTGGTGAAACCCTTTAGCTAAATCTAAAGTCGTAAAATATTGGGATCTCCCTAGCTTATCTAAAACATCGTCGATGTTTGGTAAAGGATACTTATATTCAATAGTTTCCTCATTTAGCTTGCGGTAATCAATTACCATACGCCACTTGGAAATTCCCGAGTTATCTACTTTTTTTGGAACTATCCAAACGGGTGAATTATACGGACTAATACTTTTTCTTATAATTCCATTACTAAGCATTTCTTTTATTTGCTTATCTATTTCTAATTCATGAATTTTAGGATATCGATAGATTTTAGTGAATATCGGCGTATCTGTTTTTGTTCTTATAGAATGAACGGTTTGCGTTGTGGAGCTTAATATTTCTCCCTCCTTATAAAATATATCTTTATTCTTATTTAAGAATACTTTTAACATTCCTTTCTCTTCTTCATTTAAATCCTTATGTAGAAGTTGATTCATATCAGTTGAATTATCTTCTAGAATATGAATTTCGTCAAATTTAAATGGACATTCATCATTTACGTTGATGTGTTCATTTCCATTGACTTGAAAAGAAACAAAAGGAATTCTATTCCCATTAATCTCTAAATATTTGTCTTTCATATTAATAATACCACCTATGGCATTTAAAAAGTTCGATCCTATGATCGCATCAAAATTCTTGTTCTCAAAATTCATTAACTTCCACTCCATTGTGGCATTTTCTATAAATTCTCTAGGAATTTTCGTCATAATTTGTTCCGATATATAAATATAAGAATTTACTGTGTTTACTCTAATTTCTTTTTCTAATTTGATTCTTTTATAGTATTGTAATTTTCTATTATCTAGAAGGGTCATAGTAGATCCTGTGTCTACTAAGACTTTTATTTTTTCATTTTGAACGTGAAGTTCTACGATGGGAAGTTTCGAAGGCCCCCTATTATAAAATTTACCTCATCACCATTTTTAATTTGTTCGTCAGTTAGACGATTAACTTCCATTGGTTCTTGTCTAACTTGTCTACTATTATTAGGATTTCTAAAGCAATTTTGACTCTGATAATTATTATTTTGACCCTGATAGCCATTATAATTATTGTGTTGAAATCCAAATTTATAATCTCTAAAAGGATTCTGCCTGTGGTTACCTAGAACCTGATTGTTATTAAACCTTATTTGGGCTGAACTCATTCCCAAATTATTATTTCTCTGAACGTTATTCGGATTTTTATAATTATTATTATATCTATTAGGAATGAAGTTATTTTGTTTAGGAGGGTAAGCATTGAGATTTTTATTCATATCGATGGGTTTCTTTACATGTTCATTATTGTACAACATTGAATTCGATTCTAGTAAATCGTATGCTTCCATCATAGTGGAACATTTACTTGCAATTACTATTGCTTTTTGACTGGAAGTCAAATTATTTTTGAAAGCTTCTAAGATTAAAGTTTCATTATTTCTTTGCGTGTAAATTAGATTAGGCTCGAGTTGTGCCTTTATTTGAATTTTTTGCAATAAACTTTCTAATTTTTGATATAACTTAAAAGTATTTTTTTCTACTACCGTCCCTATTTCTTGTGCTATCTTTAAATAACTTTCTTTTACACTATAATTCCTTACCAAGCTGGTTTTTACATCCCTCCATGGCGCAAGATGTGGTAGAGCATTTATCACTCTTACTGCATCGCCCTGTATCTTGTGGTGTACAGCGAACGTCGCCTTGACAATATTATGTTGTCCTTGAATTTTTGTCATCAAATATTCCACCGATGAGATGAAAAGAGCCAAATTGTCTTCCAAAGCACCTTTAAATGGTGGTATGTGCTGGAGTTCTCTTAGAAGAAATTCCTGCTCTTTCTCCTCTGCCACATTTACGGGTAGTTCCTCATTAATTGACATTTTTTTTATTTTTTGTGTTAATTTGTCTCAAGTTCAATATTCACTTTCACAATATTCTTAATCTTTTCCTTTTCTTAATAGATAAAATCAATTAAACACTCTCTCTACGAGATTTCACAATATTTGTCCTTACGGATCTTGAATTGTAATGTTTTTCACTGATTTTTATTTTTTCGTAGGTATGATGTCGCTTTTTCCAATATACGTTTGGTTCCGACTCACGTTAACGATCACTAGATAGGAGTTATTATTAATTTCCGTTTAATAATTTTTAAACCCTATCCTACCGACTGCGCCAATTACAAAATGCGTTCTATTAAAAGGTTTTTTAAAAAGAATTAAACTTTATTGATCTAAGTACGAGAATAATATGCCAGGAGATAAGTTGAGGTTGACCGCTGGCTCTACGTTCTTGTGATGACTCTATGATGACTCGATGATGACTCTATGATGACTGTATCTTCACTTTATGAAAAGTATCTATTGTTGTGCGCTGTGGCGTCCTTTGTCAGCATTTTGTGATGGACTGTGGGTTTTTAAATGAAATGCCAATGTTATTCTTTCGTCTCTTATTACTGTTGCAGAAATATTCCAAATGATGGTTCTGCAATATTTGCTGCGGTGATCTTAATATGATCTTCTGGTTTTGTATTATCTTTGTGGGCTTCTTTGTGGGCTTTGTATGTAACTGGTACCGTTAATAAATGTTTTTGGTGATTTTTTTTCTTACTAAAAGGTATATCATATCTACAATAATACACTGATTTTTTTATCAAAATCGTTGGAGCCGTTCTTGAGATAAATAAGCTTTTCCTTAACGGTTGTATGGCAAGTACCGTTATTTTTTGAGCTAAAAAAAACTTTCAATTTCCCTTCTGGAGAGTTACAAAAAAAACCTTAAGTTCAAAATTTGAAGAAAATCGCTTCAGTGGCTTAGGCTGTAGGTTGAGGTACAGACAGACAGACAGACAGACAGACAGAATTTTGCCACCCACTTTTTTCGTGTTCTCTATCATCGTAATATCATGTTTGATTGTTATCTGAAATTTTTTTTTTGCATGAATCCAAAACTTGCCCTATAGTACCTATATCGCAAGTAAAAACTAAAATTTAGGTTATCAGTTGAGATTTATTTTTTATTTTTAGAAATATCTCTCAATGGTTGAGTTTTTTGCGAAAAAATAAATGGAAAAGGTCAACTTTTAACCTTTTTCGCTGAAAATAAATCAAGAATGGTTTTTAATCAGAGTTGGTAAAATTTCAATGCCAAAAATTGCATTTTTTATTGAAAATAAAATTTTAATGCAATGTGAAAATGTGCGGGTCAAAAATGTTCTGCTTTAAAAAAAATAAAATGCACGACTGGATCGCACGTACTTGCTCTTATGTTCAAGTTGTGTGGGACTTAAGAACATTAAAAAATATTCAAGTAATTAAAAAAAAAGTATAAAAAGCATATTTAAATCCTTCCTTTAATTGTGAAAACAGTCTGATAAATAACTTAGAGCACAAAAAAAGTATGCCATTTGATTACTTGAAAAAATATGAATATATGTAAAAAAATTTAAAATCGTTGGAGCCGTTTTCTTAAAAATTAATTTTTTATATATAACATTTTTGTAACATTTTTCAAAAAAAAAAAAATGGTATGCCAATTTTGAGTATATATTAATATACATTTAAAACTGAAATTTCAAAATAATTCATCAAAGCGTTTTTGAAATATTGAATTTTCAAAAAAAATTTTGAATCTTTTTTTAAAAATCCAAAAATTATTTTTTTCAAAAATTTTGGTGTGCAGTATTATTTATATTCTAACAAAACATTTGTACAAAAAATTTTATTGAAATCGGATGAGCGGTTAATGAGAAAACCTAAAATAAAAAAAAAAAACGTTATATGGCAGGTACCGTTAATAAATGTTTTTGGTGATTTTTTTCTTACTAAAAGGTACATCATATCTACAATAATACACTGATTTTTTTTAATCAAAATCGTTGGAGCCGTTTTTGAGATAAATAAGCTTTTCCTTAACGGTTGTATGGCAAGTACTGTTATTTTTTGAGCTAAAAAAAAAAATTCAATTTCCCCTCTGGAGAGTTACAAAAAAAACCTTAAGTTCAAAATTTGAAGAAAATCGCTTCATTGGCTTAGGCTGTAGGTTGAGGTACGGACAGACAGACAGACAGACAGACAGAATTGTGCCACCCCTTTTTTCGTGTTCTCTATCATCGTAATGTCATGTTTGATTGTTATCTTAAAATTTTTTTTTGCATGAATCCAAAACTTGCCCTATAGTACCTACATATATCGCAAGTTAAAATAGAATGCAATATGAAAAATTTTTTGCATAGAAAAAAAAATGTCAATAAAATATAATATTTTTTTTTTTTTGAAAAACTGAGTATGCCAATCCTTAGAAGATTAATAACCTATGCATACTCGGTTTTTCTACATTTTTAGGTTGATATTTTAACACCTGTCGAATAAAATGTGTTCTAGTGGTCCCACAGCGTTGGCGGGAACACTAGGTAATACCCCCTTCTAAATCGATTGGCATACTCGGTTTTTCAAAATTTTGATGTTGATATTTTAACACCTGTCGAATAAAATGTGTTCTAGTGGTCCCACAACGTTGGCGGGAGCACTATGTAATACCCCTCTTCTTAATCGAATGACACACTCGGTTTTTCAAAATTTTGAGGTTGACATTTTAACACCTGTCAAAAATCGTGTTCATGTGAATCTACGTCCTATCACAAAATGAGTACTCCATACAAACTCAGTTGGTTTTCTTGTCCTACCCATCATTATCACGAATCATGCCCTTAAATATTATTGACGTAGCTTAACGATTTAACAAAAAAAAATTCTTAAATTTTTTTTTTAATGCAACAAATTTTCATATTGCATTTACATTTTTTGTTAATGCAAAACATTTTTATTCTGCATTCCATTAACATTTTTTTTTTAATGCAAAATATTTTCACGCATCCAAATTTTATTTTTAGTAATTAATGCAAACAAAAATGCATTTAAAAAAATTCATTAAAAAATAAATTTTTACAACTCTGCTCATAATCCTCGAGTAGGTATACACCGATGACTAAATAGCCTAATTAAATGCCTATGAAATTTAAACATTCAATCCAAACGGACATTCTGATTGATCAATTTGCAGATGAGATTTATATTTTTCTCTTAGTGATAAATCTCACTGGTATATAAAGGTTTCACTCAGAACTTGACCGAAAAAATTTCTTTTTTAGAATAAAGGTTAGTGAGTGATTTTTACTGAAAATGACAACAAATGAGAGTTATTGAAGAACCTTTCAAATGGTTGAGTTTTATTTCTGATCTCTGGCTTAAATACATGTTGGTTTTCGGGTACAGATTTTTGTTCTACGTGCGACATCTTTAAGCTAGAACTATAATGCTCCGAGGGGCACTTAATTGGTCTGAAGAAAACAAGCGAATACACGGAAAGCATACGACTCGGCTATAAATGCGGAGTGGATGGCTTCGTCAAGTTTCATTCAACTATGCCTACGGAAGTGACACTTTAGTAAAAATGACATTTGGTGAAATGGTAATGCCAAAAAGAGATAGATGATTGTTACATTATATGTAGGTGTGTTCCCCTTTTTCCGGTACGGCAGGCTGCTTTTAGTTTGTTTTTGACATTAGCTTCAGTGCCCTTCCGACTATTATAGTTCTACCTTTACTTGTTATATTATCTTTTTCATCATCAAGTCCTGTAACCCCGATTGGGGCATAGGGCACCAACAAATCGTTTCCATCCTTCACGGTCTGCAGACAGATATTTAAACTGTGGCCACGTCTTTCTCTGGGAGTCTGCTTCTGCTAGAACTGTTGATTTCCATGTTGTTCTTGGTCTTCCAACCCGCCGTGTGCCCTGAGCAGCGTTGCCCCCCTACTACACTTGTAGTATTTTTACTACATTTTATTTTCCCAAAAAGTCACTACGTACAATCCTTAAATATTCACAAAACACTACAATTTAGGAATTTCAGGAAATATAAAATCTAAACAAGAAAATATATATTGTTTGGAATAAAATTGGATGAAAATTAAATTATGATTTGATTTAAAAACCACAAAATTATGATTTGATTTAAAAACCACACAAAACAGTCAATTCCTTTTCGCTAAAACAATTTTAGGGTATCACTAAGTGAAAATGGCATTTTTTTTAAATTATAAACGATGTAATTCAACTTTTTATTTAAACACTTTAATTAAAGTTAAAATCGTCAAAGCCTGACTTTAATTTTTTAGTATAACACTAGCTCGTATGCCGCCAGTCACATTTTTTCTCAGGAACCGTCATTGATTAAGGCGAGTTTGACTTTAATTTGTTTAAAAAAATGGTTTCAACGCACGTGGAAAAGTTAGAGAGCTGCATCAAAGCTAAAATATAGTTAATTAGTTACACGTTTATGCCATAACAATAGGCACTAATTTTAAAGAAATGATTAAAATCAGCAATTTCTATACTTATTTTGAAGTGGTTTTAAAGTAGCATCGGTTATTAAAATGAAAATTTTGAATTATTTTCTAAGTTATTTTTACTAAAATTTCTAAAATTCGAAAGGTTTAAATAATTTAGTTAGTGTACTTTTAACGTTTTCAAGTAAACTAAATCCGACACGCTCACGCTACATTTTCAATCAGTTGGGGGGGCAACACTGGCCCTGAGGATTCCATTCAAAGGACTGCTTTGCAATTTCATCGTTTGGTTTCCTCAGTGTGTAACCAATCCATTGCCATTTACGCTTTCTTATGTCAACGTCCAGCCGCTCTTGACTTGTCCTGCGCTACAATTCCTCGTTTGATATAATTTGTGGCCAGCGAATTTTTAGAATATGGCGTAGACAACGGTTCACAAAAGCCTGCAATTTGTTCGAGATGGAAGTCGTGACTTTCCAGGTTTCACAAGCATATAACAGCACGGATTTGACATTGGATTCGAAGAATCTCAACTTTGTGCGATTTGACTGGATTTCCAAATTTGGGACAGAGAACCGAAGGCTGCGCGAGCTTTATTTATTCTACTTTGAACGTCCAGATCAGTACCACCATTTGCTGAAACGATACTTCCAAGGTAGTTAAATTGTTCAACGTCTTCAACTGGCGTCTCCTGCATTAAAATACGCTGTTGTGTGGAGCGGCCTGTGAGCATTATTTTTATCTTTTTGCTATTTATTTTAAGACGACTCGACTCTCCTTTTACCTTCAGAGCTTGACACATCCCGTTCAGCCCGCTGATGTTATTTGCCAAGAGACATATATCATCGGCATAGTCTAAGTGACTTAGCCTTTCAAACGGTCTCCATTGAATGCCCTGCCTCTCTGCTGTTCCAACGCTGGCCGTCAAAACATCGTCAATCGCCAGTAGAAAGATAATTGGCGATAGAACATCTCCCTGTCTCACATCCTGCCGCACTTCGAAAGAGTCGGATAGCTGCCCATTGTGTAAAACAAAACATCTTGCGTTGTTATAGGACTCTCTTACAATGGCAACAATTTTTGGGGGAGTTCCTCTTCCAAGAAGTGATTTCCATATACATTCACGGTTGACTCGGTCAAAGTTCCTTCTCAAAATCCACGAACATGAGGTAAAGCGGTGATTGAAACTCCGCAGACTGCTCAAGAACGATACGCAGAGTGTTGATATGGTCGACACAAGATCGCCCACTCCGGAAACCAGCTTGATGCCTCCTGAGTGTAGACTCGATTCTAACCTTTATCCGCTCCAGAATGATGGTTGCCATTAGTTTTGGAAAAACGGACAAAACTGTAATACCTCGCCAATTGTTGCAATTCCTAAGATCACCTTTCTTTGGCAACTTAACAATCACACCATCCTTCCAGTCGCTGGGGTAGATTTCGTTTTCCCACACAGCTTGTATCACAGGTGCAGAATATTAGCCGTTCTGACAGAGTCAGCTTTCAGGAACTCGGCTGGTATACCGTCAAGTCCAGCTGCTTTGTTGTTTTTGAGAAGATTTATCGAAGATTGAATTTCCAGTACTGTAGGGGGTTAGATGTCAATACCCCTATATGATCTACGCATCTCGTTAAGTTGGGGCACTTCAGCAATCTGCTCAACAGAATCCTCATTAAGCAAGGCACAAAAGTGATCCTTCCACCTGCGCAGCTGATCCTCGATTGATACCAAAAGTGTACCATCCACATCCATTACAGGATGATTGTTGTTCTTCTTCACGACAACTTCCTTGGATATTTGGTACAATTCCCTTATATCTCCTCTTCTTGCAGCGTTTTCCGCATTTTCTGCGGGACCGTCTAACCTCACCCTCTTATCACGTCTCACACAGCGATAGACCATCTTATGTGCTAAGCGATACTCTCTTCGCAATTCAGCCTTTCGTTGAGCATCCGCTTCGGCATTTATTTGCATCTTCAACGATTTGCGAAGCTCGATTTTATCCCAGGTGTCTTGGGATATCCACGAGTCTCTAACTCTCGTCTGCTTGGGTACAGTTTCGGATCCAGCCTCCATAAAAACACTTTTTATATCACCCCACATCTCATCAATTGTTAAATGTTGCATTCCGTTTAATTACGAAGCTCTGTCGTTAAGGTTGGTGACATAGTTACGACATAATGTTGGGGTCACTTAATGCATTTGTATTGAACTTCGAACTCCTTGCTGCACCCTGTGACATAGTTACCACATATCTTTGTATATAAACTCTATAGTAATACCATGGAGACGTTTTTATTAGGTGGGTGGGTGATCGATGGTGCGCTGGCGTCGCTAAAATTGCTTCAACATTTTTAAAATTGAATTATCAACATTCGCATGTGTATCTGGTTTTGTTGTTGATTTTTCGGTATGAATTCTCTTTTCTTTGCTATGAATGAATTTTGAAAGCAATGGTGGTGGGTTTTTTTTCTTAATTTTTTGCTCTATCATCTGCTTTCCGCGCGTTCGTCTGTTTTTCGTTCTTCTTGAATCCAAAGAATTCTATATGCAAGGGTTTTGTTTTTGTTTGTTTTTTTTTTTGTCGAAAGATTTCAATTTTTTTCTTATTTGGGTTCTTAGTCGTTGTGTATTGTTGTTGTATTTTGTGCTTGACAAAGTGCATTAAGCAAAAATAGATTTTATTTTTCTGAATTTACAATTTTGTAGATCACAATCAAGACGAAAGAAATTTAAGCTGAAAAAATGAAACAGCGATGTACCTACTAGGTACATATTTCAACTATTTTTCATGTAAATTATTGTTTTTTTTGAAATTTCATTGTTTTGATCAAAATTATCATTACGATGATCTTACAAATAATTCTCGTTAGATAAGTTTGCATATCGTCCGTCAGTCTGCGAGGGTGTGTGAAGTATTTTTACTTCACCTCAGTACTTCAACTTCAAATGTAATTCCCATTCAATTTTGAAGTCTTTAGTAATGCAATAATTTCCTGCAGCTAAATGACTTAAAGTAAAACGAATGCAATACTAAAGACTGCTTGAAGTCATTGAAATCTTTTGCTAAGAATGCATTCCTTAAGTCTTTTGATTAAAGTCTTATGACTGCAGTTAATTGACTGCCTTGAAGTCCTTTAACTGCTTGAAGTCTTTTGACTGCATGAAGTCTTTAAACTTCTTGGAGTCTTTAAACTACTTGGATTCTTTTTACTTTTTTAATCATTATGAAGACTTAAACTATTATTGATATTTATTTGAATACCTACTTAGGAATCGAAACTAACCACAAAATGAAAAAAAATGTTAGGTTCAATAATTGTACATATACCTATGCATTTTTTGTTTTGTTTTTACTGAGCACCATTTTGTTTGTTCTTCTACATTAAAAACGAAAACAAAAATAAATGAGGATAATCGGACGTGCCGCAATGAGTGTGAAAATTTGAATTTGATTTTTTATAAAATCTAAAAAAAAAAATTTCACGCGGCATTTTTCATTTTCATTTTCAAATCTTTTAACTTCACTTGCAAAAAAAAAATAAATGACACGACTGGGTCGCACGTGCTTGCTTAAATAGAATAGTTTGTATGCAATATATGTAGCTCTTGATGAAGCATGTGCACTACATAGGTATATTGAAAAAAATGGAAAATTTTATAATTTCACAATAGGGTAGATATCTTTCAAAAATTGTATCTACCATGTTTTTAAATGGAATTCTATAAAATTCGGTGTGGTAAATATTTGAAACAAATTATTGGACAAAAAAACAAACTTGCAGATATAGGATGAATTATATTTTAAGTTTACAGATAAAGCTTGTGAAGCATAGTATGTTGAGAAAAAAATATTGAGTATTTTCACAGTAGGGTGTCCCAAAAAATGCTATCTGCCCCTGAATCCCCCAGTGTGGGCACATTATAGAATTTGGGGAAGGTGCGAGGTTGAATGTGTGCAAAGTTTCTTTTGTATTTAAAGAATCTAGATTTAAAGAAACTTTAAGTTTATCCTATGCATCTAATGTCAACAGGAGTTTTCTAAATATATGTACATACAGGGTGTCCCAGACCTGAGTGGAAGTATTTAAGGGTGTGGTTCTTGGGGTTATTCTAAGAAAAAATTGTATGGGGGGAAAGTTTTCTGAGGCAGGGGGGTAGTTTCTGAAACATTGACTTTAAATGCAAAGAAGAAACATTAAAAATCAACGAAGACATATTTAATAATGTGCATAAAACAGTTTGTTTGAAAGTTAATACCTCATTCTTGCATTTGTTTTTTAAATTAAGTTGTTTAAGGGAATAGTTTTTAAGAAATTAAATTTCAAAGTCAAAATTTAAAAAAAAAAATTGTGATTTGTTTTCTTAAGTCGATATATTTCAAAATTTCACGTAATTAAGTGCTTTTTTTGTGCTCAACAAAAAAATCTTAAATCTCGACTTTCTTGTCGCAATTTACTTCTCGAAGAGAAAAAGCACCACAACATGGCATGTATCTAATAATTAATGTGTGACACCAGCTATCTGTAATGCAAATTGGCCTAGTGGTTGCATGCTCGCTCCGCAACTTGAGGGTTGTGAGTTAAAATCCAAGTAGAGTCAAGCGTAAAGTATTTATTTCAAATTAAATAAATAAAATGTGTATACCTGCAAAATGAAGGGTAGCAATTGATCTTTCAGGGGACAATATCACGAAATAAAAGTGGTGATCACAAATTGTCATTAAATAATCGTAAATTACGAAATCCCGAGCCAAGCTATAAATCGGGATTTATTTTTCGTAATTTACAGCTCATTTTTCGTGATCTGATCCAAGAATTCTTTCCGTGCAGTTCTACCACACAGTTTTTTTTTTAAACAATGTATATACCAGGCACGAGGCGTGACTTTTTCGGAAGCGGAAGCACACAACTTAAAACTCAAAAAATAAAAGTCCTTTAATTTAGAATTTATATCATACCGCTTTTTTGCGCCTAATAATATTATAAAGAGTATAAAAAATGTATTTCCTCTAGCCGAAATAATTAATTTGAAACACTCTTTGCTATGCATTTGCAGGTACTCATAAGCATTAAGCAAAACGCCAAAGCAATCACAAACAAAACAATTCGCCCAAAAAACTTAAACAAATCGAAAAAAAAACACCAATCAATGCATTTCTTATGGATGAAACACTATATACGATTTGCATTCACACACACACAATCACAACACCGAAGATCCAAAGTATAAAACTAAAACTACCCCTTTTTCAATAGGAATGTGCGGCAGGAAACGACTCAATACTTCTTTAGTTTTGCTATTGAATTTTCATAATGAATACACTCAACTCATTCTTCACACGTTGGGCAAACAGAAAGAAATCATCAGATTTTACTTTGAATTTTGGACGGAATTTGAGTTAAGAAGGTAAAATCAGAGAATGCCAAGCTGTTGCGCATTCTAGAGCAAAAACTCTCGTATAGTATTTTATAATGGAGAATGGAGTGATGTTACGCATTCTCAAATGGCTTGGCTTGGCGTATACCTAATGGAAATTTGTGGGTTTGGTTAGATGATGTGCGGATTTAAGCGTTGTTCTCGTGAGTGATTTTATTAAAAGATAATAATCATTTCCCGTGATATGTTATACCTAATATTGGGAAATAATTAATTAATATAAGAGATAATTTATTAATATTAGATATCAAGAAAATGTAAATCGTTGACATACTATAATAATAGGTCAATGATGTAAATGTATTTAATGTATCTACAATTTGAATTTTCGAATATTAAAATTCTTTGCTATGAGCATTTTGTGAACTGTCTTACGGAAGCACTCATTCCACTCAATATATGAACGCTTCGTCACTGGTATATACGTATATAAAATATATTCAAACATCATATTCCTCAAGAAGAAAGTAGAGAAATAATTTTTCAAGCCTTAAAATTCTTTTTCCGGGGAGTAATTTTTTGTATATGGGGCATTTATGGTCTCCGGCGACGATATGATAAAAGTGGGCGTGGTTGTGGGTGGGTCAAAAATATCACGAACACTTTTCTCTTACTCATACAAACAATATCTGATACCTACCATAGTCTTTAGAGGTGTTTTTGAGAAATCAAAATAAAAAAGGGGGCGTATCAGTAGGCGGATTTGAACAAAAAATATTTCGAAATTTTTTCCTCGTTGATTCGAATCAACTCTGAAAATTTCATCCGGATCAATAGAGCCGTTCGCGAGATATAGAAACATGATAATAGTGGGCGTGGTTGTGGGTGGGTCTAAGAAAATCACCAACAATTTTCTCTTACTCATTTAAACAATATCTGATACTAACAGTAATATTTAGAATCGTTTTAGAGAAATCAAAATATACAATGTAGGCGTGGCAGTGGGCGGATTTGAAAAAAAAATGCCTTAAGTCTTTTCTTGTTCATACGAATCAACCCTGAAAACTTCATGCAGATCGTTGATCGACTTTTATCTTTAAACACGATTTGCGGCTAAACTAAACGTCCTAGAGGCATCAAAGTTGACACCTTCAAACATGATTTGCGGCTAATCAAAGCGTCCTAGCGACTCATGAAATGCATATTCGTGATCTAGGAAGTGCCAGTTCTATAAAATCAAAAAAAAAGTTGGTAAAAAAAGTTTTTTCCAAAACTTTCAAAAAAATATATTTTGCTATGAATATAAGGTAATTTTCTACATTTACATTGGCACCTGCCTGACAACTTTACACATCCCTAAGCGGATCAACGGAGTTGCGTGGGCGGGACAGAGGGCAAAAAAGGGAGCAAAAATCCTGAAAGCCCGCGAAGATATAGAAACATGATAAAATCGGGCGTGGTTGTGGCTGAGTCTAAGAAAATCACCAACATTTTTCTTTTTGTGCATTGAAACAATATCTGAAACGTACCGTAATCTTTAGATGCATTTTTGAGATATCAAAATGAAAAAAGAGGGCGTGGCAGTGGGCGGATTTGAACAAAAAATATTTTTAAAGTCTTTTCTAGCTCATGTGAATCAACTCTGAAAATTTCATCTAGATCAATAGAGCCTTTCCCGAGATATAGAGACATGATAAAAGTGGTTGTGGTTGTGGGTGGGTATACAAAAATCACCTACATATTTCTCTTACCCATACAAACAAATTCTAATACCTCAAATAATCTTTAGAGCAGTTTTTGGGATCTGTATAAAGATATAAAAAGTGGAAGTGGCGGGAGGCAGATTGGAACAAGAAATATTTATGAATATGATTCATGCGAATCAGCTCTGAAAATTTCATACAGATCGTATGAGCCGTTGCGAGGATATAGAGACATGACAAAAATTCTTTTTTGTTACCCACCCAACTGCTCAACTAAATCAAATGACAACCGCCGCCTGCCTATACAACGTACTGACCATATCGAAATCCAACAATATTTTTTTTTTCTTGAAAAACTGAAAAACCAACCTGCAACAATGAAAATAACAAATAACAAAAAACAAATACAAAAACACCCACCCCACGTTGCCCAACTGACCTACATTAAGAACCAACCCAATATCGATCAACCCACCAACACCAAAGGCAACCAGTTTAAATACGTACCTACAATTGTGAACACGAAAATAGCAGTGGGTTCAAAATAAACGAAAAAATGATATATTTTTAACCGTTCTTGTGGAAAACTCTGGTTAAGGTTCAGTGTTGGGGAGACGTCGCACATACTAGCATGATCAAATACCACCATAAAAAACAACCTTTGCCTCATCTGCCATAAAATATTACGCTCACAGGAAATCCAACATAGTTTCTTGCAAACTGCATCCGTTTTTCTGGATGTGTTTTGTTGGCAGGTGGCTTATTCTTCGGCATGATTGCTGCTAAATTTGCCTCTAGGAGTCTTCTTCTCCAGTTCATATCACTCATAGAAAGATTGATCTCTTAACGAATCTCGATTGTCGATTTTTGTGGATTCTCTCGAGAAAATCCCATGATTCTCCTTCCGTCATGGACTCATGGGGTGTTATTTTTCTTTTTCCATCTCTTCTTTCTGGCTTTTGCGCATATTTTATAGAAATTGGGATCATTTAATTCGAGCAACAACAAATGTTGTGCATTTCCTGGTATGACTTGCCTTCTATAAGCTGCAACAGAATTAATTTGCACTGCTCATCAGTGAAGTGTTTAATACTGCCCACTTTTGCAAAAAAAAATATTAAAAATGCTTGTTTGTATTCATATTTCTTCAAAAACATTTCTTCTACTACATTTCACTTCCTTTCGGTTTATAGCACTTCAAAAAAGTAAAAAAAATAGAATATTTACAAAATACTGCTATTTTAATGTTCACTGCAAAAACAATCCCTAACGATTAAATCTACCGTTATTCTGAACGCTCGGAAAACAAACTAAAGCTATCTTTGCTTAATGCTAATGATTAAGGCTTTCACTAAATGCATTCTTTTTTTTATTGGAAAGTCTAGAACCGAAAATAAAGGCTTTCAACAATGTCTGTGAAACCACTGCTATTTTCATGTTCACAGCTGTACATACATTCTCAATAAAATATTTCGATCGCTCGCCGAGCAGGAGCAGCAGCAGCAGCAGCCGAGTATAACAATATAACAACAAACACACACAAAAATTACAAAACACGAAAGTAAAAAAACAACCAAAAAATATACATGCCTAACTAAATGACAACAAAAACATACAAATATAACAAAACACGAAAGTAAAAAAACAACCAAAAAATATACATGCCTAACTAAATGACAACATCATCAGGGTTGTCACTTTACTGCAATTGCAATAGATCTGCTTTTTTTCTCAAAATCAATCTGCTGCCTTAAAATAAAATCTACTGCACTTGATTTTACGAACAAAATTACCCTCCACGCCTTATAATAATATGATATGTTTAATTTATGGCTATTTTGTATTTTTTTTATGTTTTGAAGAAAAACAAATGTTATATTTTATTTATTTTTCAGTTTTGTTCGAATGACATAATAAGTTTTTTGAAAAAAAAAAAAAATAAACTAAAAAAAGATATCTACTGCGAAAATATTGAATCTACTGCACTTTTTTTTCAAATCTACTGCGAAAAATTTTCTGAGAAGTGGCAACCCTGAACATGATACTTACCTGCCTACCTACAATCTACAATCACACATACCTACATAAAACACGAACAAACGCATTTTTTCCTTTTTGCTTATTAAGGGAAGAGCGCCGAGAACCAACGACAACCTTCCCCCAGCAAAGCATCTTCACAACTAAAAAGTAAAAATGAAAATGACAACTAAAAATATACAAAGATGCAAGCATGGTGTTTCAACATGTGGCAAGCAACATTCATGGGTTTGTCAACATGGGTGTGTCAACATCAGACGGTGTGTCAACATTTATCTTCATGATATTACCTTTGTATATAAAATCTATAGTACTATCATCAGACAATTTTTTTTATTTTCATAAGCCTTCACCAGGCGGCGCTAATATGGAAATGTATTTGATATTTGAGAGTTGAAATAGAAGAAAAATGTAAAAGCAAAATGAAAAAGTCGTAAGAGAGGGTTATATTACTTTGATTCTCGTAACAATAGGGGGAGCAAGGGAGACAAATGAATCAGTTGCTGGTGCCATACTAACGACAAGAATAAATGAAAGAAAATAAAAATAAAACAAATTGCTTTCTATGACCTTAGAATAAAAAATATAAGGAAGCGCCATTTGTGGAAAAAAGTGAAGCATTTTTCATAATAGTGTTTGCTCTCACAAACACAAATACATTCCAAAAGGGACGGAGTGATTTTTAATGGCAACTTACTAGGGCGCCATAACAATCATTTGTTATTTTCTGAATTTATTTTTCTTTTCAGTGGTATGTTTAAAAAAATACTTACTTTTTTATAATAACCCTCTAAGGCACCGATAAAATGTTTTAATATCTACTTTCTTTAAAATTGTGTTGTTTCAGTGGAACATTATAGATTTACTTAGTTTAATTTACGCAATGTCATGAAAGAAGGCTCTCCAAAACCAACGTGAATCATTAGCAAATCATTCGCATCGATAAAAAATTGGCACCCCAAATGTGGCTTTACTTCATCCACTTTCAGAATGATCATCCTTTTACCACTCGACTTTCGGAAACCTTTTAAATTTTTTATTAAATTATTTTAATTTTTGAATAGACAAATTAATTAACATTAAAAAAATGCACTAATAACTTCACTACAGAGAAAATTGAGCAATATTCTGAAGATGCACATGTTAACATAAATATACGAACTCCAAAGGTACAAAATCGATTTAATAACAAAAATAATATCCTGATATAAAGGGCGCTTAGCAAATAGTTGCGCCCCACCAATAACAAAAAAAAATACGTCCCTGTTTCACAGAATCGCAGTTTGACATTACTAGTATCCCAAATTAAAACCGAAAAACCATGTGCAAGTTTTCAATTAATTTATTAATTTTCTTAGTTTATTTAAAGTTTAATCATTTAAAATGTGTTACTTGATTGATGATTAATTAAATTATGATCAATTCACATCGCTTTCTTTGAGAAAAATATGATAAAACTGACTTGTGAAAGGAAATGATTCTTGTCCGCCTTATTCTTGCTTTATATACACAATTTAACACTGCACTTCATATTTTTGTATTGTTATTAGTAAGTATACATACATTTCTAAGTAAATAACTCCAAACTATTTGTTTTTTTTCTAACAATTAATGATTTATTAATGTTTTTAGTCTTGTATCACTTTTTGTTTACTTTTTGTCTTCCATTCAGTCACCGATTTGACATTTCGGGCATACAGTTTTCTGCTTCATTCACGTACACTGTATATGTGATATACACCAGTTCCTTTACTTCTTCTTCTATGTCTATGACTCGATTGTGTTTTTTTTTAACAGAAGTTGCTGCTCCTGTATCTACTAAAAATCTAAGTTTTTTTTATTAAGTATGTGAATATCTATGCAGGGTAATGGTCTGCTGAGGCATGTATTTGAAAATTTGAAGTATTTTGACTTATATGGTCTACTTCCGTTGGTTCTGGAATATTCCTTTTATTTTGCGTAGTAAATGGATTTCTATTTTGATATTAATTGGAAAAATTTCCACTTCTATTTGGTTGCCATTTTGATTTCTTTGAAAATTCGGATTATTATTTCTATAATGATTCTGATTGTTAATATTTTGATTATGTTCATTTTTATAGTTTCTTAATTGGGGTTTAAATTATTAGTTTTATAATTTTTATTATTGTTAAAATGGTTAAAATTATTATTGTTATTTCCAGTTCTATAGCTTCGAATATTATTATTATTCTCTTCTTTTGCCCAATGACAAGTAGGTATCTAATTTATAGAATGCTTCACTTAAAGTTTGTATGCCATGATTAATTATAATGGAACTAGCATTTGGTGGAATTTTTTCGAAAATTTAGCTAATAATGACGCTTCATTATTGCTAGGATTATATTCTATTGGTTTATCTTCCGAAAAATAATATTTATTATTTAATCTGCAGAGAATGTCTGAATCGGAATTATAAAGTTGTGTAATATTTTTTGAATACACTTTATCAGCTTGCTCCTTTAATTTTAAAAAGGATTCCTTTTCACCAAAATTCCTAACTAGTTTTTTACTTGCGATATAGGTACTATAGGGCAAGTTTTGGATTCGTGCAAAAAAAATTTCGAGATAACAATCAAACATGACATTACGATGATAGAGAACACGAAAAAAGTGGGTGGCACAATTCTGTCTGTCTGTCCGTACCTCAACCTACAGCCTAAGCCACTGAAGCGATTTTCTTCAAATTTTGAACTTCAGGTTTTTTTGTAATTCTCCAGAGGGGAAATTGAAATTTTTTTTTTAGCTCAAAAAATAACGGTACTTGCCATACAACCGTTAAGGAAAAGCTTATTTATCTCAAGAACGGCTCCAACGATTTTGATAAAAAAAAATCGGTGTATTATTGTAGACATGATGTACCTTTTAGTAAGAAAAAAATCACCAAAAACATTTATTAACGGTACCTGCCATATAACGGTTTTTTTGATTTTTGATTTTCTCATTAACCGCTCATCCGATTTCAATGAAATTTTTTTCACAAAAGCTTTGTTAGAATATAAATAATACTGCATACCAAAATTTTTGAAAAAAATGGATTTTTAAAAAAAGATTCAAAATTTTTTTTTTTAAATTCAATATTTCAAAAATGTTTGAAATGTTTTGAAATTTCAGTTTTAAATGTATATTAATATATACTCAAAATTGGCATACCTAATTTTTTTTTGAAAAATGTTACAAAAATTTTATATATAAAAAATTAATTTTTAAGAAAACGGCTCCAACGATTTAAAATTTTGTTTGCATATATTCATATTTTTTCAAGTAATCAGATGGCATACTTTTTTTTGAGCTCTAAGTTATTTATCAGGCTGTTTATAATATTAAAAGAACGATTTAAATGCTTTTTATGCTTTTTCTATAATTAATATAATTTTTAAAGTTCTTAAGCCCCACACAACTTGAACATAAGACCAAGTACGTGCGATCCAGTCGTGCATTTTATTTTTTGATTTTCTGCCAATCACTTGGGTCGCCAATCCGTAAAACTACCTCTGAGGCGAAATCTGTTATTTTAGTTTTTATTTCATTAACTATAAATTCTATTGCTTCGTCATTGTATACGCTCATCGCGTTTATTATAAATTCTGATTTTTTTATGACTATAATCAAACTACAAGATTTACCGTTGAAGTTTGGTAAATTTTTTATTAATTTTAAGGGATCATTATTTATTGACGCCATTTTTACCTGGTTTTCTAAATTAATCACTGTTTCACTTTCTTCAGATTTTTCTTCTTCTAGTTTTATTTGTTGGGTTGCTGCTGCTGCTGGTTCTGTTGATTCTGGAGTTTCTTCTTCCTTTTTATTAAATTTTAACGCAGCTGGTATGGTGTACGGTGCGAATTTATTCATTTATTGAACACGTTGGGGCTTTCGACTCTGATAATAACTACCTCGTAAAGTTGCTCTTCCTTCAATTGTACGATCATGCCACTATACTTCTTTCTTTTGATGTTTAATTTTGTTTTTTTATTCACTGTATCGATTATTGTTTTCTATTTATTTGAATTTGTTTTCTCCTTAACTTTTGCTGGATTGATCTTAAATGTTCTTGGAAATCTGCTGTTTCTTCGTCGTCTACCCAACTTTGTGAGTTCAATTCTCTTTGTGGTTCGTTTACTTGTGGGGCCTCTGCTCCCTTTAGAAGATTTATTTCTTCTGGTTGCATTTAAATGTTCGATTTAACTATTTAATTAGTCAAACACTCTCTTTATTTAATTTTTTGGTTATTTGTTTCCTTTTGAGGTTTTCCTCTGGTCACAAAAAAAAAATATAATTTTTTGTGTTTTTGTTTAACACTTATTTATTTAAACAGTTCAACACTCCCTCTACGAAATTTCGTGAAATTGTCCTTGCGGATCCTAGTTCACTGTGTTTTTCATTGTATTGTCCTATACCGTTAATTTCAATTTACCGGATAACTATTTCATTTAGTTAAGGACTGCGAATGAGTACGATTCTCATATATTCACTATGGATCTTTCGGGATCCTACCGACTGCGCCAATTTTGTTCTTGGATTAAACAAACAATAAAAAAAATATTTTTTTTTCTCTTGTGAGAACGACCACTTTAAATAAAACGCCCGTTTTTATTAATTACATTTAATATTTTTATTATTTAGAAAGCTTCCGATCATTTACCTCTGGTGGGGGGAAATCTTCAGATGAACGTAGAAACAGAACTGAACTTGCTCCACAATGGGCAGCCCTTTTTATATTAATTAAATGCGACATCAGCAAATCTATCTTCCACTGAAGATCAATTTTGTTCTTTGTCTTATTTAATTGCTGACACAAGAAATCTATTGGAATTTAGTTTAAGTACTATTAGACCAGGAAAAATAGCACAAATCGTATGGGGAACCTTGAACAAATTAATTCATGAAATATTAAAATTGGAATCGACGCAGAATTGCAACCTCTATAACATATCCACAGTCCCCCAAAATCCCCGCATTGGCTTTTTGTGTAGATGCATTCGAAGAGGTGCAGTCGTGGGGAACTTGGAGGTCTATCAAACTAAAATATTTGTTTTGGTACAACCTAACCATATGATACATAATTTAAGGGTAGTTTTTAACGCTGAATCTAATGAAACCAAATTCAAAATGATACAACCACCCAAAAAAAGGTTATAGTCCTTTTTACGTAATGATGACTTTTTTTCAGGTACAACAGGTAAAATATTATCGAAAACCCTTTGAAAATAAAGGTATGGTAATGAAATTTGGAGTGAATGTTCCATTTGTCATACGAACTAAGATTTAAGACAGTCCCGAAAAATATCCATGGTGAAAGGGTGTTTTTTTAAGGGGGATGGGCAAGTGAAGAATGTTTACCATAACACCCACGAAAAAACTCTTACACTCATGAAACTCGCCAAAAATATTAAATTTGTCATGGCAACCAAGAATAAATATAGTCCACATAAAAATATTTGTTCTGGGGGATTTTTTATTAAAGAGAGGGAACATCTGGGAAAAAGTTGAAAGATTTGAGTCAAAATTCCGATTTGGTGTAATTAAGGTATATACACTAAGTATGGTATATGATTTAAAGGTATTTTTTAACGCTGAATCTAATAAAAGCAAGACCAAAATGATACAAGCACCCTTAACAAAGTTATGGTCCTTTTCAAGCAAAAATAAATTTTTGAAATCGTATTTTCCGTAGAACAGGTCAAAATTTAACCGCCACAAAAACACTACTAGACAAAAGATATTTGTATATACTATTTGGATTTTTGGTTGCCATGACAAATTCAATATTTTTGGCGAGTTTCATGGGTGTAAGAGTTTTCCCGTGGGTGTTATGGTTAACATTCTACACTTGCCCATCCCCCTTAAAAAAACACCCTTTCGCCATGGATATTTTTGGGGACGGTCTTGATTCTAAGTTCGTATGACAAATGGAACATTCATTCCAAATTTCATTAACATACCTTTATTTTCAAAGGGTTTTCGATAATATTTTACCTGTTGTACCTGAAAAAAAGTCATCATTACGTAAAAAGGACTATAACTTTTTTTTGGGTGGTTGTATCATTTTGAATTTGGTTTCATTAGATTCAGCGTTAAAAACTACCCTTAAATTATGTATCATATGGTTAGGTTGTACCAAAACAAATATTTTAGTTTGATAGACCTCCTAGTTCCCCACGACTGCACCTCTTCGAATGCATCTACACAAAAAGCCAATGCGGGGATTTTGGGGGACTTTGGATATGTTATAGAGGTTGCAATTCTGCGTCGATTCCAATTTTAATATTTCATGAATTAATTTTTTCAACCTCGGAACCCATTTTTCCTGGCCTATATGGGTATGAATCCCACACACAAGATGCTGAAGGCGAAATGTGCTAATATGCACTTTTGTTTATTTCTTGTGATCGCATTACATTTGATTTGTATTGAAAGATACTTTGTATCTTTCATTATAATGATAGAGGGTGTTTCAAAAGTTTATAATGTTATGTGAGGGTGTTCTAGAAACGTTACCACATGCTTGTATATTAACAAAATAACCAAGAAAATTTGTCAATCATCTAATAATGCAGCTTTTAACATTTTCGCAAAATGTCTATTAAAATGTTACAATAACTTCCAAATTTGGGTTGGACAAAGATTTTCTCTTTTGATGTGTAAGGGGTTTCAGTGCAAGTATAAAACTCGATCTTAAGTGTTGAAGCCCCACCATTTGGCCACCATATTGAAAACGAGTTCTAAAAAGTTTTCCGTGGCAACTTAAATTGTATTAGTCTTAGAAAAAATACTTTGGTACAAATTTGTAGCAAATTCCCTAAAGTTATAAATAAAAAAGTTATAATCAAAATTTAAACATTGAACAAATTCATATGTTTTTGATTATAAATTTGTATTTACAGCTTTAGGATAAAAGTGTGTTGACATTAATTGAAGAGAATTGAATTTTAATACGTTTTTTTCTAATTTAAGTTTTTTTTGTAAATCATCCCTCAAACGGGGGGCAGTAAGACCCCTCTTTAAAATGAGTTTTCTCTTTTTTTGGTACTACCTACATTCTCTCATCATTAATTGTATCGTGGGTGCACTTTGGTCCGCCGACGTGAACAGACGTGTGTGATAGATTATCTTGTTTCCAAATTACCTACGCGGTTTATCCGCAGTAATATAAACAAACTAAACAAAAAACTTTAATATTAATTATTTTCCTCTGTGAGTTATAGACTCAAAAAGTGGAGGAAAGTAAAAAAAAAAAATAAATATAGTACAAATATTATTAAAAATGTGCCTTTATTGAAAAGTGATAATTCTTATCATATTGATTTAACGTGCGAAAATATTTCCTCAGCTTCAATTATTAAAAGCTTACCCAAAACCAGTTTTGAGAGAGTAAATTTGCCTCAAGGTCAAACAACATCAAAACCCGAGATGGCTTTGCCATTGCCAAACTCAAACGATTGGACTACTGTTATCAGTAAATTGAATCGATCGGTAAGCCACTTCAATAACGATCGTAAGAGGAAAAGAAGAAATGAGGAGCCATGATAAATCTCTCATGATAATCAACCCAATTTTGACAACAATCCGTTTGGATCTCTTGTAGACCTTGAGCAAATGGAAACGTGCGAGAACACAACCGAAGATGATGCGAACACCAGCGAAGTTCCAAGTAATTCCAAAACACAAGCAAATAATACACAAAATTCATCAGTTAATAAAATTATATATTGTCCCCCTATATTCATATTTGGTGCAAACTGCACATTAATTGTTGACTTAATTAATCTTGCTGCTTCAGAATGCAAAGTAAAAGACATTCAGTATAAATTTGTAAACATTGGTTATCAAAAAACCAAAGTATATGTAAATAATTCGAGTGTGCATAGGATGATAATCGACCGACTTCGCGAAACAGGTTTAGGTGCGTATTCTTTCTCTCCAAAGGAGACAAAGAAAGCTTCTATTCTACTTAAAGGCCTGGACGGTGATACACCAACAGAAATTATTCTGAAAGCTCTTAGAGAGTCTGTTCCAAACGTTCAAATTTGCAAAGTATCTCCCTTTTCCACCGCGAGAACAAAAGAACTTAACATCAAACTAAATATTTTTGTCGATCAACTTGATGTGGGTGAATCAATCAATGAGTTAATATGCATTCGAAGTTTACTACACCAAAGAGTTTATTGGGAAAAAAAAATAGTAGACTTGTGATCAGGTGCTACCGTTGTCAAAGATTTGGTCATACCGGTGATTGCTGCGCATATAGTAATCGCTGTGTTGTTTGCGGAGATAATCATGCGTCTGAAACTTGCATTGAAATATGCAAATCTAAGAAAGAATTAAATCAGGAGCTTCCAACCCCTAAATGCATTAACTGCAACGAAATTGTTCATGCGGCTAGCTCTCAGAGTTGTCCAGCATATTTAAAATATAGGGAAAGAAAACAAGCCTCATCTCAAAAAAAAACTTTTGTTGAACTAAATAACAGAAGAGTTCCACAAGATACATTTAGACAAATGGCCAACCCGAATATTTCTTTTGCTGATATGACTAAGAATCCCCAAAATAAACCACCTATATTGACCAAAGAAACATCCCAAGCAGGAAATCTCAATGACTTCTTAAATGAACCCAAAAATCTTTTTAACATCCCGTTCAAAGATCTTTTAATTAAAATCCGGCTCTTCTGGCCAAAATATCAACAACTTAAATCTCAAGAAGAGAAAATGTTTACTTACCTAGAGTTTGTCGCCTCTATAGTTGTATAATGGCCTCAAATAACCTTAATATTATCTCTATGAATTTTACCTCTATAATTTCTCATGAACAACGACTTGCACTTTTGAACATTTTAAAAAGTGACAAGCCAGACATTTGTTTTCTCTCTGAAACCAGACTTAGTAGGAGACATAGACCGGCTTTGGAAGGTTATAATATCTTAAGAAACGATTCAGGAAGAGGAACTGCAATTGTCCTTAAACAAAACTTTTCATTTCAAGCTGTTCCCTTCCACAGTGATATCTTTTCAGTATGCTTAGCAACAGTAACTTTTCATAATTCAAGAGGCTCTGACTTCCGACTATTGTTGGGAAGTATATACGTACCTGGCAATTGTGGTAATAATCTACAAAGGGACCTCGAAAGGCTCTTCTCTTTAACAGCTTCTTTTGATGCGTTAATTATCGGTGGGGACTTCAATGAACGCCATCGCCATTGGGGGGATAGTGTTATAAATAAAAACGGGAACTTAGTTCACGACTGGTTTTTTAATTGTGCATTTTTAAACCTTGACCTTATTCCATCTGATAGACCAATCTTTCCTCGGTCCTCTTCATTTATTGATTTCTTCTTTCTTTCTTCAAAGCTAAAAAATGAAGTTACCTCTGACACTTGCTCAACGTTTGCAACGCCATCAGATCATTTTGGTGTTTCCATTGATGTTAAGCTCAACAATTACTCTCCTCTCTTGTTATCGTCACCAACAGCATACAGAAGCTTCAAAAATACTGATTGGGAAGCGTTCAGGTTAAGCCTTCACAACAACATCTCATTCTTAAATGTACCTTGCTATAGAAACCTTTCCAATCCGGAGATCGATGATTTTATTTGCGAACTTAATTCAAGAATAACAGCGGTTGTAGAATCCAACTCAGTCATGTGTGAACCTAAAAACCAAAAATACAAAGACCTGTCTGAGTTCACCCTCAAACTTATGAAAATCAGGAGCTCTTGGCTAAAACGATTAAAAAGAATATTTCACAAATATCTAAACAAAATAAATTTTGAGTACCGCGAGCTCTCGTCTAGAATTCAATGTATCACCAAGCTCATCAATCAAAGAGTAAATGTTGATCTTAACAACGCGTTCAAGAATAGGCTTCAAGAAATTCGTCCTTCTCCTCAAGCATTCAAGGAAATTGACAAAATTACTGGACGAAAGATGTGCTTACGCATAACGGCCTTGATTTGGTTGACATTCAATCGAAAATGACCGCTTTTCATGATTTTTTTGCAGACTTGTACAGAGAAAAGATTCCAAATGTTGATATTGATTTCACTAATGAGGTTTGCTCGACGGTAGAAGAATTTTGCTTATCTGATTTAAATACACCCATCACTACGTTCTCAGCATCCAACCCCTCATATAATCCTGCCATCTCGCCATTTACCTCACCACAGCAGGTCCAAGTCCATAGATCTAACCTCAAAAACAAAAAATCGTCAGGAACTGACGGAATATCAAATTTTATTCTGCGAAAATGCTGCCATTCTCTCGACACTCTTCTCTCATCTATATTTAACCATTGCATTAATAATGGCTATTTTCCCTCAGATTGGAAAATTGCAAAATTATTACCTATTGCAAAAAATAGATCTACCAAAGATATACAATGTTTTAGACCTATATCATTGCTCTCAAACATTGGAAAACTTTTCGAAAAAATCCTTTCTGAACCCATACATTTATTCTGCGACGGAAGGAACATAATTCCAGAAAATCAATTTGGATTTAGAAAAGAGCATTCCACAGAACATGCCACGATTCTTCTGTGCAACAAAATTATTCATAATTTAAGATCTAAGAAATGTACTATTTGTGTTAATATAGACCTTGAAAAGGCATTTGATTCTCTCTGGCACAAGGGATTGATATATCTATACATCTATACATATAAATAAAATTGGAGTGTCTGTCGTTAATATTGAAATCATTTCAAATTTTTGAGCCTAGGTGGTTGTTTACTTACTGAGAAACATAACTGCATCATCTAAAAAAATTTTGTCTGTCTGTCTGTTTGTCCGCGGTAACCTTCAAAACAGCGGAACAGATTATAATGGGACTTTACGTATACGAAGTGGACAACTTTGGGAGTAACCTAGGCTACTTTTAATTGTAAAAACGTAAACCGTATCTTTAAAATATTAGAAAAAGAATTAAATTAAGGGAAAATTATGTCGAAACAAAAAATGTATATACCTATAGGAAATTATAAAAAAGTAGAAATAATCGATTTTAAAAGTGTCAGACAATTAAATTATAGAACAATAATTTTACTGTCAAATTTGTTTAGACTTAGTGTTTGGATCTGTGCAAACTACATACCACCAACAAGGCAGCGGTGCCACGGCCGGCCCTTTGACCACCGCAATGTATTTTCAAGATGCAACAAATAAAAGTGTTTTATGCCTTTTTATTAGTTCCAATTTTATGCCATCAACCTTGCAGCCTTATGACGGCCCTTAAACCACAATAATGCACTTTTAAAAATGCAATAATGCGATTGAAACGATGCATCGCGATGCCAGGTTTTATTTATATAATAATTAAATTGGAGTGTTTGTCCTTAATATCGCAACAATTTAAAGTTGCTCAGGTGGTTGTTTATTTGCTAAGAAACATACATTATGGTAATTGCATCATTTTTAAGAAATTTGTCTGTTTGAACACAATAATCTTCAAAGCGATTCTGACGAGAATTTACGCACATGTAGTGGAGTAACCTGAGGTACTTTTAATGACAAAAATGGTAAGGATATCTTTGAAGTTTTAGAAAAACAGTGAACTTCCAGTAGGTACTTGAAAAAAATCTGTTCGTTGAACCAATGTTATTCCCTTTATACTTCTATCAAACCACTTTAATTAAATGGACTACGAAAAATCCAAAGCTGGTCTTTGTTTTATTAAAATGAAATTCTTTGCATTTTATAGCACACAATACCATAACCATAAGATTTGGTATTGTGATATACTTTTCTCACAGTATTTTTCAGAAGAAATCTGGCTGTTATAATGATTTTGGCACAAAATAGCTTTCATTCGAAATGTGGTTCAACACGAGACCTTTAAAATGTTGGGACCCTAAAACTAATTCTATATATAAAAATGAATCCATATTTCCTTTTGGCGCGCCATTGCCACTGCTTGAACTATTTGGATGATTCTCTTCAGATAATATTTGGTATTGGGAGTGTTTTTGTGATTTTGGTTAAATTCGGTCTTGAGGGTTGCCAAAAATGTGCAGAAGCGAACTCTGAAATTTGGTTCTAACAAAATAAAATTAAAACTATCCGGAATTCGATTAATTGAGGACACACAATTAGAATTTTGTTTTTGTTAATTTGTTCTCGAAATTTGTGTATACCCGGGCGGAGCCGGGGCGGGCCAGCTAGTAAATTAATAAAACTTAGCTTTCCTAAGTGGATTATTCGAATTGTGTTGAATTTTCTTGAAAATCGATTTTCCTCAGTATTTGTACGATCTGAGCAATCAGATTTGTTCTTAATATCGACGGGAATTCCACAATTTTGGGACCAATTTTATTTGTTTTATACCTGTATGATTTTCCATTCCAAAGTACTTCAATCGAAGAACCAGAAGCAATTCTTTTTGCAGATGACACCTTGATAACAGCTAGTGATGTCAGACCACAAAAAGCATTGTTGAAAATTGAACGAAAACTTCCCTTGCTTGTTGATTACTTTCAAAGGTGGGGCTTGAATATTAATTGCCAAAAGTGTAGCTTTACATGCTTTCGGAATGCAAGTGGGAAGGGCCATCGCCTGGCTGTAAAGGAGAGCAAAACACTTTCACTTAAAATAAATAACACCCCTATTCCCTTACGTTCCGAAATGAAATACCTGGGGATTCACTTTTATAATAGGTTCCTTTTTAATAAGCATGCACGAAAGGTGCTATCTAAAGCAAAAGCTGTTACTGCTACACAAAAACCAGTACTGCACTCTAGAGCAATGTCCAAAAATACAAAAGTACTCATATATAAATCTTTAATTCGTCCAATATTGACTTACGGATTCTGTTCATGGTTTACTATTTCTCCCACAATAGCAAAAGAAATCGAAAAATTTGAAAGGAAAATCCTGAGATTTTGCTGCGGGAAATTTAGAAGGGCAAACAAAAAATACTTCTCGAATAAAATAATATATGAAACTTGTAATGTAACCATTGTATATAAAAACTAGTTTTTATATACAATGATGTAACGCCACTTCTTACGTATATAATAAATCTCACGAGAAATAAACTCCAGCGTACCGAACATCATCCGAATGCTTTGATTAAATCATTGTTTGATTCAAACCTAACAGATTGCTTGGAAAGCAACTACTATATATCACCCTTCAATATTCTTAATGGCAGTTCTCTATCACTTAGTTCACCTGATGTAAATAGAGGGTCAACGATTCCTTTTTACGAAAGGGCCTCACGCCTTAACCTGAGAGGATAGATAGTAAAAATAATTTAATACTTCTTATTAAATAAACACGCTCGTCTTATATAAATATTTCCAAGTTTTTCTATTGTTATATTTTGTTTGTTATAAATAATAATCAGTTCTGAATTATTAATATTTGCTTTGGCATGTTTGCCAATATTTTTTGTGTAAATGTCTAGTCATAGTTTTAAGTATAAATTTATGTCAATGAAATAAAGAAAGTATGCCGGGAGCAAGCATACATATTAACTTGCTATACAAAATAAAATTAAGTATCTTAAAAGTATGAGTAAATTATAAAGTAAATAATTTCTTGATTTGATTTGCCAGGCATACTATATAAGTCGGCTACATATTATTTATATCATATTCTATTATTATGTATGTGTTTCATAAAGCCTCAATAATTGAATTGAATTGATTAATTGTATCGTATGCAAAACGCCTTGCACATGCATAAATGCATTAAAATTTAAGCCATTTCTCGGTGGTGGACTGTGGCTAATTTTGGATACATGTTTTGGCATGTGTCATTGAACCTAAATTCAATTCAATTCAATTTTGCTTTATTGAACATTTCTATTTACAATTGGCTTAAAAATAATTTATAACTATTAGATACATTGATAAATAATAAAATTTTGTTGGCACATAAGGGGCCTAACGGTATACATTGGTAAAATTTTGAATACAAATAAGATTTATAATATGTGAAAACTTAATATAAAAGTCGGTTTGACTTTGTCGTCCTCGGGTTGTTCAGTCCCGGTTGTCCAGTGGCAGTGCATTTATATAGGATGGGGGATAGAGTTGGCGTTTAGCCACGGTAATGTGCTGACCCTGGGTCAGAGTAGAAGTAGTGTCCTGCTTCATTGTTGGTTGTTGTAGTTATATCCAGAATTTCCTTGGCACCTAGGTACCTTGGTTCCGGATGTCGTTGTTGGTTTATCATCCTTCTCATCAGTTGATTAGGGTGGTTGGCGATGTTTCTAACCAGTTTATCTGCAGATAGCAATAAGTACTTGTCCAGGGGGACTACCTTGGCTGCAGAGTAGAGTTGCTCGTTCTTGAAATGTTTGCGCCGCTGACGATCGAAATGAAGCCCAGTGCATATCCTCAGAATTTTCCTTTCGAATATTTGTAGTTCCTTCATGGCTGTTTTGGAGATAGTGAACCAAACTGGGAAGCTGTAACTGATGACTGGTCTCAGAAGTTGCTTGTACATTAGAACTTTTGTCTGCTGGCTTAGCCCAATTCTTTTTTTCATCAGCGGGTAGAGGCGATGGAAGGAAAAGTTTGCTTTTTTAAGGACAGTCCGTGAATGTGGGTTGAATCTCAGCAGCTCGTTGAAGTTTATGCCCAGGTACTTGGCGCTGCGCTTGGCTGGTAATCTGGTTCCGTCTGGGAGTGCTAGGGTGATGCTTCTGCAGTTTCCAGCTGAGCGGCCTCGTCTGCCTCCTGGTCGTCTGAAGCAGACAAGCTCCGATTTGGATGAGTTGATCCGGATACCCCATTTGGTGTAAAACTCGAAGAGTTTGCGAATGTGGGCCTCGACTTCTCGGACAGCTGTTAATGGCGATAATGATGAGTAATATGTGAGCGAGTCATCAGCGAAGAGAAGGTTCTCGCATTCACTTGAGGTTGGTTGGTCAGAGGTCATGATGTTGTATAGAAGTGGTCCAAGCTTCGACCCTTGGGCAACTCCCGCCCTGATGCTCTTCACTGTCGATTTGCAATTCTCCAGTTGTACGAAAAAGTTCCTGGAAGAAAGAAAAGAGAAAATAATTTGTATTAGTGCTGAAGGAAAGCCTAGTAAGTTGAGTTTATGGATAAGGGCTTCAATCTGTTGAATGCTTTTTCGACATCCAGAAAGCATCCGACGGTAACTCGATGGTTGTTCAAAGCTGTGGTGATGTCATGATGGAACTTCAGGAGCGGATGCAGAGTGGAATGCTTTTCCCGAAAACCGAACTGCATGTCTGGGATGATGTTGTTCTCTTCGCAGAACTTCTTGAGCTTCCTGAGTATCAGCTCTTCTAAGATCTTACTTAGGTTATTGAGGAGGGATATCGGCCTGTAGTTGGTAACCATGTTCCTTGCACCTTTCCATTGAACCTAAATGCAAATGAATTTCTTTTGTTACAATTTGTCCAGGGTTAGCCCTATATTTTCCGGAGATTTAGGTACCTGACTACTTAGTCCTAGACTATTACAAAATAGAATAAAATTAAAAATTAAGATTAGTTTTTTTTTGAACAAATGACAACCCCTGTCAGAAGCGCTTACTAAGCTCACTTATTATGCTACTTTAATCACGCACAAATTAAATAACAATATCAATCGATATACATATATTTATCAATATTAACTAAACTATGTATATTTACTTCCCACAGACACTGGAAAATTTCGAGTTCCTGAAGGTTTTAGGCAAAGGTACATTTGGAAAAGTAATCCTGTGTCGTGAAAAGTCGACAGCTAAGCTCTATGCTATCAAAATTCTCAAAAAAGAAGTCATCATACAGAAAGATGAAGTGGCACACACTCTAACCGAGAGCAGAGTCCTTCAAACCACAAATCATCCATTTTTAATTGCAAGTTGAGAAAACCAAGCATTATAACACAAACTAACAAAGTATCTCTCCAAATTCTTTTAGTCATTAAAATATTCATTTCAAACCAATGATCGCCTATGCTTCGTAATGCAATACGTCAATGGTGGTGAACTCTTCTTTCATCTAAGTCGCGAGCGTGTATTTACGGAAGAACGCACCCGATTCTATGGAGCCGAAATAATTTCTGCCTTGGGGTACCTACATTCCCAGGGAATCATCTATCGCGATTTGAAATTGGAGAATCTTCTCTTGGACAAGGATGGTCACATTAAAATAGCTGACTTTGGTTTATGTAAAGAGGATATCACATATGGACGAACGACAAAAACTTTCTGTGGTACGCCTGAATATTTGGCCCCTGAAGTTCTAGAAGACAATGACTATGGACATGCAGTTGATTGGTGGGGCACCGGAGTGGTTATGTATGAAATGGTGAGCTTACATCAATATTTTCTAGAATTTGCAACAGAATTGCAATAAATATTTTGTTATTCGTATTTTTGATTTGATTTGATTCATTACAGATATGTGGTCGTCTTCCGTTTTATAATCGTGATCATGATGTTTTGTTCACATTGATTCTGCTAGAAGATGTTCGATTCCCCCGAACGATATCCGAAGAAGCGAAAACCCTTCTTAGTGGTTTGCTAGCCAAGGATCCCAATAAAAGACTTGGAGGTGGCCAAGATGATGTGCGAGAGATTCAAGCACATGCGTTCTTTTCTAGTATTAATTGGACCGATTTAGTACAGAAAAAGGTAACTTCAATAAAAATAATCTTTAATTAACTAACACAACACTTTAAATTTTTAAGATTCCACCTCCATTCAAGCCTCAGGTGACTTCAGATACCGATACACGATATTTCGATTCGGAGTTTACCGGTGAAAGTGTCGAACTTACGCCACCAGATCCAACTGGTCCCTTGGGCGCTATTCAAGAAGAACCTCTTTTCCCACAAGTAAGTTATCCTTGAGTCATATTTAATGAGCCTTCGTAAGTAGTAGCGCAGATAGCGCCATAGATATCACACGCAGAGGAAAAATCGCCATTTTTGAATTGAATGTGGCCCAGTTTGATCGAACTCGTGTGAATCACCCTTAAAATTGATGTAACTCTAAATTATGTTTACGTTTCAAGTTGAGTGTTGTTTTATTGGATGAAAATCATGTTTATTTTGTGTTTTTAGAAGGAAAAACAATAATATTTTTGTATATACAATATATGTAAGTGCGGTTTGGTATATGTTTGATTTGGTTTGAATTTTGTACATTCATTTTACATTAATTATTTAATAAACATTTTAATAAGTTAATCAGATTCGTTTGGCCTTTTTAAAAGTACCACTACCAATTTTTTCTTCAAATGTCCTGCCAAAAAATATAATGAGACCATTGTATATAAAAACTATAGTACAACTATGGAATAGCTTTTTGTAATACGCGTAGTATGCGTTGTGGCGCTAAGATAGCCACAAATTTTGACTACGAATGGTAGGATAGGAGTATCATAAGGAATAAAGAACAAGTAATAAGAATGAGAGGAGAATATTATTTTGATATACACTATAAAAATGGGAGTAAGGGAGATAAGTGAGTCAGCTGTTTTTGTCATTTAATAATAATAGTACAGGTAAAATAGACGAAAAGTCTTTCGAATAAAAAAAAATTAGTACCATCATGAAACTTGGTGAAAACGTTTCATGTACTATGAGAATGAAAAATCAAAAGAGTCTATAAAAATATTTCACATGGAAGGGTGTGTTTTTTGAGGGGGAGAGGGGGAAAGTTGTGGTGTATCAAACAGAAAAATTAACTTTGGTGCAACCTAAGCATACGACACATGTTTTTAAGGTAGTTTTAAATGCTGAATCAAATAACACCAAAATCAAGTCGATATGGCCTCCTTGAAAAAAGTTATTGTCATTTTTAGGTTACGATGACTATATTTCAGTTTAAAAGTAAATTAATACCGAAAACCAGTTGAAAATAATGGTCCGTCGATGAAACTTGGCATCAATGGTTCATTTGTCATGAAAATCAATAATAAGAAGAGTCTATAAAAATATTTGTTGTTAAAGGGTGTTTTTTTGGGGAGTTGGGGTAATGGTGGGATTATTACCATAAAACCTGCGGCAAAAATGGTACCCCCCCTGAGATTTTGTTTAAATGTGCTATGGACTAACAGATTGAAGAATCAAAAGAGTCTATAGAAATATTTCGCTGGGAAGGGTGTGATTTTTGATGATAGGGGGAAGTGTGTGGTTATTTTTCAAAAAACTGGAAAAGGATGGTAACCCTCGAAAAACTTGGTAAAAGTGTTGCATTTACTACGAGAATGAAGAATTTACGGAGTTTACAAAAATATCAAGGAAGAAAGTGTGTTATTGTGGCCTTGGGTAAAGGGTGTTATCTGTTTTTGGAAACAATTTTAGTTTTTAGAAAAAGTTTTATACATTCCTTCACCCATAAAAAACATCCTTCTACCATATAGATATTTTTATAGACTCTTTTGATTCTTCATTCTGGTAGTTCATAGCACATTTTTATAAAGTTTCATCGTGGTATCATTTTTTTCACAGGTTTTATGGTAATAATCCCACCACTTCCCCAACCGTCACTCCAACCCTCAAAAAAACACCCTTTAACCACAGATATTTTTATAGACTCTTCTCATTATTGATTTTCATGACAAATAAACCATTGATGCCAAGTTTCATCGACGGACCATTATTTTCAACTGGTTTCCGGTATTAATTAACTTTTAAACTGAAAATATAGTCATCGTAACCTAAAAATGACAGTAACTTTTTTCAAGAAGGCCATATGGACTTGATCTTGGTGTCATTTGATTCAGCATTTAAAACTACCTTAAAAACATGTATCGTGTGCTTAGGTTGCACCAAAGTTAATTTTTCTGTTTGATACACCACAACTTCCCCCCTCTCCCCCTCAAAAAACACCCTTCCATGTGAAATATTTTTATAGACTCTTTTGATTTTTCATTCTCATAGTACATAAAACGTTTTCACCAAGTTTCATGAAGGTACCAATTTTTTTGTTTTATTTATCCTATTTTACCTGTACTATAAATAGAATAAGAGAGAAAATGAAAAAATATTTGCCATGGCCTATTTCTGTTGAGCATTATACATACACTACACACATACATTGCATATTTTGTTTTGAATCTACGAATTGATTTGTTTATTTCGAATAGAGATGGATATATGTAGGTGTATGTCTGTAAAGAGATGTATGTATGTACTATCGTATGCTATTATTTTTTTTTTGCTGAGGCATTTGATTTGAAAATTTTCAATTTTTGTGAAAAATCAAGTAAATAATCCGCGACGTTGTTAGTTTTCATTTTCACTATCTTTTTGTGGGAATCCTCGAGCAGTGTTGCGATATTTTGGGATATATTCTATGTGATGCCATTTTGTCTCGTTGAGTAGAATATTTAAATATTAAAGTTTTAATAAATATTTTTTTGGAATTTAAATAAAAATAACGTTGCTAGCTTTATTTTTCAATGGTTTTGAAGAATTAATTGGTTTAATATTGTGGCTCTATCTAAACCTATCTTTTGGTAGAAAAACTTTTTTTTCCAAGGAAACAAGATGGTTTCCTAAATAGATAAGTTTTCAGAATCTTTGACTTTTTTGACAAAATCCTATAGTGTAGTGTACGAGTATGTAATGTAGGTAGCTCAGTACGTACGGCTAATTTGCAAGTTATTTAAATAGAATGGTCTGTTTCCTTACCTTATTTCTTCAAAATAAATTAAATCACTGCTATTCAATTCTTGATTTAGCAAATAGTGTTCGTTCCCAGAAGTTTTTAGAAAAATGTTTTAAATTCTGAAATCTGCAAACTTTGTACAGTGGGTATCTTAAAAAATTATTTTTAATTCTTTTGAATATTTGAATATTTAAAAAAAGTGTTCGCATTATTTGAATAAAACCAAAATTACATTAAGTATTTTTCTGAGCTCGTTATTGCTAGATTCAATGAAATTGAAAAGATTTGATATATTTTTGTATTTTTTATCAATGTCTGAACTCTGAAGTGGTATAAATGATGAAAAAATGTATAGTTAGTTAGCCGCTTTTCACTCTAAGCCGACAATTTACCGCACTAAATTGAAATATTTTGTTTGTGTACCTACCTACTCCTTATGGCACTTAATATATTATATATTATGTAGTATTTTAGGTACCTATGTACACATGTACAAATTTTAAAGATTTTCCATTAACTTTTACACATCTAACGAGTAAAAGGTAAAGTAATAAGTGCCACCTTTATCGATTTCAAAACCAATTACATAGGTACATATTTAAATCCCAATTTTATATTAAATACGAATTGAAAACCTATATCGAAGAGATTAGTTTCGCGTTTCTATTTACATACATACATACTTACATTTTACATACGTAGATACATTATGTACATTAGGAAAGTCGGATTTATTTTTTTTTTTTACTTCAAAATGGGTATGCTAGATCTTGTAATGGTTTAGAAAGAAGTAGATAATTTTACTGGGACATTTTCCAAAATTGAATTTCGGGACCCCGCAGCCGTTTTTATGTAAAAAATCCACAATTCGAAAAGTGGTCAAGAAAATCATTACAATTTGGGTCGAATGTGGTCAAAATTGCTTATAATGTTATATTTTGACTTTCTTTTCTTAATTGCATCGATATTGATATTCAATAAAACTACCTACGCTATATAATGTACAGAAAACAAGTTTAAATAAGCTTAGAATGCGAGCATTCCATTAAAAAAAAATAATCGAAATAGCTAGAAAATCGATCGATTTTTCGGGGGCTTTCATGAAGATTTAAGGTAGGTAGGTACCTACAAAATTATTTCTTAAAATTTTAAGGAGCAGTTTCTTACGCTTAGGTTACAAAAGCAAAACAAATCATTATAAGTAACTGTGACCACATATCGACGCAAATTTGAGTGGTTTTCGTGACCACTTTTTCGTATTGTGGTTTTTTACATAAAAATTTTGGAAAATTTCCCAGAACTAAAATTACTTCTTCTTTCTAAAACCTAATGTACATAGGTATAGCAGAACAGCCATCCTAACACTTCTTCCTCAGCAAACCTAAATCAATCTTACTAGGTCAAGGTCAAGAAAAACATAATGAAAATAAAAATATAATAATATCCCATGTTATGATCTCGTACTTATAATGTTTAAATAATACGACAACCATTCAACAAATACAATATTATTTATTAATATCTAAATTCAAGGTTTATAAAAAGAAAACTGTGTTGCTGTCGACCAAGCTAATACGTGAATGAATGCCATTGAAAATTTTAAAATGGTGGTTGAATCAATACTTTCAATGTCAGATGTTGGTACCATTGTTCCATTGCTTGGATTCCAGGGTTGTCAACATCCCATAAAAATTAAACTTATCTATATGTATGCATATGCATATGTCGTCTTTTCTGACAAAGCAAAAAGCGATATAACCCCTTCCTCTTGAACAAAATCAAATACCTACAAAAAAACATATAAAAACAAAATTCATAAAACGTTTCGAAGAGCAAATGAATGAAAATGAAAATGCAGAAATATAAACAAAATAAAACGAATTCATCAACGAAAACGAACATACAACCAACATACAACAACTACATCCATAGAAGTTCATGAAGATGAAGGGACACAAAATTCAAATTTGTTCTTTTCTCATTAACTACCTACATACAAACATACATACATAATTAAATGCGCAGTGTACCTATGCGTACATTTATAAAATACAGTACATAACGCCTATAAGATACACCGAAATGCCACAAACTTTGTTTCTTTTTACCGAGTTTTCCCTATATCCTAACCACAACATTATATTAATTGCTTTAAGAAATTTCTTATATAGGTACATCCAACTTTACACGGAAATTGAAAATTGGTGTTATAAAAAATGTCTATATTATAAGTTTCTTATAACCGAGATATACTGTATAGAATGAAAATAAAAGTAATCAAAACAAACAAAATACTCGATACAAACAAAAATATTCTTTAAATTTATTTCTTTTTCCTCAATACATACATATGTATCTTCATATTCACAGTAAAATTGTTTTATGTTTCTCTCCCTCGAACTCTTTCAAATTTAGTATACAATATTCCCATTCTCGAATTATCGCTTTATCCTTCTTCATATGAATATTTTTACCTACTCAACACTCCCCAGTACCCCGCAAGAGGAAGTTCTCTTCGTATAATCTAGATGTCGCCCCGATCGTTCGTTTTCATGATACTACTATAGTTTTTATATACAATGATGAGACACACTTCGAAATTATTGTTAATTGCGTCGTTTCTCTGGACACTCTTATAGTACTCCATTTTCAATCCGTTTGCATTTCAAAAGTCTTCCAAGGGTTTGAATGTATCCAGTGATGTTTGAGGAGTGTTTTTGCCTCAGGAATTCCTTTAAAAGTGCTCTTTGAACACACGTAAACACACGTTGAATCACTCTTGGGATTACTTGTCAGTGTTACATACATGCTTTTGCAAAAAAGGCTCACTTCGTGGATTAACTCAAATAATCTTCTCAAAGAGTACCAAGCTGGTTTCAGGTCGGGTTACTCCACAGTTGACCACATTTTCGTACTAAGAAGCATTGCTGAATCATTTCTTATAAGGAACAAGAAACTGTACACTTTTTTCGTGGACTTTAAGGTAGCGTTTGATACTGTGAACCGAAGATCTTTGTTGTATAAGCTATTCGAAATGGGAATGTCCAGAAAATTCGGAACGGTAATACAAAACTTGTACGACGGAACTTCTGCAGCTGTTTGGAACGGAGATGGCTTGTCTGAGTCTTTTCAAACCAATTATGGTGTTAAACAAGGTTGTCCATTGAGCCCAACATTGTTCGCCCTATTTATCGACGATATAACGGATTTCTTGCCAGGAGGTATACAATATGCGGGTTGTGATGTTAAAGCACTATTGTTTGCTGATGATATTGTCCTGTTGGCTTATTCTCCAAATTCACTACAGCTTATGATAAATAGGCTCTCGGACTACTGTTGCAGATGGAATCTGGAGGTTAATCTAGCTAAATCCAAGATTATGATTTTTAAGAATGGGGGTGGAAGGCTAAGCAGTGATGAACAATGGCTTTATAACGGGGAGCGAGTTGAAGTAGTCAAAGAGTATAAATATCTGGGTGTTATTCTAACGCCAAGTCTGAATATGGAGAAACACCTTAAAGAGAAATTAGCGAAGGCCAAGACTGCTATTAATACAACATGGCGAAAATGTTTTGCAAACAAAAGTATAGCCCACAGTAGCAAATTTAGAGTTTTCGAGGCAGCGGCTGAATCAATCTTGTTGTATGCGGCGCAGGTCTGGGGTGGAAAGCAATATGATACAGTTGAGAAACTGCAGAGGTATTATATTAAAAGAGCTTTTCATCTTCCACCCAACACCCCCAACTATGCAATAATGTTGGAAACCGGTTTATCTCCGCTATTCATCAAATCATTTAAGTTACAGGTGGATTATATTCTAAAGGTGATGAAGATGGCAAATGAAAGATTACCAAAAAAAGCTGCAACGAAAACAATAAGATCCAGAAGCGGTTGGTATGGGGAATGGTTGGAGTTGGCAAACTGGTGTGGAATGGAGCTGACCCTGGATGTGGAACAACAAGAGTCTTGGAAACCAGTATTATATGAATTAATTGAGAAGGTAGATCTGAAATTCAGGGAGAATTTTATAAGGGAGGCCTCAAGTTCGGTGCACAGGGCAATATACAGTACACTCAATCATAATTTGAACAACAGTAACTATTTTCGTGACGAAAACAGTGTGCAACAGATTTCGATGATGGTAAGACTACGAGTGGAACTTATTAGCTTGAATTACATCCCGCACAGAGAAGATCTTCCCATTTTGTGTAACATCTGCAATTTGCGAGAGAGGGAATATGTTATTCACTTCTTAGGACGATGTCCAACGTTGCGTGAAACCAGAAGGCACTTTTTCGGAAATGATTTCATAGCAGATGACCAAGTAAAGGAGATTTTAAACCAAATGAATACCAGTCAAATTTTTAACTACTGTTGTAAAGCTCTAGGATATAGGGAGAGAATTTTAAACGAAAATTTTTAAAATGAACAAAAAAAAAACTTCTTTTAATTAAATACGATACTATAAAATTTTGTTAATTTAATTTAATTTTATTTTATTTTAGTCAATCGGCAGACGGCAAAGCCATGTTTTATTGTAATCTTGTAAATTTAAATAAATAAAAAAAATAAAATACATGCTTTCGAAAATGTTCAATTCAGGATAGGGATGCTCATAGCTAAAAATACATCGATTTTTTTTTTATGTATTACATCGGATCGTGACATCGATGTTTAACGATGCATCTGCTGAAAACATCGATGTTTCCGATGGATGGAATAAAAAGGCTATCATGCTACAAAAACAACATAAATCAGCTAATATATGATAAGAAATAAGAAAAATGATAATATTCAAGGCCAACGTCGCGTCTCTTGTCGTGTTCATATTATTTCTTTTGTTTTGTAACCTATGTGTTAGTGCTCAATACTCAATTCAACAAAGTCAAAAGAGCCAAAGAGTGCAAATGATAAGATACTTTCATTCGATACATCGGAACGAAACACATCGATGCATCTTTAAACATCGAAAGCCTTCGGTACATCCGATTAATTCGATGCATCGAATGAAAAAAATCGATGTTTTCTATGTATCGATGGCAAATGAGCATCCCTTATTCAGGAAGGTGGTCGTTTAATGTATCATGGGATTTAGACTGAAAATACCCATGGAAAAAATATTTGGATTTCGCGCAATGATTTTTAAGTAAAATCATTGAATACAAATCTAATACATAGTAGTATTACTTGAGGAAAAAGATATTAGCGCTGAAGACGATTGAAGCAAGAACTATATTATTCCCTCATCATTGCTTCACTGTCAACTCACAGCAGACGAGAGAGAAAAAAATATAATTATTCCCTCACTACATGAGAGAAGGCTTTCTTCTCTTTCTTCTCACTTCACAGTAGTGCCAATATACGAGAGTGAGAAGAGAACAAGAAAAGAGAACCAAAACAAACTGCAAAAAAAAATAAAGAATGAATTGGTATGTTATGTACATACACATACGTAGGTACAGACTACAGACCACAGTACACATATATATAAGTATGTGTACTGTGGGTACAGACATTGAGGCGAAGCGGAAACAAAAAAAGAGGATCAAAACAAGTTTTTATCGTTACATAAAGGTTCAATACACATCGCATATTTTCTAAACAGAAACAAATTCTTTTGTTCTCGATGGCTGTTTTTTGCTAAGAAAAAGCACCGAAAATGCTTTACGTGTAGGGATTCTTTAAAAAAGATTGGAATGAAAATTAGAAACTGATGTCTATTTGCGTAGGTATTCGTTCTTATTTTCTTGTATGTAGGTGGAAACAGGTTTTTTATTTTTGTATCGCTTTCTAAGTGGTTTTTTGATGTGGAGCGTCGAGTTTCTCAGATTTAATTCAAAGCAATATAAGGCCATGGGGCCGATTCTGGTTCTGTGAAAAAGTGAATTGAAAAACTTTTCACGCTTTCACATTAATTCCGATTCCCGTTCTGTGAAAATGTGAAACCAAACATCAAAAACTTTCATATGAATAATTTGCTTTCACGCAAAGAAGAAGAAGTACAGGAACTGGCATATCGTGGAAACAGTGAAGCATTTTTCAAAATAGTGTGAGTTACACAAACACAAATGCATTGCCCCAGGGTCGTAGTGCAGTTACACGGCTGCAGGCGCGGATACAGGGGGAGGGCAATGGGTGCAATTGCCCCCCCCTGGGCAAGAACGACAAAAGCATAAAATATGAATTTAATAAAATGTAATCAAAAAAAGGTTTTTTCGTTATACGTTTATAAATTTTTTTCTTGCCAGCGCAGCGTTGCAACAATGAGTGGTTGTGCGTTGGCCGATTGCTGACCAAGTTCAGTTAAGAATAGTTCCGCTATGTAAAAAATAGCCTTCAAATCGACCGAGTGGAAAGCTTATAACTTCGGTTTTAGATTTCCGATCTTCATAGTTAAGGTCTTTAATTAAAAGATAAATGTCCGGCTACATTACTGTATACCATTTTATGAGAAAAGTCAATTTATTTCGTTTTAGGGAGCAGGGTGAATCCCAAATCGATTTGATTTTCAGTTTTCAAAATGTTGTGAATGAAAAATTTCACAATTTGAAAAATAATGTTTTAAAAAGTTCACCAAGCTTCACGTCCAACCCTATTCTAAAATTTTTTTTAGTGGGTTTTGTTTTAATAGTGGCAGGGGCACTTATCTAAATTTTCAACCTTAAAGTTAAGAAAATTAAATCTTTAAAATACGTCGATTGTATTAGCTTCAAAAATGTCTGCTTCAAATGCTGCAGAATAAAGAGAATTAAAGTTAAAATATAATAAACTTCATTTGTGTCTAAAAGTTATTGAGAAATACCGAAAAAATTCATACTAAAAAGATGATAAAGTTCTTCTTATGATAAATATTTAAATGTGTGTTTCCATTGGGGGAGTACTTTCACTAGAGATCTCTAGAGATGGAACGACTCTCGGATATCTGTCTTCCCCTCTGGTGAGCTTATTTCATGACTGTGACCACTTTCGAGTTTTACTCTCGAGAACTTCTTCAGAGCTGCTCATGCACATGTGTTTCAAGTTCGGTGCTGTACGCAGCGATGCGTGCAGACGTGCTGCACATCTTTTAGGCATAAGATACGTTTTTGATACTGGCGAAGAGAGAGTACGAATCCAACGAAGAAGATTGGAGAGAAACCAGGAAAGGACTACAGAAGTCACTGCCGAAGAGAAGTTGGAAGGAACAATTATACCTAAGGAAAGTTATTTTTGGCCGTTTCTGAAAGCATTAAGTCAGCGTCAGTTCGATTGTATCGAACTGCATGAGTCTGGCAACTCTGCAAACGATGTTTTGAGCTTGTATGAAACATTTTTATAAAAACTTAACGAAGGCTATGTATATTGTTAATGAAATGTATATAACGCTGAAGCCACACGAGCAAGTACTTGCAAGCAAGTTGCAACACATTTGTTTACTAACACAAACAAAACTAAGCAACTTGCTTATCAACTGGCATGCAAGTTTTGAAGCCAGTAGTGAAGCAAGTTAAGAAGCAAGTTGGAAGACAAGCAAGTGGAATGCAAGTGGAAAGCAAGTGGAATGCAAACTACGAATTTGACAGGTAGTGTATTTAGCCAACTTGCTTGCAAGTACTTGCTCGTGTGCCCTCAGGGTAACGAAAGTTAGTCACATCACAATCACAATCGATGGCTGAACCAAGAAGGTCTAATGAAAAGGTTTAATAAAATGTGATTTTTTCTTTCTATTTTCCACTATAATCATTGCGTTTTATTTCAATGTCGGAAAGTTTGGTTTTGTATCGACGGACGAAGGCGTTCATATATACGGTTCATCTTGGTTTTGATCTATAGTTTTAGTTTAGCTAAAATATAGCTATTGTCAAATTAATACAATGGTTTTGTTTGCACAAAATGTTTTTCATCAACGTCTTTCAATTTTCTTGCAAACGCATTTGACGTTTATGAACACGTTCTCCGGCTTCTCAATACTTTTGTTGCCAACTCGATTTTTTTACTGCAGAATCGTACCACACATCACGTTTTCGAACATGTGACTTAAAGCAAACTGCATTATCGAACACAATGCTTTGCAGTTTGCTTTTGAGAACATTTTGCAAAATGCATTTTTGATGCTGATGACGTTTTCGAAAACGACCTTTTACTGGCAAGGTTAGGTTAGGTTGTCCCAGCTAAAGAAGAGGCTGGAAATTTCACTCGAACTCGAACGTCATGTGTCTGAATAGGAACATACCACTGTGCCATTATGTTTTCCGAGCATAATTGTGGAGTTACGCAGATCGAAAGGGAACTCAAAAGCGCTGAAAAGACACCATGCTATAGCTACTAACTGCAAAACTTAATTTCACAAAGTTCAAAGTACCCGCTGTTAGAGACACTGTGGCAGTAATGAAAGAGCGAATTGCTTTCTTCAAATTTCAAACTCATCAACTCACATTGCTTTGTGTGACCAAGCGTGTAGAGCGGTATGAAGTGTACTCAAATTTCTTATAGATCTCAAGATTTTGTAAACTCACGAAAATTGCCCCCCCCCTGAACGAAATCCTGGATCCGCGCCTGCACGGCTGGGGCGCCCAAAGGAAGCCAGATTAAAAAAAAAAAAAAAAAAACAATTGAGATGCTTCCGTCATTTTGCCGAGCTGTAGAAAAGTGTACAGAGATTTTAAATCATAAAAATAGTGAAAAGTCTATTGAACTGAATAAAAAAGTGAAATGAAAGTTAATATAGTGATTACTTTGAAAAACTTAATTGATAAAAAATATAAAAAAACATGTGGTGATGCATTAAATCATATAAAAACGCCTATAATACGGTGCACAAATCTTTTTTTTTTCACAGGTAAATTTTCTCTCATATTCCTCTTAATAAAGTGATGTTTTTTATGGTAGTGTACTTTTAAACCGAAATAAACACTTCGTGACGAGGATACAAATCCAACAAGATAAATAGGATTCTGCTGTTACCCCTTTAAAAATATTTTATTTAAAGCGTTAAAAAATAACTCTGCACTACGGGCGCTAAACGGATTTGAGCGCCTTGCCACCACCAACAAAAACTAGATCGACCCTGTGCTTTGACAGATGAGTCTCAACGAAATCACTGGATTAAAGTATATTTTTGTTTTCAACAAATTTGTTATTTTTATTGCAAATTGCGATAAAATCTTAATTTTAAAGTATTCTAAGATATAATTCAAAGTTAAAAGTTCAAGTGAGCTCAACTCCATGATTGCGTTTCGCCCAGGTACGATAGTTGGGCTCATCAGTTAGATCGTATCCTTCTAAGACGCAGTTTTGTATCGATGTTTACCGACTAATATAAAAATCACAGCATTAAGATACTATGAATTTTATTATTCTATCGTACCTGGGCGAAACGCAATCATGGAGTTGAGCTCACTTGAACTTTTAACTTTGAATTATATATTCGGTCACTCCACTTAAACAGAAGAATTTCTTTTCAAATTTTCTTCATATTCAATTAGTATTCTAAGATATTTTTTTATCTAAATAACATCACTTCACGTTACTTTATATGAAAATATCAGACAAAATTAACTTGTAAACAAAAATGTTTGTATACTCCTTAGTATAGGCGTTTTTAGAGGATTTAACGTAGCCACCACATGCTGTTTTATATTTTTTAAATAAATTATTGACAGTATTCACTATTCTAACTTTTATTTCACTTTTTTATTTAGTTTAAATAAACTTTTTCACTTGTTTAACAAATTGAAATTTCAAAACACTTCCTTTCAGCTCGGCAAAATGACAGATGAATCTCAATTTGTTTTTTTTTTTTTTCAATTCTTGCTGCTTCACTCACGTACACTGTATATGTGATATACACCACTTCCTTTACTTCTTCTTCCATGCTTTCACGTCGTCATTTGGAAGTGAATATCCAAAATGAAAGCGTGAATGCGAACAAACAATGACAAATTCAATCATATCTCTTTCTCTGTCAAATCCATAAAGAAAAAAGTGCTCCTATCAGTCCTATCTCATGCATTTCTCTGTTCTCTTAAAAAACACAAGAAAATTCAGAGAATCATCCTGTTTTCAAGAGAAATGGTAAGGTGGTTCGAGCATCGATAACATAGTTTTCATTCATAGAACTAGAATCGCTTATTTGTTACAAGTGAATCGAAAAGTGAAGGCAATGCTTGGCAGCGAATGTGAAAACGATTTATTCGATTCACTTTTTCACAGAACCAGAATTGGTCCTCATGAGTGCAAAAGTGGTGTAACCCATTTTTTGGCATTTTTGATATTTTTGTCTCGTATCAAACTAAAACTTTAATTTCTAAAATATCTAAGCTTTCCAAAAATGTGTGAATTTCAGTTAAAATATTATTAAAAATCGATTCAAAACGAAAAACATGATAAAAAAGTGAGTTAAACCACTTTTGCACTCACAGCCTCATATATGCTTGCATGGAAGAAAAACTTAAAATCGTTGGAGCGGTTTTTAAAAAAATATTTTTTATATATCCAATTCTTACAAAATTTTAAAGGAAAAATGTTGATATGCATCTTAAGTATTTATTAAGGTGCATCTGAAAATACGATTGTGAACCCGTTTTTAAGATATCAAATTTTCAAAAAAATAATTTGTAACTTTTTTTAAAAGTCCAAAAATTAGTTTTTTGAAAATTTGGATGTGCAATATTATTTGAACTTATTTGAAATATATACAGGGTGTCCCGTAATGAGTGGATAATACTGCAACTGGTGATAGCAGGCCTTATGACTGCTCAGAAAAAAAATATAAAAAAAATATTTTTCTTGTGGTCTCCATGGTATAATTTATTTTCGAAAAATGTTAAAAAATTCGGGGTCTCCTAAAATACCTAATTACAACGGCCACTCACAAGGAATCTTATTATTTTTGTATTTTTATAATATTCTTGAATAACCGTTCTAAATGATGGGTAGTAAATTTCAACACCAGCTGATGCATTTTTTGTGTTATAATTTTTTAAAATTATTTTTTTATTCAAAAATAATTCAATTTTTTTTTTCACCAAAGTTTGAAAAATCATAAAGGGAAAAAAATGTATGAGAACATAGGTGGCAAATTTGATAAAAATTGGCCTGTTTAATGTACTTTCCAAAATGGTATAACACATGTTTGTGTCTACAACCATAACCAATAAAATTGGCATTTGATCTACTATAGTAGTTTTTTAACATTTTATCAGATGAAATTAAGTTACTTAATTAAGTAAACACTACGACGACGAATGAATGACTAATATTGTTTTTTTAATTTGTATTGCATTTAAAAATAACCGTTCTTAAATAAAGGCAGTAACATTTAACACTAGTTGCTGGATTTTTTTTTTTTTATAATTTTTTTAATTAATTTTTAATACAAAAATTATTAAATATTTATTTTCATCAAAGTTTGATGACTACAAAAATTGAGTTGTAAGGAAAATTCAATAGATATACCAGTGTCACTATTATGTCTGCTAAATTCAATACCTAAAATAATAGTATGCACTTTCAAAAAGGTTTTGATTTAGGTATGGGAAATGCGATAAATAAAAACAACAGTATTAAAATTATGATTTATTTGTATTTTTAAATAAATTTATATCAATTGTTCAAACTGTCCCCCATTCACTGTGATACAGGCTCTGCATCTTCTAATGAAGGACCTCTCAATAAAACGAGCATATTGGCGCTTATTTATTTTCATCACAGCGTCTTGAATACGACGACGCAGTTCCGTAATGGATGTAATTGGTTTAGTATAAACCATTTCTTTCAGGCACCCCCAGTAGAAAAAGTCCAAAGGATTTAGGTCTGGCGAACGTGGTGGCCACAAAATTGGGCCCAGACGGCCTATCCACCTGTTGGGATACGTTCGATTCAAGTACCTCCTTACATTTACAGCATAATGAGCAGGACATCCATTGTTTTGAAGCCACATTGAATTCCTTAGCTCTTCGGGCACTTCTTGCAATAGAGTTGGCAAATTAGTTTGCAAGAAATTAAGAAAGGCTTCACCATCTAAGTTGCCTGGTAATTCAAAAGGGCCTATAATATGTCCATTCAGGATACCTGCCCAGTAATTGATTTTGAATTGGTACTGCGATCTGTTCTCGCGCATTAAATTTGGATTTTCCAGTTGCCAGCTATGTAAATTATAGATATTGAAATATCCATCCCTTTTAAGAGACGACTCATCACTCCTCAATATTTTTTTGAAGAACTCCGGATCTTCGTGAATTTTTCCCAACATTTTTTGACAAAAAATAACTCTTGCGGGGAAATCTCTTGGTAGCAGAGTCTGGACACGCGTGAAATGAAAAGGATGAAATTTATTTTTGCAATACCTTTTGCGATCCCTGTTCGTCTTGCAATCTCCCGTGTTGATGTAGTTGAATCTGTTTCAATTGCATTCAGCACAATACCATCAATTTCTTCTCGCGGTAAACGTCCTCCGCTAGTGCTGCCCAGTCCATTTCCAGGCATTCGTCCTTCTGAAAAACATTGGTGGACTCTGATGAACACTCGATAGTCCGGATGTCGCGCATTTGGATATCGCTCTCAATAGAGTGCTGCAGCTGCGTTAGCGCTTCCTCTGCATTCCCCGTATATTAAATGCATATTTGCATACTCCAGCGGCGTATACTGTGACATTCTTAATCAGTATTAATTTAATCAAATTCAAAAATGCGTTTAATTGACGAAACCAGTATAACAACGTTATACGTTATGTAATGACAGAGAATTGACAATATTTGCAAATAATCCTTTTTTATGCATTTTAATGCCTTTTTTATTACAAGTTAATTTTGATTTGAGAAAGTGTTAAAAATCTTCTCTAGTAGATAAAAAGCCAATTTAATGTGTTATTGCTGTAGATAAAAGCTTGTGATTTACCATTTGGGAAAGTACATTAAAAGGAGATTTTTTTAACATTATTTGCCACGAAAGTTTTCAGTTTTTTGTCTTTTTTTATTAACTTACAAACTTTGATGAAAATAAATATTTAATCATTTTTTTATTAAAAAATTAATTAAAAAAATTATAAAAAAAAATCCAGCAACTAGTGTTAAATGTTACTGCCTTTATTTAAGAACGGTTATTTTTAAATGCAATAAAAATTTAAAAAAAAAACAATATTAGTCATTCATTCGTCGTCGTAGTGTCTACTTAATTTAGTAACTTAATTTCATCTGATAAAATGTTAAAAAACTACTATAGTAGATCAAATGCCAATTTTATTGGTTATGGTTGTAGACACAAACATGTGTTATACCATTTTGGAAAGTACATTAAACAGGCCAATTTTTATCAAATTTGCCACCTATGTTCTCATACATTTTTTTCCCTTTATGATTTTTCAAACTTTGGTGAAAAAAAAATTTAATTATTTTTGAATAAAAAATAATTTTAAAAAATTATAACACAAAAAATGCATCAGCTGGTGTTGAAATTTACTACCCATCATTTAGAACGGTTATTCAAGAATATTATAAAAATACAAAAATAATAAGAATCCTTTATGGGTGGCCGTTGTAATTAGGTATTTTAGGAGACCCCGAATTTTTTAACATTTTTCGAAAATAAATTATACCATGGAGACCACAAGAAAAATATTTTTTTATATTTTTTTTCTGAGCAGTCATAAGGCCTGCTATCACCAGTTGCAGTATTATCCACTCATTACGGGACACCCTGTATATAAAAAAAATAATATAAATCCGTTCTGCTGATAATGAGAAAATTCAAAATATAAAAAACCATTGTATGAGAGGTACTACTAATAGTTGCTAAGATTAAAATTTTATAATTTTTGATAGTTTAAGCATACGGAAAAAGTTTAATTAAAATCGTAAGTCATTTTTCAGAAAAAAAAATATTTTCTTTAACCATTTCTTAACTATTGTATGGAAGGAAGGTGCAGTGTAATAACACCCGCGGTAATAACGCCCGTGGGCGATATTACCCAAAATAAAATGGAAAAACACCCACGGGGTTTTTTCCTTTTTGAAATGGAAATAAAAACCTTCTGGGTCTTAATTCCAATTATAAATGGAAAGAAGACCTACTGAACAAAGTAAAACAAAGCTCAAATTTAACATCCTTTAAAAGTATTTTTATACAACGAATGTTAACGCTAACGTGCAGGGGGACCGAATGGATGCCGGGATAAGCAGACAACCCAGCTATGCTGGTCAGGGCACAAACTTGTCCTCGGGATGGTTAAAAGCATCCTTAAGGCGGATGAACTGCAGGTGGCGGTCAACGGCATGATAGTCTGGTGGCGGAGGAGCTTTTTTTGGTAAAAGGCCAACGGCAGCAGCAGGTAGCGTCTGTAACCCATATTGGGCGGCTACAAAAGGCGTCTGTTTTCCCATAGTAGGCGGCCTCGAGCAGTTATGTGTTTGACCATACAAAAGGCGGGTGTGCCTGTCAAATCTGAGCTTATGTATGTTATTAATCATATCTCGGAAAACACCATGGTGGAAGGATATATGCAAATACATGAATTATGACAACAAATGGAAATGAGTCCAAGAGGTAATCTTTTTACAGAAAATCCTTCTGTAGCTTCGGCTGCAGTAAACCGCACATCGGATTTGGGGGTGCGGCATCCTTCATGTACGAGCGTCAATCAAGACGCCATAATAATAAATGAATCGTTGACAAATAGAAGAAGTCTTTCAAGAAGCGCAAATGTTACTTTTGGCTACCGCATACGTACGAAAATCTAGCCCGGGAGGTAACGACAGAAATTTCACACCCATTTTCTCAAGCTTAATTTTTCTTGTATGTGAAGTACCCTTAATCTATATCAATAATTAGGTGGTCTTACAACGCACCCTTACAACGGGGGGTTACAGCAGGGGTGCAAAGTCCGCAAAAAAATGACAAAATTAACTCATTTTCTCAAGCTTCAAACTTTCTGTACGCATTATTTGGGACATAAGAAGCAAAAATTATGAGGTCTTACAACTTCATTCTACAACGAAGGTCGTCTTAAAACCACCTAAAACCCGCAGAAAAAACTAAAAATCAACTCATTTTCTCAAGGATGGAACCAATTTTAATTTATGGTTGGCATCTTAACAAATAAAAATTAGTAGGTCTTACACCCATAACTTACAACGAAGGCCGTCTTAAAAATTCATGACAGTGAGGGAACAGTGTATTTTTCTATTGAAATGCATATCATCAAAGCTAATTATCTCAGAAAGCATTGATCCTACGTCAAAAATTATAACACACAAATTGTTGGCGACAAATTTTTCAACAACTTTTGCCCGAAACTTTTTTCAAAGTTTTGAATATATAAAAAGTTATAAAAGTTGTAGGTGTTTGAAAACTAGATTTGCTGTCACAATGGTTTTTTCGTCATTATGAATAAACCATACATTTTTTGTAAAAAAAAGTCATAGCAACATTGTAGCCCATTAAATTTTCCATCATTTTCATATGACTATTATTTTCGTGGCACGGCTCTGTAGCCCTCTATATAGGGCTGAAATTGCTTACAATGCAACTCACCGCATTGAATCAAAATGCGATCTGACTTGCTAAATCATTCAAATTTTGTAAACAAATATTAAGATTCAAACTTAATTTAAGACACTTATACCAAACAACTAGTGTACATTATCTACCTATATATTTGCTTCTTTATATGAAAAAAGGGCGTCCCAAAAGTAATAACCACAATTAAAGCTGATGACAGACTAGGTTATTGCCCTTATGAAAAATATTTGATCATAAATACTAATTAAGAAGAGTCTATAAAAATATCTGGTTGAAGGGTGTTTTTTTGATAATTACCTTAAAACTTGTGACAAAAATGGTACCCTCAGAAACTTTACAAAAATGTCCTATGAACTACCAGAATGAAGAATCAAAAGAGTCTTTAAAAATATCTATATGGTAGAAGGATGTTTTTAATATGGGTGAAGGAAAGTAGAATACTTTTTCCAAAAACAAAAATTGTTTCCAAAAACAAATAACAGCCTTTACCAAACCCACAAAAACACCCTTTCTCTCTTAATATTTTTATAAACTCCTTTTTTTCTTCATTCTCATAGTAAATGAAACACATTTCATGAGTTTAATGAGGGTACCTACTATTTTGTCACAGGTTTTATGGTAGGATAATCTCACCATAGCCCCAAACTTTAAAAAAAAAACACCCTTTAACCACAGATATTTTTATAAACTCTTCTTATTATTGCTTTTCATGACAAATGAACCATTGATGCCAAGTTTTATCGACGAACCAGTATTTTCTACTGGTTTCCGGTAATAGGGGTTTTTCTTTTTTAATTCAGAGCACAGCCTGAACTGTCAAACAAAAAGTTGTGTTTCTTTTTTAGCTCTGAGCGCTCAGAGCTAAAAATTCGTATTTCTTTTTTCGTTCTGAGTGTGTTCAGAGTTTGTTCAGAGCGCGCTCTATGAGCTCAGAATAAAATGACTGAGCAGACTGAGTTCAATGCTGAGCGCATAGCATTTGACAGCTAGTGTTCAGGTGTATTTCAAAAATAGTTCAGGGTGGTCAGAACAAACTTGCTCAGATGATGTTCAGAACATGCTCGACATGCTCGGACTCTGTTCAGAGCTATTTTCTGAATTAAAAAAGAAAAACGCCTAATATTTTACTTTTATACTGAAAATAAAGTCTTCTTAACATTAAAATTACAATAACTTTTTTCTTTTTTCTCGGAGGCCGTATCATCTTGGTTATTATGTCATTTGATTCAGCACTAAAAACTTCCTTAGAAACATGTGTCATATGAGGTTGCACAAAAGTTAATTTTTCTGTTTGATACACCACAATTTCCCCCCTCTCCCCCTCAAAAAAACACCCTTCCATGTGAAATATTTGTATAGACTCTTTTGATTTTTCATTCTTATAGTACATGAAATGTTTTCACCAAGTTTCATGATGGAAGTAGTTTTGTCTTATTCAAAAGACTTTCGTAGGGGAGAGGGGGCACCCTAGGATACTTTTTACAAAAAACCAACCTGGAACACTCGTACATCACAATATAAAATTTGTTCTTGAATGACGTTGTTCTTTGTTATTATTCCTTGGAAATAGATGCCCTTTCATACCTTAGTTTGTATTTTATGCATATATATTTTTCTATTTAAAAAACTGTTATAAGTGTCCAAATCTGTCCCCCTAGGAGGGGTTGTTATGGACAGCCCTGGGGCAGTTTGACATGCCTTTAAACACGCATCATCATCAAGTCCTGTTACCCCGGTTGGGGCATAGGGCGCCAACAAATCGTTTCCATCCTTCTCGGTCTGCAGATAGATATTTTAACTGTGGCCACGTCTTTCTCTGGGAGTCTGCTTCTGCTAAACTGTTGATTTCCATGTTGTTCTTGGTCTTCCAACCCGCCGTGCACCCTGAGGATTCCATTCAAATGACTGCTTTGCAATTTCATCGTTTGGTTTCCTCAGTGTGTGACCAATCCATTGCCATTTACGCTTTCTTATGTCAACGTCCAGCCGCTCCTGGCTTGTCCTGCGCCACAATTCCTCGTTTGATATAATTTGTGGCCAGCGAATTTTTAGAATATGGCGTAGACAACGGTTCACAAAAGCCTGCAATTTCTTTGAGATGGTAGTCTTGACTTTCCAGGTTTCGCAAGCATATAATAGCACGGATTTGACATTGGATTCGAAGAATCTCAACTTTGTGCGCAAGGAGATTTGACATGATTTCCAAATTTGGGAGAGAGAACCGAAGGCTGCGCGAGCTTTATTTATTCTACTTTGAACGTCCAGATCAGTACCACCATTTGCTGAAACAATACTTCCAAGGTAGTTAAATTGTTCAACCTCTTCAACTGGCGTCTCCTGTATTAAAATACGCTGATGTGTGGAGCGGCCTGTGAGCATTATTTTTGTCTTTTTGCTATTTATTTTCAGACCACTCGCCTCTCCTTTTACCTTCAGAGCTTGACACATCCCGTTCAGCCCGCTGATGTTATTTGCCAAGAGACATATATCATCGGCATAGTCTAAGTGGCTAAGCCTTTCAAACGGTCTCCATTGAATGCCCTGCCTCTCTGATGTTCCAACGGTGGCCGTCAAGACATCGTCAATCGCCAGTAGAAAGAGAATTGGCGATAGAACATCTCCCTGTCTCACACCCTGCCGCACTTCGAAAGAGTCGGATAGCTGCCCATTGTGTAAAACAAAGCATCTTGCGTTGTTATAGGACTCTCTTATAATGGCAACAATTTTTGGGGGAATTCCTCTACCAAGAAGTGATCTCCATATACATTCACGGTTGACTCGGTCAAAGGCCTTCTCAAAATCCACAAACATGAGGTAAAGCGGTGATTGAAACTCCGCAGACTGCTCAAAAACGATACGCAGAGTGTTGATATGGTCGACACAAGACCGCCCACTGCGGAAACCAGCTTGATGCCTCTTGAGTGTAGACTCGATTCTAACCTTTATCCGCTCCAGAATGATGGTTGCCATTAATTTTGGAAAAACGGACAAAACTGTAATACCTCGCCAATTGTTGCAATTCTTAAGATCACCTTTCTTTGGCAACTTAACAATTACACCATCCTTCCAGTCGCTGGGATAGATTTCATTTTCCCACACAGCTTGTATCAACGGGTGTAGAATACTAGCCGTTCTGACAGGGTCAGCTTTCAGGAACTCGGCTGGTATACCATCAAGTCCAGCTGCTTTGTTGTTTTTGAGAAGATTTATCGAAGATTGAATTTCCAGTACTGTAGGGGGCTCGATGTCAATACCCCTATATGATCTACGCATCTCGTTAAGCTGGGGCACTTCAGCACTCTGCTCGACAGAATCCTCATTAAGCAAGGCACAAAAGTGCTCCTATTGATACCAAAAGTGTACCATCCACATCCATTACAGGATGATAGGTGTTGGTTTTCTTCCCGACAACTTCCTTGGATATTTGGTACAATTCCCTCATGTCTCCTCTTCTTGCAGCGTTTTCCGCATTTTCTGCGAGACCGTCTAACCTCACCCTCTTGTCTCGTCTCACACAGCGATAGACCATCTTATGTGCTAAGCGATACTCTCTTCGCAATTCAGCCTTTCGTTGAGCATCTGCTTCGGCATTTATTTGCATCTTCAACGATTTGCGAAGCTCGATTTTATCCCAGGTGTCTTGGGATATCCAAGAGTCTCTAACTCTCGACTGCTTGGGTACAGTTTCGGATCCAGCATCCATAAAAACACTTTTCATATCACCCCACATCTCATCAATTGTTGAATGTTGTATTCCGTTTAATGACGAAGCTCTGTCGTTAAGGTTGGTGACATAGTTACGACATATGTTGGGATCACTTAAAGCATTTGTATTGAACTTCGAATTCCTTGCTGCACCCTGTGATTGACGTTGTACAGCTGCCGTTCGTAGCTTGAGACTCATGAGAATCAAATGATGGTCGCTTCCAATGTCGGCATTTCTTATGCTCCGAACATCGCACATTGACTTCCTCCATCGCTGCTGAATCATGATGTGGTCAATTTGGTTTTCAGTTTGACCATCCGGATGTACCCAGGTGATTTTGTTGCAAGTCTTATGTTTAAACACAGTTCCACCCAGTACAAGACGATTAGCGTTACAAAAATCGACCAGCAAATCGCCATTTTCATTTCGTGACCCCAAGCCATTTTTCCCCATGACGCGTTCCAGACCGTAGTTGTCTGATCCGACTTGGGCATTGAGATCTCCCATGACAATTATGATGTCGGCTCTTGGAACACCACTGTAAACTGAGTTAAGATGAGTGTAGAAAGCGGTTTTGTCTTCCTCGGTCGCTTCATTTGTGGGGGCGTAGCACTGAATTATTGTGACGTTGCGAATTTTTGAACGGAACCTTGCTGTCATTATTCTTGCAGAAATGGGCGCCCAGGATATAAGACTACGCCTTGCTTCTTCGTTCAACATAATTCCGACACCATGCAGCCTTTGGCCACCCTCTCTTTCATCCTCCCCGGAATACAGCATTCTCGTTTGCCCAGAGTCAGCTCTGTATTCGGCTCTTCCTCTCCACCTAGTTTCACTTATGCCCAGGATACTGATCTTAAGGTGAAGCATTTCACGCTCAACCTGCTCGTATCTACCTTCGCCGTACAAGGATCGAACGTTCCATGCTCCGATTTTCGTACGTATGCGGTAGCCAAAAGTATCATTTGCTCTTCTTAAAAGACTTCTTCTATTTGTTAACGATTCATTTATTGTTATGGCGTCTTGATTGACGCTGGTACACGAAAGATGCCGCACCCCCAAATCCGATGTGCGGTTTACAGCAGCCGAAGCTGCAGAAGGATTCTCCAAAAAATGGTTACCTCTTGGGGACTCGTTTCCAATTGTTGTCATATTTCATGTAATAGCATATATCCTTCCACCATGGTGTTTTCCGAGATACGATTAATAACATACATAAGCTCAGATTTGACAGGCACACCCGCCTTTTGTATGGTCAAACACATAACTGCTCGAGGCCGCCCACTATGGGAAAACAGACGCCTTTTGTAGCCGCCCAATATGGGTTACAGACGCTACCTGCTGCTGCCGTTGGCCTTTTACGAAAAAAAGCTCCTCCGCCACCAGACTATCATGCCGTTGACCGCCACCTGCAGTTCATCCGTCTTAAGGGGGCTTTTAACCATCCCAAGGACAAGTTTGTGCCCTGACCAGCAAAGCTGGGTTGTCTGCTTATCCCGGCATCCATTCGGTCCCCCTGCACGTTAGCGTTACCCACCCTCCACCACGCGGAGGTGTGCATAGGGATTTTCCTATCATTGAGCCTAGGGCCATATGGCGTCCTAGCACTCTCAAGTACTTTGGAGGGCACGCATAATTAGACAATAATAAATTATTTCAATACATAACATTAGTTAAAATAAGTCGTAGGAGATTGTCTTTCTCTAATGCCTTAGCGTACTGGAAAGGAAGATTATTTGCTTGAAGATAAACCAGGCCATAATTCACTTTCGAAGATTTGATGAAATAAACGTCTATATCTTCTTCCGAGGTTCTAAACACTTGGTCGCCAGTATGTTTTAAACTGTATCCACTGTTCACTTTTTGAAAAGCTACTTATTATATTAAATCTTAGTCTAGTTTAGACATGTCCAAATATGCCCCTCATCTACTGTCCAAAAGTACCCCAAGTATAGACATACAAACTATTTTTGTTTTTTACAATTCTAAGCAATAAAAATATTGTTTAATAAATCATCACAAAATAACTAAATATGATGATAAAGAACTTTTTCCGGTACTTTTTTCTAAAATGCTTACGTCTTAGATCGACAAAAAAATACAACGTGTACCGGAAAACAAACATTTATTTTTAATTATTTTTTGAAAGCTGATATCGTCCTAAATGTCATCAGATATCTATTTGAGGAAGAATTGCCACTGTAAAATTGTGATAAAGTAGGTATTAAAAACTATTTGTTTTGATACTTTTTTGGCCTAAGCTGCCCCTGTCCCAAACTACCCCCCTCTCCCCTTCTATTTTACCTGTACATTGATAAAAGAAGTTCTTAGTCAAAAACAGAAATTAAAATTTAGTATTTATGATCAAATATTTTTCATAAGGGAAAATAATCTAGTCTGTCATTAGCTTCCATTTTGACTATTACTTTTGGGACGCCCTTTTTGCATAAACACTAGTTGGTTGGTATAAATGTCTTAAATGAAGTTTGAATCTTAATTTGTGTTTCGGGCAAAAGTTGTTGAAAAATTTGTCGCCAACAATTTGTGTGTTATAATTTTTGACGTAGGATCAATGCTTTCTGAGATAATTAGCTTTGATGATATGCATTTCAATAGAAAAATACACTGTTCCCTCACTTTCATGAATTTTTAAGACGGCCTTCGTTGTAAGTTATGGGTGTAAGACCTACTAATTTTTATTTGTTAAGATGCCAACCATAAATTAAAATTGGTTCCATCCTTGAGAAAATGAGTTGATTTTTAGTTTTTTTTGCGGGTTTTAGGTGGTTTTAAGACGACCTTCGTTGTAGAATGAAGTTGTAAGACCTCATAATTTTTGCTTCTTATGTCCCAAATAATGCGTACAGAAAGTTTGAAGCTTGAGAAAATGAGTTAATTTTGTCATTTTTTTGCGGACTTTGCACCCCTCTTGTAACCCCCCGTTGTACAACTGTGTTGTAAGACCTTGAAAATATTTTTGTATTTCACTCAAATAATTGATACACAAAAAATGAAGCTTGAGAAAATGGGTTGATGAAATCTGTCGTTACCTCCCGGGCTAATCGGAGCATGGAACGTTCGATCCTTGTACAGCGATGGTAGATACGAGCAGGTTGAGCGTGAAATGCTTCGCCTGAAGATCAGTATCCTGGGCATAAGCGAAACTAAGTGGAGAGGAAGAGCTGAATACAGATCAGACACTGGACAGACGAGAATGCTGTATTCCGGCGAAGATGAAAGAGAGGGTGGCCAAAGACTGCATGGTGTCGGAATTATGTTGAACGCAGAAGCGAGGCGTAGTTTGATCTCATGGGCGCCCATTTCTGCGAGATTAATGACAGCAAGGTTTCGTTCAAAAATTCGTAACGTCACAATTATTCAGTGCTACGCCCCCACAAATGAAGCGACCGAGGAAGACAAAACCGCGTTCTACACTCATCTTAACTCGGTTTACAGTAGTGTTCCGAGAGCCGACATCATAGTCGTTATGGGAGACCTTATGCCCAAGTCGGTTCAGACAATTACGGACTGGAACGCGTGATGGGAAGAAATGGCGTGGGGTCACGGAATGAAAATGGTGACTTGCTTGTCGACTTTTGTAACGCGAATCGTCTTGTGATAGGTGGGACTGTATTTAAGCATAAGACGTGCAACAAAATTACCTGGATGCATCCGGATGGTCAAACCGAAAACCAAATTGATCATATCATGATTCAGCAGCGATGGAGGAAGTCTATGTGTGATGTCCGGAGTATAAGAAATGCCGATGTGGGAAGCGACCACCATTTGGTTCTGATGAGTCTCAAACTACGAACCGCTGCCGTACAAAAACCAGCGCAGGATGCAGCAAGGAGCACAAAATTCATTACTAATGCTTTAAATGACCCCAACATATGTCGAAACTATGTCACCACCCTTAACGACAGAGCCTCGTCATTAAATGGAATCCAGAATTCAACAATTGATGAGATGTGGGGTGAAATTAAAAGTGTTTTTATGGAGGCTGGATCCGAAACTGTACCCAAGCGAACGAGACGTAGAGACTCTTGGATATCCCAAGACACCTGGGATAAGATCGAACTTCGAAAATCGTTGAAAATCCAAATAAATGCCGAAGCTGATGTTCAACGAAAGGCTGACTTGCGAAGAGAGTACCGCATTGCACATAAGATGGTCTACCGCTGTGTGAGACGTGACAAGAGGGTGAAGTTGGATGGACTCGCAGATAATGCGGAAAGTGCTGCCAGAAGAGGAGATATCCGGGAATTGTACCAAATAGCCAAAGATGTTATCGGGAATAAAAGCAACACCAATCATCCTTTAATGGATGTGGATGGCACACTTTTGGTATCAATTGAGGATCAGCTTCGTAGATGGAAGGACCATTTTTGTGCCCTGCTAAATGAGGATTCAGTTGAGCAGAGTGCTGAAGTGCCCCAACTAAACGAGATGCGCAGGTCCTATTGGGGTATTGACATCGAACCCCCGTCAGAATCGGAAATTCGTGCATCAATAAATCTCCTCAAAAACAACAAGGCAGCTGGACTGGACGGAATACCAGCTGAATTCCTGAAAGCCGATCCCGTAGCAGCGGCTAGTATTTTACATCCGCTGATACAAAACATTTGGGAAAACGAAAGCTATCCCAGGGACTGGAAGGATGGTGTGATTGTTAAGTTGCCAAAGAAAGGTGACTTAAAGAATTGCAACAATTGGCGTGGTATCACCGTTTTGTCCGTTTTCCCAAAACTAATGGCAACAATCATACTCGAGCGAATAAAGGATAGAATCGAGTCTACACTCAAGAGGCATCAAGCTGGCTTCCGCAGTGGTCGATCGTGTGTCGACCATATCAACACCCTGCGTATCGTCCTCGAGCAGTCGATGGAATATCAATCACCGCTTTACCTCATGTTCGTGGATTTCGAAAAGGCCTTTGATCGAGTTAACCGAGAATGTATATGGAGATCGTTGCTTGGTAGAGGAATTCCACCAAAAATTGTTGCCATTATTAAAGAGTCCTACAACAACGCGAGGTGTTTTGTTTTGCACAATGGGCAGCTATCGGACTCCTTCGTAGTGCAACAGGGTGTGAGACAAGGGGATGTTCTATCGCCAATTCTCTTCCTGCTGGCGATGGACGACGTATTGACGACCAGTGTTGGTACAGCTGAGCGACAGGGCATTCAATGGAGACCGTTCGAAAGGCTCAGTCATTTAGACTATGCCGATGACTTATGTCTACTGGCAAATAACATCAGTGGGCTAACGGGATGTGCCAAACACTGCAAGTGAAGGGAGAGTCGAGTGGTCTAAGAATTAACAGCAAAAAGACAAATATAATGCTCACAGGCCGCTCCACACAGCAGCGTATTATTTTAGAGGAGACGCCAGTTGAAGTAGTGGAACAATTTAACTACCTTGGCAGTATTGTTTCTGCAAACGGTGGTACGGATCTGGACGTTAAAAGTAGAATAAATAAAGCTCGTGCTGCCTTCGGTACTCTGTCCCCAATTTGGAAATCCAGTCAAATCTCCTTACGCACTAAGTTGAGATTCTTCGAATCCAATGTCAAATCCGTGCTGTTATATGCTTGTGAAACCTGGAAAGTCACGTCTACCATTTCGAAGAAATTGCAGGCTTTTGTGAATCGCTGTCTTCGCCACATCCTAAAGATTCGCTGGCCACAAATAATATCAAATGAGGAATTGTGGCGCAGGACAAGTCAAGAGCGGCTGGACGTCGACATAAGAAAGCGTAAATGGCGTTGGATTGGTCACACACTGAGGAAACCAAACGATGAAATTGCAAAGCAGTCCTTTGAATGGAATCCTCAGGGTGCACGGCGGGTTGGAAGACCAAGAACAACATGGAAATCAACTGTCTTAGCGGAAGCAGAATCCCAGAGAAAGACGTGGCCACAGCTTAAGTACCTTGCAGCAGACCGTGAAGGATGGAGACGTTTTGTTGACGCCCTATGCCCCAGCCGGGGTTACAGGACACGATGATGATGATTAGTTAATATTTATACAAAATTTTGGTGACATGCAATAACGCCGAGCGAAATAAAGCCGAATTTCGAAATTCTTTAAATGCAAACAAAACTTTACATACACCAACCTCGCACCCACCCCAAATCCTATAATGAGCCCAAGCAGGGGGGTGGCATACATACCTCACTGTTTATTCGCGAATTTTAAAATTTCACAAACCTAATAAATCCTCTCCTCTATTTGGTTTGTTGAATTTTTAAATTCGCGAATAAATAGTAAGGTATGTATGGGGAACATGCTGCCCCCCGCAACCCCCCCTGCTTGGGCTCAATATTGGATTTGGGGTGGGTGCGAGGTTGGGTGTATCCAAAATTTTCTTTGCATTTATAGAATCTGTATTTAAAGAAACTTTGAATTTATCCTACATATCCAACAATAATACTAGGCGTTTTTTATTGGTAACTTATGGATAACGCAGCAATGCAAGTCCGAATAAAACGTATATTCACTTTTATATCCACTCTTTATTGAAATCTCAAGGTAGGTATCTGTGGCGTTAGAATTGTCAAAATCTGCTGTTATTGAAAAAAAATAATATTTTTAAACAGAAATGGATTTTGAATGGTTCCAAATGGCGCTTGTTCGAATTTGCATTACTGCACCTAATGATAAATGTTTTGCTTATATAATTTTGTTTCACGTTTTTGCCCTTTTACACTATGATGTATCCTAATTAGTTGATTATAATCGAAAACAAACAAATGAAATCATTCCTATATCCAATTCACTATTGAAAAAGCTTAGGGATGTGTTGGAAAGTATTGCTTTTTGTATCTCAAGTTGAATCAAGGGCTATGCACATGAGAATGACCAACGAAAGTCGAATGAACGAATAAAATGGGATTTAAAACATTTATAAACCTAAGTTATTCAAAATGGTAGAAATCGAATTTACGTTAATGTTGAGCAACTCAAATTTGCATTTTCATTGCTAAAATAAAAGAAATTTGAGTAAACAAATTGTTCGCCGCGAATTACATTTCAAAAGGCAAATAGATGGTTTTTCGTTTTAAGGACTGTCCAAATTTATGTCACAAAACTGCCTTTCACCCGATCCCGATGAAGTCATAAATAATAAAGTCCTGGTTAAAGCACGGTAGAGTGAGACTGTCAATACTTTACTGGGAAAGTTAGCGGTCAAATTTTGTTTTTAATTTTAAATAAAGACACCGAACTTTGCACTCTGAGTGGTCACCAGAAAGTACCCACTAATGAATTCGATTGGAAATTAAATGAGAGTTATTTTTCTGTAAGGAAAGAAAATGTAAAGTGATTTGATTTCAAAACGGCTGTCAGACATTGAACGTGATTCGTCTAATCGTATCTTAAATTTTCAAGCCACCTAGTGGTGACTAGTGAAAACAAAGCATAAATGAAACGAACACATCCTTATATGGTCAAGATCTGCCAACCTTCACGTAGAATATATTTTTCCCGTGGGTGTTTTTTCCTTTTATTTTGTGTAATAACGCCCACGGGCGTTATTACCGCGGGTGTTATTACACTGCACCTGGGAGGTACCGTTGTTTTTTCATAAAAGTAAAATGTTTTCTTAAAATATTTTAGAAAGTATTAAAAAACTCTTGAGTATCGAGTTTCAAAACTATCGATCATGTCGTTTTCGAAATATTTGATTTCCAAAAAAAAAAATGGAAACATTTTTTTTTATCCAAAAAAATTTGTTTTGAAAATTTTGGTATACAATACTGTTTTATTTTTTGGGGCTTCTGTATAAAAAATGATTTTAATCATAGTCATACAGTTTTGACAAAAATATTCAATTAAAATGAAGAATTTATCGGACTAATAAATTTATTTGGGTTGCACCAATCTATTTTGCGCATTTTTTAGCTAAAATGCAGTTCATGAACCACCCCTGGATTTTATCATATGTTTATTAAACTGAACGAAAAAATTTAACCAGTGCAAGTGAGATAGAAATAAAGAAAATGTGAATACACAATAAACAGAAACAAGGTATTCTCATTAGATACAGACAATGCGAATGCGCCATATTGGTGTTTTTTTTTATTATTATCTATTATTTTCTTTTTTTTTTAGAGAAATTATGAAACTATTGAAATAGATACCAACTAAACAACACTAATATTTTTTTCGACACACTCTTGGAAATTATGAAAAAATATTTTAAAGCGACGTCATCGAATTCAGAAAATGGATTTCTCTGTGAAAATTGAATTATTTTGTTTGTACCTACAAATGTACCTAGACATGTTCGTTTAAACTCGCTTTTAAAATTTATCTGGAGGAAAATGGAATTTTAGTTTATTGGTTCGTTTATTGGCCTGTTAGATTTAGAAGTGGTTGGTGCAACCGATAAATGTCATTTTAAAATTAAACGAAGCAATAAATATTTAAAAGAGGTCGGTGCAACTGGCCATAGAAATTTTATAATTCATGACTTCAGATTTTTGAATAAAATAAAAATATGTAAAGGGAATAATTGTTATTTGTTACAGTTATACAAACTTTTTGTATTTTTCTCGTATGAAGTTGCGGGTAAAGCTAGTAATAAATATAATTGTGAAAAATGGAATCAAGAAAATTAATAAGATATTTATTTACTTGATTCCATATTCGTTCCTTATAATCGCTCTATGCCATGAATATAGTTTCTTTGGGTTTCGTGCCGTTCGTTTCTCCTGTCGAAAGTTTTTACTATGACAAAGTGCTTAGAATTTTAAGATGGTACTTTTATCTAATTTCGTTTTCATTCAAAAACCTTGTGGGGATGAACAGAACAGAATACAAAAACTATCAATATGATTGCTTAACGAAGCCTATAAACTATATATGTAAAATAAAATAAAATAAAATAAAATAAAATAAAATGAAATAAAATAAAATAAAATAAAATAAAATTAGATAAAACACTTTGAACATTAGTTCGAAAGTTCTATCGAGAATCTTTGAACCGTTGTAAGTAAAATTGGAATAAAGTGTGGGAAGGTCAAAATTTACAAGAAAATTAGTTTTTTGTCTTCGATTTGTGTCTTCAAGAATAGACATACAGCTGCGATCAACATAATAGTAGTAGGTACTCCTTATCAAAAATCAAAATTGAACAAACGTTGATCCCTCAATTTTAAACAAAATAATACCCATGTGATTTTGAAATTGGTGTCTTTAAGTAAAACGACACTTAACGGACTTACCGCGATAATTAGATGAAATCAAAAATATTTTGATTATTTTCCCGACGTTTTGACCAGATTTCACTAGTAATAGGACACACGGTATATAGGAAGCCCACCCACACCGACAGGTATCTGCATGCCGCTTCTCATCACCACCCGTCAAATTTCACTTCCGTGGTGTCTGCTCTTATTAATAGAGCAAATGCGATCTGTGACAATGAGCATCGAGAAGAAGAGTTAAGACATGGCTCTTTTGAAAAATGGTTATAGTTCCAAACAACGTTCGTGGAAACCAAAGGAAAGAATCACTTAAGAAAACTCAACACAAAAAAATGAAAAAAGAGCATTTCTTCCGTATAGAAAAGGCGTTTCTGAAGCCATTGGAAGAATTTTATCGAAGAATGGCATTAAATCAATATTCAAGCCACCGGAAAAAATCCGCCAACTTCTAAGATCTCCAAAAGATAAAATTCCTCTACAAAATCCAGGAGTTTATTCTGTACCGTGTAGTTGTGGCTCATCTTATATAGGTGAGACAAAACGAGCAATATCCACACGACTAATGGAGCATATAAGAACCATTCAAAAGAATGAAGTAACCAAATCGGCAATTTGTGAGCATTTAGCTTATAATGAGGATCGCTTTATTCGCTTCGATCAAGCTATCCTCTGATAAACAAATAATTATAACTTAATAAAATCCAAGCTAAAAACAACAACAAACACAAAAATCAAAACAACCTGCCAGCTGATGCTATTAGTTTTGCCTGCTCTCAAGAATACATAAATTCACAACAAAAACAATCTATGCAGTTGCAACAACATATTCCATCTCAACTGCAAGCACAAACGCACCGGTACAGCCTACGAACAAGAACAGAAGAATGAGAGTAAAAACAACAACCACCCACAAGCCATCGGCCAACCCGTGACCACGACTAGTAGTCCAGTAAATAGAGAAATTTTACTACTGACCAAATGGAAAAAAATAGCGGCAGGCTGAAATTTTGCAGGTCGTTTCGGGGGTAGGTATACAACTTAAATCTAAGTTGGCGACCTCCTACCCCTTGCAGGGGCCAGTGAAATCTGGTCAAAACGTCGCACAGTGGATCGTTTCATACATGCTAGACGCCAATAAGTCAACTCCGAATTTTCGTTGTTGGTGCAATTCTAAAATGTAACGATAACCCGCTGACCACAAAAGTACAACTAAATAAGATTTAACTTGAATAAGTTGGAAGTTATCGAACAACAAAGACAACCTCCAATTTTCTGTAATAGGTAACTATCTAGAAGTGAATTTTTAGCTTCATAAAACTGTTCATATAATTTAAAATTATTCGTAATATGAAAAAAAAAAATACAGAAATCTTTAAGAACGTATGTTGTTTATTAATAAATTGTTTGAAAACCCATAGCATATTCTATAGACATGAAAACAAAACGAAAAGAATGACGTTTTTTAGTGTACGCAAAGTGTTGTTTAAAGTTATTTTGGATAATCTAAATAGGAGTATATCATTATGTCATGATGAAATATGTGTTTTTGCAAAGCTTGTCATGTCCATTTAAAGGAAATACCTTCCTTTCATTTCGCACGAATTTGCATGGTATATTTTTTGCTCTAAAATCATTTTCTTAACTATTTTTACATATACTGTCATAAATCGGTAACCGTTAAGCTAATTAACATAAACTGTATATTTTTAGAATGGTGTGATTTGTCTCTTTCTGACAATGTTCCATTTGTGTTAATAGGATTGATATTTATTAAGTTACCGGAGGTCAAAGCTACAAAAACTAGAATTTTTGAAAAATTTCTAGAGTTTGGTTGCTCTTTACGGGGAGATAAATAATGACGAGACATATCGTTAGAAAGGTTTTTTTCATGAAATACAATAGTAACTATAAGAGCTCATTTCAAATCACAATGTGAAAAAAGTTACTTTCTAGTGAAGACTTTTTTTTCATACCAAAATGTACTGATACATAAAATTTGCCTAGCGAATAACTTTTTTCACACAGTGACTTGAAATGTGCTCCTAAGGTAATGCTCTCGGAAGGAGACACATCGACATTAAAAAATATACACCTTTTGTTAATTACCTAAGCCGTTAACGAGATTTATGACAGTATCTAAAAAAATAGCTAAGAAAATTATTTTTGCGCTTATCTCGAAAACGTGTCTTTGGAGAAAAAAATCTGTATTTTCGTATTCAGCAACCCATTACGATGGCTTAAAATTATATAAGCTGTGTAATATGCACAAAAATTAATAGTTTTGAGAAACTGAAATGTTGGTGGCTTAGTAAAAGAAAATTTTTTGATTTATTTTTAATTTTAAATTTGAAAATTTTTCAAAAACTATTAACAAAACCAACTTTATTTAAAAAGGAAATTAAAGAATGGATTTTTGGCTTTTAAAAAAGCTATTGCACGACATTGTGAACTATGGTGCAGGGAACTAAGTCCCCGGGAACCAAGTCCACCGAGGGAATTAGTTCTCATTTAATGGGAACTAAGTCCACTTCAGCGCAGTGGACTTGGTTCTCATAGAAGGTGGGAACAAAATTCCTCAAAAACTGTGTGGTTTTACTTCCCTTTAAATGTGTATTTAATTCCCACTTCCAAATAAAAAATCAATCTTATAAATAAAATAGAAATACTTTTCACAATTGTTGGCTATATAGGATAAATTCAAAGATTCCTAAAATGCCAAAAAAACTTTGTATACACCCAGCCTCGCACCTACCCCAAATCCTATAATGAGCCCAAGCAGGGGGGTTGCAGGGGGGCAGCATGCCCCCCATACATACCTCACTGTTAATTCGCCGTAATGCTTTGTCTTACATAAATACAGTGCTAGCACCCAGCATAACGGCGAACAAACAGTGATGTAGGTATGGGGGGGGGGGGGGGCATGCTGCCCCCCTGCAACCCCCCTGCTTGGGCTCACTATAGGATTTGGGGTAGGTGCGAGGTTGGGTGTATGCAAAGTTTTCGCAGAATTTTGAATTTTTGTAATTTTTATCGTTGGAAGTTAGTTCCCTCTCCATATTTCAAAATGTGTACTTAGTTCTCATTAAGAAGTGGACTACTTGCTCACCTTGCCTGGGAACTAAGTCCACTTCGTTAAAGTGGATATAGTTCCCATTAAATGAGAACTAAGGCCCTCGGTGGACTTGGTTCCCGGGGACTTAGTTCCCTGCACCGTGAACTATGCCGTTATTTTTTAATAATTTTTTTCTATTTTAGGTAAATGTTTTAGAAAATTTCCGCTCCCGCTTAAAGGGGGGACATAGGCCCCCGTCTCCGTACGATTTTTTCTTGTCTTCGTCCAATCTAAGAGGCTCTATTCTTTTGCCACATCTCATATTTAACATCCTGTATATCAATTTAAACGGAAATAAAAAAAAAATTGTCATTTAACTTTGATTTTCAAAAATCTGCTAAATTTAGTCATTTTTTCAGAAAAAAATACATGCCCTGAGTATTTTATGCTTAAATTAGAAAAACCATTCATTTGGAAAGAAATTATAATTTTTGACGTCTAGCATGTATGAAACGGTCCACTGTGCGTCGGGAAAATAATCAAAATATTTTTGATTTCATCTAATTATCGCGGTAAGTCCGTTAAATGTCGTTTTATTTACAATGTCTCAGTACCACGATAAAAAAAAAAGTCTTAAATCTACAGGTGCCTTTAAGCTTTTATTTTCAAAACAGAACTAAAATTTCAAATTTAATATTTGATCCTATAATTTCAAATTTATTGAAGAACTTTGGAAAAACAGAGGTCAAAAAAATAGTATTGCGAAGATAATACACCTTTAACTATTACAAAAAAGCAAATTTAGGACAAAAATTGTATCATAAGATGTAGTTGAAGGTTTGAACCTTAAACTTACATTTAGTTGTTGATGGAAATAACAGCAGCACAATGGCGTTGCATTGACGAGGTCCATTTCCAACATATACAAAATCTTGGGCCCGTCTGACCACAGAATATTTCTCCAATTTGATGCAGGCCAGTCAAAGCGGTTCCTTTGCGAATTTTAATCTTTTTGTTACATTGTTTTTTGTTAACAATGATACCTCTCTAGGGCTGTGGGCGGCTTGAACATGTTCTCGTGAACTTGTACGAAACGTTTTATTAATGGCATAAACATAAAATATGCCTTTAATTTTGGAAGCATGGCTTAAGGGGTTTGATTTTTAAATGCTTGATGACTCATTTTATCAACTTTGGTGGCAATAGCGGCAATTAAATAATGGCTTTTCTTACAATTCATGGTGAGCATTCAACTAGACATTGAAAAAAATTGGTAAAATGCATCTACATTTTTTCCCACACACCAAATCAACAGGAATTAATATGTCATGGCATTGTATATATAAATCTAATAGTATTGTCATCAGCCGAAATTTTTTCTCGACTCCTTCACAACCCAGATGGCTTATGATCGCTTCTAAGAGAAAGGGAAATTAAAAATTGCCTTACTCAGAGAAAAAAACAACTGAGCAAACAGCAAACGAGCCCATAACAGAAAAACTGGTTCCAAATAACAACAAACGAAAGACAAAAACATGAAAAACTGGTTCCTTTTTCGATTTTCTTGTGCTTAGGAATAAGGAAAAGGAATAGGATAGGAAAATACGAGACGAGAGCGTGACGTGATTCGCTGTCATCTTTTTCTAGTTATAAAATCGTTTCCCAATTCACAATGCGGCAAGAACTGTTTACTACGAGAACTGTTTTCTTAAAAAAAAAAAATAACAATTCAGTAAAGACAACAGATTATCAATTACTTTATCTTTTAATTTCAAACTATCGTATTTTTTCTTTAAAAAAGTACCTCCATTATGTAAATAACTTGTCAAAAAAAGCAAATCGTCGTCTCGTCGCGTATTTTTTACAATTTTTCGAATCCTTGGCGTGGTGTGACAACGAGAAACCCTTCATTGTGTATATCCTCGTATGCTTCCATTGTTTGAAATTCGTTTGATAGCAACGACGGGATCTCGTCACGCTCACGTCTCGTTTCCTCATCGCATTGTGAATCAGACTTGTAGCATGTGGCATGTAGGTATATCTACTTACTAGTCCAGGCAATCTAAGCTAAAAATACCCTAAACATGGGCAAAATTGCAACAGAAGCTTTTTTGATGGACTTTTGTTCGGTATCCATTACTGAACAACATATCCAAAATCGGACAAAATCCGTCCATGGGAACACCCTCAAAAACGGATTTCAAAATGGGGGACTGATTTGGGTGCTGTTTTGGGTTGTTATTTTTACTACGCAGTTTTTTACTGTTTTTCTGTGCAGAAATCAGTTGCTCATCTCAGGAGGGGGCGATGAAAATTACCAATCATGATATTCCTAGTCACCCCCTTTCCCTAGTCATAACCCCTCCCCCATATCTGGCTCCCAAAGGATATAATGGATACTTCGACTACGACTATTCACCATAAGTCTAAGAATCCGAGGAAAAAAGACACCCCCTCCCATTTACGACCCCCCCCCCCCCCCTCTTTCCTTCAAAACCCTCCTCCAGCCATGTTCTCTTCTCAACAATGATCCCATAGAACCCAAGAGAAAATTATAGACACGACAAAATATTCTTTTAAAGTCAACAAATACTGAAGAAAAATACCGCAGTCATGACGCAGTCAACCAGCCCCTCCCCCAACCAGTCTTGAGCTCCCAAGCGCTTCTTTAAATTGCAGGGCCTTATTTCAATTAAACGTGGACCTCTACATAAAGGACGTATATCAAGAATGACACGACGCATGGTATAAAAAGACCTGTAGGGATATTAAATTTGAGCCTATCAAGTCCGGGAGGCAGCCACGTGACCCCAATTCATGATAGCTACCTAATGAAATGTTTTTTTTTTTAAGTATTTCGACTTAAGACAACCAATAAAGCTGTCCAAACATCAATATCGTATATAAGACAGTCTTTCTAAGCTTTAATTTGGTACCCCAATAATTTGTGGAACCTGTAAAGTGGGTTTTTTTACCAAAGCTAACTGAAAAAGCTTGCCCCATCCATGGTTTTAAATGGTGAATATACATTCATAAGCCAACAGGGTAAATCAACAATAGATCTGTGTTTAATTGGTGGAGACTGGCTTTCTATAGTTAAAGACTTGAAGGTGGGAGAGGCTACTTTTTCGGATCATCTTCCAATCGAAGTTAAAATTGGAATTGATAGTATCGAAAGTGGTTTCAAACAAGATATACCGTTCGATTTTCAAAAACTGAGATGGAGGTCTCGTCAAGAAGGCAGCTATAAGTTAAAGTTGGATGAATTGATAATGATGAAAATAGAAAGGAGCAAAATCAGCTACTTACCATTAATAGAGTTAGAAAATGTTATCAGAGATGCAGCAAATGTCATGAAACAAACAACAATATTAAGAAAGAAAGAACAGTGGTACGATTATTCATGTGAGAAGTTGAGAAAAAAATCTTTAGGCCTATTGAAATTACTTAGGAAATACAATTTAAAAACAACCCAAATAGAGTATTTGCAAATAACAAAGCAATATAAACAATTGTGTAAGGAAAAACGCAAAACATACGAGGAAAACTTAGCAAAATCGTTGAGTCAATGCAGGGACTCTGCAGAATTTTGGAAGATAACTAGGAAAATAAATGGAAACGAAGGAAAAAACAGAATTTCACAGATCCCAGCTCAAGATTTCAGGCAACACTTTTGTACACTGCTTAGGTCATCTTCGGACCAATTGATGTGGAGTTTCGCAAGGCCAAATATAAAAGATGGTATTCTAGATGCTGAAATTACAATGGTGGAAATGGAAGAGGTATTGGAGACTCTTAAGAATGGAAAGGCTGCTGGATCAAATGGTATATCATCCGAGTTTTTCCGATACTCTTCTATTACACTCAAGGAAAAACTTATTCAAGCACTTAACATCATTTTTAACTTCGCAGTACAACCCGAATACTTTGATGAAGCTCTCATTTTACCAATTTTCAAGAAAGGTGACCCTTGTGATCCCAGGAATTACAGGGGAGTATCGTTTTTAAATGCAAGTTTAAAAATTTATACTTCGTTATTAAATAGTAGGCTTAGTCAATGGGTCGATACAAACAATAAGTTAAGCGAATATCAGTGTGGATTTCGCAAAGGATATTCAGCAATGGATAATATATTTGTGCTCGGATGCTTAGCACGGTCAAAATTATGCCAAAATAAAAAATTGTACGCATTCTTTGTGGACTTAAAGGCAGCGTTCGATACAATAAATAGAGAAGCCCTGTTCTATAAGTTATATAACCTTGGTATATCATCTAAGTTTGGAAGAGCATTAGAAAAACTATATCAACATACGAGCGGGATGATAACAATTGGCACCGAAACATCTTCTAGTATTGGAATAAATCGTGGGGTACGACAAGGCTGCAACCTCAGTCCTTTGCTTTTTGCCCTATTTATCGATGACTTGACCGAATGGCTTCCCTGTGGCGTGGAGTATAATAACCTAAAGATAAAGGTCATAATGTATGCGGATGATATTGTTATATTAGCGGATAGCCCGGCTTCTCTGCAATTAATGATAAATAGGTTATTGGACTATTGTGAACAATGGAGTCTTGAAGTCAATACTGAAAAATCAAAAGTAATGATTTTTCAAAATGGTTCAGGTAGAACTTCGAGAGTAGAACAGTGGAAGTTTGGCGAGAGGGACTTGGAGGTGGTCAAAGAGTACACATATCTGGGAATGTTAATAACCTTTAACTTAAATATGGATAAGCACTTGCAATTAAAATCTGATGCAGCTAGAACCGCCATATGTTCAAATTGGAAGAACATTTTCAACAACAAGCACATTTCAGTGAACGCTAAATACGGAGTTTTTAATGCAACCGCCAAGGCAATACTTTTCTATGGTGCTCAAGTTTGGGGAGTGAAGAAATTTGAGAAAGTGGAGAATATCCTGCGTTTTTTCCTGAGAAGAATTTTTTTACTACCAGCTAATACACCAAAATATATGTACCATTTGGAGACGGGATTGTCTACACACTATGTGTCTACGCTTAGGCATAGTGCTGATTTTTTGGTGAGAGTAAAGGGTATGCAGGATTGTAGACTGCCGAAGATTGTATTGATGGATGCTATTCAAAGAAATGCCCTCTATTACAAGGATTGGGTTGATCTTGCAGCGGAATGTGGAATTATTTTGAACCTTTCCGAGGTAAATGCTATCGAATGGAAAAAGGCGCTTTACGAGGTCATACAAATAATCGACGAGAATGAAAGATACGGTTTCATTGAACGAGCTAGGTCTTCGAGTGAAAGAACTATTTACGCTTCAGTCAACTACAATTTAAATGAAAGGAACTATTTCAAAGAAAATTTCTCAAATAAAATAATAAGCACTATTTTCAAAGCTAGAGGAGAGCTAATTAAACTGAATCACATGCCACATAGAAATGACCTGGTTGATATCTGCACCTTATGCAACATGCGCGTCCCGGAAAATATCTACCATTTCATTGGAACATGCCCTATTTTGATGGAGCACAGGAGATTTTTCTTTGGGAAGAACAACTTGCAGGAAGATGAAGTGAGGAGCTTTCTCAATGGAGATGACTGGTTGCGGCTCTATGAATACATCACTGAAGCAATGTCCTACAGGACAAACATTATAAATGAAATCTTTTAAGGGATATTCTTGTTTATAATTTTATCAAAAAATATTTCAACTTTAAATTAATCTTTTTGGTAATTGAAAATGTTTTTGTTTTAACTAAACTAAAAGTTCTTAATCAGCGAGGTTTGATGATAATTATAATTAATGTTAAAAAAATCTTATATACTTAAAGTACATATTATATTATATAAAATTGAATACTTCAAAAGAAAGCAACTAATATTGAAATATTGTCACTCGGGCTGACGGCAGAAACGCCATGCCCTAAATTATTCAAATAAGAAACTATTGATGTTAACCGAAATTTAATTGATGAATAAACTATCTATCTATCTATCTATCTATCCATGGTTTTGTAAATTTTTGGTCAAAAGCTACCGGTTTGTTTCCTATTTTTCAAAAGCTACGATGAGATATGTACCCTAACTTACAGTCCAATCCCGGACTTTTTAATGAAGTTAGTCGGCAAATAGAACAGTTTCAAGCCTATCGAAATAACAAGCAACCTTTAATAATTGCCTTGTTTGGTGAATTGCTGAAGAAACGAGGATGTACCGTAAGTAACGCAAATTGGGATGCTAATGTGGACATTGTTTCTGCCGCAACTCATTTTCAGAACGTGTTCATATCACTGTGATAGAAGACGACATTTATCTGCTAATTTTGCTTTTTTACCATGCAACGGACAATGAGATAAAACTAAATCATCGTAGTAAGATGTGGACCAACTCCAAATTCAGTGTATAATATCCTTAAAATGCAATCTCTATTAGGTCATGAAAGCTGCAACTTGCTTCTATTTCTGCTTGCTTCCACGGCCGCGATATCACAACCAGAATCTTTTAATGCAGTTAATGGGGCTTGTATGCGTATGAACAAAATAACTTCAATTAGTGTGCTCAATAATACCTAATACTCTAATTTTTTAAAAAGTAATTTCTGAATAATGTTACTGTTTTTTTTTTTTATTAATAAATTAATAATAAATTAATACATTTACCAAGAATATAATTTGATCTTTAATTTCAAATAAACTTTTTCCCTTTGGGTTCTTCGAAAACTTCATGGCCTATATTTTTCAGGGCTAGCAAAGCTAGCAAAGAATTTTAAGAAACGATTCAAGCCCTAGAATATTATGTGTGTATGTAAGCGTTTCAAAAGCTTACGATAGGTTTATTTATGTACCTATGTATGTCCTCATTTTCTAGGACCATTACTGAAGATTGGTCGTGTTTATCATTTTCCCTTCGGTCATTGCTTGGGGGCGGTCGTAAATATGGAGTTTTTCTTGTTGTCCTCAGTTTTTTCTATGGGAAAATTAAGATTTTAGAGCAGGGGTCATAACTGGGAGGGGGTCGTGACAGAGGATACCATGACTGGGGTGTTTCATGATCAACTATCCGAAATTGATAACAACACACAAAAACAGTTAAAACCACTGCGTAATTGAAATAACAACCTAATACCACACCCCAGTAAATCCACCACTTGAAATCCGTTTTTCGGAGTGGTTGGATGGTTGGATTTGGTCCGATTTTGTATATATTGTTTAGTAATGGTTACAGATGTAAAATCAATCAAAAAAGCTTCTGTTGCTATTTTGCCCATGTTCACGGTATTTTTAGCTTAGTTTGCCTGGACTGAATAAATACATTTCTTTTCTCTTTTTATTTAACGTATATTTAGATAAAATATATTATTTGTATGGTAGATATGGTATAAATATATGTAAATAAATGTGTGGGGGGTCATTAATGAGGGGGAATATAAATGGGGAGTGTTTCTTTCTATACTCGTGAAGATTGGTCGCGTTTATCATATTCTCTAAGGCTCTGAAGGGAGTGGGGGTCATAAATGAGGAAGGGTCATGACTGAGGGAGGGGGTAATGTCATAGCTCCCTCCTCGGATCCACCAGTGATAATTAAACATAATTAAAAGGAAAAAAAACACAGCGTAATAAAAATTACAACCGAAAACAACAAACCAATAAATCCGCCATTTTGAAAGCCGTTTTTCGGGGTGTTCCCATGGAGGGATTTTGTCCGATTTTGGATATGTCTTTCAGTCAGGCGCGGATACAGGGGGAGGGCAATGGGTGCAATTGCCTCCCCCCCCCTGGGCAAGAACGAACGAAGCATAAAATATGAATTTAATAAAATGTAATCAAAAAAAGGTTATTTCGTTATACGTTTATAAACATTTTTCTTGGCAGCGCAGCGTTGCAGCAATGAGTGGTTGTGCGTTGGCCGATTACTGACCAAGTTCAGTTAAGAAAAGTTCCGCTATGCACAAATAGCCTTCAAATCGACCGAGTGGAAAGCTTATAACTTCGGTTTTAAACTTCCGATCTTTAACGTTAAGGTCTTGGGTGAATCCCAAATCAATTTGATTTTCAGTTTTCAAAATGTTGTGAATGAAAAATTTCACAATTTGAAGAATAAAAAACTATTCGTAATAGTGCCATAGCAATTTCAAAACAATTAATGGTAAAATGGAAGCGCCTAGGTATCCCAAAACAGATGAGATGTAAAATTGTGAAAAAAAATCAAACTATTATTCAACCAATGGCAGAATTTCAAGAAGAACAAGGCAAATGAAAAGAAATAATCTGAAAACAAACAAAAAATCAAAAAGATTTTAAGATCGAGATGCAAGATTTATTCGGTGTACATAGCTCATCGCGATGCATTTGAATTAAACAAGAGGAAAAATTGAAAGACTTTTTGAAATTGCAAAAAAGTCAGGGTCGAAAAGGACACTCTTCTTCATTAAACGTGTGTTACCAAAGAAAATCCGAGATACCACTGAAGACTGTAACAAAAGTATCACAATTTGCAAGTATGAATTAGCTGAAGATACGGAAATTGCAGATAAAGACGACGATTTGGTCTATAAGTGCCCGTTATTTTGAAATATATATTTTTCGATTTTAAGCATTTTTTTTATAAAATTGTCCCTTCCGCCCCCCTCTCGTAGAATTGTTTTCTTGTCCACTCCAACCTTCATGCTCTGATTTTTTGTTTCTTCATTTACAGCCAATTCAGGCCCATCTACGATGACCTAATTTGTAACCACCAACCTAATGTGCATTATATCGCACCGCTTAGATGATACTCCACCCCGATTGATTGCTATTGAATAACGCTTTTACTTTAACTTGCGATATAGATACCAGGTTTGTCAGATTGGGCTATTTATCATAAATTGAGCTATCTTTTTCCTAAATTTGCGACAAGAATTTGAAAAAAGTAGCCCAATTTTATATTACTTCTATTACTTTTAAGAAAATTTGTTACATAAGTCCAACAATCTATGTAAATTCGTCCAGATTTTAAGAATTTGCCCTCAGAAATTATTCCAAAAATCAAGAAAAACGTGGAACGCATAAGTAATTTTAGATTTTTCAAATGAAAATTAGGCTAGTTTTTGGGCTCTATTTAGGGTAGCGATTTTGGCCTACAAGAAATCTGAAATTGGGCTACACAAGTGCTTCTTGACCTGGCAACCCCGATAGATACTATAAAGCTAGGACCGCACATGCGATTTTCAATCGCTACGATTAAAAAATCGCGATCGCAACAAATTATTGCCATGCACTCACTTGCGATTATCTGTCGCGCGATTATTTAATCGCAAGAAATAGAACAAAAAGCTTTTAATATGAATGCACGCACATGCGTCTATTTAATTTCGCGACAGAAAAAACGCTCAAAAAATAGATCTGGTTCCATTTTTTTAATCGCTGCGATTTTAAAGTCGCATATGTGTGCATTCACATTTAAAACCATGTGTCTCATTTCTTGCGGCTAAATAATCGTACGTTTGAAAATCGCAAGTGCGTGTATAATTTTTTCTAGTTGCGATTACGATTTTTCAGTCGCGCTTTTTTAAATCGCAAGTGTGAGCACAACCATGTAAGTCCGTTTGTTTCATTTTACCTTTCGACAATCGCATCGCCAGAAAAATGGAACAAATTTTCGACTTTTAATCGTCGCGATTTCTAGGTCGCATGTGCGTTCATTCTTATTCAAATTCATGTGTTCTATTTCTGGCGACTAAACAGACGCGCGATTGAAATCGCAAGTGCGGTCCTAGCCTAATAGGGCAAGTTTTGGATTCGTGCAAAAAAAATGTTTGAGATAACAATCAAACATAACATTACGATAATAGAGAACACGAAAAAAGTGGGTGGCACAATTCTGTCGGTCTGTCTGTCTGTTTGTATCTGGATATACAGCCTAAACCAATGATGTGATTTTCTTCAAGTTTTAAACTTTAAGTTTTTTTTAACTCTCCAGAGGGGAAATGAAAATTGTTTTTAGCTCTAAAAACAACGGTACTTGCCATACAACCGTTAAGGAAAAGCTCGTTTATCTCAAAAACGGTTCCAACGATTGTGATAAAAAAATCAGTGTATTGTTGCAGGTATGGTGTACTTTTTGGTAAGAAAAAAAATTACCAACAACATTTATTAACGGTACCTGCCAAATAACGTTCTTTTTATTTTCGGTTTTCTCATTAACCGCTCATCCGATTTCAATAAAAAATTTCACACAAAAGCTTTCTTAGAATATAAATAATACCACACTATATCTACTAAAATTTTGGACTTTTAAAAACGATTCAAAATTTATTTTTGAAAATTCAATATTTCAAAAACGGGTTGATGAATTATTTTGGAATTTCAGTTTTAAATGTATATTAATTATATACTCAATTTTTTTTTGAAAAATATAAAAATTTTATATTTTAAAAAATAAATTTTTAAGAAAACGGCTCCAACGACTAAAATTTTTGTTCATATATTTTTTCAAGTAATCAAATGGCATACTTGTTTTTGAGCTCTAAGTTATTTATCAGGCTGTTTATACAATTAAAAGAAAGATTTAAATGCTTGTTTATACTTTTTCTATTATTACTTGAATATTTTGTAAGGTTCTTAAGCTCCAGACAACTTGAGCGTTAGAGCAAGTACGTGCGATCCAGTCGTGCATTTTATTTTTGTTTAAATTTCATGTAAAACTCCAAAAATCATTTGGGTATTTAGTCACTTTTGGCGCTCACTGTATCTATGTAGAACACCTGACAGCACAAATTAAAATAAGGAAATAAAAACATGATTGGTTCGCAAAATTTGCAAATTAATGATTTTTGTTTTTAATTCAGCAAAAGTTGAGCCACATAGCGACATAAATGTCCTTTGAAAAAAAAAAACAAAGTGGCGGTGCCTGCTTCACGCACGTTATGTAAATAATACTTCCTCCCTTCTTGATTCTTCAATTTTTAATGAATTTTATATTAATATTTCGCGACAAACTAAATTTTTATTTTTAATAGAAATGTGTATATGTGTATTTGGAACAAAGTAAATGAATAGCTCTAATAGTACTTTATTTCTTTTTTACAGTTCAGCTATCAAGATATGGCATCAACATTGGGCACGTCCGCCCATATCAGTAGTTCGACAGGGCTCACATCGATGCAATAGAGTTTAGGAAAACTATACACACAAAGCCAACATTAATGAAGCGGTTACAAATATTAATAAAAGAGAAAAAAATTAAATTAAAAATATTAAAAGTTAAATATATTTTATACTCTATATTTAATTTAAAACAAAATTAAAGTTATAGGAAGCCACATTGAGCTTTACAATAAAACAGTAAAAATAAAAAAAAAAAACATTAAAATACATAACATGTGAAATACATAAGACGATTATTACTTATTATTATTTCGATAAAACTAATGGCAAAATAAAAAAAAATAAAAAACAAAGAGCAAATATTATTTTTTTATAGGCAATCAAATTTCAAAAAGAAGTCACATAAAACTTAGCGCATCCATTTATATAAACAAAGCAACAATTTTTGTTGAAACGACTCCTTTTTTTGTTATTAATTTATAGTCCAAAATTGAATTGTATATTGGAGAGCTCAGTATCCAAGTTGTATCCTTTCTTCAAATAACGGCGATAAACATTTATGAAAGATAAACAATTTTTAAATTAAAAACAAAAAACACCATACACCAATAACACAAAAAAATTAACAAACCTATGTAGACTACATAGTTCCAATACAAAACATTTTTTGATATTTTTTATATATAAAGAAATGTAGTTATAAAAATAATAACGGTAATTCTTAAGCAAATAAAGTTATAAAAATAAAGAAAACCAACAAAAAACAAATTAAATAAGCATGTAAAAATAAAAATGAATAAATATTGAAAATAAATAAACACTAAAAATTATAACAGTTTTAATTTTCGAAAAGGTAAGGTGTAAATAGATATCGAGGTAGATTATTTGCAACGAGCTAACGACACACTCGTTCCCACGAGTCCACAGACGCAATATTTGATACACTTTCACACAAGGAATCAAAAGCAAACAACCACTCGAGATTATATAATCACTCGAGGCCATAAATAAAACTTGGCACCTCTGTATGGAATTCAATAAAGTAAACAATGCATTTGTCATCCCAACAAATGACCATCGAAGCCAACAAGAGTGAACACGAACGAAGCATCTAACATACCTACAATATACAACTCATCCAATAGGAAACGATCTTCAACCCTTCAATACAAAAGCAACAGAGTCTGGAAGATATTTTGGGATTCAATCAGAAGACAGATCATCCACGGCAACCAAAGACACCAGTTGAGTTTTACTTACTTACTTACTTATCCGGCTCCCGATCCATGAAGGGTCTCTGCCTGAGATATTGCGGTCTTCCATCGGCTGCGGTCCCTCGCACGCTCCCTCCAGTCGTCGAGACCAAGCGCTCTTGCGTCTGTGACCGCCTGGTCCCTATAGCGGAGGTTCGGTCTTCCTGGTCGTCTCGAACCTGGGGGCTGGGATTCGAAGATTTTCTTGGCTGGAGCGTTGTTGTCCATTCGCTCGATGTGGCCGAGCCAGTGTAGTCGACGTGTTTTGGCTCTTTGGAATACATCCACATCTTGGTACAGCTCGTACAGTTCACGATTGAATCTTCTCCTCCAATCGCCCTCTTCGCATATAGGACCAAATATCCGCCGTAGAATTTTTCTCTCGAAAGTGCCCAGGATCAATTCCCCTTTTTTACTTATCGTCCAGCACTCGGTGCCGTAGAGTAGAACTGGTAAAATTAGCGTTTTGTATAGCGTGCACTTTGTCTTTCGAGAAAGGAGGTTTGAACCCATTTGTTTGGCCAAACCGAAGTAGCAGCGGTTCGCTAGGGTAATTCTTCGTCGGATTTCCACTAAGGTGTCGTTCGTGGGATTGATGTTTGTTCCGAGGTAGGTGAACTCCTTGCCTACCTCGAAATTACTGCTACCAACAGTGACGTTTTGTCCTAGGCGATGGACAGATGAGGCTTTGTTTGTTGATAGCATATACTTTGTTTTGTCCTCATTCACTTCAAAACCAACGCGTTTCGCCTGTTCATCAATAGCTGTGAATGCTTCAAGTACAGCTCTCTTGGAACGGCCGATGATGTCGATGTCGTCCGCATAACCAAGCAGTTGAGAAGACCTGTTAAAGATAGTGCCTTCCATGTTAACACCACTCTTGCGCACTATCGGCTCCAGGACTAGGTTGAAGAAATCACATGATAGCGCATCTCCTTGTCTGAACCCTGTACACGTCTGGAATAACTCGGATGAGCTGTTACCCATTTGCACGTTGCACCGCGTATTTTGTAACGTCATGTGGCATAGCTGGATCAGTTTTTTCGGGATCCCGAGTTCCGACATCGCCAATAGAAGCTCTTGGCGACTTATGCTATCATATGCGGCTTTGAAGTCGATGAATAGGTGGTGGGTCTCGACTTGAAATTCGTTGGTCTTTTCCAGGATTTGCCTCAATGTGAAGATTTGGTCTATCGTTGATCTGCCTGGCCTGAAGCCACACTGGTACGTGCCGATCATAGGGTTGCAGAAAAGTTTTAGACGCTCACATAGTACGTTGGATAGGATCTTGTAGGCAACATTAAGCAGGGATATGCCTCTGTAGTTCTTGCAGGACATAGGATCGCCTTTTTTGTAGATTGGGCATATGGAGCTATTTGACCAGTCGTCGGGCATACTTTCCTCCTCCCAAACTTGGTTGATGAGCTGGTGCATGCACCCTACCAGAACATCTCCTCCATACTTGAAGAGTTCCGCTGGTAGGCCATCCGAGCCGGCGGATTTGTTGTTCTTAAGCTTGTGGATGGCTTTCTTAACCTCTTCAGTACTGGGTGCTGGGACTGGATCTTCATTGACTGGTCTAATGCTTCTTTGTTCCCCTGTCGCCTCCTCTACTAATGCCCATTAAGCAGCTGCTGGAAATGCTGCTTAAACACGTCTACAATTCCCTGTGCTTCGGTGACTAGGTTCCCTTCTCTGTTTCGAAGAGCTTGCGTGCCAGTCCTATAACCAGATGCCAGTTGCTTGGCTGTTTTGTAGAACCGGCGGGTGTTGGTGGCGGTGCTGGACTCTTCGAGATACTTGAGCTGAGAGGCTGCGGATGCTCTTTTCTTTCTACGCTGGGTTTTTTCTCTTTCCTTCTCTTTTCACGGTACTCCTCTCTTGCTGCTCTTGTTTTCCGTTGCAGCATTTGCATTCGTGCATTTTCCGTCTCCTGCTTCAATACCGCGCATTCATCATCATACCACGGGTTCTTTTTTCTGGGTGGTTGATAGCCTATGGTGGTCTCGGCTGTCTCTTTAATAATGTCGCGATACTAGTTCCACTGGCTGTTGACGCTTGTGGCTGGGTGTACGGCACAGAGTTTCCCGGTCAATTGCTCACTGTAGTCTCTGGCTTTCTCAGATGTGCTAAGGCATGCGATGTTGAACTTCTTTCTTTGGGCGGTCTTCGTTTTCTTTTCGTTGGACAGTCGGGCTCTGAACTTTGTCACAACAAGAAAGTGGTCAGAGTCCACGTTTGCATCTCGGAAAGTTCGCACGTCCAAGATGTTCGATGCGTACCTTGCGCCAGTTAGCACGTGGTCGATTTGGTTGGCCGTTCGACCATCTGGAGATCGCCAGGTTGCTGTGTGTATCCTTCGCCTGGGGAACCTAGTGCTACTTATCACCGTATTACGAGCTGCAGCAAAGTCGATTAGTCGAAAGCCGTTGTCTGTTGTAGTTTCGTGGAGGCTGTTTTTTCCAACTAATCTGCCAAAGACGTTTTCCTTTCCGACTTTAGGATTGAAGTCTCCGAGCACGACTTTGACATCGTACTCCGGACAGGCTCCGTAGGCTCCGTCCAGGAGGTCGTAAAACTCCTCCTTGCTAGACTCCTCAGCTTCATCGGTAGGGGCGTGTGCACATATTAGGCTGATGTTTTGGAAGGTAGCTTTGATTCGGATCACAGCCAGGCGATCGCTTATCGGCTTAAAATCGATGACTTTCGATCTGAGTCGATTTCCCACGACGAATCCGCATCCTAGCATGTGCAGTCTTTGGTGACAGCTGTAATAAATGTCGCAATCTTTTCTTTTCGTTATACCTGATCCTATCCATCGTATCTCCTGGATCGCGGTAATGTCTGCCTTGTACCGCGAGAGGACAGATTCAAGTTTTTGAGTAGCACCTGGTGTGTAGAGTGTCCTTACATTCCAGGTGCATACTCGTAGATCATAGTCCATTTTCGTTCCGGGTCTGGTTGCCATTTGAGGGGGGTCGTTATCCGAGGCTTCCCGCGTCTCTCTCATAACAATTAGTTTTTTTACTGTGGTCGGGTCGTTAGCCCAACGCACTAACCTCCAATCTGTAGGGCCATAGGTTTAATGTTGCAATTCTTTCCTTGACCAGCATTCGCACTTACAAGTTTAGCAAGTCCTGGCATAAAGCCAAGACCAGTATCCGGCTGCTACCAACTTGGAGGTATTGTAAGCACTTGATGTGTAGGAAAAGATACAGCTCGAGGCCCCCAGTTCCTACAACATCCAACCACCAGTTGAGTTTTAGGAACTTATATTATATATTCTTAAGATTTTGTGTATTTTTAAATAAAGTTGTTTTATTCGAGGTACTGCCTCTTGCGAGGAACTGACAAATTCTCCAAGAGTATACTTGTCATGAAAAAGTGCTTCTCATTTAGCCATTCGGACTCGGCCAAAAACTGTAGGTCCCCTCCATTCCTTCCAACAAACACGCACACAGGAATGGTTGTGAGTTGTAAGTCACTAGGCCCTGGTTCTCCACGAGCTGTTGCGCCACCCAATTTATTAATATTTTTCTTAAAAATCCAACCGTGTAACGATCTCGTTATTTGGCGCCCGAGCAGGGACACGGTTTTAACTTGTACTAAAGGTGAAATTTCAAATACGGTTGAATTAATTAACAGAGGGTAAAATTAAACCCAATCGTTTACAAACAATTTCATACTGCAAAATAAATAAAGTGCATCCAAAGAGCCCGTGAACCATAAAATTTCAGTGGTCTTACTTGACATAAAGCATCAAGAGGCAAACCGGGAAAAGGGTTGGGGTCAAAATACTGTATGGGTCATAATACTGTATTTAAAATACTGTATCTCAAAATGCTGTATTTCAAAATACTGTATGTACAAAATACTGTATGATCAAAATACTGTAAGTCAAAATTCTGTAATTTAAAATTCTGGTTGGTCAAAATTCTGCATTTCAAAATTCTGTATTTGAAAATGCCGTAAATAGGCTGAAAAATAAAAATCGTTTTGATAATGTAAAAAAGTGCGCACTTTTTTATGCCGTAAATAGGCTGAAAAATAAAAATCGTTTTGATAATGTAAAAAAGTGCGCCCTTTTTTACATTATCAAAACGATTTTTATTTTTCAGCTTATTTACGGCATTTTCAAATACAGAATTTTGAAAACAAAACACTAAGGGTATTCATGAAACAGCGTAAACTCGTCGTAATCATCGTAAAGTTGTAAACTTCGTAAATCTGTCAAATTTTCCATACAAATTGTGATAGAATTACGAAGTTTAAAAGTTTACAACGTTTACGACGCACAGTGGGATGAGAAGCGATTCTAGCGCGCCAAAAGTATTCTTGGGGTAATTATATGGAATAAATACCTAATTTTGATAAGCTTATGTAGTTTTGAGGTCGTTGCAGCCGTTTTTAATATTTTTCCATGGTGGTGTCAAAAATTAGGGACAAGAAAGTGGCAAAAAGAAAATTCTATCAGTGTTCAAAAAAAGGGTGTCCCTTAACGCAGGATTATTTGAGAAATGATTCTTAGGTGGTTCTAAAAAGATTGTATGAGGTGGGGGGTATGTTTCCCCCCGTTTCTAAAAAAATTACTTGAAATAGACAAACAAATATTAAAAAACAACAGCAACAGTTTGAATGTCATGCTATAGCTGTTTTTAAACAAACAAAGAATCATAAATTTAAAGTTTATACTACCTACTTTTGCAATATATGGAAGTAATTTAACAAAAAAAAAAGTTTACCCAAAGGCAAAATTGTATTTCGAATGACGTGAGCTCCATGGAATAAAACTTGATGTACACTCGAAGGAAGGTAATACCATGGATACAGAGATACAAATCTTTAAAATGGCAACACTTACTTACACTTACGTATTCTTTCACACTTTAATAGGATTCATAGTTTTTTTTTTTTAATAATCGATAATCCGGTGGATAAAATTTAATTATTTAATTAATATGTATTATTTTTAAGCAAATTTGAGTGTTTATCAAATAAAACAACCCAAAAAACGCAGAAAACACTCGCGACAACTTATTATAACGGAATACATTACAAACTTTGAGTCACCAGAGAGAGCAGTGTGACTTTCTTGGCTAACGTTATCTTTCATTTAAAGTTAAATAAAATTGTTAGTTGGTGGTAGTTGGTAGCGATTTTTATAGGAGTGCAAGTATACATATTGGACTAGCTAATGGAAGTATAGGCAAGAGGTTCCATGACGTTCCGGATTTTTGGCAGACTATACAACAACAAAAAAATGATATAAAAATTGTTTAAACAAAATGATTTAAATAACATACAATCAGTGAATTAATTTTATTGGAATTGATGGTTTATAATATTGACACTATTGGTAAACAAGAAAAAAAAAATCTAGCAGATATCCATCCTTAAATTGGATCAATATCGACATTTTAAAAAAGCAGTAATTTGACTTCATAACTAAGATTATTCATAACCTTCTAAGAAACAAGGAATAAAAAAAAAGTGCATGACGTTTTACAAAAACTGGCTCTCAATTTTTTCACGCCCAAGTATTGACAACATTCCCTGAAAAAATTACGCATTTTGGAGACCATTTTTTATACCACTTTTGGCGCGCTAGAATCACTTCTCATCCCACTGTGCGACGACTTTACGCTGTTGAATGAATACCCTTACTGTTTTTAAGCATAGATCATAATAATTTTTCATTAGCATAATGATCTGATAAACTTCCCTTGAATAATAACATGTTCCTATGATAATTCATAAGGCATTGAATTTATTAAAACAAAAACAAAATAAATGCTATCTTGTTCTTATTTTCTCTCTCTCTCATTTTCTTCTTCTTAATTGTTGGTATCTCTCACATTTTTACATGAATTGTGTTGATCATAATCAACAATTTGCATAAACAATTGCAAAAGCGCAAGTAGAAAGGGTTAGAAATGGGGAACATATTCGTAAAAAGAAGAAAATTGTTCTCAAAAATAAAGAAATTGCACGTGTAATGTGAAAGATTAATGACTATAGATTCAAAATAGCTTTTTATGGCCTTTAGTCCTATAAATTGGCGTTTCGTTCGGCTTACTCACTTGAACTCATCAGTGACATAGTGAGGGCTTTGTCATACGCAATTTGTTTTAAGTTCAGTTCAACTTACATGAATTTTTCAGCGAAAATCCACCGTAAACTATATCCAACAAGATAAGAATTCCTAATCATTAAGCTGGAAGTTTTTTTTGCCCGGGGCCAGGCATAGTTTCTATATAAGAAGGTTTTATAATACAAATTCTATATACTACTGAAATAAATCAGCCAAGTAGAAGACTTAGCATTAAGGATTGGACTTGTTGAATTATTGATTCAAAATAGCTTTTTATGGCCTCTAGTCCTACAAATTGGCGTTTCGTTCGGCTTACTCACTTGAACTCATCAGTTACATAGTGAGGGCTTTGTCATACGCAATTTGTTTTAAGTTCAGTTCAACTTACATGAATTTTTCAGCGAAAATCCACTGTAAACTATATCCAACAAGATAAGAATTCCTAATCTTAAGCTGGAAGTTTTTTTTGCCCGTATATAGAATTTGTATTATAAAACCTTCTTATATAGAAACTATGCCTGGCCCCGGGCAAAAAAAACTTCCAGCTTAATGATTAGGAATTCTTATCTTGTTGGATATAGTTTACAGTGGATTTTCGCTGAAAAATTCATGTAAGTTCAACTGAACTTAAAACAAATTGCGTATGACAAAGCCCTCACTATGTCACTGATGAGTTCAAGTGAGTAAGCCGAACGAAACGCCAATTTGTAGGACTAAAGGCCATAAAAAGCTATTTTGAATCTATAGTCAAATATATAGATTTGTGATGGTGAGCGGGGTAACTTGCAGAAGAGGGAGGGGGATGAAATATTTAAAAATATTTTAAAATATTCGGTGTAGAAAATTGACATTCTCTTTTGTGCTGCTTTTTCTATCCAATCCAACCAATCAAATCGTTTCTTTCATTATGAAAATACGAAAAACACAAAGAGGAGAACAAAATCTGCAGAATAATTTTCTTCACATCTGAATACTTTCGTTCTTTACGTGTAAAAGCACCATAATCCTAAATCGAGTTCTGCTTTTTGTTTTTTTTTTTATAATGTAAGTTTTTTTAGATATAGAATTTTGAGATACAGTGTTTTTTGCTCATACAGCATTTTGAGATGAATAATTTTGAAATACAGTATTATGAGATACAGTATTTTGATCATACAGTATTTTGAACATACAGTATTTTGAAATACAGTATTTTGAAAAACATAATATTAACCATACAGTATTATGACTATACAGTATCATACAGTATCATACAGAATTTTGACCATACAGTATTTTAAAATACAGCATTTCGACCCGCTCCCCCGGGAAAAACATCCCAACAGACCAAGAGAAGTGCGCACATAGGAGGCAGAAAATCTTAAGTGTTAGATAAAGAAAATTTAAGTGAAAAAAATTAGTGCAAAAAAAATAAAAAAAAAATAAATTGGGTGGCGCAACAGCTCATGGAGAACCAGGGCCTAGTGACTTACAACTCACAACCATTCCTGTGTGCGTGTTTGTTGGCAGGAATGGAGGGGACCTACAGTTTTTGGCCGAGTCCGAATGGCTAAATGAGAAGCACTTTTTCATGACAAGTATACTCTTGGAGGATTTGTCAGCAAGAGGCAGTACCTCGAATAAAACATTTCTGTTTTTAGGTGGCATGGCTGGGAATCGAACCCACACCTTCGGCATGACAGTCCTACGCACTAACCATCAAGCCAAGAGGTACTGCAAAAAAAATAATAAAACTAAAATACCAAGTGACAATAAAGTAACAGAGATTTGAATTGGAACATAAGGTGAAGAAAAAGAGGAGAAAGATAAACAATAAACATCAAGTAGCAGGAACTATATTTTCATCAAGTAGCAGGAAGCAGAAACTTTATATTCATCAAGAAGCAGGTAGCAGGAAGCAGAACGTAAGAATAAATAAGGAAATATATATATTTTAAAATGGCATTAACAAATGAACAATTTCATGAATTGATCGCGAGATCAATAGCTGAGAGCACACGCGAGTTACAAAATCGAGTGTTAAGATTAACTGATATCCTTAACCGACTTAGTACATCAGACAACGTCACCCCACATAAGGACGTAGAAATCGACCCTAACGTAGATGCGAGGGAAAGTTTAGAATTAGTTAAAAGTTTAGTTCAGTTTCAAGGAGATAATTATGTGAGCTGGCGAACATCGGTTCAGCATTGTATGAAAGCATATGAACATGGTAAAGGTAGTACTAGCTATTTTACAGCCGTGAATATTCTTAGAAATAAGATTATAGGGAAAGCAAACGATGTATTGACATCACACGGCACACCATTAAACGTGAATGCAATATTAGGCAGATTAGATTTGACATATGAGGATAAAAGACCTATACACATGCTACAGACAAAGTTAACGAACGCTAGGGAAGGGAAACAAACCCTTCAGGAGTTTTATGAACTGATTAGTAAGCTTTTAACACTGATCACAAATAAAACAATAATGTGCTATGGACCAAGGACGGCAGAGACAAAAGTTCTCATAGAGGTGGCAAGAGAGAACGCCTTGAGAGTCTTTGTTACTGGGTTAAACCAACCAACGAGTAACTTAGTATTTGCTCTGAATCCAGGAGATCTCCCAAATGCATTAGCGAGAGCTCAGGAAATTGAGGTTAACCAATCTCAAAGATTTAGAGATCCCTATAGAAATGATTTACATACCTCCAATAGGCAATTCCCACGACCGATATTTAATACACCGAGATTGAATTATAATTTTGAAGGTCCTCGGAATAATCCCCCAAGGCAAAATTATCAAGTCACACCACCGCAACAAAGAATCGATCTTAGAAGTGGAAATTTCAACCAAAGACAGGAAAACAATAATAATAATAATAATAATAATAATAATAATAATAATAATAATAATAATAATAATAATAATAATAATAATAATAATAATAATAATAATAATAATAATAATAATAATAATAATAATAATAATAATAATAATAATAATAATAATAATAATAATAATAATAATAATAATAATAATAATAATAATAATAATAATAATAATAATAATAATAATAATAATAATAATAATAATAATAACCCCCCCAGGGATAAGCCTTGACGAGGCGGGGGGGCTTAACCATTTACTTCTGCGAAGCTTTGAGCTATGTTGACCCAGGGCCACCCATGTCAAACAGGTCAGAGTGGAGAAGTATAATGAACCAATTATCCCAACCCATACAAAAAATGGAGACTACAAGTATTAATTTAAACGAAATTTTGCCGCTGCCCGAGGATGTCGGGGCACTACCTGGAGCCAACGCTGGGGGTGACAGCATGCGAGCCGTTGGTGGTCAGATGCCTGTGGGGACACTGGCCGGGATACCCGAAGAAGCCACCCATTCCAATAGCCCAAACCAAGAAAACCCCCAAACATCACAGCCTGTATCTCGACGTGTTTTGCCAAGGACTACCGTGGCAACCACAATAGCAGGTTTACCTAGGCAACGTATAAAATGGACTCTAGAAATGAATAAATCTGTTATACGTTGTTACTACATTTCAACTAATTTGGAAACGGAATTGCATGTGTATAGGACACAAATGAGAGAGTTATTTCTGAGCCAATTCCCTGATCTAACCAGAATTACGGAACAAAACCTCGCTGATAGAAGAAGAGCAATTATGATGAAAAAGCTTCTTTCTGAGCAAGAAATCCAGGATGTAAAACTCCAAGCAGCAGCCGAAATAGCCGCATCTACGGAACCAAGTGATAACCAAGGTGTGACCCACCCAAATGAGGATTCACCGGAAAACAACAACAATTCTGAAGAAATACCTGCCACTAGTGAAGAATTCCATCTACCCGAGTCTCAACAAACAGATAACCACGCTACGTTAACGTTAGGCGAGCACGTGAGGCAAAATGCGAATGCTAATGTTAATGACGCAGAAGCTATAACTAGAGAGTCACAACTTTTAGCGACACTTTCCGAACATTTCCATGCAGCCTTAACACAAAATCAAAATAGTGACCCGTCTCGAAGAGATGGCATTCCTAAGATTTTTAACAACAGGAGATTAAACGAGCTTACGCATATACTCAATCGCGATATCCTACCTAACTATCTTGATTCAGTCACAAGCATAAATGATATACACTGCTTAATTTACGCAGGTGCTGTAGCAGTAGTGAAAACAATGAATAAAAAGACAATAGTGAATACAGGGACCCAGGAAATAAAAACAACATCAAACATGCCAGCTTGGGAAAGACGCCTCTCAAATAAGATAAACAAAATAAGGCAAGACATTGGTAGACTGACTTCATACTCCAGCGGAATAAGCTCATGGAAAATACGAAAACAAGTAAAAATCATTATACATCCAACAAAAATAAATGAACTAACGACCCTCATGCTAACGGAAATAAAGGACAAGAAAACCCAGCAACTTGCGGCATATGCCAAACGTCTCGCAAGGTATAAGGAAAGCAGAGCTCGCAAAGTAGAGAATAGTCTTTTCGAAAGGAATCAAAAACAGTTCTTTCGTCAACTAGACCTCGCTGAAGGACATCAAGCCAACCAGCCCATTCCCCAAATGGAAGAAGTAATGAAATTCTGGGGAGGACTATGGAGCAAACCGAAAACCAGAAACCAGGAAACCAATTGGCTAGCCAATGAATTCGAGGAAACAAGACATTACAGGGAGATGCAGAACACAGATATCTCCACTGAAGAAGTCACGAAAGCTATACAAGAAAGTAGTAATTGGAAAGCGCCTGGCCCAGACAAAATCCATAACGTATGGATAAAAAAGTTCACTGCAATGCATACAATACTTGCAGAATATTTCAATAAACTCTTAAGAGAACCAAATGATACCCCATGGTTCTTGATGACGGGAAACACCTACCTCATCTCAAAAGGAAGCAACACTCTGGACCCTGCAAATTACCGGCCAATTACCTGTCTATCGACGACTTACAAACTTCTGACGAAGATTTTAACAAACCGCGTTTACCAGCACTGCCTCCAGTACAACATCATTACTGAAGAGCAAAAGGGATGCGCCAAGAATTCAATGGGCTGCAAGGAACACCTCACAATTGATTCTGTCTTAGTCCACCAAGCAGTACAGGGAAAAAGAAATCTCAGCATGGGTTACATAGATTACCGAAAAGCTTTTGATAGCCTCCCCCATCCATTTTTAATAAAAATTCTGGAGCTATACAAAATTGATACAAAAATTATAAACTTCCTCAAAGTAACCATGGATAAGTGGAATGTAAAATTACACATTGGGCGAAACACCAGCCAATCCATTCCTATAAATTGTGGAATTTTCCAAGGGGATGCCTTTAGCCCCCTATGGTTTTGTCTTAGTATGAACCCACTGAGTAAAATGCTGAACAAACTTCGATACGGTTTTGATTTGAAAGCTGAGAATGGACGATTTCTGGTTAATCACCTTATCTATGTAGATGACTTGAAACTATATGCTAACGGAAAAGAAAAACTGCAGAGGATGATATCAGTAGTGAAAAAGTTTAGTGACGATGTGGGAATGGAACTTGGAATTGAAAAATGTAAAATCATCCATATCCAAAAGGGAAAGATACAAAACGACAGTGAAGGATACCACTTAGATGAGGATAACATAATTGAAAATCTTGGTCAAGACGATAGCTACAAATACCTTGGCTTTTTGCAACTTAGAGGAATCCAGGAATCTGAAGTGAAGACAGCCCTGCGGAATAAGTTTGTGCAAAGATTAACAAAAGTTCTCAAGTCTAACCTAAATGCTGGCAACAAACGAAAGGCCATCAACACCTGGGCTATTCCAGTGTTTACATATTCATTCGGGGTTGTTAACTGGTCAAATACTAACCTTGATGAGATATCAACACTACTAAGGACCACCCTTACTAAATACTTATGTCACCATCCGAGAAGTGCAATAGAAAGAGTGAGCTTGCCGCATGAAGAAGGTGGAAGAGGTTTCCTAGACATACCCAACCTCCATTTCTCGCAGATAAATAATCTAAGAGAATATTTTAGAAGTCAAATCGAAACATCGGACTTAATTCGGACAGTATGTTTAGCGGACAAAAACTACACCCCACTCAATCTGAGAGCAGTCGAGATTCAAAAACCACCGAATGTCCTTTCCCGAGAAGAACGCGTAGAATCCTGGAAAAACAAAAGCTTGCACGGAATACATCCTTACCAATTAGAGCAAAGCTTCATCGACAAAAGCAGCTCAAACTTGTGGTTGAAGCGAGGGACCCTTTTTGCTGAAACAGAGGGTTTTATGATGGCTATCCAAGACAAAATTATAGCAACAAAAAACTATCGCAAGTACGTTCTGAGGGAGAACCTAGAAAATGACTCCTGCCGCCGCTGCCAAAACAATACAGAAACTATTGACCACATCATAGGTGGTTGTACGTGTTTGGCACCACAAGATTATACTGCACGGCATAATCAGGTCGCAAAGATAATACACCAGAGCCTAGCAAGAAACTTCAATCTTACAGTGAGCAAACTTCCATATTACAAGTATGAACCTCCACCTGTGGTAGAAAACGAAAAAGCGAAACTCTACTGGGACAGGTCATTAGTTACTGACCGAGCTATTCGAGCTAATAAGCCTGACATCGTTTTGTTCGATAAGGCAGATAAAAAAATAACTTTGTTCGACATAGCTGTTCCCCTTAACCATAACATCCAATCGACACATAATACCAAAATCGAAAAATACATCGACTTGGCAAATGAATTAAAGGAAATGTATCATATGCAACGAGTAGATATTTCGCCAATAATAATATCCGCAACAGGACTGATACCAAAAAGCGCTCTAGCTCAACTAAAAAAACATAATCTTGAGGACGCACTAGAGGTTATGCAAAAATCAGTGATCCTTAATACATGCAACATCGTGTGACGTTTCCTGCAACCGTATAATTCAAACTGAAACTTAAAGGGATAGAACATGGTCTACGCCCCAACTGAGCCTAATCCCTTGGCATAGCCCGGGATAGGTAATTTCCAACTTCATAGAGGTTGAGAAGTACTTTAAAACTCGATAATAATAATAATAATAATAATAATAATAATAATAATAATAATAATAATAATAATAATAATAATAATAATAATAATAACAATAATAATGCCCCCCCCGGGATAAACCGTGACGTGGTGGGGGGGCTTAATTACGAATTTCTGCGAAACTGAGAGCTACGTTGACTCAGGGCCACCCATGTCAAACAGGTCGAAGTGGAGAAATATTGTAAAACCAATTATCCCAAACCATAAAAACCCAATAGCGTCTGTCCCAGAATGGGCGGCTTCCTGGTAGGCGTCTGTCCCTCATGTAAGAGGCGGCCTGATTTACACATATACCTGGCAGTAGGAAAAAAATGCCCAAACCTGTGCTAACACACGGAGCTAAAAATAAACATGGAAACAAACATAAACGATAGTAACAACAGAGTGGGGATATACACTCGAACGTCGGTAGAACCCGCGGCTACCGGCGCGGGCTCGGCTCCTGAAGGAGTTGAGTCGCCAGCGGTGGAAAACTTAACATCAATACCACAAACGCGTTCAAGGGAAAACGAACAACTAGCCTCCCAACCAGCTGGAAGTGCTTCAATAGTTACACAACCATTGACCACTCTAGCAGGATTACCCAGACGGAGAATTAAGTGGAATAATGAAATGAACGAATTTATTATGAAATCTTATTACCGCATCACCCGTTGCGAGACCTTAACATCAGGCTATAGAGAACGCTTACATGCAGTCTTTGTGGAGAAATACCCTAACTTGGCACATCTCACAGAGCAAAACATTGCAGATCGAAGATCAACTATCATTCGAACGGGTCTACTTGCTAGACCCTTACTAGAATCTTTGTTGCGTGAAGTTGCCATCGAGCTTTCATTGGAGCACCAGGAAGATAGTAGAAATGTATCAATCCACGCAAATGAGGTAGAAATTCAGAACCTTATATCCAGCAACCGAGCTACACATTTACATCTACAGAACGACGACCCCAACGTACAGGAACTTCAACGTGAACTCATTTCAGCAATCACCAATTATACTTCAATTGACCCAACTTTGAGACCTAAGCTCCCTAAACAAAAACTCAATGAGCATCTTAAATCCAAAGTCGAGCTTATGAATAACATCATACTACCAAATTATGTTGAAGAAATAACAACCTTTAAAACACTCGAGCTTTTTATTTACTGCAGTGCTCATGCTATCATAAAAACAAACGGGGGAAGAATTGTAACGGTGCAAAGGCCACAAAACCCAGAAAAAAAAGATACTAATCCTGCTTGGCTGAGAAGACTGCAAAACAAGGTTGAGTCGCTTCGAATGGAAGCAGGTATACTAACATCTTTCACCACCAACCCAGGAACAAAACTTCGTAGTAAGGCCCTTAAAGTAAGAAGGAAGTATCTTATTCATGCGCCGTACAACGAAACAAATCGTACAATAACGGCAGCTCTAGACACAGTTAAGCAAAAAATTAGGGTTTATGCCAAACGACTCCGGCGATATAAGAAATCAAAAAAAAGAAAAGACGACAATCAGTTATTCAATAACTCGCAACGTCAATTCTATAAAAAATGCATGGGCCAAAACGCAGAAATAAAATACCTCCCACAAAAAGAGGACTTGGAAAACTTCTGGACTGGAATATGGTCCAAAAACACGCAACATAACGCATCATCATCTCTACTTGAGCAAAACAACGCTACAACAAATGCAATCATCCCGATGGAAAGCAGCAACATCTCTGCTGATGACTTCTATACAGTCCTTAAAAGGCTTCATAATTGGAAAGCTGCTGGTACAGACGGATTACATAATTATTGGCTAAAGGCATTAGTTGCACTTCATGAGATAATGAGACGTGAAATTAACACTTTCATACAGGACCCCAGTAAGATGCCAAGATACTTATGTGAGGGTATTACATATCTTATCCCTAAGGAAGACAACACCCAAGATCCAGCTAAGTTTAGACCTATTACTTGTCTCAACACCCTGTATAAGCTGTCAACATCTTGTGTAGCTGAAATAATCACTAAACACTGCAATGACAATAATATACTTGCCGAAGAGCAAAAAGGATGCAGGAAAGGATCTTTTGGCTGCAAGGAACAACTGGCTATAGACGCAGTAGTCACCAATCAAGCATGCGTCAAGCAAAGAAATTTATATGCAGCCTATATCGACTACAAAAAGGCATTTGATTTGGTTCCGCACAGCTGGCTTTTAACTATCCTAAGGATCTACAAAATAAACGAGCAATTAGTACGTTTCTGCGAGACTATAATGTCAAACTGGAGCACAACACTACGCATAGGAACTATAATATCTCGTAATATAACAATCGCAAGAGGAATATTTCAAGGTGATAGTTTGAGCCCATTATGGTTTTGCCTAGCTTTGAACCCATTATCCTCCTTACTAAACAAAAGTAAACATGGATTTGAAATTAGGAATAATGTTCAAAATGAGAGACTCACTCATCTAATGTATATGGATGACATTAAATTGTATGCGAGTACATCAAGCAGTCTGGAACAACTACTTCAAATAGTTGAGAAGTTTTCAACCGACATTCATATGGAGTTTGGGATAGACAAGTGTAAGACAGTCAACATCGTAAGAGGAAAGATGTCCAATGGCCTCGAATACACCACCTCAAATAATGAGACTATTGAATCAATGGAAGAAGGCGATGTGTATAAGTACCTCGGTATGCAACAATCCAAAATAACTAAACATACTGACATCAAAAACAGCTTAGTCTCGTCGTTCACGAACCGCCTGGAACAAATCCTCAAAACAGATTTGAATTCCAGAAATGTTGCGACGGCCATCAACTCATATGCTGTACCCTTAATTACGTACTCCGCAGGCATAGTCAAATGGAGCAAAACAGACTTAGAAGACCTCGAGAGGAAAATAAGGACTCTAATGACAAAATACCGCCAACACCACCCCAAATCTGCGATTGAACGACTCACTCTTCCAAGACCCCGAGGAGGTAGAGGAATTATAAGCATCAAAGATATGGTTGAAAGGCAAAATAAGCACATCTTTGAATATTTTTATAGAAAGGCTGAAACATCTACGCTTCACAAAGCAGTCCTCAATGCTGATGAAAACTTCACACCAGCAAATATGAAGGGCAGAATCCACTGGAACGAGTCACCAAATACCATTGAAAACCTGTACCTCAACTGGAAGAGTAAGCCTTTGCATGGTAGACACCCAAATGAACTAGAGGACCCTAATATCGACATCGAAATGTCGAATGCTTGGCTTCGATTTGGAAATTTGTACCCAGAAACAGAAGGCTTTATGATAGCAATTCAGGATCAAGTGATACCCACAAGAAACTACCTTAAATACGTCACCAATGACCAAACCATCGAAACAGACAACTGTCGACGTTGTGGAGCCGTGCATGAGACAATTCATCATATCCTTGCAGGTTGTACAAACCTCGCAGGTACTTCCTATAAGCGAAGACATGATAACGTTGGCAAAATTGTACATCAGGAGCTTCTTAATAAATATGGTATTGCATCGACATCAGCAAACTATAACCCATACTTCAGATACACACCTGAATCAGTCATAGAGACTTCAGACTACGTCATATATTGGGATAGAACTATCTTAACAGACACTAGTATACAATTTAACAGACCTGACATAGTCATATACAAGAAACGACAAAAACAAATCACTTTTATTGACTTTGCGGTGGTAAATAATAACAACATAGACACAACTTACCTTACGAAGATACAAAAGTACGTGGCCTTAGGTAATGAGCTCAAAGAACTATGGAGAGCTAACAGCTGTACAACTATACCCATCGTTTTATCAACTACAGGATTGGTACCTAAATCTTCAATGTCAGCTTTAAAAAGTCTTGACATACCAGCAAAGCTGATATATGATATACAAAAAGCGGTCATATTGGATAGCTGCCGAATTGTCAGGGAATTTCTAAATATTCAATAAGCATCAAAAAAAAAAAAAACAACGAACGAACAGATGGCATGCTTGGTTTATACCCGCATGTCCATCAGAGCCTAGTCTTTTAAAGACAGGTGAATGTTATCCTACCAGAGGTAGAGATAGTGCAAATGCTAAACACAATAATAATGGTAGTTCGTTCGTAGTACCATGATGGTACATCGTAGTGGCATGATGGTTAGTGCGTAGGACTGTCATGCCGAAGGTGTGGGTTCGATTCCCAGCCGTGCCACCTAAAAACAGAAATGTTTTATCCTAGGTACTGCCTCTTGCGAGGAGCTGACAAATCCTCCAAGAGTATACTTGTCATGAAAAAGTGCTTCTCATCTAGCCGTTCGGACTCGGCATAAAATTGTAGGTCCCCTCCATTCCTGCCAACAACACGCACACAGGAATGGTTGAGAGTTGTAAGTCACAAGGCTCTGGTTCTCCATGAGCTGTTGCGCCACCCAATTTATTTATTTAATAATGGTAGTAATATTCAAAACTGTCAATATTGTAGTAATCAATATAGAGATCAACGTTTCAATAATGAAATACGAAATACTAATAATCCTTTTAAAAGAGATAGGCCGAATAGTAGCCAACAGGCTCTAAGCAAAAACCCTAGAATAAATAATTTAGAGGAACAGGGTAATTTTTTAGAGTTAGGAATGATTTAACATTCATTCGAAAAGTAGACGGTAAATCAGGAAGGGTATTTAATATTTTAATCGATACGGGGGCAACACAGTTATGTTCAACCCGGATTGTTTAAAAATAAAAAACTTGAAACACCAAGTAGGGTAAAAAGTGTGCATGGAACAACATTGATAGAAACATATCAGGAAATACATTTGTTAAGAATAAAGGAGAACTTTTACGAATTAAAGGAATTAAAAGATTACAAAATAATAATAGGGATGAGAACGCTTAGAAAGATTATAGGAAAAATAAATATCTAAGACAGTACATTGGAATACAAAAAAGGCAAAGAACCTTTACTGTTCAAACATTGAACACTAGGATAATAAGAAGTGATAAGATAAGCGATATGCATTATTTTTGCTTAGGATATCTTATCTAGCAAGCATGAGCACACATACCTATTACGATAACAAGCAACTGATTGCCTGCGCTTGGGTTCAGAATTTGTGTGTGTGTCTTTGTTACCACTTATCGATATCACGAATAAAAATAGTATATATAAGCGTAGGTTAAGATTTAGTTTGGTCAGTTTGAATAAAAGCATACCCGACCTTACAACTCGGTTTTTATTTTCAACTCGCGGTTCTTAAGTTTCCCCCCACCAGTGGTAAGGGATTTATGAACATTTGGGCCTTCGAAACGGATCCTTATTTTTTTATTTTTTTTCTCTCAATTGTCATTGAGGCGAAGGAAGTTTAAATAAGAAGTTATAATAAATTTTTATTGGTGAAATTTTCTCAATTTGTAATAAGCAAAGAAAATATAGTTAATCACCTTTCAAAACTATTATTTTCAATAGCGTACTTTACGGCTGACAGTGAAGTAAGTGTAATCGGGACTTAGACACCGAATTAAAAGTGAAGTGTAAAAAACAAAGAGTGAGTGTTAAAAAAAAAAGAGTCCAAAAATCAATTAAAATGGACAAAAAGGATAAACTGTACAAATCCCAAAAACAAATAGGGGATGAAATTGTGCTTATTTATAACAAGCTCAAAAATAAAACCAATCGAAAATCTGAATTGGAAATAAGGAATAGACTAAGTTCTATATGGAACGAATTCCAGCTAAGCCACTCCAAAATTGTGGAAATTGGAATCAGCACAGATAATTATTTCGAAATGAATTATTTCCAGTGCATTGAAAGTGAAGTTAGCAAAATAAAAGCTTTGCTTGATGCAGCAACAACATTGATTCAGCCAGGAGTTGATGATGATTCAGCTCAAAAGTCTTCAACAAATAATCAAGAAGATGACGCAACAACAACAGTAAGTGTAGAACACTGCCGACATTTGCACCAGCATTGGGAACATTGGAAACAAACCTCATTAAGATGTTTTACCGACGACATGAAAACTTCAAACATCAAGTGGATGAGGCGGTCGGAGCAGAAAAAATTTCATCCCGAGAAGAAAAAGACGTGTTGGAAAAATTCAATGCGCTGAAATTAATTTATAATAAGATCACGGTAGACCTCGGATATTATGACAATAATATTGAGAAAATCTACGAAGAATCGGAATCTAATGTCCAAAAAATATTTGAAGAGGGAGCAACAAAACCCGAGATCCAGAAGAAGTCCTCCAACCTGAAGCTGGAAGAAGTAAACATTCCAGTCTTCTATGGCGATTTGAACGAATGGATGTCCTTCCGTGATTTATTCGTGAAATTAGTTCATGAAGTAAACCATATCTTGAACGTAGAAAAGATGTTTAGACTTAAGTCTGTAGTCAAAGGTGAAGCAGGAAAGATCATCATGCATCTCAACGTTACTGAGACGAATTTTGAAGCGGCATGGAGTATGCTCGAACAGAGATCCGAAAATCGAAGATTGCTGTTCACAACTCTGGTTGACAGATTACTTGATCAGCCTACAATTAATGGCGAGTCAGCAAGTTCTGTTAAAAAGTTATTAGACACCACAAATGAGTGCATATTCGCACTGAAAAATCTTAAGATACCACTAAATGATTCATGTCCATTTATAGCAAGAGTGGTTATAAGGAAACAGGACAGAAATCATTTAAAGGCTATATAAGTGTTTTCGTGTGTATGTCAACAAAGGCAATACACTTAGAAGCAGTGAGCGATATGACAACAGAAGCTTTTATGGCAGCTTTAAGACGTTTTTCGGCAGAAGAGGAAAGAGTGCTCATCTATATTCTGACAATGGATCCAATTTTGTTGGAGCAAACAAACAAATGGATAAGGAATTCTTACAAGCAATCAAACAGAATTCAGACGTTAGTCAGATACTAGAATCAGAAAGGATTCAATGGAATTTTACTCCGCCGGCAGCCCCTCACTTTGGAGGAATTTGGGAAGCTGGAGTAAAGGCAGTGAAGCATCATCTAAGGCGAGTAGTAGGAGATTCGAAATTAACCTTCGAAGAAATGTCCACTCTCTTAGCCCAAATTGAAGGAGTTTTGAATTCCCGGCCACTCTGTGCATTCAATAGCAACAATGTTGAGGATTTAGATGTACTGACTCCAGGCCATTTTCTAATTGGAAGGCCCTTGATCGATTGCCCTGAATCAGTAAGTGATCTTACAATTAATTCCACCGACAAATGGAAGCTTATTCAAAAAATGAAGAGAGATTTTTGGAACCGCTGGAAAAACGAATATTTACATACGCTTCAACAGAGGAGGCGAGGAAGTGGAAAACACAACAGATTAATGTTAAAGAGAATGACGTAGTCATCATCAAAGACGAGAATACACCACCATCCAGATGGCCGTTAGGTAAAATAACGGAAGTTCACACTGGAAATGATGGAAAAGTACGAGTAGTGACTTTAAAAGCTAAAAACGGCACGTTGAAGCGGCCTATACACAAAATTCTTGTATGTCCTCAAGAGTCGACGGAGTCAAAACATACTGAAATAAGTAAATCTAATCTTACAATGAAGTTAGTAACAATGATTCCAAAAATGAACAAAATGGCCATTATGTTAATGCTACTACTAATGATGACCGCTGTTCTTGAAGGAGCACCGCTGGCAAAAGGCACTAAAGGGACTTATCTTACAAGGCTTCAGCAAAATTCCGCAATATATTTAGACAATATCGGGAAAATGGATGTTGTAAGATCAAATTGGAAATTAATCGTTTATTACGATCTGGATCCATTCTTCAGAGAGATGCAGGGAATCAATAATCTGACAACACAGTTAGAGAAACAGTGCCATAAATTGACCTACTTCAAAGAATCCTGTGAATCAATGGGTCAATCAATGAGAAGGAAGTTTCGTATATTGGCATCAAACAATGAGCTGCTTATGATGAAGAATAGAAAAAGAAGAGCACCATTGGAATTTGTCGGATCAATCTTACACATACTCTTTGGTACGATGGACGCAGACGATAGAGAGGAAATAACGGAAAATATGAAAGCCCTGTTGGATAATCAACAACAATTAAAACAGCTGAGTGAAAAACAGACATCTTTAATTGATTCTACAACTAACATATTAAAGAAAACAACTGAGGATGTGAATAAAAACCTGGAAAGGCTAACTCAATAGCTAAATACATTCTACACGCACTCAGTCCAATTTCAGAATCCTGAAAAATTGACATTACAATTTCAGTCACTAGCAATACAAGTTAATACTATGATTGAACAATGTGATAGCATCCAATCAGATATCATCACGTTGCTTGTTGACATGAATCATGGTCATGTAAAAAGATAAGGTTTGTTCGATGTCAGCACTGGGGCGCACTGGGTCGCCCTGAACTCGCTCTAATGTGTTTTATGTGACACTTTTTTCACCCCAGTTTATTTGCACTGTGTTCGATGTCACTGATCTCTATAAAACACTGGATAGTGTATCGATACAAAAATATTGCTTCCATTTGAAGAATTGTTATATTATGAAGCTGACCACTTTTTTGTATACCAGTATAACTGTATAACATGTAATACAAAGATAATCCATTCAACAGACATCAATTCTCCGTTCGTTTCACCCCCCGAGTTCTGTTTGCTAACATTTGTTGTGTTCGTAATTTAAATTCATTCACTAATTAGTAAATAAACGGAATAACAAACGTAAAGAGTGTGACAAGGAGGTAAAATCATTAAAAAAAAACGTAGAATATGCAATCGCATCCTCCTCATCATAATTATTCATTAGCTGTTTTGCTCAACTTGTTCGCAAACTGCAATGATTTATCTCATTCCACTATGTAATTACACTAAAAAAAAATATACCAAATGCACACAGTGAATAACTTAAAGATAATAAATAATAAAACAAAAATCTTCCACAAAAGTTTATATTTTCATATCATGGTCTGTTCCCTTTCTTCAGATAGACATCTGGAAATAGGGATGAGCGATTTTAGTCGATATTTGCAAAATATCGATAATAAAGATTTCGATGTTTGGCAACATCGATATTAACATCCAAAATATCGGACTAAAAAACAAACAAAAAGTTAGTACGAAAATGATTGATCCTGCTAGTAAAATCTAGATGGAGTGACTTTCATAGTTTTTAAGTCATCTGTAACATTTGGAATTTTTTGAAAAAGAAAATCATCAAAGGATCTTCCAAACCAAACTTAAAAATTCAGAACCACAACGAAACTTTCGATGTGCAAAAAGGCACAGATATAAGTTTACACATGAAGTGCCTATCAATTTTGCTTCCAACAAATTTTTGCAAAAGAAATATTTTTACATCGATATTCAAGCATTAATATCATCGATTATCAGCAAGACACATTTTAAACCACACAAGTTTTTGTACACACTTTTGTAAGCAAAAATATCTTGCAATATCGTTAGATAACAGTGTACACATGAAATACTTGCAATATTGCTTCTATAAAATCTGTGGACGATATATTTTGCAAAATTCGAATTTCAGCATCGACTTCCACGCATTGAAATAATAGATGCTCAGAAAGACCCAATTTACACCAATGCAAGTTTTGGCACACAACTTCGTGTTTTGCAATATCGATATATTCCAAAAAGCCACAGAAAACAGTTTACACAAAATTCCTTGAAATATTACTGCAAAATACATATTTAATATCGATTTTCACGAATTTAAATTATCGATGGTCTGAAACACGCAATTTACACCATGCAAGTTCTTGCGCACACCTTCGTGTGAAACAAGATTTTGAAATATCGGATTTCAAAAAGGGCACACATAACAGCTTAACACCATGAATTGCCTTGCAATATTGATTTTATTAAATTTGTTGATATTAATTGTGCAAAATACATATTTAAACATCGATTTTCACCCATTAAAATCATTGATGCCTAGAAAGATACCACTTACACGCGGTTTTAGCATACAAGCTTCTGTGCATCATTATTTTGCAATATCGATGTTTAAAGTTGAAATACCTTGCTTATGACTTCATATTTTTTATTTGTATGAAAACTTAAATCGATTTTAAAAAACTCAAGAAAAAATAGCTGGCAACAGAAATTTTGAAAGCAAAAATACATTAGAGCATAGCATGACACATTTTTTGCTTTGGTCAAACAAAAAACTTAAACAAAAACACCTGAAAAAACATCCATGTTAAGTAGCATCGATGTTTTCGGTTCGATATTTATTGACATCGATGTTTGGTCTTCGATGTTGAAATCGATGTTGTTTCAATACCGCACATCCCTATCTGGAAAATACTTTTTTTTTTGTATAATTCAGACGTCAAATTATGAAGCCGACCACCTAATTGTCATCTTCAAATGGAAGCAAAGAAACTGTTATACATTATAAGGAATACACTATCCAGTGTATTATAGAGATCAGTGGTTCGATGTGTGTTCGGGGCGAGTACTGAACTCGCTCTTACGCACCCCAGGTTTTTTCTCAGGGAAAGAAATCAGAGCTGCGAAATGGAAATCAGCTGTTTGTAAAAGTTGAATGTCAAAGGAAAAGGATTAACTTTGCGAATTTTTATGACGATATAAATAATAAATGTGAAATATTTTGTATACTATTTTGTTACTTTTTATTAATTTATATATTTATAAATACAATGCTAAGGAAAATATATGAATATCTAGTGCTTGCATAAAGATTTTGAAGTTGCAAAAAATAGTATCCAAGCAGCTTAACATTTTTATCATACAAAAGTAACACCGAGGTGTTCGATGTGAAATCAAAACCCGGGCAGCCCTCAGTTTTTAGACGTTTGAATGACATTCCCCAGTGCGCCCTGGGGCAGGGAACAGCGAACAAAGCTATAGACTTCATTGAAAGTAATCTGCCAAGTGATCTCACATTGTTGGGAAAACAGGAAGGAAACATTGTTAAAGAAACTTACAACTCCATGGTGGCTAAGGGTACTATTATCGGTACTCGATTAGTAGTTAGAGCTGATATACCACTTATTAATAACGTACCATCAGAGGTTTACAATTTGATTCCTTTGCCAATGGAATTTAGAGCAAATATGATAATAGCACAACCAACAGCAGAATACATGGCGTACAATCCAATAGAATTTGTGTATACACTGGTGACGGAACCACAACTAAATACCTGCAAAAGGAGCCTGGAAGGAAGATTCTTATGCCAAAAGAATTGGGTATGGGAGGCAGCTACCGACAGATCCTGTGATATATCAGCCTTAAACAAGTCAAAGCATGCTGAATGTCAATTCAAGGAAATTCCTTAGTACGCATTTTGGAAGGAGTTGTCTGGAAATAACCATTGGCTGTTCAAAATATACAACCAATAAACATTGGACCTTAACTGTGGCGATTATGAACAGGGATTAGTGGAACTACCTTCTCAAGGTATATTGACTTTGGCACCAGGATGTAAGGCACAATTTGAAGGAATCAAGATAACATCTGGGTATCAATTAGGATCAAATGTGAAGGCTGATCCTCCTGCGATGACATGGACAAGGAATATAGATCTGATAACTGAGAACCAACTGACTCTAACGAATTCATCACTGGTAGAGACTAGGAACAGCATCCGACAATTGATATCACAAGTTCGTGACATGCGGGAATGTGAGTCAAACTTTAAATTAGTGAAGTTTCATCAGATAAGCGGCCATGTATCATTATTGATTACTATTGTAATAATTATTATTTTAATTATTTTGTATTTGAAAAGAAATAATACAACTTCTCAGATTGACTTCTCCCTGCCTGCTCTACGAGGCGGGGCAGAATGTTCAAACATTGAACACTAGGATAATAAGAAGTGATAGGATAAGCGATATGCATTATGTTTGCTTAGGATATCTTATCTAGCAAACATGAGCACACATACCAATTACGATAACAAGCAACTGATTGCCTGCGCTTGGGTTCAGAATTTGTGTGTGTGTCTTTGTTACCACTTATCGATATCACGAATAAAAATAGTATATATAAGCGTAGGTTAAGATTCAGTTTGGCCAGTTGGAATAAAAGCATACCCGACCTTACAACTCGGTTTTTATTTTCAACTCGCGGTTCTTAAGTTTCCCCCCACCAGTGGTAAGGGATTTATGAACATTTACTATTCAATGATGAGTTAATAAATAGTTCGATTATCTGCATGAGCACACAGGAATCTTATATAGAACAGTTAAAAAATATTTTAACCCAATTATTTACCATATAATACAAATGTTAAGTGTCGCATAGATACGGTACACGAGGAACCAGTTTGGCAAAGAGCCTATCCTTATCCGCAGTCCGCTGCAGTATTTGTTAATAAGGAGGTAGAAACATTATTACTGAATGATGTAATAAGACCCAGTAGAAGTGCTTACAATAGCACCAGCGATCACTTAATTAATTGCCTCAAACCTCAAAACAATTAATAGAACATTCAACCTGTTTCGATGTTTAATATCCATATTCCCATCACATTACATTTCATGATCAGCTATAGCAAAGCCAAAGCACAAACAATACAACATTCATATTTCCGTTGGCACACTCAGTGCATTGTGCATATAGCTATAAATAAATGCTCATATAGTTCAACTGGCACCTTCAGTGCACAAGCTATATAATATAACACCAAATATACAACAACACTTTCAGTGATTGAAGAAAAACAAACATAATTAAGGGTCGCTGACTTATGGTGGTAAAATATGCATCATAAGCAAGCTAGCCCAAAACACTTGAAGTGCATGGCTATTATGCTGATGCTGCATTTTATGGGAATTCTTATTGAATATCGAAGTATTGTTGAATACCAATACAGGATTATTTTATTGACAAATTTTGTATAAAAAGAGAAGAATAAAATTAAAACACTCACTTCTTATTCTACATTCAAAGATTGTGTTTCACTTAATTAAGCAACTCGCTGGAGTCAAACCAATTTTTGATATAATTATTAGACGCCCTAAAGAGCTACTCGCTTTTGGGTCAAGGTTTACTAGGCTACTCGCCGTACCACGTCTAAATTGCTAAGGAGTAAAAGTCAAAATTATGTTCCAAGCGTTATCCAGCTACAGACTTTGCATGGCGATCTTGCCAGACTAAAGAAGAAGACTTTGAGCGAAGCTGACAAGAAGATCTGCTCGAGCTCCGACAAGACAACCTGTGCTGCAGATTTGATAACTTTCAACCGGTCAGAGGCATTTACACCAGGCACAAGCTCTAATTAACCAACCGAAAACAGTGGAGGCAGGACCAAAACCTATCAGTATAGAGGATTATAAAAGAAGAAACAGCATAAAACGGACACCTGAAGCAAACATTCCACCAGTAAGCAAAAGAGGGGGAAAACAGGTGAAGCTTAAACAACACCTCATCAAGCTGCATAGACTAGCAAACATACCTGGCCTATCCACAGAAGGAAGACAAAAATATCTAAAAGAGATAAGAAATCTAAAGGGAGCTATCCGCTCCTCCAGGCAGAAGAAAAGAAGACAAAGACAACAAGACGAAAAGGAGTTCCATAACCTATTTGAGAAAATGGTAGAGAACAACAAAAAGCGTCTCTAAATAATGGGTAAAGGACAATCGAAAATAGAAGAGGTAGTTGTGAACAACAACGGACCTCAATTGAATAAACTTAATGAAAAATCTAACTATGAAATAGACTTTTTATCAATTTTATTAGTTATAATAATAATATTCTTCTTAAAATACGTCCACAGGACAATTAAGAGAAAATAAATAATATCGTAAAAAAAGAAATCATAAAAAATAATATTATAGGCAGACAAATATCTGTGTAAAAAAAAAAAAAAAAAAAAAAATTTTTTTTTTTTTAATATACATATGTATTCTTTAAAATTATTATGTATCAAAAAACTTATGGAAAATCTGACTAATATTATCGAAGAACTTCACCACATCTTGAGAAACCTGAGAAAAGACGGACCGAATAGAAAAAGGTCAAAAGAGTCAGGAAAACAAAAAAAAGAACAAGTTGAAGAAATTTTTAAAAGAGCGCGTATTCAGGCTAAACTCTTAGAACAAACATTATCCGAACAAGGGAAAAACGACCTTCGGCCACTTTACGATAATTTATATAGATATCATAAAGAGGCCTTAGAAAGAATTACAGCTAGTATAAAGCAAGAAGACATAGAAAAAGAACCAATTTTAGTAACAACAAAAATACAGACAAAATGGCAGAATTTGATTTTAGTAAGGCACAAAAGTTGCCTGTACTTAATTGCGAGGCAAATGACAAAAGAGCAGAAAATATTAGGGATTTCATAAATAATATAGAGTTTTACCATGATACATTAAATGAACTTTCAAAACCTATGCTAATCAAATTTATATTGAAATGTAAAATCCAAGGAAGGGCATTGACTGAATTAGGAACCGCAAAAATTATAACAATTGAACAATTAAAACAAAATTTAGTTGCGAAATGCGGAGATAAGGACACAATAGAGAGTATTCAAGCTAAACTAGATAGATCACGTCAAAAAAACCGACCTATGCGAGAATTCGTGTCAGAAATAGAACACTTAGTATCAAAAATGACAGAATTAGAAATAACCATACAAGGGGAGCAGTCTAGAGAAACATTAACAGCAGCAAATGAACGTAGAGGTTTAGCGTTTTTAAAACAAGGAGTTAATGATAGATACAAGATAATTTTGGATAGTGCAAGGCATACAAAAATGCAAGATGCTATAACACATCTTTTGGAGTTAGCTTCAAGTACAGCCCAAGTAACAGAAAATACCAGATATGCCAACAATTTTAGTTATTCTAATGCCCAAAACCAAACAAACCAGGGTTTTTCACCTCGGAGTTTTCACAATAACTACCGAAATAATGCTAATAATTCTAGTAACATGAATAGAAATTTTCCACGACAAACAAATTTTCGTAGCAATTACTTTCAAAATTTTCCAAGGCAAAATAATTTTAACAATAATAACAATTACCAACGATCATATTACCAACCACGTTTTAATTCGCCACAGAATAACAATTCTAATCAATATAATAACACTAATAGAACCAATACAAATAACATAAATAGACAAAATAATAACCAATCTAATTTTTATAGAAGGGACAATACTTATCAAAATAATTCCAACATAAGAGGCAATGAAAGAAACGCGGTGAAGAATAACCGAAATAATAATAGGAAAAGGGAAACAACTTATATTATAAATGAGGGAAACGAAATACCCACCGAGGGGGAAGCCGACCTATCGGGGGGAAATCTGTAAGCCCAATACAACACATAGCTATATGTGCAGGGGGCATAACAAACGGCCTATATGTAAAATTTAAGATTAACAATAAATCAGGTATAAGATTTTTATTAGATACAGGAGCATCAATTTGCACAATTAAACAAGGAGTTCTGGATAAAAATACAAAAATAAATGAAAATAATAAAATAACAATACAGGGTATTTCCGGTAATTTAAGAACAGTAGGCACTAGCATAAATAGCGTTACAATAGGACAACACGAAACATCCTATACTTATCATGTAGTACAAGACTCATTTCCAGTACCTGTAGATGGAATCATTGGTGCTGATTTTCTTAAAGATTTTGGGGCAGCAATAGATCTAGAACACTTTGTATTAAAATTATCTTCAGAAGCTTTCCAAATTTCACTTCCAATATTAAACTCAGAACAACTTATTTCAATTACCATCGCACCCAGATCCGAAGCCACCTATTGGCTTAATAGTAAACATTTAGATACAAGAATATTCGATTCACAAGAACTTTGTGAAGGAGTTTTTATGGCAAATTCTATTTCTCAGTCGAGAAACGGTAAAATTCCAATTAAAATTTTAAATACCCGAGAATCCGAAGTAAGAATCAAATGGATAGAACCCAAGTCCACACCAATATCAGAATACCATACTATAGCATACGAACAAACTATAAAACCTTCAAATTTACGAACAAAACAGTTACTTAAAGAAATAAATTTCGAAACTCTTAATGAGGAGGAAAAATATGAACTCAAAGGTATATGTTCTAAATTTCAAGATATTTTTCACCTAGAAAGCGACAAATTAACATACACACATATAGGTCAGGCCCACATATCACTCAAGGAAGGAGCTATACCTACATACAAACATATGCATCTACATCTATGTAACTAATACCAAAAATTCTGTTTTGGTTTCCTTTAATGAATACACAAGAAGTTATACTTACCTACAATCGGAATACACAACGCACCTGCACTTGCATTTTTTTCTCGTCTCACTTTTTTCTCATTAAGATCCTGCTATGAGAAATTTAGGTACATAACCATAGGTATACCTATCCCTTACGAGAATACTGGAAAAAATACTGTGGCGAGATGATTGAAAAAAGAGTAACGAGAAACAGAAATAAAAGTGAGAGAGCATCGCAGAAAATATATTTTTGTTCTGATTTTAGAAGGTACAAATTTGAAAGAGAAAAAGCACTTTGACCAGATCTTAAAATAATTCCATGAAAAGAGCTTTCTTAAAAGCTCATTGAATTGTAGACTTTCAGTTTCATATCCCAGATTTTTCTATGAGCGTGAGACATCTGTATATAATTATTTGTGATATAATCATATAAAGACCAACCAGGAAAAAGTAAAAACGATAAAGGAATATCCCGAACCAAAAACTTTACGGCAGTTGAGAAGTTTTTAAGGACTCGCCAGTTATTATAGGAAGTTTATTCGTAATTATGCAATGATTGGTAAGGGATAAACTAAGTATTTAAGAGGAAATGAGAAAATAAATAGTAAACAAATAAACATACAACTTGATTCTGAAGGTAAAAAAGCGTTCGAATTATTTAAAAATAAAGTTATAGAAGAAATAGTGTTGAATCAACCGGATTTCAGTAAAACATTCGAATTGACGACAGACGCGAGTAACTCTACCATAGGCGCAGTACTTAGTCAGGAAAATAAACCTATTACTTTTATTAGTAGGACATCAAGTAAAACAGAAGAGGGTTATGCGACTAACGAGAAGGAGTTATTAGCAATAGTATGGAGCCTTAAAAATTTGAGAAATTATCTCTATGGCCAGACTGGCATCGCATATATACGGACCATCAACCATTAAGTTTTGTGGTTTCCGATAAATATCCGAATGCAAAATTAAAACGTTGAAAGGCATTCATTGATAAATACGCCCCCATTATAATTTACAAACCAGGTAAGGACAATGTTGTAGCAGATGCTCTAAGCAGGCAAGAGCTAAACATGATAAGTTCGGACATAGGAACAGTACCTACATAGTACTCAGAGTAGTCCAGTTGAGGAAATTAAAAGATTAGGAGAAAATATTAACAGATTTAGGAATCAACTAATATTTCAGGAAGGAAATCAAAACAGTATAGTTAGTAAGCAAGTACATACAGGATACAGGCAGATATTATTGGCCAGATTGTTATAAACAATTGCTAATTGCTAATGGAAAATAAGTATGACAGACACCCAATAAAATATAAGATTGGAGAGGCTCCAATTCCAAAGAAAGGGGGGGGGGTACATGTATGCGTTCCCCCCTTTCTTCGGAACAGGCATATATTACGTAGACAATAACCAGTTTTTGACAATAATGGATTCATTTTCAAAATATCTTATAGTGAGACACGTTTAAAACAAAATAGATGCAAAAGACAAGTTAATAGAAACGATACCAATATTCGGTTAAGTAGAGTGACGAGCCGAACTTGAGGACTGCTCAAGGAATGGTGAAGGTAGGAAAGGACGGCCTCTTGCCTCCGCCTTTCTCTCGCCCAACTGCGAGTGGTTCCAAAAGAGCTAGGCACGACGACACTACGTCACCAGCTGTTCCCTCACCGGGGAACAAGAAGAAAGCCAAATTCTCCCGGGTGACCTTGGAGGTCCAACAGACTGCGATTGCAGACTTTGGCAACCCTTCAAGGAAACTAACGGATGATCAATGGCAATTGATAGAACTTAGAATTCTGGACGGGGTAAACGAGGCTATCGTCAAGAACAGGCCACTCTTCGGTAGCCTCAGCACTGTCCACGGATTCAAGGTGATGACATGTGAAGACGGTAACACTCTCACATGGCTCCGAGAGTTCATCGAGAAGACCGAAGCTCCTTGGCCGAACGCTGACCTTCGACTAATCAGTAAGAAGGAAATCAGCGAACTGAGCAGCCCAAAGGCAGTTCTGACACTTAAGGGACCCGTGATACCAAGAGACCGGATAGAGCGAAACCTCAAGTCCCTGAACACCGAACAACTCTGCCAGAATTGGGAGATTGTCCAGGTTAACGAACCAACCAAAAATGGCACCGAAGTGATTGTGAGTCTAAGCCACAAATCGATGCCACTTCTGCGGAAAGTGCGCGTTGGTACAAACCGATGCAAGCTTAAGTTCATAGCCAATAAGAAAAAACAGGTAAATAAGGAGGTGGTAGTTAATAACTTATCATGAAATTTTTACAAATAGTAAAGCTGCCAGCGCCAACCTGGTCTACCTCATGGAGAGTAGACAAATAGACATTGCCCTAATTCAAGAACCCTGGATATCAGATGGCAAAATTAGGGAGCTCCACTCAAAAGGACTTACACTGTTTAAATCCTTTAACACAGGTACCAACAGTAATTATAGAACATGTATTGTAGCTATGCTCTATCCAACAAAAATTGTCAGTAAAGGGAAGATAGGACGTTTGCCTCTCAGTCTGGTTGCATTGGCTTGCATACATCTGTCTCAAGTTAAAGCTCTCATAGGGTTTCCGTACTTTGAATTATAAATTGCCACAAATCGAAGAACAAAGTGCATATGGTTACCATTGATACCATTTCAAACATATTAAAAAAAAGATCCATTTATCTTTTTTTACCACAGCACACCTTTTTAAATGAATTTGATCACGTAACGCTTTGTGAATGTTTCAAAACTTAGCGCAAATAACATTTTTCTTCTTAAAGACTAAAATCATACAAATTTTAAGTGGATTTTATAGCTTTATTCAAATATACAAACAAATACTAAGGGGACAATCAAAACGACAACACTTTTGGCTCTCATCTTTATAAATATTGTTCTCAAAAGCTTCAATACTGAAAGTTCTTTCATAAAAACTACTGAAAAAGCTCTTTCGTACTGTTGTAACATGGCAAAGGCAACTCTGTTGGAATTTGAATTGTTTGTTTTATTTCACACAGCGAAGATAGAAGCGAAAGCGAGTATACGATCAGAATGCTTTTGGCATTGAAAGACGACGGTCATGTTGGAGCGTACGAAATGTTTCAAGGAGTTGCAACAACAATTCCTGTATGTTTATCAGTGGTTTAGTATCTTTTTCAGTGGCAGGTTTGTTATTTGAGTGTTGTGATGGTATACACTGGTGCCACTGTTTTGAAAAAAGCTCGCCCATAAGCCCTGTACTGATAATTTTTGCTGGATAGACTATAGAAATCAGATTAATCTCTTTCTTCTATCCACATACAGTAACTCAGATCAAACTGCGATAAAGTTGGAGCACGATGGGCTTCCACCGCTTATCTTGGGGCAGCACTAATATGAACGATCGGGGTGAGTCTCTTTTTGAATTTATCATAGAAAATAACATACTAGTAGCGAATAGAGGTAATGAACCAACATTTGTTACTAAAAACCTATGGGATAATTTTAATGGGGAAGTAAAGAATGAAATCAAATTTCTTCATACCAATGCAATTGATAATCCTGAGAACCTAGACAAAGCTGCCGAGAAATTCACAGAAATACTCAGCAATGCTTTTGTCAAAGGATGTCCATTAAAACCAGGTAAAAAAGGCAACAAAAAACCACCTTGGTGGACAAAAGAACTGGGCGACATTAGGAAAGAAACGAGGCGACTTTTCAATGTCCAGATCAGATATCGACTGGGAGATCTACAAATCCAGTAAAAGAAAATTCAAAGCTGAAACACAGCGAGCGAAACGCAGCCCGTGGAAAACCTTCTGTGATGAAATAGAAGGCACCAATGAATCAGCTAGACTAAGAAAAATTCTCTCCAAAGAGCCATCTACCTTATGTTCCTTAAAAGAACCAAGTGGTCGCTGGACAGAATCATGCAGTGAAACTCTAAAACTCACTTTCCCGGGTGTAGCTCTAACCCAAGCTATAACCGGGAAAATCTCACGTCGTTTACTCTTAAAACTTTCGAGAGAATGTTGGACATCTATATTCGCAGCTCACTGAACCCGGAGGTGATTTCTCCAATGCAGCATGCCTATACGAAAAGCAAAAGCGTAGAAACTGCACTTCACTGTGTTGTTAATACAATTGAAAAAACTCTCAAGGACAAGGAATACACTCTTGCTGCCTTCCTAGATATTGAAGCAGCATTCAATAATGTGGAAAACGATGCAGTTAAGAGAGCCCTTGTAGAGCTGAATATAGAAAACTCAATTATAAATTGGACTTTGTGCATGTTGTTATTTTACAAAGCATATAAGTAGAAAAATGAAACAAGTGATTATTATATTAAGAAACATTTAAAACGAGCGGGAATACGTCTATTTCTGGTGGATCTTCTTAATTCTTGTTGAACTAATGATTGATGGTTGTTTGAGGGAACAGATTGTTCTAAGTTCTCTTGATGAGGATTTTATTGAAAATTATTTGAGATGGTGGGAACATTATTAAAATTAGTCTTACTTGGTCTCGGGATATCATAACTTTGACATGGCATAAATGAAACGGATTTCTTCTTCATCAGTGTTGATTGATGTGCCGTTTTATTAATCGACCAGAGTCAAGATCAAGTAAGTAGTGACGATCACCAAGTTTCTTCTTTACCTCTCCAAACTGCCATTTGCTAAGACTTTTAACTTACACTCTCTCTCCCACTTGAATTAATCGGAACGGTTTGGATTTTAGTTTAGAAGGCTGTGGGTGGAACGGAAAAATAGCATCCATTCGGATTCTTAGTTTTCTATGAAGATAAGTTCTGATGGTGATTTTCCACATAAAAGAGGTGTAGCGTGGTATCTTAAAAGAATGTTTTGTATTTTAATTTCGATTGAAGCTGGGTCATTCGATAGAGCTTTAAGTCTATTTTTAAGTGTTTGAATATTCCGTTCGGCAAGTCCATTTGTTGCAGGATGTTCTGGAGCTATAAATTTTTGAAAAATTCCATGAGTTGTACAAAAAAATTGAAATTCTTCACTTCGGAAAATTGAAGCATTGTCCGAAACCATAAACCATATCCATGAATTGAGAAGACGTTTTGAAGGGCCTGTATTGTCTTCGAACTAAACGGTGTATTTTTGATTACTCTAACTTCGGTCCATTTCGATTTGGCATCTACGCAAACCAAAAAGTAAAAATTTTGAAAAGGTCCAGCGTAATCGATATGGATACGTTCCCAGTTTTCTTGAGGTTGATCCCACGGATGTACTGGAGCTTTTGGTGGATTTGATCTGTTCGTTGCACAGTTTTCGCAATTTCTTACTAACCGCTCAATATCTTTGTCAATGTTTTGCCAATAAACATATCTTCGAGCCAATTGTTTCATTTTTGTTATACCCAGGTGAGTTGCATGAAGTTGCAAAAAAAAATTTTGGGCGTAAGGTATGTGGAATGAGGATTCGATCTTTTCGAAATATAATTCCATCTTTGAGTGTAAATTCCAAATTATTTGAACTTGTTTGTAGGTCATTGATTGTTTTTTGAAGTTCAGAATCCTTTTGAGTTTCGTCCTTTATAATTTGTGCAGTAATTGCTTCACTTGAAATTTGAAATAAAGTTTCAGCATACAAAATGTTAACTTCTTCACAAATTGCTTGGTCTGCTAAGGATTCTGAATTTTGAACTGGACTTCGTGACAAACAGTCAACGTTTTGATTAGCTTCACCAGTGCCTAAGTTACAGAAACTTAGGCGAGAACTTCTCGCATCGAGAAAACATGGAACACAAAATCCCAACGTTTCTCGACTTGGAAAAATAAACTGTGTCTGTATCTCAATGTGAGAAACATCTCTTTTGATTTGTCTTTCCATTGGAATATCTACCGGAAACTATGTTATTGGCAGTTAAAATTCAAATATTTAAAAATATTTGTATTTTTATCAAATGCAATAAGTAAATACGCATTTATATAAGCTAGTATCGCCAAGTAGTCGAAATTCGACCTGACACTATTAATGTCTTAACGGCAACATATAAATATAAAAACTAGATTCTGCCCGAGCGATTGGCTATACCTACCTTTCAAATAAAAAAATATGAAAATAAATTGCCATTAAGTCAGTTTAAAAGGGAGATATAGAAAAGTGTTTACCTATTAATATATAAATTGTTTTTTTTTTTTTTTTGTTGAGGGTTATTAATGCATTTATTGAAAAAATATCAATCTAAACATATTGATAATATAGGTATATGGAAATTTCTATGCATGTATATGTATATATAACCATACAATTATGCAAATATAATCTATATAATGACGTTCCCATAATTTTGATTCGATACTTTTGGTCTAGTTTCAATTTTTTAAGCTTTCAAAAGCATACATCACTTAAATGAAACTGAAGGATCTGAAGTAAACGTATGCCACACTTAATTGAAACTGAAGACACTGAGCACAAAAAAAGAAAGATTATTAATTTCACTTAAGTGAAATTGCCCATAATAACGGTTTGTTACTTTTAGTCTATTTGAATTTACTCTTGCCTCAGAAGTTATGAGGGCTCTTGAGTGCACCTCACTTAAGTGAACTTAAGTGAAAATGAAAAATCTTAGGTAAACCTCACTTAAGTGAAACTGACAAATACTGAAGCACAAAATGGACAAAATTACTAATTTCACTTAAGTGAATTATAGGTATGATCGCCCCTATTTAGGGTCTGTTACGTATATACTTTCATTCAATTTTGCTTCTGAAGTGAGGAAAGTTCTCAAGCGCACCTCACTTAAGTTGAACTACAGAAGAAAATGATTGATAAGTAGGTATTTCTATATTTGTTTTTAACGCTTACATTTACATTTCCAAACTACCCTCTTTGCTAAATCCAAACGGAGAGTGTTCTTTTGTTTTTGTTTTGAAATAATACAAATTACAAATACAAAATATTTACCATTTCTCTACTTTTAATCGCTTTAATTTTCTTCTCACATGCGTTTTATTTTACCTTTGTATATAAACTTTATAGTATTATCATGGAGTCGTTTTTATTTACGCGGTATTCCATCGATGGTGGCGCTAGTGAACACCCATGTTGTAACGAAGTTACACTTTTCACTGCCCGGACCACGGGATACAGAAGTACAAAACGCCGAGATTCCACTATACTTACTCCATCAAATGAATTGAGCAACAATCATTGCATACTCTGCGGCGCCCACGCAAATTTGCAAAAGAGGACACCCACTGGAGGTTGTCGGCACACGTCAGCAAATAAATTTCGCTTGTCGACGTCAGCAAATAAATTTCGTTTGTCGTGTTTATAGTTAACATTTACTCCTAGCTCGAGAATCAACAAGTAGAGGTGACAAATTCATCAAAAATCGGATTCTTCTTGCCATTGTGTCATAGTACCAATCAAGTGTACTAGGTAAAGGAACATATCTCAAACATTAGTGTAAAAACTAATACGAAGCACACTGCTGGCTATTATTTATACCAGGTAGTAGCTTCACAACCTTTTGGCGTAAGCCGTTAAAACCCCCTTCCGTTTTCCCCTCCTTTATCATTAGTTAAGATTAGGGACTCTATCCCAACCTTCGCTGTCTTAACATCCTTGCCTCCTCCGACAAGCTAAGACTAGGGACTCTATCCCAACCTTCGCCGTCTTAGTTTTTACTCCTTCGCCGTCAACGTTAAGACTAGGGACTTCATCCCAACCTTCGCTGTCTTAACTCTCCTAGAAGCTTAGACTAGGGACTCTATCCCAACCTTCGCTGTCTGAGACTTCTATTTTCCGCCATTTTCGTTAAAACTAGGGACTCCATCCCAACCTTCGCTGTCTTAACTCCCCACCACTTCCGTGAAGCTTAGACTAGGGACTCTATCCCAACCTTCGCTGTCTAAGACTTCTGTTTTCCGCCGTTTTCGTTAAGACTAGGGACTCTATCCCAACCTTTGCTGTCTTAACTCTCCACCGTTTCCGAGAAACTTAGACTAGGGACTCTATCCCAACCTTCGCTGTCTAAGGCTTCTTTTCTCCGCCGTCATCGCTAAGACTAGGGACTCCATCCCAACCTTCGCTGTCTTAGCATATATTCTTCACCGCCATAGTTAAGACTAGGGACTCTATCCCAACCTTCGCTGTCTTAACCACCGAACGTATTTCCGCTGCAGACTAGGGACTCTATCCCAACCGTCGCCGTCTCAGCTATCCGTCGTATATCTCTGTCGTTGCTAAAGACTAGGGACTCCATCCCAAACTTCGCTGTCTTTAGCTACGTGAGGGGTAAGGGATTTAATCCCGCAATTTAAAGTATATGAAATAACTTGTTAGTTTATTATAAGATCAGGAATATTGTAAAAGTATATGAAATAATTTGTTAAGTTATCAGTAAATAAATGATAATTGTATTTTGGAACTTGGAGTTCTGAACTCTCTACAAACCGAGTTTTCGCTTTCTACGGTTAAACCCTGACCTACCTCAGCTGGAAACAAAAAAGCATCACATTTTGGCGCCCGAGCAGGGACTTCTAGAAGGTTCAACCGAACTCCCACCGACCGACCATAAATCTTTCGAAGGCAACACCGTCCGCCGCCGTAACCCGTTTTTCTCCGAAAAGTCCTTTGGAAAGATTTATCCGTAACCAGACACCGACTCACCGTGACCCTTCGAAAAAGTTCCACCGACCCGTAAACCGATCCGCCGCCTACCCGTTTCACCATGTCCGAATCCGATTCTGACGAATCTCAGATGGAAGACATCAACCCGTATAAGAACCTGAGGTTCATATATTTCTTAAAGAAATCCGAGATTATCAAAGTGTTACAAGACCGAAACCTGGACACCAGTGGTACGATGCCGACGCTGCGCAAAAGGTTGAGCAAACATTTTAAGGAACTCCGTCAGCACGCATCCACACAAAAACTGTGTGCAGAGTGGGAAAACGTCGTAGAAAAAAGAAACGAAGAAGAAGAAATCCCGCCAACTGACCCGCAGCCATTCAAGAGCCACATCAGTATTCAAGTTCCACCAGCCCCGTTTAAAACCTCGTCATTCTTAACCGTGCCAGAACCGACGAAACCATTCTTCATGCCTACTCCGATATATCCACCAGCTTACCCTCAGGTCTATCAAACGACATCTGCTCACCGACCGCAAACCTCCAGAAGCAATTATTCTCTCCCGAATCTACACTGCCGCCGCAACTGCCGCCGCCATCGAGATTGGACCCAAACCCAACATCCAGCCGACTCACGTTGAGCTACGAGGCTGAGATAATGAACACGGTCCGAAAATGGGGATTAAGATTCGATTCCTCCGGAAATCCGTTGGAATTCTTTGAGAGGTTAACCGAGCTGACTCGATGCTACAACATCCCGCCCAACGATATGTTACGGACACTGCCTGAGCTTTTCCGCGGGACCGCTTTACAATGGCTCCGAATAAAAGGTGATAGTTTTGTTACCTGGAAAGATTTCCAAGAAGCGTTCTTAAGTTATTTTCTGCCTGCTAGGTATTTACACAAACTAGAGGAGGAAATATTGCACAAACGTCAAGGACCCCGCGAAAGGGCCAAAGATTATATACTATCAGCTCAGTACTTGATAAGGCAGCACCCCCGCTTTTCTGTGACCGACAACATCGACCGTATTTTTGATAATATGCGACCAGAGTATCGGTTGTATATCCGCCGTCAGGACTTTAATACACTGGACGAATTGACATACATCGCCGAAGAATTCGAATCGATTAAGAATGACGAACGAAGTTTTCGCCCCCCGTCGGATCCGACCTCTTTCCCTCCAGCAATTCGCCCGACCGTCCGCCCGTCAGTAGAAGTTCCTTATAATCGAAATACGCATTGCTGGAACTGTAAGCAGAGAGGTCACCGAAAGGAGACGTGCCATAGACCGTTTAAGCCATTTTGCTCGTATTGCGGAGTAGATGGCATATTAACGAAGGACTGCTCATGTCATAGAATTCCCGTCGCCGTTATCACTATGCCACCGCAGATGCCTCCGCAAATGCCGCCGCAGCCGCCGAAGATGCCATCGCCGCAACTCCGAGTTGTAATAAATAAACCCCGCAAAGACGAAGCAATAAACCATGCCCCACCGCAGCCGCCGCCGCCGTCACAGATTTCACCGCAGATGCCACCGCCGCAGATACCAATTTCACAGATATCACTGCCACAGATGCCGCCGATGCAACCTCCACCCGAAAGAGACGAAGAAATATACCATGCCTGCTCAGTGATTTCTCGACTCCCGGTCAAACAAGAGAACCATCAGCCACCATGTATAAAAATACATATTAATGAAGATAGGCAGACCGCAGCTTTCGTCATTCAAAGCCCGACCATCGATCCGAATCGTCGACCAGAGTATTTTTCTCTGAATCCATCGCTTGAGCTTTGTCGAAATCTAGCCGTCATTAAGACTATCACCGAATTCCGAACGAAGCCAACCAGCTTCGATTGCTATCCCGGAAATAAAAATGTGTCAAACATCGACCGAACAGAAAGTGAACTGCCTGTTATCGATCGAGCGTGTAGCTCACCCGCCGGACCGAACCGCACCAAACCCAGCAACCGAGATCCGAAAACCAATTCGTGTCAACCGCACGACCCGCTCTACAAAGTTGATATCCAAGCTGACCGCCGCCGATCATTCTTTTTTATTCTTTCCACCGTGTTTATTTTATTATTCTTACAAAAAAAAAAAAAATGTATACCTATGTAAATTAAAAATGAAAAAAATTAAAATAAGAAAAAAAATATAGTACCGAAAAAAAAATAAATAAAAAAACGAAAATATGCAAAAGAAAAAAAATAGATAGAAGAAAAAAATAGTATATAAAAGATATAAAAAAAAAGAAAAAATAATATATATATTTTAGCTATTATTTGAATAGCTCTTCATTCCAGAAAAGAATCACGACGAGAGGTCTCGTCTGCTGAAGAAAGGGGGGAATGTAATGAAGTTACACTTTTCACTGCCCGGACCACGGGATACAGAAGTACAAAACGCCGAGATTCCACTATACTTACTCCATCAAATGAATTGAGCAACAATCATTGCATACTCTGCGGCGCCCACGCAAATTTGCAAAAGAGGACACCCACTGGAGGTTGTCGGCACACGTCAGCAAATAAATTTCGCTTGTCGACGTCAGCAAATAAATTTCGTTTGTCGTGTTTATAGTTAACATTTACTCCTAGCTCGAGAATCAACAAGTAGAGGTGACAAATTCATCAAAAATCAGATTCTTCTTGCCATTGTGTCATAGTACCAATCAAGTGTACTAGGTAAAGGAACATATCTCAAACATTAGTGTAAAAACTAATACGAAGCACACTGCTGGCTATTATTTATACCAGGTAGTAGCTTCACAACCTTTTGGCGTAAGCCGTTAAAACCCCCTTCCGTTTTCCCCTCCTTTATCATTAGTTAAGACTAGGGACTCTATCCCAACCTTTGCTGTCTTAACATCCTTGCCTCCTACGACAAGCTAAGACTAGGGACTCTATCCCAACCTTCGCCGTCTTAGTTTTTACTCCTTCGCCGTCAACGTTAAGACGAGGCGACTTCATCCCAACCTTCGCTGTCTTAACTCTCCGAGAAGCTTAGACTAGGGACTCTATCCCAACCTTCGCTGTCTGAGACTTCTATTTTCCGCCATTTTCGTTAAGACTAGGGACTCCATCCCAACCTTCGCTGTCTTAACTCCCCACCACTTCCGTGAAGCTTAGACTAGGGACTCTATCCCAACCTTCGCTGTCTAAGACTTCTGTTTTCCACCGTTTTCGTTAAGACTAGGGACTCTATCCCAACCTTCGCTGTCTTAACTCTCCACCGTTTCCGAGAAACTTAGACTAGGGACTCTATCCCAACCTTCGCTGTCTAAGGCTTCTTTTCTCCGCCGTCATCGCTAAGACTAGGGACTCCATCCCAACCTTCGCTGTCTTAGCATATATTCTTCACCGCCATAGTTAAGACTAGGGACTCTATCCCAACCTTCGCTGTCTTAACCACCGAACGTATTTCCGCTGCAGACTAGGGACTCTATCCCAACCGTTGCCGTCTCAGCTATCCGTCGTATATCTCTGTCGTTGCTAAAGACTAGGGACTCCATCCCAAACTTCGCTGTCTTTAGCTACGTGAGGGGTAAGGGATTTAATCCCGCAATTTAAAGTATATGAAATAACTTGTTAGTTTATTATAAGATCAGGAATATTGTAAAAGTATATGAAATAATTTGTTAAGTTATCAGTAAATAAATGATAATTGTATTTTGGAACTTGGAGTTCTGAACTCTCTACAAACCGAGTTTTCGCTTTCTACGGTTAAACCCTGGACTCCGCTGACCTACCTCAGCTGGAAACAAAAAAGCATCACAATGTTGAGAATAAAATATGCAACATGTTTCAGTTTTTTTTTTTCTTACTTTTTTGCTCTATCCTCCGTTTCCGAGCGTTCGTCTGTTTTTTTCATTCTTCTTGAATTCCCAGAATTTTACGTGTAAGGGTTTTTTTTTGTTTGTTTATTTTTTTGTCGAGAGATTTAGATTTTTGTCTTTGTTGGGTTCTTCGTCCTTGTGTCTTGTTGTTGTATCTTGTGCTTGAGAAGTGCACTAAGAAAAAATAATTTAATTTTTCTGGATTCTACAATATTGTAGATCTGAATCAAAACGAAAAATAATTAAGTTGAAAAAATGAGGTAGCGAGTAGGTATTTAAACTCTTTTTCATATATGTAAATGATTGATTTCTGGAATTTCATTGTCTTGATCAAAATTATGATTACGATGATTTTACAAATTATTTTCGTTGGGTAAGTAGGTATGTATATCGTCCGTCAGTCTGTCTCTGGGGGTGTATTTGTGCGATAAATATCTATGGGTAGGTACATGGAGCAAGAGTCTAAAGGTATGGATAAATTTGCTTAAGACTTGTTATAGGTAAAGGGTAGGTAAATCGTCGTGGAATCAATTCAATTTCTAATTTGTTTGCAGTTTTGCATTAAGAATTTTTTACTGGCAATAGCTTACTGATAATAGTTTGAATAAAAGAATTTTTATTTAAAGAGAAATGTAGTATACATGTATGTGTGTATGTATGTATACAATACTGCCGTCAAAAGGAAGAAACCCAGCGGGAAAAATTAAAAAATTCATTGAGGAAAAACCTGCTTTTTCCTTGAGGAATTTATTTTTTGTATAAATATCACATCAATTTTTATTAGTGTAACTTCTTTAAATTAATGCATGTATAGATACTAATTACTTAAATTAATTACGTTTTAATTAGTTTGTGTTTTTGTGCATATAAACTGAAAATAAAATTTAGTGCTCTAGGTATGATTTTCTTCGTAAGTTTTAATTTGTGTATTTTGTTCCTCTAATTGAGTGACTTAAATTATATTTTTTTTTCTCTTTCATATTATATCCTTGTGTTTGTGCCAATTTTTGCATCTAAGCTTTTAATAATAGGTATTTCCCCTATTTATTTTGTTTATCGAAGCTTTTAGCTTTATGTAGCTAGTTGTCCCTTTCTTTCTTTCCTTTCCTGTATCATTAATTTCTTTAATGCCCATTTAATGTTTTACATTTAAAACTATACACTTTATTCAATTATAAATTTTTGATCGCAAAATTTGTCATCACCGGTGGTGCAGATAGTAAGCACCAGTTACCCAGATCTTCACTGTGTGGGTTCGAGTCCTGGTGAATCCAATCCTCTTTTTTTTTATTTTTCTTCTTTCAAATATTTTTTTATCTTTTTTTTCTTCATAGTTTCCTATAGACAAATTTAAAATTTGTTATTTAGGTACAACTTTCTTTTTTTTAATAATTTTGTTGTTAAAAATGGTTTGCTCTGCAAAAAATTGCCCTGAGGGCTCAAATTCTACCCCACTATACGCCTGTTTCGGACCGTGCGGCAATCTTTACCACGCTAAATGCATTGGCTCAACTAATGCATTTATAGAGAAGATTACAAATTCTAAATTTGCGTATTGGTATCAGCGTTACCACTTCCGAAAAAAAAATCCGAAGTAGTTTTGAAGAAAAATCTGAAGTAGATTGAGAAAAATCGAAGTAGATTTCAAAATGTAGGTACTTTTTTGTACACACATTTATTAGGCCAAGAGCCGGGTACATTTTTCTTGCAATTTATTCCTGAACTGATTTTCTTGATGGAATATGTTCAGGGGTTTCATCTGAATATAAATCCAAGTTGGCGGGACTGGGAAGCACGAGCGTCAGCCGCCATCTTGGGAAACCTGTTTTATATATATATCTCGTGAACCGTGCATCGTACGAATATAATAGTAATTTTTCTTGAAAGCTAATATTCCAATCTTTTATTGGTTTTTCTAAGTCATGTTGTTGTTGCGAAAAGTTTTTGAGAAGTTTAATTTTAAAGTCAATGAATTTTTGAAAACAATCAACTTGAAAAAATATTTACAATTTTTCAAAAATATAGACTTTAAATTTTTATTTCTTTTCACGAAAACAACTTGATTTAAGTAAAATCAAACAAAAGAATGGAGTATTTACTCTAAAAAAATTACTATTATATTCATACGACGCGTCGCGACGCACGGCTCACGAGATATTTGATAAAACACGTTTTCCAAGATGGCGGCTGACGCTCGTGCTCTCCGGTCCCGCCAACTTGGATTTATATTCTGGGGACACCCCTGAACATATTCCATCAAGAAAATCAGTTCAGTTATAAATTGCATTAAGAACATCCTTTATTGTTCTGGCTCTTAGAGTATATATTTTGATTAAATTTAGTAAAATTAAACTAAAAAAAAAAATAAAAATGTTATTCTCTCAGACTTCATATCAACATACTTATGTGTATGTTTCAATATAGCTGAAATTATAAAACAAATTGTTTTTTTTTTATTTCGGCGGTAATTTTTATTTGTTTCACTTCAAAACCTGACAACTCCTGGTTCAAGTGTAAATTTTTTTACGAATCTATTGTTTGCTCATAACAGTAAACGCCACTTAGTCCAGTCAATTTTTGCTCAAAAGGGTGCTTACCAAGTATGATACCTCAGGAAATTTTAGTCGCAAATCTACATAAAGTAAAGAAAAAATAAAAACTACGCCACAATTTGCATCGTAAAATCACAATATGGTTGGACTAACTGCGAATTCAATGAAATAAAGGAAAAGGAAGTCGATTTGGCTTTTTTTTGTAAAATTGAAGTACATAGGTTAAAACAGAAAATTTTAAAATGAAGTAGATTCCTATATTTCAGTGATGGTGCGAAGTAGGGAGTAGATTTTAAAAAAATAAGAAAAAAGAAGTAGATCTGCTTCAATTGAAGTAAAGTGGTATCACTGATTGGTATTGTATTGTACGAATTGCCGTAAGCTCTCCCTGTCTCAACTGGCTTTTAAAATGTCTGATTTCAAATCAGACATTGTAAAACTTTCCAGGGGATTTGAAGAGCTTCTCGGTAATTTTAACAAGGCAGTCGCAAGTTTTAGCTCATTGACTCTTCCTAATGATCCGGTGGATATCGGAACATCTACTGATGACCTAATGCACGAATCTCTTCCTCCAGTGATTTTGCCATTTGATGATGATCTTACTGCGCAGTCCAGTTCAACGGTACGTAGTGATGTTGAATCAGATGCCAAAAAGAGCAAAAAAAGGGGAAGGGGTACCACATTAGCTGTCATTAATACCAGCCCACCCCCTAAACGAACAAACCTTAATCCACATAATGCTTCGGAGTCACCTTGTCCAGTACAGGTGGAAAATCAAGGTCCAGTGACTGTTCTATGCCCTGAAGTGGATTGTGATACTATATCTAATATAGTTACCGATCCAAGGCCTATCAAAGCTGTCTCTAAACCGAAAACAATTTTCATATCTCGACTTGAACCAGATATTGTTCCTGAAGAAATTGTAACCCACTTAATAGCTAGAAACTGTATATCCCTACAGATACTTCTATTAAGTGTAAAAATTAGTAGAGTTAATAGTTTTGTGTCATCATTTAAAATAGTTACACATTCTTCTTTCTTTGATTCAATTTGCGATATTGGTAATTGGCCTCCTGAAGCTCTTGTAAAGGAATTTTCAGTTAGGAAGAACAGGTATTCAAGAAACCCACCCAAAAAAGCATCTCCAAAAAACTCAATAGGATTACCCTCTTCTACCAAAATGTAAGAGGGCTTCGCACTAAAACTGCTGATATATTTATGAACTCCCAAGCTGTTTCGCATGACATCTTTGTTTTGACAGAAACATGGCTCAACTCAAGTTTTTTGGACACCGAACTTTTTAATCAAGAGTTCTTAGTTTATAGAAAAGATCGTCATGTTGACAAACCAAAAGAATTGGGAGGTGGTGTTTTGATCGCAGTTCGAAATAAATTTATATCTTCACCTATTTTGTTTCCTTTCAACTTATCAATCGAGTTAATCTGTATAAAGTTAACTGTACAGTCGAAATTTATTTATATATTAAATGCATACATTCCTCCAAAAAGTTCGAACTCAGTTTATGTCGAACTGTCTAAAGCTCTAGATTTTATTATTGACTTGTCTTGCTCCAACAGCAACATTTTACTTCTTGGAGAGTTTAATCTACCATCTATAGAGTGGGTGCTTTCTGAAGACGAATGTTTTCAGGAAGCATCTTTAACTTCTTCACAGGCTGAGCTTCAGCTTTTGGATAGAATTATTGCAACTGACTTACAGCAAGTAAGCTGTATTAAAAATTCAAAAAATCGAATTCTCGATTTAGTTTTTTCATCCGACGCTATTAGTACTCTTGTTCTAGAATCTAGTTCTGGAATCACTAATATAGATAGTTATCATCCTCCTTTGGATATAATTCTTGACTTGAGCAGTCATATTATGGAAAATAGCAATGCTTATGACCGCTCTTATACTTTTGACTTCAAAAAGGCAAACTTTCAGTTGCTCTCAGAAGAGTTGGCTAGATCTGGTATTGATAGTATATCAGTATCTAGTAATATTGACGAAGCAGTTACTAGTTTTAACACCATACTTAATAATTGCATAAATAAAACTATCCCTTTAAAAATATTAAAAAATGCGAGCTCTTGCCCCTCATGGTATACGAGAGAGTTAAGGTCACTCCGGAATAGAAGAAATAGAGCATGGAAAATAGAGCCTACGATTCTGTACGTGTATTTGTAAAACACGGATACACGGAATCCGTGTTTTTATTATTCGCAAAAAAAAATCCGTGTATCCGGATATCCGGATTCTTAATACACGGATTCTTAATACACGGATTCTTAATACACGGATTCCGAATACACGGATTCTTAATACACGGATTCTTAATACACGGACTTTTAATACACGGATTCTTAATACACGGATCCTTAATACACGGATTCGGATTCGTTTTTGGTTTTGTATAAACTATTGGCAAATAGTTTTTTCAAAAAATTATAAAAAAATATAAACATTTTCGACTTTGTAAAATTTAGAAGAAAAACACTTTTTTTCTAAGCTTTTTTTATAAAAAATATTAAGTTTTTCTACTTTTTTTTGGAAATTTTTTGAAAAAGCAAGATTTTTTTTAAGAAAATTTCAATGGAAAATTGAATTTTTCTCAACTTTTTTTTCGTTTTTCAATTTTTCTTCGAAATATGAATGATAGGTACTGTTGCTCGAGAAAACTTGACATTGGCGCCTGCCAGACGACTTTAAATACCCGAAGCGGAGCAACGGAGTTGCGTGAGCGGGACAGAGGACCCAAAAAGGAGGGTTATAATCCTGAGAACCCGCGAAGCGGTCCAGGCAAGGTACTGTTGCTCAAGAAAACTTGACATTGGCAAAGAAACTCGCTATAAGCGTCATATTCATAATTTAAGAAGGCCACCTTTCATTTGATGCATCGCATTATATGAAAAATCAACTTTTATCTTTAAACGCGATTTGCGGCTAAACTAAGCGTCCGAGAGGTATCAAAGTTGACACCCTTAAAAATTGATTTGCGGTTAAACGTTAAAATAAGCGTCCTAGCGACTTATAAATGCAAAAGAACTTTGTATGCACCCAACCTTGACCCCACCCCAAATCCTATAATGAGCCCAGACAGGGGGGTTGCAGGGGGGCAGCATACCCCCCATACATATCTCACTGTTTAATCGCGTTTATTCGCCTGCCAAGGTACTTTTACCCAAGAAAACTTGAAATTGGCTCTCAATTATACGATAAAAAAAACTTAAATCTTTAAACGCCATTTGCGGCTAAACTAAGCGTCCTAGAGGCATCAAAGTTTACATCTTTAAACTTGATTTGCGGCGAAACTAAGCATCCCAGCGACTTAAAAAATGCATATTCGTGATCTAGGAAGTGTCAGTTCTAAGAAATTAAAAAAAATTGGTAAAAAAAAGTATTTTTCAAAACTTTCTAAAAAATATTTCCAGTTTTTGGACCAAATTTGTTCAACTTTTTTTCTTCAAAGTTTCCTTATATCCAGATTCTTTAAATGCAAAAGAAACTTTTCATACCCCAAATCCTATAGTGAGTCCAGACAGGGGGGTTGCAGGGGGGCAGCATGCCCCCCATACATATCTCACTGTTTAATCGCGTTTATTCGCCTGCCAAGGTACTTTTACCCAAGAAAACTTGAAATTGGCTCTCAATTATACGATAAAAAAACTTAAATCTTTAAACGCCATTTGCGGCTAAACTAAGCGTCCTAGAGGCATCAAAGTTTACATCTTTAAACTTGATTTGCGGCGAAACTAAGCATCCCAGCGACTTATAAAATGCATATTCGTGATCTTGGAAGTGCCAGCGCAAGTATTTTTTTTTTGTTTGTGAAAAAATATTTACAAAAAAAATTGTTTTTTTTTAATGAAATTTTCAAAAAAAAAATATATCCTTTGTCCCAGTTCCAGACCCACCTCCAAACCCTCCTCTTGCATACCTACCATCGTCGTCCATCCAAATCCAGGGGTTGGGTACGAAATCCCGCACAGATACCTAGTTTAGCCACAAATCAAGTTTAAAGATGTACACTTTGATGCCTCTAGGACGCTTAGTTTAGCCGCAAATCGCGTTTAAAGATTTAAGTTTATTTATCGTATAATTGAGCGCCAATTTCAAGTTTTCTTGAGCAAAAGAACCTTGGGCGGCGAATAAACGCGAATAAACAGTGAGATATGTATGGGGGAGCATGCTGCCCCCCTGCAACCCCCCTGTCTGGGCTCACTATAGGAATTGGGGTAGGTGCGAGGTTGGGTGTATGCAAAGTTTCTTTATTTAAAGTCGCTTGAACGGATAGTTTAGTCGCAAATCAAGTTTAAAGATGCAAACTTTGATGCCTCTAGGACGCTTAGTTTAGCCGCAAATCGCGTTTAAAGATAATAGTCGATTTTTCGTATAAATTCATTCATATTTCGAAGAAAAATTAAAAGAAGAAAACAAAAAGTTGTGAAAAGTTTAATTTTTGATTGACATTTTTAAACAAAATTTCTATGAAAAAAAAGTTTAGAAAAAAGGTTGTTTTCTTTCAAAATTTTTCAAAAAAAAATCTCGAAAAAGTTTATATTTTAATATAATATTTTCAAAAAAAAAAAAATCCCACCTCTGTCCAGAATCCAGACCCACCTCTTTCCAGATCCAGACCCACCTCTGTCCACGTTTAGAACACCGTACCCCATTACCCGAACCGAAAAAACAAAAATCCCACCTCTGTCCAGAATCCAGACCCACCTCTGTCCAGATCCAGACCCACATCTGTCCAGGTTTAGACCACGTCACCCCGTCATCCAGACCCAAAATACCTATTTAAAACCAATTACAATCGTGAGACTAACGAAATCTCCCGCCAAAATTGAAAACCAAATCGGGAGAGTAACGAAATCCCGCGTAAAATTCTGTCTCAAAAATATATTAAGTTCCAAAAATAATACTTAATTGTAAATCACGAACAATATTCTTCCAAAAGTAATGTTTAAAAAGTATTCAAAATCCCGCCGAATAATATTATAGTACTAGCCGGCGGGATTTTTGTGTATTTGTAATCGGCGGGATTTTGTGCCGCGGGATTTCGTTACTCTCCCCAAATAGACCATAATCCTCGGTCCAGATTCAGACAGACCACCAACACCGTCGCGAAATTTAATTCGGAATAACATTTCCTTATATACTACTTGCTGTCGACTTATAACTATTCTTCGTTCTCGTTGATTCTCATTTCTTCAAGGGACCCAAACAGAGAATATCAAATTCAAAATAATGATAAGTCGTTTGCGTACTGAAAAATGAGCGAAATAGTAGGAAACTTCGTTTCTGTTGTTTCTCATTCAATCAAGGCACTAATTCGTATGGAAAGATACAATTGTATGCTCCGTCGCAAAGTAGTAGAAAAGTCGAGATTTCGTGATTCGGGATTTTGTGAATCGGGATTTTGTGAATCGGGATTTTGTGATGCGGGATTTCGTACCCAACCCACATTAACTTAACGAACTTCATTTAAAAACATCGTATGTATACCATAATTCCATAAGAAATGTCTGTTTTTTTCAAATCTATTTCTTTTTGCATTGTTTAAAATTAAATAGAAACTATAGGAACACGGATTTTAAAATACACGGATATACGGATACACGGATATCCGAATACACGGATACACGGGTACACGGATACACGGATACACGAATACACGGATACACGGATACACGGATACACGAATACACGGATACACGGATATCCGTGTTCTTATAATTACACGGATTCAAATCCGGATCTCCTAAGAACACGTGTATCCGTGTTCTTAGATATCCGTGTAATAGGGAGCTCTAATGGAAAATATATTTAAAAACTCTTTCTTCCGTTGACCACAACTTTTACATTGCCCTTTTCGAAGAATTTAAGTCTCTTTCCAAGTCTCTATACACTAATCATGTATACGAAATGGGAAGATCTCTTAAAGAAGACCCAAAGGCCTTTTGGAAGTTTGTAAATTCGAAGAAAAACTCAGATGGTTACCCCGCAAATTTCATTTATGAAAATTGTGTGTTAAAAGAAACTATTGATATTTGCAACGCCTTTGCGAAAAATTTTCGTAACTCTTTTGTAAACACGCCTCTCGATATTGATGAAGAATATTTCCGAAATTTACATTCCTATGCACAAACGAATTGCACCAATTTCCCTGTACAACAGAGTACTGTTTTAGAACTTCTGTCATCGTTAAATGATGATTACTCATCTGGACCAGATGGAATTCCTCCAATATTATTGAAAAAGTGTAGACATATTCTGGTTGAGCCTCTACAATTCTTGTTTGAATTTTCTATTAAATCAGGGAAATTTCCTTGTTTATGGAAAACCCCATTCCTAACTCCAATTTTAAAAAAGGGTGATAAGACTGATATTTCGAATTATAGGCCTATATCCAAACTGTCATGTATACCAAAGCTCTTTGAACAAGTTATATGTGAGACTTTAGCATTCCATACCAAGAATTTAATATGCAATCAACAGCATGGGTTTGTGAGAAGAAAATCAACAGTAACAAACCTACTTACATTCTTGCATAAATGTTCTAATGCGTTGGAATATGGCAGTGAAGTGGATTGCATATACACTGATTTCTCTAAAGCGTTCGACCAACTAAGCCACAACATTATTATCTTCAAACTAAAAGCTTTTGGTTTTCCAACTTTTTTTATCACATGGATAAAATCATATCTTGAAAATAGATCGTATCTAGTAAAATTTAGAAACTGCCTTTCAAATTCATTCATTGCTCACTCCGGTGTGCCCCAGGGAAGTCATCTTGGTCCATTTCTATTTATCCTGGCTATAAATGATGTTGTTTCATGTATACGCTCTAGTGACATTCTAATATTTGCCGATGATATGAAGATATTTAAGTCAATAAAAGCTGACACTGACCACGTTCTCCTGCAAGCCGATATTGACAGTTTCAATATTTGGTGTGGTAAGAATGGTCTTTCTCTTAACCCTGTTAAATGCCAAACAATTACCTTTTCCAGGAAGCGCCTTGCAAGTGCTTTTGATTATTCCATTTCGCAGCAAAAACTCTGTCGAGTCTTTAGTTTCAAGGACTTGGGTGTTAACTTTAGCTCAAATTTAGAATTCACTGAACACATTAATTACATTGTTAATAAAGCAAGCTCTATGCTTGGATTTATAAAACGTTGGGCTAAGGAATTTAGTGATCCTTATGTTACCCTTTCTTTATACAATTGTTATGTACGACCTCATCTAGAGTATGCCTCGCAAATATGGTCTCCCTTTTATGAAATTCATAAAAATCGTATTGAATCAATACAGCATAAATTCATTCGCTTTGCTCTAAAAGGTCTTCCTTGGGATGATCCGTACAACCTTCCACCATATGAACATCGGATCCAGCTACTGCAGGTCCAAACCTTATATCAAAGGCGTGTTAATAATGATTTACTATTTCTTCACCAACTTATAAATGGCCAAATTGATGCTCCTGAATTGTTAGCCTGTATTGGCATAAATTACCGAGGAGGATCTCACCACCTGCGAAGATTTGAACTCTTACACGTTAATTTCCATAGAACTAACTACGGTATACATGAGCCTCTTAACCGTATGTGCATGATTTTTAATTTAAACGGCTCCTCTGTTGATTTTAACATAAGTAAGGTGGCATTAAAGAAAGTATTTCGAACCAGTGCTCCACGGTCGTGATTGTTTTTACTTCTTGAAACTATGACTTAAATATTTTGTATATTGTTTAATTATGTATGTATATAGATTTTCGTTTAATTTTGTTTATTTATTAGTATATTATTATGCATGTGTTAGATTGCCTTTTTTACTTACCACTAACACATGCACTTATGATGAGCCTCTGATTGTAGGTTGCAGCTTGCTCTAAGCTCACTACAACAAAGAAAAAAAAAAAAAAAAAAAGAATGGAAGCTGTACCTGCCACTTTTCAGCTTATTCCTTTGATGAATTTAACATGGGCGTGTCATTGGCGGGAAGCACATGCCACTTTCTCGATGAAAATTCACTAACGAAATCACTACTTCAATGGAAGTTGTTTATTCACCAACCCAGGTGATGAAAAACATGGTGATTGCATAATCTGTGAATTCACTACATACGTGCACTTAGCTTATTCATCAGTTCAATAATTTCCATGAAAAATCTAATGAAAATTCAGTTATGAAATCACCAGGTTAGTGGTAGTTTCTTTTTCTTCAATTAAATCCTCCCATTTGTATTGTTTATTAAATCCCATCGGTAATGCACCCTTTATTTTAAGATGAAAACAAACCAAAGAGCAGTTCCCATTTCAAATTAAAAATGTTTTGCGTTTCGGCAAACGCAATTTCTATTGACTTCAGTTCGTGTTACATGGACTTTTTTACAGAAAGTCACTGTGAACTGTATCCAACAAAATGAGAATTTATAGTTGCCAAAAATCATAAACAACTTACTAAAGATGACTTATTGACCAATTTGGATTTCAATTGATGAGTGGAAAAGTGATTAATAAATCTTTCCGTCGGCTTTTTTGGTCACTGTAGTTTTGGCAATGAAACAACTAGTTTACATTTGCTTTCCCGACGTTTCGGCAGGGGTTGCTGCCTTCTTCAGGGGAACTTTATTACGACAAAATAAACAAAAATAATACATTATTTGTTACATTCAGTGTCATAACAATTTAAACAATAATGTGTACACTCACTATTTATATATTATTAAATAAATTTTAACATTGAATGATTATTAAATCATTTATTAAAGGAAGAGCACTTCAAATGAAGTTTAGTCTATTTTACAAAGAAACTTATTTTGAAATAACGTTTATGAAGATGAGACGAGAGAGCAATAGACAGCAGAAATATTTTGTGTGTCTTGTTTTCTATTCATGTTGTTGTTGTTGTTTATTATGTGTAATGTCTCCAGAGTATAACGTTTGGATACATGTTTCTCCGTCTGCAGAACTTTGACACCATCAAAATCTGGAGAATGACCGCTTTCAATGCTGTGGCTTGCCAGGGCTGTCTTAGCAGGATTATTTGATTTTATGTCAGAGCATGGTTTACGTGCCGGGTCTCACTGAGAACTTTAAAGAAGTCATTAGTAAAAAGGTAACCGACGTTCGTTTGGCCTTCAAATCGAATACAACCCTTGCACACCTTTATACAAAGCTTAAGACAAAACCAGATAAAGACAAACGGACAGATGTAATCTACAAGATCAATTGCAATGGCAAGTCGAACGAACCTTGCAACCTGTGCTACATCGGCACCACAAAACAATTCCTTCGCCAACGCATTTCAAATCACAGATCTGACATAAAATCAAATAATCCTGCTAAGACAGCCCTGGCAAGCCACAGCATTGAAAGCGGTCATTCTCCAGATTTTGATGGTGTCAAAGTTCTGCAGACGGAGAAACATGTATCCAAACGTTATACTCTGGAGACATTACACATAATAAACAACAACAACAACATGAATAGAAAACAAGACACACAAAATATTTCTGCTGTCTATTGCTCTCTCGTCTCATCTTCATAAACGTTATTTCAAAATAAGTTTCTTTGTAAAATAGACTAAACTTCATTTGAAGTGCTCTTCCTTTAATAAATGATTTAATAATCATTCAATGTTAAAATTTATTTAATAATATATAAATAGTGAGTGTACACATTATTGTTTAAATTGTTATGACACTGAATGTAACAAATAATGTATTATTTTTGTTTATTTTGTCGTAGTAAAGTTCCCCTGAAGAAGGCAGCAACCCCTGCCGAAACGTCGGGAAAGCAAATGTAAACTAGTTGTTTCATTGCCAAAACTACAGTGACCAAAAAAGCCGACGGAAAGATTTATTAATCACTTTTCCACTCATCAATTGATAAACAACTTTGTGCATTACTATTCATCGTTGAAATCATCGATTACAATTCACCATGAGTTTCACTCACATTTGTTTTTTTTTTTGTTCTTGCCATGAACACTTTACAAAGCAGATGAGTGGATTCAAACAATGAACTGATGATTTTGTACATTACTTTTCCACGAATTTTTCATCACATACTTTTCCCTTTTAAATTCACCGAAATAAAGGGTCGTTTCAAAAACACAAAGCAAAAAGTTGAATCAAAGCTACGAACTGAGGAAACCTTGCATTACTCTTCACCTTCCAAATCATTGCATGTCGTTTCTCTTATGATTTGGCAAGTGAATTCATTGATTATTTCAGCAATAAATTTCATTGAGGACGATATTTCCCGCTGGGAAGCCGTATCTCCATTTTAGAAGTGTTGAGATAAATGCATTTTAATGATTTTGCTTTTCTCACCTTTAAATTAAATAATTTTGAAATTTAAAAATTTTTAAGAACGATGTGTATAAGTTAGAGAAATTTTGGTGATGACTTAGAAAAATTAACTTGCGACGTTTAAGCTTATTATAGACACATAAGCAACTTGCTTGAAACCTTCAATTAAATTTGAGTTCGTGATTTTAAGCCATTTGCAGTTGGAAATATTCGTTTTAAGCCTTACAAAAAAATAACAAACTATTCTACGTGTCTAATTATGGAAGCTACTAACTCGGTTCCAATAATGGTTGGTTGGTAGTTATACATACATATATAATGTAGGTACCTATAGTCAAGGCCGTAGCCAGGGGGGGATCACAGGGGTTTGATCCCCCCCCCCCCCCGAAATTTTTTGAGAAAGACATTTGTAAATAATACTTTTCCATTTTAGTATGAAAGTTGTACTCAAATTTTTGCGGTACCTAGTTATTAATTAATTAAAATTTTGGCGACTCCAACGGTCTTAACATGTTCATCGGAAAGAACTTTTTCGACAGTGAAACGTCTAAAAACTTAAACTAAAGAGATTCTACCCATGAAGATAAACTTTTAGGGTTGCAGTTATTGTCAGCTCATCAACAAATTGAGACTAACACTGAAGAAGTAAATAAATCTCTCATAGGAGTGAGTTTTGGGTACCAAATTAAATGTTTGACGTTTAAGCAAACTTTACAGTTCCCATGCAAAAGAAAAATCAAATTTTTAAAATATTTGTTCACATATTCTGTGCTTAATTTTGTATAGTATTTTAGACTCAAAATGTTTGCCTTTGCTTAGGCCACCCATTGAGTCATTAATTAACTCCTTTTTAACAAATTATAGGCCTAAAAATGGAAAACAATACATTTTGGATGCAAAAACAATTCGCATGGAAGTAATGCTGTGAGGTGAATATATTTTTTTGTTTGGAAGTGTACATATTTTTTATTCACCACACTTTATCTCACGCAACACAATTGCCCAATGGCTTGGTAGTTCTATGACAGCATTGGTTCCTTTTTGCATGAATCTATGTATGTAGTTATAAGCGAATCATGCAAAAAATTAATATTGTATTTCACCTCAATAATTTTTGACATGCGAAAATATTTGCATAGATTTTCACACAGGAACTGTAAACTAGACTTTATAGCGACGTATCTATTTTCGCGCAAAAAATGTGTTTGGAATTTGTATTTTGCTTTAATATAAGAAAATCGTTTACAGCACGGACATTTTTTTTTGAGTATAATTTTTTTTCACCACCAACCTTTTATTTTTTACTCAAAAGAACTGTTAACTCAGCTCTAATGGTGAAATATTTTTTCGAAAAATTATATCCCCCTCCGAAATAATTGTCTGGCTACGGCCTTGCCTATAGTATATGTATTATAGGAAGGTAATAGATTTTTATTTTTGAAAATGGCTAGGTAGGTAGGTATCTACCTATAGTTAGGTGAGTAAATTTTATAAAATTTCGTAGATGGATATATACCCACCAGTTCATTAAGTCGGTAGATAAGTATCTATTGGAATGAAAGTGCTAAGTAGATTTTTTTCTAACGATTCTTAAAAAAAAAAAACACATTTACGTACCTACATAGGTACATATCGACGGTTAAATATGAATACCTTTTATGTCGGATTTTGTAAACTTTACAGGAGACAAAAACTGAATATTTTCTCAAAACAGAATCGTATACCTATTGATGAAATTTGACAAAGTATTTTCAGGTTTGAATCTCTGTCATGTGAAATAGTTTCCCATGTTAAAAATTGTGATTTTCATAAGAGAAAAGAAACAAAGGAGATAATCATACACAAAAAAAAACTTTTTAGTAGTAGGTTATTTGTTGTACGCCCAGTAGTTAATTTGTTTAAGAATTTAGATAAAAAATGAAAATGTCAAAACCTACAAATCCATTGATAGGAGATGTAATGACACCGGTTATTCAAAACGGGATATGTCCTTACATATAATTGGACTAGTTTTATGACTTTATTGTTAATTATTGCAATAAAACTACAATTTAAAATTTTTAATAAAACAAGAATTCTTATTTCTAAGCAAAACAGACAAAAATTAAGCAAATACAATATGTAAAAAAAACTTCTTTGCGGTCCTTGTGCCTGCTCAAAGCTTGAATTAAATGTAATGATAGGCTATATTTAAGGCATATTTTAGCCGCCAAGATGAGAGGAGGTTATAAAAACGACTATTTAATGTTTTGACAGCTGCTTGCGATAAAATGAATGCCTTCAGCTTTTTAGATGAAAATTTTTAACAAAACTACATCAAAAAATTAATTTCACAAACAAGGTATGTTAGGAAGTAGTCATATTTTACTTGGCTCTTTTTTTAACATTTATGTTTTTGTTGTGATAGCACCTATATCGCAAGTGGAAAGGTAACATACAAATGTCTATTATTATTATCTTACAATGGATGTATTAAGACATTAAGACAAATATTTAAGTTACATTACAGTAGACGCTTGATATAAAGAAGTAATAAACACCAGTGGTCTGTTCCTTTTCTCTAAAAATGTTAACAATTGTTGATGTGTCAAAAAAAAAATGTTGGAATGTCATTGTTAAGAATGTTACACTTTGTAACATTTCATTTAGGAACGATCAATGTTGAAAATATTGTTGATCGGTCAAACGGCAAGGTTGGAAAAAAAAATCGAAATGCATTTAGAAGGAATAATCAAGAAAAAACAATTTATTGCATAAAATTAATTGAAAATAAATACATACAATTTCTAAATTAAATTTCTATTAACTTAAACTAACTATGAGCACAAATTTCATTAACAAAAAACACGGAATTGATAAAATGCATTGTCGAAAAAAAAAATAAATTTATCATAAAACAATTCAAAACTCAAAAACAATTGAATTGAAAACACATATTTGCAAAAATGCAAACAATTCCAAATCCAAACAACGAAAAGTAAACAAAAGATAATCACAAAATGAAAACATTGTAGTTTCAGCTGCTTTTGACAGATCAACACTTTCAATTCATGTCGAGGAGATGAGTTGGAAATTGTTACAAAGTGTAACATTCTGACACTTCAACATTGAGTTTAGGAACGATTTTATGACGTCATAATATTACACGATGTTACAATTTGAGAATTTAGGAACGATCAGTGTTAACAATTGTTAACAATTGTTTACATTTTAGAGAAAAGGAACGGACCACAGGCCTGTTCACTGTTCACTGAGATTGTTCACTTTTTCGAGCGTGAGTTTTCTTAGGTTCTCTAAAGATGAATTTGATCCAAAATGCACATTTCGATCTGAATGTTTTTAATTTAAATTAAACACTAAACAAGGTTTTCACTCAGGCTTAAACAAAGAACAGAAACAATTCCTCAGAGCTCTCAAGCTTTGTGAGATGCTTGCGCGGCATTTTTATACAAAATACGTTTTTATGTATATAAAATTTTGTGTGTTCACTGTTGTGGATAGTTCACTATTTCGAGATTCACTAAATCGAGCGTCTACTGTATATTCAACGAATTTAAAAATTTTTTGTGTGCACACTTTTTCCCTCCGACCAATAGGCATTGAAATAAATCGATTTCAAAAACCTACGTCAAATTTTACACCTGTTCGGCAAGTGTTTAGGTAGGCAGACAAACGGCTAATGGTTCAACATCTCAAAGGCTATTATTTATTGATGTGACTTACAACTTTACGCAAATGACTTGACTTTGCATGTCGTTGGATATCAGACTATAATATGTTTGTACAGGTATAAAATCTGTTATCATAAAAACCCCCTTCTATAAAAATTATTCCTTAGTTTCAATTTCAATTGAGGCCGTGAGAGGCATAGTGGCCTAGCTGCAATTTGATTGAGTTTATAACGAAAATTGAATTTGTACATATGTAATAAACAATATAGCTCCATGCCATAATTGCAGGACTTTTTCACTTAAAGCCAACCACAAAAAAAATTAAAACCTTGAGAAGAAGAGTGGCCTATCTGATGTGTTATAACGGTTTTTTGAAGAACAAATACAAAATCAAAAACCTTGGTAAGGTAGTTCAATCCTTGAAATAATAGGCGCATGTTCAGGAAAATGACATCTCAGAGCCCTCAGCAATCTCAATCTCGTGCGAACAGGATTCTTCAGACGTTTTGCTGTCAAATTACTGAGGAACAAATTATTCGATTCGCTTGCTCACTTGTTGACGGATAAAATTTGATGAGCCCTCTGAGATCTCATTTTCCTGAACTCGCCTAGTAACTCATTTTATGTGATAGATTGGGCTTAAATTATTTATTTTCACGAATATGCATTTTATAAGTCGCTAGGACGCTTAGTTAAGCCGCAAATCAAGTTTAAAGATGTAAACTTTGAAGCCTCTAGGACGCTTAGTTTAGCCGCAAATCGCGTTTAAAGATAAAAGTTGATTTTTAGTATAATGCTATGCATTAGTTGAGTTCTCTTGAGCAAGAGTACCTAGAATGACAAATAAACGCGAATAAACAGTAAAGTGTGTATGGGGGGCATGCTGCCCCCCTGCAACCCCCCTGCTTGGGCCCATTATAGGATTTGGGGTGGGTGCGGGGTTGGGTGTATGTAAAGTTTCTTTTGCATTTAAAAAAAATAATATCATTCATACATAATTCGAAGAAAAATTAAAAAAAGAAAAAACAAACTGATTAAGTTAAGCCGAAAAAACTGAAAATATTTTTTTTGAAAGTTTTGGAAAAAAACTTTTTTACCAATTTTATTTTGATTTTTGGGAACGGGCACATTCCAAGATCACGAATATGCATTTTATAAGTCGCTAGTACGCTTAGTCTATCCGCAAATCAAGTTTAAAGGTGCCAACTTTGATGCCTCTAGGACGCTTAGTTTAGCCGCAAATCGCGTTTAAAGATATAAGTCGAATTTTCCTATAATGCGATGCATCAATTGAGCGCCAATGTCAAGTTTTCTTGAGCAACAGTACCTATCATTCATATTTCGAAGAAAAATTAAAAAACGAAAAAAAAAAAACTGAGAAAAGTTTAATTTTTGATTGAAATTTTCCAAAACAAAATATTTTCATTCATATTTCGAAGAAAAATTAAAAACCGAAAAAAAAAATTGAGAAAGGTTTAATTTAATTTTATTTTATTGAAATTTTTTTCAAAAAATCTTGTTTTTTATATTTTTCAAAAAAAAAAATGTCCAAAAAATTTATATTTCTACATAATAAAAAAAAAAAAATCCCACCTGTGTCCGACCCACCTCTGTCCAGATCCAGACCCACTTTTGTCTTCTTTTAGACTACCGTTCCCCATCACCCACACTTGAAAAGTACTTAAAATGGACTTGTACTTGAAAAGTACTTGAAGTGGACTTGTACTTGAAAAGTACTTGAAAAGTACTTGAAACTTGGCAGTATTACAGTACCAAGTACATGTACTTAGAACAAAGTACTTGGAAAAGTACATGTACTTGGTGCTTTTCAAGTACCAAGTATATTGTACTTGTTTTTTTCAAGTACAAGTACAAGTACAAGGTACTGCGTACTTACAAAGTACTTAAGTACAAGTGTACTTAAGTACTTTAAAACTCTGTTTACAATCATATTTATGTTCTTTCATGCCGTACGCAAATTGTTCAACAAATAAATATTTAGAAGGTGGTTTGGCTTTAAAGCATAGTACTAGGCTTAAGAGACAAATTTTGTTCAGTTCTTTTAAGCTCCTGACCACTCATAAAGGCGCCCTCTCCGATACTAATTCGAAAACCTTCGAAGTAACCCTTCAAGAAAATTCACTGACTCATTTTGTCGGTACTTCTTGGATCCTTGCAAAAATGAGTCTCGCACGCACACATATTGTAATTCCTTTTGTCTTCAGGAATTTTATTTATTGTTTCAATTTTGTTAGTTCTTTTTTGTAGTTCTTGCGATGAAGTTAATTCTTTTGTCCATTTGCTGTGAAAATTTGAAAAAATAGTATAATAAAAGGTGTTTGTAATGAATCTGCTCCGAATAGAAAATTACAGAAAAGTACAGGATTGTGTGTTCCATGAGTAAAAACCTTACCCAAACTCTTCTTCATTTCTGTCACTATGTGTTCCATGATGTTTTTCAGAACAGTTAGGAACAATATTTCCTGCACCTACTTTTATGGTGGAGAAAATGAGTGAGAAATGCCGAAGTACCAGTACCAATTGATTTTTTTCCCTGGGATAATAATAAGCTAAAATTTGTCTCAGAAAAACTTTTTGCTTAAATCTGAAAGTTTTGACAGTTCTCACACATTTATACTGTTCTGGGGCCCAATTACGCAAGGGTTACTGATTTTCTGTGTACACATTCTATTCACACCCAAAACAAATGTTAATAAATTTGATTGATTGTGCATGCGTTATCTGTAAAAAATCGATGTGTACACGAAATTCTGTGTACAAAAAACTCACTCTTGTGGAATTGGGCCCCTGATGTAGTTTTTCTTCATTTAACACAGCTAATATAAACCAACATTTGACGTATATCTCCCCTTCAAGTGAACGAGTCCATTTTGGATCCGCAAACGTAGTAGACAATGTAGGTACGAACGAAATAATAAGCGAAACTAAAAAGTTAAGTAAGAACATTTCCCTATATAAAACAAACTAAAACGTGCAATGATCTTCACCTCCAGACAAAACTAAGAAAATAAGTGGAAAGAAATTAAAATCACTGTAGTCACAAAGAATTTATTTATGTGCATACAACACTCATTTTTTCAAGGATCCAAGACGTACCGACAAAGTGCGGTCATTTTTGAAAACAGTTTGATTTCACAGTTTGGGGGTACCTGAGGAAGAGAGAGTTGTTCTCATTTTCGAACTTCGAAAAAGAGCTATGAGTGGTTGGTGAATAGCACAAATATTATTTGAGTTAGGAGCCTCATAAACTTAAGAGCCGTTTATGAGTGCTCAGTGAATACCGCCCTAAATCCTCCAGCCCAAAAGTCAAAACGGAGACATTTTTCAAAGAACAAACCTTTCCTTCATACCTACATAATATAGGTATACCTACTTACATACATTCATATATGTTTTTTCATGCCGTACGCAAAATCCTATTATTTGACTTTATTTTAAAGATCGAGAAGAATGAAAAATTAAACTACAAGCGTACACACGCATATATGCACAAAAAAAGTATGACGGAGAGCAAACAATAAAAAAATATATATGTACATTGTATATACAGCCCTATTCTGCTATCCATCGGGGGGAATTTTCTTTGAATATCCACTTAAGGCCATTCTGCTGTTCGAAGTGAATCTGATTCACTTGTCGGTAAAGAAGTTGGTAGTATGTGCGGTATTCTACTATTCACGTGAACAAATAGTTTCTATACAACTCCGATCCGCATATAAAAAGTTGCGGATTTGTACTTTTTGGTTGCAAATAAAATAACTGGGTCTTAAAATATGGGTAAAAACTTAATTTTTCGTGAGTATAGGTTACAACCATTGTGTTTTTAAACAATTTTAGAGTTAAAACAATAAATTTGAGGACGATTCATCACTCTTATTTTGGCATTAAAGTTAAACCCAGTCATCACCTTTTCTTTGCGAAACTGAAAAAAAGTCGTAACACCATCCATTTGCTATTTTTCCAATAATTTTTTAAAACCAATTTACCAAAACTATAAATGAACTGAACACAACACAAGATTTTCACTTTTAATAAACAGCTGCTGCTCCCAAATGTCAAATCGGGTTGTGATAGTGCAGTTCGCCCGATGGATAGCAGAATGTAAAGGTAGTTCGAAAGTGAATCGCTTGGGTGAATCGAATCTTCGATTCACGTGAATAGCAGAATTAGTCCAGTAAAATTAAATTAATTAATTCAAAATATCTACAAAAAATACTGCGTCGAATTTTTGTTTTGTTTCTTAAAGAGTACCTATTGGAGAGTGTAAATCCAAAAAGTTCGAACAAAAAGCTCCCATGCGTGAACTCGATTTTCTCGGCTCCTATCATATATAGAGCTGTATTTTTTTTTTAGGTTTGTACGTTAAAATATCTTCTTTAACTTTTGCTGAGAAAAAAATTTGAAACCTCTTTCCAAAAAAAAGTTATCGACGAAAAACTGTCGAGATTTTGAAGTAAAAAATGGTTTTTAACGTTTATCTCGCCTCATGTTCATCTGATCGAAAAAATACTTTCGTTGTTTTTATAGATCACTTTATTTCCTACATTTTGGTATATTTAAATTTTATGTGTGACAAAAACTGTAGGAAATATAACCTGTCAAAATTGCCAATATCCTGCGAAAATTAAAAAAAAAAGAAATTTACTCACGTTTGAAAATTTTCAAATTTGATTATGTTCATTATGAAATTTAAAGAAACAGTTCAAACTCTTTTCCACACCACCACCGAGGTAGAGTTACGGCGCATTTTTTGTAATGTGGTGTCCCCAGGAGGTTTAATCCACGATTCAATCGTTTTCGTTTCTATATTAGCCCATTGAGCTATCAATGTGGCATAGTTTTTTCATGTCGTTCTCCTTTTTTTTTTGGGCTAGGCGTGCGAGCATCAATGATCATATTAACGTTGTTAGTACTGCTGGGATCGTCATTGGTAGTTTCTTCAATGTTTTCAGGTGAGGAAAAGTCTTCACATGCGTCTTCATCTTCCAGTAAATTTTGCAAGGAAGGAACATTCTCGCGTCAAACGTAAAAAAAAACTAAGTATAATTTATCTTCATTGCAGCTGCTCGGCAACACACATTCCATACCTACCATCAAGTGCAGACTTGGATCGATGTTCACCATGACCCACTAAAATGGGGTTGGAAAAGAACTCCGAGAGGATTAGAGCCAGTTACAACCACTCAAGATCCAGCTCCACAAAGCATATTGCAAACTTTATCCTGCAAATGCAAGGGCCAGTGTGGTCGAGCTTGTGGCTATCGGAAATCTGGTCTGAATTGTTCCTTAAATGTTTCTACTGCAGTGGAAAAACATGCGAGAATGTTCCTTCCTTGCAAAATTTACTGGAAGATGAAGACGCATGTGAAGACTTTTCCTCACCTGAAAACATTTAAGAAACTACCAATGACGATCCCAGCAGTACTTACACATTAATATGATCATTGATGTTCGCACGCCTCGCCCCAAAAATAAAATGCACGACTGGATCGCACGTACTTGCTCTTATGTTCAAGTTGTGTGGGGCTTAAGAACTTTAAAAAATATTCAAGTAATTATAGAAAAAGTATAAAAAGCATTTAAATAGTTCTTTTAATTGTATAAACAGCATGATAAATAACTTAGAGTTCAAAAAAAAGTATGCCATTTGATTACTTGAAAAAATATAAATATATGTAAAACAAAATTTAAAATCGTTGGAGCCGTTTTCTTAAAAATTAATTTTTTATATATAAAATTTTTGTAACATTTTTCAAAAAAAAATTTGGTATGCCAATTTTGAGTATATGTATATTAATATAGATCTAAAACTGAAATTTCAAAACAATTCATCAACCCGTTTTTTAAATATTGAATTTTCAAAAAAAAAATTGAATCTTTTTTTAAAAATCCAAAATTATTTTTTTCAAAAATTTTGGTATGCAGTATTATTTATACTATAACAAAGCTTTTGTGCAAAAAATATCATTGAAATCGGATGAGCGGTTAATGAGAAAATCAAAAATCAAAAAAACCGTTATATGGCAGGTACCGTTAATAAATGTTTTTGGTAATTTTTTTTCTTATTAAAAGGAAAATCATACCTACAATAATACACTGATTTTTTTTATCAAAATCGTTGGAGCCGTTCTTGAGATTATAAGCTTTTCCTTAACGGTTGTATGGCAAGTACCGTTATTTTTTGAGCTAAAAAAAAAATTCAATTTTCCCTCTGGAGAGTTACAAAAAAACCTTAAGTCCAAAATTTGAAGAAAATCGCTTCAGTGGTTTAGGCTGTAGGTTGAGGTACGGACAGACAGACAGACAGACAGACAGAATTTTGCCACCCACTTTTTTCGTGTTCTCTATCATCGTAATGTCATGTTTGATTGTTATCTCGAATTTTTTTGTTTGCACGAATCCAAAACTTGCCCTATAGTACCTATGTATATCGCAAGTAAAAAGGAGAACGACATGAAAAAACTATGCCATATTGAGCTATCGATAGGCTGATATAGAAAAGAAAACGATTGAATCGTGGATTATACCTCCTGGGGACACCAAATTAAAAAAAATGCGCCGTAACTCTACCCCGGTGGTGGTGTGGAAAAGAGTTTGAACTGTTTCTTTTAATTTCGAAATGAACATAATTAAATTTGAAAATTTTCAAACGTGAGTAAATTTCTTTTTTTTTTATTTTCGCAGGATATTGGCCATTTTGACAGGTTATATTTCCTACAGTTTTTGTCGCACATAAAATTTAGATATACCAAAATGTAGGAAATAAAGTGATCTATAAGAAACAACTAAAGTATTTTTTCGATCAGATGAACATGAGGCGAGATAAACGTTAAAAATCATTTTTTACTTCAAAATCTCGACAGTTTTTCGTCGATAATTTTTTTTTGGAAAGAGGTTTCAAGTTTTTTTTTCAGCAAAAGTTAAAGAAGATATTTTAACGTACAAACCTAAAAAAAAAATACAGCTCTATATATGATAGGAGCCGAGAAAATCGCGTTCACGCTTTCCAAAGCCTTTTTCAAAATGGCGGACAACGCATGGGCGCTTTTTGTTCGAACTTTTTGGATTTACACTCTCCAATAGGTACTCTTTAAGAAACAAACAAAAAATTCGACGCAGTATTTTTTGTAGATATAAAATACTAATTTGACTGGACTAAATAGGGCTGATAAATTCTATTGGATTGGATATACAATGATATGTAGATATTCTGCACCCCCAAACCTGAAATCCTATAAGAAGAAAATAAAAACGAAAATTATTGCCAAGATCGAGATGAACGAAAACATGCGCACAACGAAAGGATAGAGCAAAGAGGATATTAAAAAAAGTAAAAAAAAAAACATGAACAACCAGCAATAATTTTTTTCATTCTTGGAGCTCCGAGTGGCGATACTTCCTCCTCGCATGCATTTTTACGACTGAACTGAAAGAAACTGACAAATGACAATAATAATAAAATAAATACGAAAACACAAAAGTAGAAGTTTATATACAAAGGCATGGAGTTTCAACATGAGGCAAGCACGGGGGCTTCAACATCAGATTGTTGTGAAACATCGATGCTCATGATATTACTTTAAAGTTTATATACAAAGCTAAAACTAGGAAAATTTGAATGTCACTCAATACCTTTAGCAAACTTTCGCCTCTATCGTCGATGTTAAACTGTAATTCTTGGTGACTTTAAACAAAATCGCAGTTTTTATTTTTGAAAAGTCGAACGTTCGATTTGTCGAACGTTCGACTCGGCGAATCGCAAGTCATAATAGGGGCCTATATAACGGGTGATTTTTTAGCTGGTTTGGTTTTGGCAACACTGGTTTTGACAGCTGACGTGTGCTTAGTACCTTGTGTCACTGTCAAACAGCTTCAGTTTGGTTTGCAATTTAACCATGGATCGTCTTACAAATGAACAACGCTTGCAAATTATTGAATTTTACTATCAGATGGGCTCTTGGAAAGCTGGCCGAGGATCCGCTTTTTTATCGAAAAATTGTGTTCAGCGATGAGGCTCATTTTTGGTTGAATGGGTACGTAAATAAGCATAATTGCCGCATTTGGAGTGAAGATCAGCCAGAAGCATTGCAACAGCTACCAATGCATCCCGAAAAAGCCACTGTTTGGTGCGGTTTATGGGCCGGCGGCATTATTGGGCCATATTTCTTCAAAGATGATGCGAATCGCAGCGTTACTGTCAATGGTGAACGCTACCGAGCGATGATAACAAACTTTTTTTTTGCCCGAAATGGAAGTTCTTGACTTGCATGATATGTGGTTTCAACAAGACGGTGCCACATGCCACACAGCACGCGAAACAATGGCGCAATTGCGAGGCGAGTTTGGTGAACAGTTAATTTCACGTTTCGGGCCGGTCAATTGGCCGCCTAGATCGTGCGATTTGACACCATTAGATTATTTTTTGTGGGGGTATGTCAAGGCTAATGTCTATAGGGACAAGCCCGCTAAAACTAGGAAAATTTGAATGTCACTCAATACCTTTAGCAAACTTTCGCCTCTATCGTCGATGTTAAACTGTAATTCTTGGTGACTTTAAACAAAATCGCAGTTTTTATTTTTGAAAAGTCGAACGTTCGATTTGTCGAACGTTCGACTCGGCGAATCGCAAGTCATAATAGGGGCCTATATAACGGGTGATTTTTTAGCTGGTTTGGTTTTGGCAACACTGGTTTTGACAGCTGACGTGTGCTTAGTACCTTGTGTCACTGTCAAACAGCTTCAGTTTGGTTTGCTATTTAACCATGGATCGTCTTACAAATGAACAACGCTTGCAAATTATTGAATTTTACTATCAGATGGGCTCTTGGAAAGCTGGCCGAGGATCCGCTTTTTTATCGAAAAATTGTGTTCAGCGATGAGGCTCATTTTTGGTTGAATGGGTACGTAAATAAGCATAATTGCCGCATTTGGAGTGAAGATCAGCCAGAAGCATTGCAACAGCTACCAATGCATCCCGAAAAAGCCACTGTTTGGTGCGGTTTATGGGCCGGCGGCATTATTGGGCCATATTTCTTCAAAGATGATGCGAATCGCAGCGTTACTGTCAATGGTGAACGCTACCGAGCGATGATAACAAACTTTTTTTTTGCCCGAAATGGAAGTTCTTGACTTGCATGATATGTGGTTTCAACAAGACGGTGCCACATGCCACACAGCACGCGAAACAATGGCGCAATTGCGAGGCGAGTTTGGTGAACAGTTAATTTCACGTTTCGGGCCGGTCAATTGGCCGCCTAGATCGTGCGATTTGACACCATTAGATTATTTTTTGTGGGGGTATGTCAAGGCTAATGTCTATAGGGACAAGCCCGCTTCGATTGACGCACTGGAAGCCAACATCCATGCATTCATTCGTGAGATACCGGCCGATATGTGTGAAAGAGTATGCCAAAATTGGACTCAGCGGATGGGCTACCTGAGACGCAGCCGCGGTCAATATTTGCATGAAATTATCTTTAAACATTAAATTGCAAGGTTCAAACTATCGATTCAAATAAATATTTCATTCATTTTTTCGAATTTTTTGTGTTTTTTTTTAAAAAAAAGTTCTAAACCTCTTAAAAAATCACCCGTTACAAAGCCATGGGCCAACGCACAACCACTCATTGCTGCAACGCTGCGCTGCCAAGAAAAAATTTTATCAACGTATAACTAAATAACCCATTTTTTTAATTACATTTTATTAAATTCATACTATATGCTTTGTTCGTTCTTGGCCAGGGGGGAGCAATTGCACCCATTGCCCCCCTTGTATCCGCGCCTGCAACAGCGACGACCATCACCACGACGGTGATGACGACCACGATGGGACGAGAACGACGACGACTAGAAGGACGAGAACGGCGGTGACGACGACCGCGGCGACGGCCACGATGCCGGCGATTTGGTGGCTTTGACTTGCCGTCTCGGCATCAACTCGCTAAAGTCTTGCCTTGGTCGTGGTTCACAGTGCCGTGGATCTGGACGTAGGTGGATCTGGATCTGGACAGAGGTGAGTCTGGATCTGGACAGAGGTGGGTCGGGATCTGGGCATAGGTGGGTCTGGATCTGGACAGAGGTGGATCTGGATCTGGACATAGGTGGGTCAGGATTCTGGACAGAGGTGGGATTTTTCCAATAGAAAATTTAATTTTGAACAAAAATTATTATAAGTAAAATTGTCAAATTCGGCTTAGTTTTCGAGTTATACCAAAAATACTGAAAAGCGGCCAGTGTGACCATTCTCTCAGAAACGCATGGGTGATTTTAGTAGCATTTTCAGTTTTAAGCATGCTAATGTGCCAAACAAACATATTCAAAAATAAAAACCCTTGCACGTAATTGTTCCTTTATACCCCTCATTTTCCGGTCTATTCAATAGGCTAAAACGTCGCTTATCGAAAGCAAACGACACTCGCAATAAGGGCCATTGGCTCTCAATTGATGCATCACATAATACGAAAATTCGACTTATATCTTTAAACGCGATTTGCGGCTAAACTAAGCGTCCAGAGGCATCAAAGTTGACACCTTTAAACTTGATTTGCGGATAAACTAAGCATCCTAGCGACTTATAAATCCAGGTTCTTTAAATGCAAAAGAAACTTTGCATACACCCAACCTCGCACCCACCCCAAATCCTATAATGAGCCCAAGCAGGGGGGTTGCAGGGGGGCAGCAGGCCCCCCCATTCACACCTCGCTATTTATTCGCGTTTATTTTAGAGATGTGTAAACTCGGTTCGCTAACCCGAGTCAACTCGAGTTAAGCACAATTCGAGTTGACTCGGTTTGAATATTTTCTAACTCGAGTTAGATTTTACCTGAACCGAAAGGCAACTCGGTTTGAAGTGACCGAGTTGACTCGGTTTTTATTTTTGCCTTTTGTATTTTTTACCTGAACCGAAAGCTTACTCGGTTCGATTAGTAGAGAAAATAGTAGAAGCATTCGGTTTAATTAACTCGGTTTTTGTTTTGGCATCGACTCGGGTTGAACGTATAGGTACAGTTTGGTATTTGGTTTGTTATTGTTCTTAAATGAAATAGAAATTGAATAAAAATTTAAACCGAGTTGCAAGTTGACACGATGTTGGTAGGTGGAATGATGGACAAAAAAGAAACGATAAAATCAGAAATGCTCAGTTTTTTTTATGCTCTGGAAAAAGATTATTTAAGAGCAACTGGGTGACATTTGGAACGAAATACACTATTTGCCTTAAAATATAGTTTGTCCACCATCTGTCAAGCTATAAACTGTCAAATTCTATTGGAGGATGGCTACGATGACGATGGATTAAGAAACCTCTAAAAAATCAGGAAAAAATCGCAGTTTTCTTAACTGCTCCAGAAAAAAGTGATTTGAGGCGAACTGAATGACGTTTGGAACGAAATACACTGTTTGTCTTAAAATATAATTCATCCACCATCTGTCAAACTATATACTGCAAAATTCCGTTGAAGGATGGCTACGATGGCGATGGATTAAGAACCCTCTAAAAATCAGAAAAAATCGCAGTTTGTTAACTACTTCAGAAAAAAGGGATTTGAGGCGAACTGGATGACATTTGGAACGAAATACACTATTTGTCTTAAAATATAGTTCGTCCATCCTCTGTCAACCTATTAAATATTAAATTCAATTGAAGGATCGCTACGATGATGATGGATTGAAAAACCTCTAAAAAATCACGAAATTTTGCAGTTTTTATGCTCAAAAAAAATGTAATTTAATGAAGTTTTTAATTCAACCATTTCAATTTTCGCTTTAATCCGAGCTAGCCAACTCGATTTGCAAAAACAACGCGTGAAAAGCTTCAACTCGAGTTGCAAAAACAACGCATGAAAAGTGTTCACAAATTTTAGCCTCAACTACTTAAACTTAACTTAAATTTCAACTCGAGTTAACTCGGTTAGAAAATTTTTCGGTTTTATACATCACTAGTTTATTTGTCATTCAAGGTACTATTCCTCAAGAGAACTCAATTAATTCATAAGATCCATTGGCTCTCAATTGATGCATCGCATAATACGAAAATTCGACTTATATCTTTAAACGCGATTTGCGGCTAAACTAAGCGTCCTAGAGGCATCAAAGTTTGTAAGGCGCAACTATACGCTAAGCGCCCTTTATATTCGGATTTTTTTTGTTATTAAATCGATTTTGTTCGTTTGGTGTTTGTATATTTATGTTAACATACGTCTATTATCTTCAGAATTTTGCTCGAATTGTTGCGTAGTCAAGTTATTTGTTCATGTTTTTAATGTTAATTTACTTGTCTATTCAGGAAGTTGCCCGGAAAATTTTTGTTTTATTTGCTTGAAAAAGAAATATTTAAAATAATTTAATACAATATTTAAAAGGTTTCCGAAAGTCGAGTGGTATAAGGAAAAATGGATGACCATTCTGAAAGTGCATAAAGTAAGGCCACATTCGGGGGTGTCATATTTTGTATCGCTGCCAATAATTTGCTTTGATTTCGCGTTGGTTTTGGAGAGCCTTTATTCATGACAATGCGCAAATTAAACTAAGTACATTTATAATGTTCCACTGAAACAACAAATTTTTGAAGAAAATAGATTTTAAAAATTTTATCGGCGCCCTAGACGGTTATCATAAAAAAAATAAGTATTTTCTTAAACATACCGCTGAGAAAAAAATGATTGTTATGGCGCCCTAATAAGTTGCAATTTAAAATCACTCCATCCCTGTTGGAGTGCATTTGTGTTTGTGATAACAAACACTAATATGAAAAATGCCGCAGATTTTTCCAACAATGGCGCTTCCTTATATTTTTTATTCTAAGTGCATAGCATTATGCGAAAAATCAACTTTTATCTTCAAACGCGATTTGCGGCTAAACTAAGTGTCCTAGAGGCATCAAAGTTTACATCTTTAAACTTGATTTGCGGCTAAGCTAAGCGTCCTAGCGACTAATAAAATGCATATTCGTGATCTTGGAATGTACCCGTTCCCAAAAATCAAAATAAAATTGAAAAAAGTTTTTTCAAAACTTTCAAAAAAATATTTTCAGTTTTTTCGGCTAAACTTCAGCAATTTTTGTTGTCTTTTTTAAATTTTTTTTTCGAATTATGTGTGAATGATATTTTCTTCTTTAAATGCAAAAGGAACTTTGCATACACCCAACCTCGCACCCATCCTAAATCCTATAATGGGCCCAAGCAGGGGGGTTGCAGGGGGGCAGCATGCCCCCATTAAAAACCTCGGTGTTTATTCGTGTGTATTAGTCACCCAAGGTACTGTTGCTCAAGAAAACTTGACATTGGCGCTCAACTAATGCATCGTATTATACGAAAAAATCGACTTAAATCATTAAACGCAATTTGCAAATTGCATAGGAAAGAAAAATATTACTGAGCTGTCGCAGTGTATGAGTAGTAGTAGAAACGGCGGGATTTTGATCGGCGGGATTTAGATTTTCGGGATTTTGATTTCCCGGATTTTGAAAAACGGGATTTTGATACGCGGGGCTTCGACATACGGGATTTCGATTCGCGGGATTTTGAACCCAACCCGCTTTGTGAAGTTTCCTGATTGATATTGACTAAAGAAAATCTAATATTTTTGATTTTTAGTCAAACACATTAAAAAATTATAAAAAATGCTCATCCCCCCCCTTGTATGAACAACGAATTGTTGGCATACGAATCGGTGCATGGGGAAAAAAGAAAGAAACCGACTGAACAATAACAAGCTTGTGTGTGTTAATAAAAATGCTAGTCGCCGCTGTTGCAATTGATAAACAACGAAACCTGCATTGGGATAGAGCTTACCATGTGGCTTCAGTGGCGCGGTGTGTAGTGCATCGTCGGCCTCTGAATCGCAGGGTTCATGGTTCGCTCCCATATGATGGCAAAGAGTTTTTCAATTAATACGAGCATAACCAGACTACGCACCACTAAAGGAGTCTGATGATCGAGGTGGCTCTCGTGAAATATCTATAACCAGCCTATAAACTTGGTGGTAACACACACAAGTTGTTGTTGTTCATTCATAATTATTCAATATAAATTGATGTGTAATGCGCAGCATGCACTGCACTTGTGTGTGAATTTCCATTTACACACAAGACCCAACTTAAATTATAAAAAATACAATTTTATATATTTGCACATCATTTTTATACACATTTATCTCGTACATTGCTCACCAAATTTGCAATACTCTGTGCATGTCAAATACTTAAATTTACATTTACACCTTTAATTTACACTTTTAATTAAAGTTCAGTGGGTCAGTTCTCGACCTGTGAAACGGTGAAAGAAAAAAAAGTAATCATTTCATTTTCACAGAGTCTTATCATTTTATCACTTGACAAACACGCGCAAGGCGATTCCCGAACTCGTTTTGAAAAACAGGTGTCGAAGTGATTACTAAAAAGTACCTACTAACATGAAAAATACTTGCTCATAGAAAAAGATGATTGTGACGTCATAGAAATACCAAGATGGCGAGTTGGGTGTATCAAATGAGCAAAATTTGTCTTTGTTTATCATTTTTCTTTTCACAGGTTTTCACAGAATGAAATGATTGTGATAGACGAATCATCATATAAAAACATTTTGGCATTTGTTTTCATTTTTTTACACTTCGAAAATTGCATTTGGCATGAAGGCCTTATGATATTTATTACTTCACAGTTTCACAGATCGAGAATTAACCCCCGGAAGGTATTATGTTAAGGCACAGATCGAGGTTAAGCACACCATTTGCATCTTTGGAGAAGCCATAATCTGTCAGCTGCAGGCTTGAATCTGGAAAATAGCTCTGTGATAGGCTTAAGTATTACCTTAAAACAAAAAAGCATCATCGGATACAATTTGTTTCTGCTTATCATTTTTCTTTTCACAGGTTTTCGCGGAATGAATTGATTGTGATAAAAGAATCATCATATGAAAACATTTGTCTTCATTTTTTCACACTTCGAGAATCGCATTTGGCGTGAAGGGGTTATCATATTTATCACTTCACAGTTTCACGGATCGAGAATTGACCCCCTGTAAGTATGTGGGCCTTAACTAAATTGTTGTGAAGTGCAGGTCCCAGTTGCTCCCCAAGTGTGTGTAGAGTCACATAGCGCATTTTATCACCCACTCCCACTCCCACTTTGATCCACAATTCTTGCAATCCCTCACTGAATAGTTCAAATATATATTGAAGGATGAGAACAACATCATTGTCATTTGATAACACTATAAGGCATTTTATGCATGACTGGACGGCATTGAACAGTTGGATTATAATTCTGCTATTAGTCCAGTCAAATGAGTATTTTATATCTACACAAAATACTGCATCGATTTTTTTTTTGTTTCTTAAAGAGTACCTATTGGAGAGTGTAAATCCAAAAAGTTCGAACAAAAAGCGCCCATGCGTTGTCCGCCACTTTGAAAAAGGCTTTGGAAAGCGTGAACTCTATTTACTCGGCTCCTATCATATATAGAGCTGTATTTTTTTTTTAGGTTTGTACGTTAAAATATCTTCTTTAACTTTTGTAGAGAAAAAAACTTGAAACCTCTTTCCAAAAAAAAGTTATCGACAAAAAACTGTCGAGATTTTGAAGTAAAAAATGGTTTTTAACGTTTATCTCGCCTCGTGTTCATCTGATCGAAAAAATACTTAAGTTGTTTTTTATAGATCACTTTATTTCCTACATTTTGATATATTTAAATTTTATGTGCGACAAAAACTATAGGAAATATAACCTGTCAAAATGGCCAATATCCTGCGAAAATTAAAAAAAAAAAGAAATTTACTCACGTTTGAAAATTTTCAAATTTGATTATATTCATTACGAAATTTAAAGAAACAGTTCAAACTCTTTTCCACACCACCACCGAGGTAGAGTTACGGCGCATTTTTTTTTAATGTGGTGTCCCCAGGAGGTATAATCCACGATTCAATCGTTTTCGTTTCTATATCCGCCTATCGATAGCTCAATGTGGCATAGTTTTTTCATGTCGTTCTCCTTTTTTTTGGGGCTAGGCCTGCGAACATCAATGATCATATTAACGTTGTTAGGACTGCTGGGATCGTCATTGGTAGTTTCTTCAATGTTTTCAGGTGAGGAAAAGTCTTCACATGCGTCTTCATTTTCCAGTAAATTTTGCAAGAAAGGAACATTCTCGCATGTTTTTCCACTGCAGTAGAAACATATTAAGGAACAATTCAAACCAGATTTCCGACAGCCACAAGCTCGACCACACTGGCCCTTGCATTTGCAGGATATTGTTTGCAATATGCTTTGTGGAGCTGGATCTTGAGTGGTTGTAACTGGCTCTGATGCTCTCGGAGTTCTTTTCCAACCCCATTTTAGTGGGTCATGGTGAACATCGATCCAAGTCTGTACTTGATGGAAGGTACGGAATGTGTGTTGCCGAGCAGCTGCTGCACTAGGAGGCAATGAAGATAGATTAAACTTAGTTTTTTTTTGACGTTTGACGCGAGAATGTTCCTTCCTTGCAAAATTTACTGGAAGATGAAGACGCATGTGAAGACTTTTCCTCACCTGAAAACATTGAAGAAACTACCAATGACGATCCCAGCAGTACTAACAACGTTAATATGATCATTGATGTTCGCACGCCTAGCCCAAAAAAAAGGAGAACGACATGAAAAAACTATGCCACATTGAGCTATCGATAGGCGGATATAGAAACGAAAATGATTGAATCGTGGATTATACCTCCTGGGGACACCACATTAAAAAAATGCGCCGTAACTCTACCTCGGTGGTGGTGTGGAAAAGAGTTTGAACTGTTTCTTTAAATTTCGTAATGAGCATAATCAAATTTGAAAATTTTCAAACGTGAGTAAATTTCTTTTTTTTTTTAATTTTTGCAGGATATTGGCCATTTTGACAGGTTATATTTCCTACAGTTTTTGTCGCACATAAAATTTAAATATATCAAAATGTAGGAAATAAAGTGATCTATAAAAAACAACTTAAGTATTTTTTCGATCAGATGAACACGAGGCGAGATAAACGTTAAAAACCATTTTTTACTTCAAAATCTCGACAGTTTTTTGTCGATAACTTTTTTTTGGAAAGAGGTTTCAAGTTTTTTTTTCAACAAAAGTTAAAGAAGATATTTTAACGTACAAACCTAACAAAAAAATGAAGCTCTATATATGATAGGAGCCGAGTAAAACGAGTTCACGCTTTCAAACGCCTTTTTCAAAATGGCGGACAACGCATGGGCGCTTTTTGTTCGAACTTTTTGGATTTACACTCTCCAATGAATACTCTTTAAGAAACAAAAAAAAAAATTCGACGCAATATTTTTTGTAGATATTTCGAATTAATTAATTTAATTTTACTGGACTATATCTGCTTCCTCAACAAAGGTTTGAAGGTTCGAGCACGTTTGAAGTTCTTTGTTACTGTTATTTATTATTAATGCATCCCTGCTATAATTCTCACCTGCGAGGGTTCCACTTAGAACTGTAGTGAAGTCAGTCACTTTTGCCATCTCAATGAAGCTATTAGCAGCAGCTAGTTGGAGCATCTCTTTGTTTTCACCTGAATACCTGAATCTATCCATCTGTCTAGGAATAGGCGTCTCCTGTTTGATATTTATCAGTTCGATTGGATCTAGAATTTCTTGTCTTTCTATTTAACATTCGTTAAGTGAATGGTCAATGTCAAAGTCAACTCACTTAATTTTCTTGTTTTAATGCTTTTTTATTTTAAGGGAATGCTTAAGCCTATCACAGAGCTATTGGATGGATTCTCCAAAGATACAAATGGAGTGCTTAGGCCCGATCAGTGCCTTAACAGAATGCCTTCTGAACTATTAATTCAGTGCAATTGTACAACATGTTCTACTTAAAGGTGTAAATGTAAATTAAAGTATTTGACATGCACAGAGTATTGCAAATGTGGTGAGCAATGTACGAGATAAATGTGTACCTATACAAATGATGTGCAAATATATGTAATTGTATTTTCTATAAATTTTTAATTTTTTTTTACTAAAAATCAAAAATAACAGATTTTCTTTAGTAAATATAAATCAAAAAGCATCTTAATTGATATCTTATCCTTCGGTTTTTAGCAGCTAATGAGGAAGAGTGATAAGATGAGCTTTTGTGGGTGTGTCAATGGGTGGAAATTGTATGCAATCATTCCCTATACGGTTCGCTATCATGTATGAAAATTTCATTGCACTGGGTGAAGTGGTTCAGATTTTATCTTACGAAAACTAGCTCCATATCAGTCAAAAAATAGTAAACGCCCACAAAATAGGCGTGGTAGGAACTTTTTACAGCTTATATTCTATACAAAAATATTTTTATAAGTTTAACTAAAGCAACATCCGAATTTGTATTAATTTTGACGAATATATTACTTTTTCAAAAAGGGGGGCGTGATAGTGGGCGGAAATTAATTATGTTGGCTTCTCTTCTTGTTTTGTATCATGTCTGATCATTTCATCAGAATCGGTTCAGTGGTTTAGTTTTTATGGAGATTTTTCCGTTCTCCCATACAAATTACACTACTATTTGTCGGCCATTTTGGAAAATAGCGTCTAAAAAACCCCGTCCAGAATACGGTGATGTCTACCCAAGTTTTTCTGACTCTCCTACATGTACTTTTATCGATTCTGGCGGATAGATAAATCAGTACGGAAATTTTTACGGGACTTCATTACAGGGACAAGACGATTCGCATTACAAAAGTCGACAAGTAAATCGCCATTTTCGTTCCGTGACCCTAAGCCAATTTTTCCCATCACGCGTTTCAGACCGTAATTGTCCATCAAGCAAATTGCCATTTTGGTTCCGTTCCTAAGCCATTTTTTCCCATCACGCGTTCCAGACCGTAATTGTCTGATCCGACTTGGGCATTGAGGTCTTCCATGACGACTATGATATCGGCTCTCAGAACACTCCTGTTAACCCAGTTAAGATGAGTGTAGAGTGCGGTTTTGTCTTCCTCGGTCGCTTCATTTGTGCGGGCGTAGCACTGAATAATTGTTATGTTACGAATTTTTGAACGAAACATTGCTGTCATTAATCTCGCAGAAATGGGCTGCCACGAAATAATATTACGCTTTGCTCCTTCATACAACATAATTCCAACACCATGCAGTCTTTGGCCACCCTCTCTGTCATCCTCCCCCGGAATACAGCATTCTCGTTTGTCCAGTGCCAGATCTGTATTCACCTCTTCCCCTCAACTAAGTATCGCTAACCTGCTCGTATCTATCTTCGCTGTACAGGGATCGAACGTTCCATGCTCCGATTTTCGTACGTATGCAGTAGCCAAAAGTAACATTTGCGCTTCTTGAAAGACTTCTTCTATTTGTTGACGATTCATTTACTATTACGCTCGTACATGAAAGATGTTGCACCCCCAAATCCGCTGTGTGGTTTACTGTAGTCGAAGCTGCAGAAAGATTCCCCATTAAAAGATTACCTTTTGTGGACTCATTTCCAGTTGTTTTCATAGTTCATGTATTTGCATATATCCTTCCACCATAGTGTTTTCCGAGATACAATTAATAACATAGGGGGAAAACGGGAGACTTGACCATACGGGAGACATGAGCCACTCGCAATATTTCACTCAGACTACCCTTAAATTCTAGACGTGTTTGTATATCCAAAGCAGAACATGACCTTCTATTTGCTCATAAAAAGATTTCTGGATCAACATTTGATTTTGGTTCCTGGACGAGTAAATACATTTTTCGCTAAGAAAAGTTAAACAATTTTTTTTTTCTTTTCATTGCACAACTTTTGTTTGACTCGTAGTTAATTAAATAATTTAGTATGATCTTATTCCTTGAATAATTGTTTTTGTAAATACCCGTGCAAAATAATGCAACAATTTACGTAACAGAATTTATAATCTCTTTTGTCTCAAAAAGCGTGAACGGGAGACTTGAACCACTTATTGTAGGGAGACTTGATCATACGAAAAAGAGGAGCAAAACAAAAAAAAAGTCAAAAAACTGCCGCAGAAGGGGAAATTAAAGGATAACAATGCTCAAATTATGTTTAAGAAATATTACAATCTTCTTTCTGTATTTTCCAAGGAGGGGTTTATTTAAGTTGTGTATTTATTTTCGTTTGTTACGGTTTTTAAGGTTGTTTTTAGTTTTGTATCAATATTTTCGTGTATAAACTTTTAAAACATTTTTCTTAGTAAATAATACGTTAAATATAGTAACGATTGAGTTTTATGAAAATCATAGACGGTGATCTCATTTTTTGTATTGTTAACTCGTTCAATTTGGGTATGTTCAAGTCTCCTCCAGGAGGTGTTCAAGTCTCCCGTAGGGGGCGGGAGACTTGAGCCAAAAATCTTTCTTCAAACAATTTGCCCTGGGTTGAAACCGATTGCATATATTTGAAGCCAATTTAACTAGTTTCAAAATAGATAAGTGTAGCTTTATAGAGATGTATCTTTCATGCGGCTGAGATAAATAGACAAGTTTTTATCAACAATTTTACAAAAAATGGCTCAAGTCTCCCGCCTTCCCCCTACATAAGCTCAGATTTGACAGGCACACCAGCAGCGCTGCAGCTGAAAAAAAAATGGCAGTGCCAATTATAATTTTGTTGGGTGCCGGAGTACTAAGATGATGAATTCAAGTCCGAAGAAACCGGATGTTCAAGTATGGTGGACCATATTTTTTTGGGCAACGTTTTTTATAAGATACCACGATAGAAATCCGTTTCATAACAAACTCTGTCTTTTGAGCACCGTCCGGTAGAGAATATTTTGACATTTTTCATAGGAATTGCATATTTCTGTGTTTGTTTTGGTTCAAAATACATTGTATATTTCAGTCATTAAAGCTTTTTGGTGAGGAAGAAATTACGGAAAGCTGAATTTTGGCATTTAGCCTCCTCATGGCATTCTAAGGAAACTGTAAGCCGCTAACAATTTTTAACGAGGTCAAAGGCCCCGCCAAAGGGTTTTTAAGCAATTTCTATCGAACGGTGACTCTTACATAAGAAATGTCAAGGATTAGGAAGGTCGTAGCCTACAAAATTTCGTACATAAACGTCTAGTATTTTTTTCATAAGAGTAGGTAACCGTTTTCGAGATAAATCAATCGGTAAAGTTCCGGACAGCGGCGTAGCTACCTAGGGGCAAACTGGGGCGGCGCCCCAGGGCCCCGAAGGTTTGGGGGCCCCAGAGACTGACAGAAACAATTTTTCGAAGCGAAAATAAAATTTCATCTTGACTTTAAGAAAGTTTTTGCTCAGTTTGTTTTGGATATTAAGGGTCAGTTTCAACACTTATGGATAAAGTCTCGGATAGCCTATCACGAGCTGCTAAAAGTTTCCGTCCTAATATTTTGAATTTCACCTAAAATAAATCCGTCGCGGTTCATACTGAATTTAAATCTTTAAAATCAGTCACATTTTAGATTAAAACGACAAGGATTTTCAGTTTTGACAACAAAAATTTAATTTTCATTATGTTTTTGATTTTTTATATTGTTCTCAAATGTCAGCCTCTAGTAAAGATTTTGACTTGTGAATAAACTTCAGAAGTATATGTTGCTATTTGGTGAGAAGTTCAACTAGAAAAAATGGAAGTATATCGCGATATCGTTTTAACAGATCTTTTAACGTGATCGATGCAAAACAAAAAAATCCATTAAAACTGACAAATGTGATCACAAACGAACAATGCCTTTTTTGACTTTGCTTCTGGTACACGGTAATACGGCCGAGATTGATTATTCTTGCAGATTATTGGGAAATGGTTTCATTCTTTTTTCGGACAGAAAACATTTCATTTATATTCACCCCGATTACAAAATCCAATGAGTGAGCGGAGGGAGTCAGACTCAATTCTGACATTTCGCTCATAGTAAAAATGTCAGAATTGAAACTGATTACGTCCGCAGCTCATTAAAATTTCTAAAATTTCTTATAGATCTTTTATTTTTTCAAAGGAAAAACAAAATGTTTGTACTGCAAAACTGAACTTATCAATGAAGGCCACAAAAATGTATTGGTTCATTAACGATTTTTTGAAACATTCCACAAACATTTCTGTTCTTAGCCACCAATTTTTTGCTATTATAAATAAACTGCATTCTAAGCTTTAAAAATTATATGCCTTACGGACATATTGTGCTGACAGTTTTTGTAAAAAAATTCCTATTACATTACATACCTATCTTCTAAACTTTCTCTTTTTTTTTTGCTATAAGCATAGTTTACAGTTCCGATGCGAAAAAAAATCTAAATTTTCAAAATGATTTTCCACCTATTCTGCGCACCAAGTTGAATAATATTCAAGGCGAAAAACGTTTGCTTTGGCCTAAACCATCCATTGAGTCATTAATTTACCCTTAATTGACAAACTATAGGCCTAAAAATGGAAAATAATTATTTTTGGATGCAAAAACCATTTGTATGCAAATAATGCCTTGAGGTGAATATATTTTTTTTTCGGATGTATAAACCGACCATCAAAAAAAAAAAATAATTTATTCACCAGACTTTTTTTCGCATGCAAATCAATTGCCGGTCCATTGTTTTGCATGACATTCCATGACAGCATAGTTTTTTTCTTTTGCATGAAACTGTAAACCAATCATGCAAACAATTAATTTTACATTTCACCTCAATTATTTTTGTCATGCGAGAATATTTGCATAGAATTTTTTTTTCGCACGGGAACTGTAAACTAGGCTATAATCAAGAACGAAACCGATTTTTTTAAAGGGGCCCTATTTTATTTTCTGCCCCAGGGCCCTCACCTACCTAGCTACGCTACTGGTTCCGGATTTTATATTTCTGTTTCTATATTAAATGTACCTACTCTTTTACACCATACCTTTGAGGTTCAGTACAAGGTGAGTTTTTCTTGCTTGGTATCTCCCAAGAACATTATAAAAAAAAGTACTAAAAAATAAATACTTACTTACTTACTTACTTATCCGGCTCCCGATCCATGAAGGGTCTCTGCCTGAGATATTGCGGTCTTCCATCGGTTGCGGTCCCTCGCACGCTCCCTCCAGTCGTCGAGACCAAGCGCTCTTGCGTCTGTGACCGCCTGGTCCCTATAGCGGAGGTTCGGTCTTCCTGGTCGTCTCGAACCTGGGGGCTGGGATTCGAAGATTTTCTTGGCTGGAGCGTTGTTGTCCATTCGCTCGATGTGGCCGAGCCAATGTAGTCGACGTGTTTTGGCTCTTTGGACTACATCCACATCTTGGTACAGCTCGTACAGTTCACGATTGAATCTTCTCCTCCAATCGCCCTCTTCGCATATAGGACCAAATAAAAAATAAATACAAGGATTTAATTAAAGGTTTTGCGAAAGTTCCCCGCCGATCTGGGCTCCACTTTATTAATCATACGTGGTCGAAGGTCACAAAACATGGTATTTCCTTTATAAAAGGTGATTCGCATAAAATATGACGGAAAGCTTGAGCGTGTAGGGTTGGTTGAGTAAAGAAAAAAATCGTATTGAAGGTGGTTCTATTCTCCTCCGTTTAGGAGGCAAAAGCAATTTTCTAAAAAATTGACATAAAACAAAAAAATTACTAAAAAATTTCGGTTACACTTACAACGCCAAGCTCACATTTTTGTAAGGCCAAAATCTCTTCTTTTATTTCAATTTTAAATTAAGTTGTTTGACTGAACAGTTTTCGAAAAATTAATTTCATACTTAAAATTTTGAAGAAAAAAAAAATTAATAAACATTTCAAAGTCCTGTGAAGTTAGCAAAAAAATTGTTTAAAATTAAATAAAAAATGAGAGTTCCCGGTAGCAAACAAAGAGTTCTAGAGTTCCTCATACTTTTTTTTAATAGTTCTGGCGAATGGAGTGTTAAAATTAACAAAAAAAAGTTTTTTTTGCTAACTTCACGCAGCAAGGACTTTTTTGAGAAAAAGAGTTCTGAGCATGTTTTTCACCTTAAAATCAAGAGTTCTGGAGTTCCTGATGGGTTTTAGAAAGAGTTCTACAAAATTGGAAAAGTTAGGGCAATTTAAGGTGCCCATTGACTTAGAACCAAAAATGTTCTGATTAGAGTTCCCGATAGCAAAGAAAGAGTTCTGAACATTTTGTTAACAACTTTTTTTTCCAAAACTAATTTTTCAAAAGTTATTCGCAAATTTAGGTGCCCATTGACTTAGAACCAAAAATTTTCAAAATCCACAAAAATCGAAAAAAAGGAGTTCTGATTAGAGTTCCCGATAGCAAAGAAAGAGTTCTGAACATTTTGTTAATAACTTTTTTTTCTAAAACTAATTTTTCAAAAGTTATTCGCAAATTTAGGTGCCCATTGACTTTGAACCAAAAATTTTCAAAATCCACAAAAATTGAAAAAAAAGGAGTTCTGATTAGAGTTCCCGATAGCAAACAAAGAGTTCTGAATATTTTGTTAATAACTTTTTTTTCTAAAACTAATTTTTCAGAAGTTATTCGCAAATTTAGGTGCCCATTGACTTAGAACCAAAAATATATATGTATACTCGCTCAGTAGAGTAAGTCACATAGTAGGGGAGCCCACTAAGGGATTTTGGGATTTACTCGAGCGTGTCAGATTAGTATAAAGGGGGTACCTTGCACCCTGCTGAGTACCTCCACCATAAATCAGTCCTCTATGTAGGGCCGGGCGCCTAGGACGGTTTGTCAGATTAGTAAAAAAAATCGATAGCTCGAAATAGTCGAGCGCGTCAGATTAAGGTACCTATTATGACTTGCGATTCGCCAGGTCGAACGTTCAAATGTGACTATGTCGAATTACCGGTTGCGACTCGCCTGAATTAAGTTCGCCTTAAATGGCTAAAATTTGGGAAATTTGAATGCCACTCAATGCCTTTAGCAAACGTTCGCCTATATCGTCGATGTCGAACTGTAATTTTTGGTAGCTTTGAACAAAATCTCAGTTTTTATTTTTGAAAAGTCGAACGTTCGAGTTGAGTCGAACGTTCGACTCGGCGAATCGCAAGTCATAATAGGGGCCTAAGATAGGGTAGGTTAATTACATGCTGAAAAGTGTGTATTTCAATAATCTGACGATTTGAGCGTGACCTAAGGTAATGGGAGGGTTACAAACTTGCAAAAAAAAATCGCCACCTGGACATTCTCGAGCGCGGTTGATTTTTTGTTATTGTAAAGTATATAATTCTAGGATAACGGGAAAAGTATAATCTGCCGTTTTTCTCGTCCCGTTTAGGAGGTAGAGGCGATTTAAAAAAAAACGACTTAAATGGAAAAACAAATATTAAAAAACAACGAAAAAACTTCAAATATAAAAAATATGTTCTTTAATCCTACATTTAAATTTAATTATTTGTGTCAATAGTTTTCAAAATATTTGCATTTAAGCTCAAAATTTTGATACAAAAATGCAAAAAAAGGTGTTTGGATCAATTGTTCTCAAAATTGTGAAATGAAAAACTAAATTTTCTTTTTGTGGTCAATGCTCAGATTAATTTTGAATCAAACACAAAAAACCGGAAGCTTTTATGGCTTCTAGTTTCTAAGAAAATTGAAAATTACTGATACTACTTTTTCATGAGATAATTATATTATATCATTATGTAGCTGTTCTCAATAGTAGCTATTGACATTGGAAGCAGAGATTACATTCAAAGTTCTTTAAATGCAAACGAAATTTGGCAAACACCGAACCTCGCACATACCTCAAATCCTATAGTGAGCCCAAGCAGGGCGGTTGCATACATGTCTCACTTTTAAAACGCAGCCGTAATGCTGGCAATGCAAACAAATTACAAATATCTCAAAAAAGTAGTATCAGTAAGTTGCAATTTTCTCAAAAACTAGAAGACATAATAGCTTCTGGTTTTTTGTATTCGATTCAAAATTAACCACATTATTGACAAAAAAAAGAAAATTCCGTTTTCATTTCACAATTTTGAGAAAAATTGATCCAAACATTTTTGTTTGCGTTTTTTTAACAACATTTTGAGCTAAAATGCAAATATTTTGAAAACTATTGACACAAATAATTTAATTTAAATGTAGGATTAAAGAACAGAATTCTGGCCTTTAAAACCGTTATTGTTTTGCATTTTAAGTATTGTTGTTGATTTTAAATATTTATTTTTCCATTTAAGTCTTTTTTTTCGAAAATTACCTTAACCTCCTAAATGGGGTAACGTAGACCCTCCCCCCCCCCCATAGTAAAAAATGCTTGTACATATTTGACCCTTCTACAAAAATCCATTTTCAATTTATGGCGCCCAAGTTATAATACTCTCCCCAGTGATTAAAAAAACTTGAATACAATTTTTTCTACTTTTCAAATCGTCAGATTAAGAAAACCCCTCCAGATAATTGTCAGATTAAGGTTCAGCACATGTAGGACACCAAGTTGAACCATATATATCAAAATCTGACGCGCTCGAGTATTTCAAAATGGCGATTTTTTTTGCATTTTCAAGGAGCTGCTGCAAGCTTGCGTCACATCCGAATCGTCAGTCTTTTGAATGTGAGCATCCTTGGGGGTCACTTAACATCCCCTCTTAAAATCTGACGCGCTCGAGTAAATCCATTTGTTTTTCAATTTCAACACTCCCATACAGCCACCCCCACCACGCAAACCGGCAGATTAACATACCACCGTTATTAGAAAGACCCAGGCCATATACACTATCAATATCTGACGCGCTCGAATATGTCCATGTGACTGTTTTTTTTAACAATTTTGTACACCTGTAGATGCTCCCCCCACCGATGAAACGGTATACTTTACTAACATTTTTTTCTCTTTATCATCAAATCTTCAAAATCCATTAGGTCCCAACGACGCTCGAGTAAATCCACATTTAGCATCGTGGGCTCCCCTACTAACATTTTAAACAAGACAAACACTTTGTTTTTGAAATCGTTTGGTCACCTTTCGGGAGCTAAAGTGCGTGGCTTCAGCCATGAGAAGTGCAACAGGTCCATTGCTAGGACATTACTACTTATAACATCTTGCTCAGAAGCTCTGATTGATGTCTTAATGTCATAATCTTTATCCTCTGTAGGAGCATCCACTCATATGCAGCTTTAGTTGGTGAATTCAGACCGGAAGTGATTTGTCATGCAGCATCGACAGATCCACTTCCACACCTAGATACACGTTGTTTTTGGTCTTGATAACAGTCGCTACGCTGTGTTCAAAAATCAGTCTTTGTTGCAAAAATCATAACACTTAAGGATATCCTATTTGAAAATTTTGTTAAAAAAACACTCTTGTAACTTAACATAATTTTAGATGACTAGTGCATTGGGATCTGTCACGCTGGAAGTCTTGCAATCGAATATTAGCTTAATCCACCCGCCATCTTCGAGGGATTAAATCAATTATATCTGGCTACAGTCTTAGTTTTAGAAAAAAAAGTTGTTAACAAAATGTTCAGAACTCTTTGTTTGCTATCGGGAACTCTAATCAGAACTCCTTTTTTTTCGATTTTTGTGGATTTTGAAAATTTTTGGTTCTAAGTCAATGGGCACCTAAATTTGCGAATAACTTTTGAAAAATTAGTTTTAGAAAAAAAAGTTATTAACAAAATATTCAGAACTCTTTGTTTGCTATCGGGAACTCTAATCAGAACTCCTTTTTTTTTTTCGATTTTTGTGGATTTTGAAAATGTTTGGTTCTAAGTCAATGGGCACCTAAATTTGCGAATAACTTTTGAAAAATTAGTTTTAGAAACAAAAGTTATTAACAAAATGTTCAGAACTCTTTGTTTGCTATCGGGAACTCTAATCAGAACTCCTTTTTTTCAATTTTTGTGGATTTTGAAAATTTTTGGTTCTAAGTCAATGGGCACCTAAATTTGCGAATAACTTTTGAAAAATTAGTTTTAGAAAAAAAGTTATTAACAAAATGTTCAGAACTCTTTGTTTGCTATCGGGAACTCTAATCAGAACTCCTTTTTTTTCGATTTTTGTGGATTTTGAAAATGTTTGGTTCTAAGTCAATGGGCACCTAAATTTGCGAATAACTTTTGAAAAATTAGTTTTAGAAAAAAAAGTTATTAACAAAATGTTCAGAACTCTTTGTTTGCTATCGGGAACTCTAATCAGAACTCCTTTTTTTCAATTTTTGTGGATTTTGAAAATTTTTGGTTCTAAGTCAATGGGCACCTAAATTTGCGAATAACTTTTGAAAAATTAGTTTTAGAAAAAAAAGTTATTAGCAAAATGTTCAGAACTCTTTCTTTGCTATCGGGAACTCTAATCAGAACTCCTTTTTTTTCAATTTTTGTGGATTTTGAAAATTTTTGGTTCAGTCAATGGGCACCTAAATTTGCGAATAACTTTTGAAAGTTTTAGAAAAAAAAGTTATTAACAAAATGTTCAGAACTCTTTGTTTGCTATCGGGAACTCTAATCAGAACTCCTTTTTTTCGATTTTTGTGGATTTTGAAAATTTTTGGTTCTAAGTCAATGGGCATCTAAATTTGCGAATAACTTTTGAAAAATTAGTTTTAGAAAAAAAAGTTATTAACAAAATGTTCAGAACTCTTTGTTTGCTATCGGGAACTCTAATCAGAACTCCTTTTTTTTCGATTTTTGTGGATTTTGAAAATGTTTGGTTCTAAGTCAATGGGCACCTAAATTTGCGAATAACTTTTGAAAAATTAGTTTTAGAAAAAAAAGTTATTAACAAAATGTTCAGAACTCTTTGTTTGCTATCGGGAACTCTAATCAGAACTCCTTTTTTTCAATTTTTGTGGATTTTGAAAATTTTTGGTTCTAAGTCAATGGGCACCTAAATTTGCGAATAACTTTTGAAAAATTAGTTTTAGAAAAAAAAGTTATTGACAAAATGTTCAGAACTCTTTGTTTGCTATCGGGAACTCTAATCAGAACTCCTTTTTTTCAATTTTTGTGGATTTTGAAAATTTTTGGTTCTAAATCAATGGGCACCTAAATTTGCGAATAACTTTTGAAAAATTAGTTTTAGAAAAAAAAGTTATTAACAAAATGTTCAGAACTCTTTGTTTGCTATCGGGAACTCTAATCAGAACTCCTTTTTTTTCGATTTTTGTGGATTTTGAAAATGTTTGGTTCTAAGTCAATGGGCACCTAAATTTGCGAATAACTTTTGAAAAATTAGTTTTAGAAAAAAAAGTTATTAACAAAATGTTCAGAACTCTTTGTTTGCTATCGGGAACTCTAATCAGAACTCCTTTTTTTCAATTTTTGTGGATTTTGAAAATTTTTGGTTCTAAGTCAATGGGCACCTAAATTTGCGAATAACTTTTGAAAAATTAGTTTTAGAAAAAAAAGTTATTAACAAAATGTTCAGAACTCTTTGTTTGCTATCGGGAACTCTAATCAGAACTCCTTTTTTTTTTTTTCAATTTTTATGGATTTTGAAAATGTTTGGTTCTAAGTCAATGGGCACCTAAATTTGAGAATAACTTTTGAAAGTTTTAGAAAAAAAAGTTATTAACAAAATGTTCAGAACTCTTTGTTTGCTATCGGGAACTCTAATCAGAACTCCTTTTTTTTTAATTTTTGTGGATTTTGAAAATTTTTGGTTCTAAGTCAATGGGCAAATAACTTTTGAAAAATTAGTTTTAGAAAAAAAAAGTTATTAACAAAATGTTCAGAACTCTTTCTTTGCTATCGGGAACTCTAATCAGAACTCCTTTTTTTCGATTTTTGTGGATTTTGAAAATTTTTGGTTCTAAGTCAATGGGCACCTTAAATTGCCCTAACTTTTCCAATTTTGTAGAACTCTTTCTAAAACCCATCAGGAACTCCAGAACTCTTGATTTTAAGGTGAAAAACATGCTCAGAACTCTTTTTCTCAAAAAAGTCCTTGCTGCGTGAAGTTAGCAAAAAACTTTTTTTTAAATTTTAACACTCCATTCGCCAGAACTATTAAAAAAAAGTATGAGGAACTCTAGAACTCTTTGTTTGCTACCGGGAACTCTCATTTTTTATTTAATTTTAAACAATTTTTGTGCTAACTTCACAGGACTACATTTCAAACTTATTTTCACGTATTAACGTACTATTTTGGTTTTCAATTCAATGCTTTTATCAATTTATAGTTAAAAACAGGGAACTGTTGAATTTTGAATTGTCTCGAAAAGGTTACTCTTATGAAAAAAAAGTTACTTGACAACCTAGTCCTTTACATTTTTCCATGAATTGTCGTTCAGGAGATAATCCTTAAAAATCATTTGGGCGGCCTTTGACTCCCTATAAAATTGTTAGCGGTGCTCATATCGATGGGGACTTTTTACAGTTTCCTAATGCCATGAGGAGGCTACATATATATACAAAAATCCATCTTTCCGCCATTTTTATGGCTGATATGATTGGGCTAATATCTATGTATTGAAATAATAAAAAATCGGTTAAGAACCATGTGATTGGTTAAAAGTATTTTTTTTTTGAGAATATCTTTGGTAGTTTTTTTTGGAAAAATTGACAGCTGATATTTAAAAATTAAATCGAAAATAAATTAAAACAAAAAATATCCGTTAACAGAAATCTCAAGGAATATATTCCTTGAATGTTTTCCGTTTTCCACTCAACGAATGTTTGTTTGCTCATTGAAAGCATAGGTTTGTTTGTGATTTATGTCTTACTATGATACATATTATGTAGGTAAGGTATGATATTTAATAAAAAAAAGAGTGCCAAATTTGAATTTTTTCAGTGCCAATGGGTGCCACAGTGCCAAACCGATTTGAAAGTGCCAGTTTGGCACTTAAGTGCCTGTTTCTGCAACGCTGCACACCAGCCCTTTGAATGGTCAAACACATAACTGATTGAGGCCGCTCACTATGGAAAAAACAGACGCCTTTTGTAGCCACCGAATATGGGATTACAGACGCTACTTGCTGATGCTGTTGTCCTTTCAAGATAGGCTCCTCCACCACCGAACTGCCGCTGACCGCCACCTGCAGTTCTTCCCGGCCTCAGACGGCTTTTAACCATCACAAGGACAAGTTTGTGCCCTCACCAGCATCGCTCGGTTGTCTGCTTATCCCGGCATCCATTTGGCCCCCCTGCACGTTAGCGTTACCCCGTCTCTACTACGCGGATGTGTGCATAAGCATTTTCCTTTCATTGAGCATAAGGCCGAAGTGGCGTCCTAGCCCTCTCCAGTACTTTTAGAGCGCTTAATTATTAGTAATTCTTAAAAAAAATAGTTAGCAATATTTAACGAAAATTTACCCTTGTGTAATAGTTTCTTAATACATTATCAAATACATGATGAACACTTTTTTCCATATCAATAAGGTTTTGTGAATGATATTTAAAATAAATTCCGACCTTCTAACTGGCTGAACAGAATGCAAAACGGAGCTGGAATAGATGTCAAAAATGCTGCAGCCGGAGCTGCAAGAGTTGAACAATTTTTAACTTTTACTGCAGCATTTTTGACATCTACTGCAGCTTTTTTGACATCTATTCCAGTTGCGTCTTGCATTCTGTTCAGCCAGTAAGCTTGTTGAGAGTTCGCCTTACCAGGTTCTTCAAGACTGCCACGGATATTAACATTTAGATATCTTCTTTTCTAAATGAAATGTAATGTAACGCCCATAGTGAAAGTTGTTCCTGAGTAGCTTACCTTTCATTTGTCACTAATTTCATTAATGACCGCAAACGCCCATAAATGCCAATTCTCCTTTGCCGAAAAAAAACGGAAGAGCCCGACTTTTTCAAATATTTTTTGCTTATATGTATATAACATGTAACCCGTTACATGTTATATGGTGTCAATAAAAATTGTATACTTTATAGACAATATTATGATGATCGTTACAAATTCCAAAACTAACTTGTGCTCACCCATACGATTGATCGGCCGTGGTAATAACTAACAATACGACGTAATTTTTTGAATGGAGAAAATTAGGCAGACACATTTTTTTTTTAATTTTTAGCTTAAAATGATACCCCAGATCTCCCACCCAAATATTTCACCCCGCAAATTTTCCCCTTACGATGAAAAAACCCCTAAATCTTTGGGGAAATTCCCCAAACTGGCAAACCCTGCTATTAGTAAACCGGTTTGTGCAAATCATAAAAGAAGATTAGTGAAGTGAATTACATTTCAAATAACGGGTGATTTTTTAGCTGGTTTGGTTTTGGCAACACTGGTTTTGACAGCTGACGTGTGTTTAGTACCTTGTGTCACTGTCAAACAGCTTCAGTTTGGTTTGCAATTTAACCATGGATCGTCTTACAAATGAGCTTGCAAATTATTGAATTTTACTATCAAAATTCGTGCTCGGTTCGAAATGTTCATCGCGCGCTGCTTCCATTTTATGGTCGGCATTCTCGACCTTCTGAGCAGTCTATTCGGAAGATTATGACAAAATTTCGCACCAAATTTACTTTGTTGGACATTAAACCACCAACACGTTTACGTACTGTGCGTAGTGAAGAAAATATTGCGGCCGTATCAGCTAGTGTGACAGAAGACCGCGAAATGTCGATTCGGTGCCGTTCCCAGCAGTTAGGCCTTTGTTACAGCACTACGTAGAAAATTTTGCGGAAGGACTTGGGCGTAAAGCCTTTTAAGATACAGCTGGTGCAAGAACTAAAGCCAGCCGACCTACCACAACGCCGAAACAATGGCGCAATTGCGAGGCGAGTTTGGTGAACAGTTAATTTCACGTTTCGGGCCGGTCAATTGGCCGCCTAGATCGTGCGATTTGACACCATTCGATTATTTTTTGTGGGGTATGTCAAGGCTAATGTCTATAGGGACAAGCCCGCTTCGATTGACGCACTGGAAGCCAACATCCATGCATTCATTCGTGAGATACCGGCCGATATGTGTGAAAGAGTATGCCAAAATTGGACTCAGCGGATAGGCTACCTGAGACGCAGCCGCGGTCAACATTTGCATGAAATTATCTTTAAACATTAAATTGCAAGGTTCAAACAATCGATTCAAATAAATATTTCATTCATTTTTTTCGAATTTGTTGTGTTTTTTTTTTTTTAAAGTTCTAAACCTCTTAAAAAATCACCCGTTATAACTGACTACCTGGGCAGATATAGTAATTAATAAATTCTTTAGCGGGAAAAAACGATCAAAGTCAATTTCTGTCGAAAATGAGATTATGAAGACATCTTCTAGGTATTAGAAATGAATCGAAACATGGAACGATTTGGAAAACAATGATAACGGTTGGGGTCAAAATACAGAGGGAAAGATGTTAGGTGCCGCGCACGGGAGCGACCTAGTAATATATGTATTAGCCACAGCCTACGAATATTTTACTATGTATATTTTACCAACAAGTTTATACATGAATTCCTCACCTTAATAACTGTCATACCTTGCTTGCTATTTTTCCAAAATAGAAGTTTAAACTAGGTTCCAGTTTAAACACCCTTTAACAATAAATTCACACTTCTCAAAATGATTTTTAAGCCTGTACCTTAATTAAATAATATTTATATTTGCACTATAGTTAACCGATCATAAAAGAAGTACCTTATGTACGGATATAAAATAAAAATAAAAAGTACTTTACTTTATATTGAAACAAACATTTCTTAAATTAAGTTTAACAATTTGTTAATTTTTTAATAAAGAAAGGATTTTTGAATACCATAAAAATATATATATATATAAAAACAAAACTTTTCCTTTATTCGCTCACAAATGCTACTTCTCTCGCCGCAGTTACTGCATTATTTAGCGTCGCTTGATTGAAACTCGACGTATCTCCATCGCCTGATGTCGATCCGGAAGACGATTTTCTCGCATCTTTTTTTATAATAATATCATCGTCCAGATCCTGTTCACTAAGAAGTGGATTTGAGTTGTTTTTGGAATTTGCACTAGATGTTTCCTTTTTTGTTTCAAAGGTATTAGCATAATTAACGCCATCAACAATATTTCCGTCTCCGTTAGTCGGTTTTTCAATTTCGTTGTTGTTGTTATTTACATTTTCATTGGGTTGATTGCTATCAAGTACTTCCTCTTCTAAAATGTCTTCGATTAGGGAACGGCTACCAGAGCCAGAATTTGACCTATCAACAGTTATTTCATCTTCAGACGATCTACTTTGAAAGACTGGGTCTGACGCACGCAAAGATTGCTCTAATCCACCGACACCTTCACCACTAGGTCTTAACACTAAATAAAGAAGGATATCTGACAGGGAAATAATTCCTATGACTTTCTGACTCTCGTCGGTGACAACTAATCGATGAACTTCGGCCCGAACGATGCGTTCCATAACTGTATAGAGGGTTTCGTCGAGGTTGCATTTTTGAACTCCTTCGAACCATTCGTTGCGGTGCTCGTTGGCCTTGCGCAGGGATACATCTAAATCATTGTAGGTTTTCTCAGCCGCTAAGTTCTGTTAAAGAGAAATATGTGTGTTTATAACAACATTACAAAATAATAAAAGTTTGTCAATATATCTATCTTATATGAGTGTTAAATTAGCAAAGCAATTTTCACGAATTGACAAATTTGTCGTCAATTTGTCTTCAATTAAGCTAAGATCAGACGATTTCTGTAAATTCAAAAATTTCATTTGTGTATTGTACACACAAATTCTACACAAATTCGTACCCAAATGCGGTTTTTGTATCCTACAAATGTTTGTGGTTCAGACGATTTGTGTATCCTGTCGAAAATACACAAATTTCATCTGTGTATAACTATACACCGTCAATTTGTGTTTAAAGATTTGTGGTTCGGACGATTTGTGGATTTCTACGCAAATGGAATTCGTGTACTTACTATTTGGGTATATTTCAGATTACTTTTTATTCGATCGCGTGTTGAAGTTTATTCAATACATTTTCTGTTAAGTTATTTTGGCTGGGTAATGGGCATTGATTCGATAGTGAATAGGAACACGAACAAAATTTAAAAACCTACAAAAATGCGTGCTGCAATGATGTTGTTAAAAAGGTTTCATTACAGTTAAAAATTCTTGCTATAATTATAACGTTTGGCGCACGTATTTAACAAAATCTGTAGCTCCTAAGAAAAAAAGCAAGGTTCATAGAACGAAAGAGGTATTATATTCTTGATTCGATCGGGAATCGTTTTAAAAAAAATCGTTTTCACGATATAATAAAATTTGCTGTATCTGTAAAATATAGTTCGTTTCCTAATTTATCATGCGAGAACTATCGAAAATTCATTCACGAACCATTAAAAAAAAGAAAAAAAAAGAGAAATGTAATTTTACGAAAGGAGAAAGTGATTTTCAATTATATCAACAGGGGTGATGGCTGATACAGAATTAAAAAAGAAAAAGAGGCTGGATGTGACCCACACTATTAACTTCCCATTGGTGCCCTGGAAACAAGAGGCCCAATGTTATTTTTTTTTAAATTAAAAAATCGAAATTCTCGATCTTCGAAGGCTTTTTCAGCTCTTCAATATGCAATCAAGTGAAAACCAAAGATATTTTTGAGATATTAGAGACAAAAACATTGTTGAATAATATATTTGCAGCCTTTTTCTTAAGAAACAGTTTTTCAACTAGCTAGAGTCGAATAAATAAAACTATCCCACTGTGCATATCATTGTTTGTTCTCAAGATATTTGTTTTTGTTAATTTAAAATTTTTCAATATAAATTGATGTATAATTCGCAGCATGCACTGCAACTGTGTGGACTTCCATTTACACACAAAACCCCACTTAATTTGTAAACTAATTCTTGACCAGTGTCAACTCTTTTAATTATTCATTCCCTTGTATGACCAACGAATTGTTGACTTACGATTCGGAGCACGGGGAAAAAAGAAAGAAACCGACTGAACAATAGCAAGCTTGTGTGTGTTTATAAAAAACGCTAGTCGCTGTCGCTGTTGCAATTGTAAACAACGAAACCTGCATTCGCATTGGGATGTGAGCACATGTGGCTTCAGTGGTGCCGTGTGAAGTGCATCGGCCTCTCAGTCGATCTCGTACTGTGGAAGTGTGTAGACGTTTTCGGCTTCCCAGTTATTCAATTTTCTAGCAAATTCGGAGTGATTTAGTCAAGTAAATTTTAGCCGCTTTTTTTTCACAATCGCGAGGTGGAAAATATCATCGAGTGGGAAGAGCGGCAAATGAAAAGCAATAAAACGGCAAGAAGAGGAGGGAGAGGATTAGCTGTGCGCCGAACCTCGTAAAGCGCCGCTCCACCACCACCTCAGCCCAGCTGCCAGCTGGAGTGAAGGAGACGGCGCGCACAGCAAAAACTTCAGCAGCAGCAGCTAAAATTCAACAACAATTGAATACCTCGCCATCCGACGATGACATCGAATATTATGTCCGAGGGTGGCGAGGGACTGTACACAACAGGGGACAGTACCAACAACCTGCTTGTGGATTTAACCTCACCAGAGGCGTCCTCCGAAGAGGAAAATGAGGCGCGAGACGCCATCAGTCAAAAGATTGACGCAATTCGGGGGGAGATGGAATGTCTTAATGCCATCGTAGCCCCACTGATACAAGCCTTAAAGGCAAAACAAGAAGCTCAACGTGAACGGGAGAAGCAGGAGCGCGAGAAAAAAGAGCGGCACAGGCGCCACAAAAACTAGCAGCACCACAACAAGAGCAGCAAGAGCCAAATCTCAGAGTGGCGCAACATAAAATTATTAAAAATTTATTAAAGGAATCCACGACTTAGTTCTTCAGTTATATCCCCAAAGTGGATAAATATCAAACGGTCCTCTTGAAGGGCATAGATTCGTGTACGGAACCAAGTGTGCTCTTCAAGGAGCTCTGTGAAAAAGCGAGCGGCGATCTCGAGTTTATGGGGGTCAAGCCGTTCACGACAGTCAAAGCCAGACGGGAAAAGCGGTCTTTGCCATGCTTCCTGGTCCAGCTCTTGCCCAGCAGCAAACTGGATAGCTTGAGGATTATCTCCGTCCTCAACAAAGGTTGTAACATGGGTTAGATTAAAGAGACGCGGTGACACGCTTCAATGCATGCGCTGCCAAAGGTTCGGTCACGCTGCAGCAAACTGCGAAATGCAGTCACGCTGCGTGAAGTGTGGTGAGAACCACATTAAGGGAAAGTGCAAGCTCGGAGAGGAACGGGTCCATGATATGATCTAGCGTAAATGTGCACTTTGCGGAAAGGAGGGGCACCCTGCTAATTATCGGGGCTGCTCAGCCTTTCAGCAAATTCGTACCAATAAAGCAACTAGGCAGACAGCAGTAGAGGTACGCCCATCAACGCGTGCTCCTACAACAACACCCGTCCCTAGATCTCCTACGCCCAAATGGCGGCAGGAAGGGGAAACACGGTACAGCCTGCAGCTAAGGTAGCCCAACCGACCCTCGTGCCTAGGGCACCGGACGCTCAGGCCGAAATTAGATGCATGTTGCTGACAATTCAAGGCAAGTTGACAGGACTTCAGAAAGAGATCAGGGAGCAGGCAATTGGGGTGGACTATATCAACTCTGTTTTGCCTGGCTAAACGCAAATTAGAGGCTTAAGAGTGTTCCGGACTGAAATGGTGATTTCATGAAAAAGATTGCGAAGCGTGTACTTGTCCGATCAAAGCGATTAAGGTGTCTATGGACAGATAAACTTTTTCTCTATGCCATCATTGGAAAAAAAATTCAATTTTGTACTCTAGATTTTGGTAAAAGCCTCTAAGAAATCGAGAAAATGGCTAAATGGCTTTTGTTTTTCAAAGCAAATGTAGCCTACACTATAGCATTTTTTGTAAAAAAATGTTTAATAACATAAAATTCCATATTTTTATTATGCCACTATTGGAGAAAATTTTTAATTTTGTACTTAATAAAAATTTAAATAATGCAAAGTAAAAATGCTTTTGAATTTTGAAAAAACGCATTTTTGACAGTCAATTTTTTATACCTCACGGTATTTTTTTGACATTTTTTTTTTGCAGTGGATATAAATTTAATATATTTTTCATAATTTTCATTAATTATGTAATCATAATTGTATCATTTGATATTGAAATTTTTAATTCTTAAAATGCACTTTTTTCACAGAAAATTTATGTAAATTTAGAAGTTAAAATCAGTTACTTTTAGAAAAAAAAAATTTTGTACAATAATACGCCTACTAGTGACCATTTGTTAAAAATACAAAGTTTTATAAAACAAAGTATCTGATGAAAGTGAAAAAAACGGTCTTATATATGCAAAAAAAAGTTAGCAAATGACTGGTTTTGTTCAGTTCGGAACACTCTTAAGGCTTGCTGTCGGAGAGGCCTCTTAGGATCATGCTGTGAATGTAAATTCACTGATTAGGACCTAGCGTAGAGCTAATCTTTTCCAATTGTTAAAGTCCAGATGTGTTTATGGCCAGCGAAACTAAGCTGAACCAGAAACATAAGTTGACTAACAACAATTACAATATCGTTAGAAGAGATCGACCCAACTCCACTCAAGGGGGGGGGCGTCGCAATCTTCATACGAAAAGGCATTAATCATAAAGTTATATATAATAGTGATCTGCGCAGATTTCGGCTGTTAGAGGCGTGCATCGTATGCATTCCTCTCCAACAGGTTAAGCGAATGTATGTGATCGCGGCTTATGCACCGGAATCACCTCAGCCAACTGATTTTATGACAGAGCTTGAAAAACTTTTCGAATGTCTATCCTTGAGCTTGGAAGAAAATTACTTTCTCATGGCCGGTGATTTGAATGCCAAACACCTAGATTGGGGAAATCAAATACAGAATCCAAGAGGTATTCATCTTTTTAATTGGATGAGTCCATATAACACTGAATATCGTGTCGACCTGCTGGCTACGGATCGGCCATCGTTTCCAAGAAGCAGTGCCTATCTGGATCTATTGGTAAAAGACTCAAGACTGACAATTACTAACACTGTGGGTCAAAACCAAGAAACTGTTTACGAACGATTGAGTACGACAGTGACCACTTCGGACTCGCCGCCGTAATACAGCTTCCGAACGAGCTCGTGGAGTTGGATGAGTATGTACCTGTGCATTCTTACAATTACAGTAAGGTGCGCTGGCCACGCTTTACCAACGCCTTATCGAACGAAATCAGCTCGAATAATATATCCCCACCAAATGACAGGAATTTGACAAATAACGAAATAGGCCAATACCTTGAACAAATGGACAAGACAATCAAACGAACAATGGACAGAACGATACCAAAGTACAAACAACGGGACGCAACCGAGATGTACCGGAATGCGACCATTGACGCATTACACAGACAAAAAAGTGGACTGCTGATAAGACTCAAACTCTTGTACCGACGGTTTACTGACCCACACAATCTGGAGATTGGGACACTGAAGTCGTCGATCAAGAACATCAACCAACTAATAAAGGAACACTATCGGTTGTCGATTAATTTGTACTGGGATAACAAAATCCGGGCCGTTAATTCTAGCGACCCGAGTATGTTTCCCCAAATTAACAAGATATTTAGAAGGAACGAACGGAACAACCTTCCGTGTCTTAAGCTCTAGAGAACAACAGATAACAGAGACGTACTTGTGACAGCAGGAATTGATCCAGAGGACGCCGTCTTGGACGATGACCTCTTTATTGTCGAAGATCCGCAGGAGAAAGTGGAGGCTGTGGGGGCTGCTTTCCAGCAAGTGAACAAGGTGAATGCATGCATTCGCTCGAACCATGATGTGCGTGAAGTTAGCACCGCCATTTTCGATTTTCAAAAAAAAAAAGGTTGTGCTGTAATGTGCCCAACTTGTGCTGCTATGTGCCGTATTTTTTAAAAAAATCGTACTAAGGGTTTGGTTTTTAGAGGGTACCCATTTTTTTAGCGTGAAGTTAGCACCGCCATTTTTGATTTTTGAAAAAAAAAAGTTGTGCTGTACTGTGCTCAACTTGTGCTGGCTTGTGCCGTAAATATTTTTGAAAAATTCGCAAATTTGCAAATTTTACGAATGAAATTTTTGCGAAATCTCAAAATTTCGTAAAAAAAAAAGTTGTGCTGCATTGTGCTCAAAAAATGATACTAGGAACCCAAAAGAAAAAAACAAAAATTCGCATAATTGCATCTATTATGGCCAAAACTAAACTTTGCGAAGGGCGGTAGCGTGAAGTTAGCACCGCCATTTTCGATTTTCAAAAAAAAAAAGTTGTGCTGCATTGTGCTCAACTTGTGCTGCCTTGTGCCGTAAATATTTTTGAAAAATTCGCAAATTTGCAAATTTTACGAATGAAATTTTTGCGAAATCTCAAAATTTCGTTAAAAAAAAAGTTGTGCTGCATTGTGCTCAAAAAATGATACTAGGAACCAAAAAGAAAAAACAATAATTCGCATAATTGCATCTATTATGGCCAAAACTAAACTTTGCGAAGGGCGGTAGCGTGAAGTTAGCACCGCCATTTTCGATTTTCAAAAAAAAAAAGTTGTGCTGCATTGTGCTCAACTTGTGCTGCCTTGTGCCGTAAATATTTTTGAAAAATTCGCAAATTTGCAAATTTTACGAATGAAATTTTTGCGAAACTTCATAATTACTAAAAAGTGAAAGTTGTGCTGTTTTGTACTCAATTTGTGCAACCATATTCCAAAGAGATAAAAAAAAATCGCATTTTTGTGACTTTTATGCCAAAAATGAATTAATAATTTTTTTTTGTTTAAGTTTTACATTTTTCTTAAAAACTAACATGTGCTATTTCGGGCTCAGTTTGTGCTGCCATATTCTGAACGAAATTTTGAGATTTCGCAAAAATTTCATTCGTAAAATTTGCAAATTTGCGAATTTTTCAAAAATATTTACGGCACAAGCCAGCACAAGTTGAGCACAGTACAGCACAACTTTTTTTTTTTTGAAAATCGCAAATGGCGGTGCTAACTTCACGCTTCGCAGATCTGTTTTTTGGCCGTAAAAGTTGCAAATATGCGATTTTTTTTTTTATCTCTTCAGAATATGGCAGCACAAACTGAGCCCGAAATAGCACATGTTATTTTGGGGTTTGTCGTCTCCAATTGTGTGGTTAAATATAATATGAATAAATAAAAATTTTAAAAATTTTATTTTTTGGCGTTTATTAAAAAACTAATTTTAAACTTTTACATAAAGCTTCACTTTTAATAAAGCTTCCAAAAAAACAACAAAAACAAAAAGAGACAAGCACAACAAACCATGAAGAACTAAAGCCCAAATTCATCATTAAGTTAATTAGCCCGAAGATGGAATTTACTTCCGAAACGCGTTGCTAAGTATTGAATTTTAAAATAATTGTGTAAAAGTTTAAAATTAGTTTTCTAATAAACGCCAAAAAATTAAATTTTTAAATTTTTTTATTTATTCATATTATAGCACATGTTAGTTTTTAAGAAAAATGTAAAACTTAAAAAAAAAAAAATTATTAATTCATTTTTGGCATAAAAGTCACAAAAATGCGATTTTTTTTTTATCTCTTTGGAATATGGTTGCACGAATTGAGTACAAAACAGCACAACTTTCACTTTTTAGTAATTATGAAGTTTCGCAAAAATTTCATTCGTAAAATTTGCAAATTTGCGAATTTTTCAAAAATATTTACGGCACAAGGCAGCACAAGTTGAGCACAATGCAGCACAACTTTTTTTTTTTGAAAATCGAAAATGGCGGTGCTAACTTCACGCTACCGCCCTTCGCAAAGTTTAGTTTTGGCCATAATAGATGCAATTATGCGAATTTTTGTTTTTTCTTTTTGGTTCCTAGTATCATTTTTTGAGCACAATGCAGCACAACTTTTTTTTTAACGAAATTTTGAGATTTCGCAAAAATTTCATTCGTAAAATTTGCAAATTTGCGAATTTTTCAAAAATATTTACGGCACAAGGCAGCACAAGTTGAGCACAATGCAGCACAACTTTTTTTTTTTGAAAATCGAAAATGGCGGTGCTAACTTCACGCTACCGCCCTTCGCAAAGTTTAGTTTTGGCCATAATGGATGCAATTATGCGAATTTTTGTTTTTTTCTTTTTGGTTCCTAGTATCATTTTTTGAGCACAATGCAGCACAACTTTTTTTTTTACGAAATTTTGAGATTTCGCAAAAATTTCATTCGTAAAATTTGCAAATTTGCGAATTTTTCAAAAATATTTACGGCACAAGCCAGCACAAGTTGAGCACAGTACAGCACAACTTTTTTTTTTTTCAAAAATCGAAAATGGCGGTGCTAACTTCACGCTAAAAAAATGGGTACCCTCTAAAAACCAAACCCTTAGTACGATTTTTTTAAAAAATACGGCACATAGCAGCACAAGTTGGGCACATTACAGCACAACCTTTTTTTTTTGAAAATCGAAAATGGCGGTGCTAACTTCACGCACATCGAACCATGACCTGGAAAACAGAGCCTTGCTCCACCACTTCTACCTTCGGAATGACATTACGCAATGGCGATCAGAGAACCTCGGTTTCACCGGGTTCAATGAAAATCATTTGGCAAACGCCATAATCGCCGAACGAAATGGGCCAAGTTCCTTGTTAATTACGAAGGTGGAGCTTCAGCTCATCTTCGATTCATTGAAGAAGAAGAAGTCAGCAGGAGTCGATGGCATATCCAACATTGTACTTCGACATTTACCGCAAAAGCAGTAGACATTTATACCACACTGTTTAACAGCGCTCTGAATAATGCATATTATCCAGTGCGGTGGAAGACGGCTGTGGTGCATCCTCTCCCGAAAAAGGGAAAGGACAACTCTAATCCGGCGAATCTCCGGTCGATAAGTCTTCTTCCGAGTATCAGCAAGGTATTCGAAAAAGTTATCAATAGAGCTCTAAGTGGGCAGAGGACAATAATATCATACCGGATAATCAGTTCGGTTTTAAGGCGGGACATGACACCATTCATGCCGCGTCTAAACTCGTTTCTGATGTCCAATGGAACAAATCTAAAAAGCAGTGTACGGGTGCCTGTCTGGTTGATTTGGAGAAGGCCTTCGACACCGTATGGCTAGAGGGCCTTTATATTAAAAATGGTCTTCAGCAAGGAGCGGTCAACTCACCGATTCTATTCAGCATTTACACCAGCGATCTGATAAGTAGTTAGTCTAACTCAGGCAATTGCGTATGCCGACGATCTAATTGCGTACAGGACAGCTCCAAAAGTCGAGGTCATCAGAATTCTTTTGCAGCGTGACTTCGAGAAGATTCAGCGATATTGCGATGACTGGAAGTTAAAAATTAACTTTCAGAAATCAGAAACTATCTTGTTTAGGACTCCGTTGCATGGAGCCACAAGGGATACGAGAAAGAACTGGCGTTAGCTGGTGATCGTAGGGCCAAATGGACAGCCACTGCCGAGTAAAAGTGTAGTAAAGTACCTTGGCATCTGGATGGATCAGTATTTGTATTTCGACAGACATATAAATGCTGCTCTGTCCAGGGCTAGGGGAGCTTTTGCCCTGACGAAATGGTTGTTTTATAGCAGCCGGGTGAAGGTTATTTGCTACATGGCCCTCATACGGCCGATGATCTCGAATGGAAAAGATTCGGGTGTTTGAGAGCCAGTGTCTTAGACGCTGCCTTGGATTACACAGAACACCAGAGTCGGAGTACAAACATTAGTATTCCAACCTGGTCCTATACAACGGCGCCAACATAAACAGGATAGATAATTTCTTGCTGAAGCTTATTCGAGGTCACATTGCAAGAGCAATGTCCTCGACCAACAACTTAATTTTTGGGGCTTATTACCCTAAGAACGATTACTACGAGAGTGTGCGTCTAAGCAGCTTTATTCCGCCCGATGCATTCCTCTATTTAGACAGTCGAGGGCTGATCCAGGATAGAGCGGCGGTTCCACTGATCTACCACGTCGGCCGTAGAACTGTAGATCGGTGGCTCCTTTACAGTCGAGACGTCCTCGCACAAGACGGAGCTGAGCACCTTCGGTTCAGTAGGACTGTGTCCGATCGGGACCGAAGAGATAGGGTAAAGCAGGAGAACCAGTTGTGGTGGTTGAGACAGGAACACGAAGTTAATTCGGATATCTAAAGGTTAACTATACATTTTTCTATGCCAGGGCCGACTAACATAGGTTAAGGTAGTTAGTTTTAAGCAGGGACAGTCAGGGTGAAACCAAAAAAAAAATAAAACCTAACCTACCTAAGCGTCGAACTTGTCGAGTTGTAGAAGCGGAGTAAGGTCAATGATTCTCGAGATAACCTCTCCAGATGAGTCCTGAAACTAAAGGGCGCTCCCCAAAACTCCGGGATGGCCCTTCCACCACTACGGAGAGTAAACCTCCCCAACCCCCTCGTGGTTTTCGCCTTGACGTTGGCGAGGGGGCTTACGTTATGACCCTCCAGCAATCCAGCTGCAGGGGCATACAACTAAGAAAAACCAAACAAAAAACAGGGATGTTTATCCAAAACAATAAATGAATGGTCATGCAAAGTCCAAAAAATAATGAAATCCGAGCGGGGATATACGCTCAAGTGTCGACAGAAGTCACGGCTGTCGGCGAGGGCTTGGCTTCGCAAGAAGCTAAGTCGCCAGTGACAAAAAATCTAGAAAACCCGACCAAACCCGTCTTAAATAGACAACCGAACGTGCACAACCTTGCAGCATCTCTTCTTCCTGCTCTAGATAGCTTAGCTATTGAAGGTAGGGAGACCTCGAACAGACCTCCCTCTATAGGAAGTCAAACCGAGGACGAGTTGTTGCAAGACTCGAGTCAAGAAGAGACCACGCTGAAGCCTACTGCACCCCTCAAAGCTTCGAGGCAACGCAGTAACTACAGATCCTCTAAAAGATTCGTGAGTGCTACTGAGAAAAAGGACCCAAATACTCTCAGTTCGAGAGACAAGGCCCTTTTGAAAAAGCATAGGAAATTGGTGAGGAATTATGAACGCCAGTCGGCAACGACCGCCACTGCACCCATTGTTTCCTCCCAACCTCTATTGAACGCCAAAAAGCCAGAAAGCGAAAAAGTAATTGCTGCCGCATCTAGGTCTATCCCTAAAAAGATAAACCGTGAACAGGCGGGCAATAACTCTACCGTTAGTACAGGCTCAAAGACGAAACTGGAGACCTCCAGCAAGAAACAGCAGGCCAACGCTTCATCGAACCTGAAAAGGAACGAGAAAGCACAGGTAGGCAACTCTTCTGGGACGAATCCAGGTTCATCTAAGAGGGCAAGATCGGAGGAGGCAACCAAGACTGAAGGTTATAAAAAGCTTAAAACCAACAGTTTTGACACCACCCCGATCGATCTACAGGTAGCCATAATAAGTCGAGACGACCCGGATGGGAAAATCACGGCAAAAAATTGGTTACTTGTAGAAAATGAAATCATCAAAGCCATGATGGTGACATCCGAGGATGATAGTTCTGAGGACTACACCTTTGATGGAGCTGGTTGGCGAAAGGGAGTAAAAGTGGTTTGCTGTGGGGACAAGAAATCCCTGGAGTTCCTCACTCACACAATCACCAATATTGGCGAACTGTGGGAGGGGGCATCTCTTGGGATTCTTCCCGTCACAGCTCTGCCACTTCGCCAGCAGGTTAATATATGGATCCCTCCTCCTGCCATGCATGAGGATGCATCCGTGATTAAACTGCTGGCGAAACAGAATAAGGAGCTGCCCATACTAGAATGGAAACTTCTTCATTCCAAGAAGAGTCTTAGAGGGGAAGGAAAGGACCTCTTGTTCGTTATTGACAAGAAATCTGACCTTCTTCTTAAAGGGAACGAAGACGTGTTGAGATATGGTCTCGGAACCGTAAAGGTAAGGAGGCATGTTAGCAAAGGGGAGTCAAAAGCTGCTGGTGGTGCAAATTAATTTGCATCACGCTAAAGCAGCGACGCACGACCTAATGCTCTACATGTCTCAGGAGGCCGTGGATGTGGCCTTAATCCAAGAACCATGGATTCGTAAGAATCAGGTACAAGGATTAAGGTCAAAAAACTATAATCTGTTCCACTCCACGTCAGAAGGTGAAATAAGAAGTTGTATTCTAGCGAAAAAGTCGATTAATGCTTTCTTTTTATCTAGGTACAGCAACAAGGACAACGTGGCAATCAGCGTTGAGTCCAGGGAAGGTAACTTCGTCCTGGCGTCAACGTACATGCCGTACGAAGAGGAAAACCCACCATCAAAAACAGTCCGCGATCTTGTGGGTCACACCGCAGCAAGAGGGACACCTTTGGTGTTGGGATGCGATGCTAACGCCCACCACACTCAATGGGGAGGTAAAGATGTTAACAAAAGGGGTGAGTCAATTTTTGAATACATTCTCTGTTCAAACCTTATGTTATGTAATAAGGGTAATCACCCAACATTTAGGAACAAAAACAGGGAAGAGATTCTAGATCTCACTCTTATGAGCAATAACGATAAAATTTCTGTAGGGAATTGGAGAGTCTCACCTGAGGAATCTTTCTCAGATCACTTCAGGATACTCTTTACTCTAGACAGGAATAATAATGAGATTAAGCCCTTTAGAAACCCAACTAGAACAAATTGGACAGAGTACACAAAATGGTTGAACGATCGTATCGACCCACCAGAGGAAGAAACGCTTTCGGCAACCTCAACCATAGATACTGTTGTTCAAAACCTTACTAGTGAAATGAGAACGGCCTTCGAAAGAAACTGCCCTATATCTCGTAACATTAAACCCACTAGCCCACCCTGGTGGAACAGTGAACTTAAGAAACGAAGAACAGGGGTCAGAAAACTTTTCAATAAGGCCAAACTGAGTAAATTAGATGTAGACTGGAATTCTTATAGAGCTGAACTTAACTCATACACCAAGGAGCTAAGACGGGCCAAAAAGGATTCATGGGCTAGACACTGTGAATCCATTGAGAACACAAGTGAGGCGGCGAGACTTCGAAAGGTCCTTGCCCATAACCCCACGATTCCAGGATATATTAAGCATCCCGATGGATCGTGGTCGAACTCGAGCCAAGAAACACTTGAACTCTTTATGGAAACGCATTTTCCTGACTGTAAGAGCCCTGAGGACTCTGTTTATAAACAACCAGACTCCTTAGAAGCTCTACAATCAGCACCTGAATTGGATCAGGTTATCACAGAGCAGAAGATTATGTGGGCAATAAACTCGTTCAAACCCTTTAAATCAGCTGGACCAGACGAGATAATTCCGGCATTTCTTCAACATGCTCTACAGATAATCACCCCATGGCTTAGGGTAATCTTTAAAAGTTGTGTTAAACTTAGATACGTCCCTACCAGCTGGAGAAAAGTTAAAGTTGTGTTTATTCCAAAAGCTGGGAAACCGACACACTCGACAGCAAAAGATTACAGACCAATAAGTCTCTCTTCGTTCCTCCTCAAGACGTTGGAGAGAATTATTGATCTGCATGTTAGAGACCTTCTCAATCCAAACATTTTATGCAACTACCAACACGCTTACCTTAAGGGTAAGTCAGTGGAGACTGCGTTGCATGAGGTCGTTTCACAAATTGAGAAAAGTTTCGAGCACAAAGAACATACCCTGGCAGCATTTTTGGACATTGAGGGAGCGTTTAACAACGTAAAGACGGAGTCCATTAAATCTGCTCTGGAAGAGGTTGGAGTTGAGCCTGTCATTGTAGACTGGATTTATACCATGCTCAATGGCAGAATCATAAACTCGCGACTAGGAGATACTATTGTTGAGAAAACAGTTACAAGAGGCACGCCACAAGGAGGGGTAATCTCACCTCTCCTTTGGATCCTAGTTGTTAATAAAATTCTTACAAGATTTAGGAATCAGGGCATTAAAATTGTGGCCTATGCAGACGACATAGTAATTTTGATATCGGGTAAGTATCTTACCACCATCAAAGATATTATGGAATCCGCACTTAAAGAACTATCTTCTTGGGCAACACAAAACGGTCTCGGGGTTAACCCTACAAAAACCGAACTAGTTCTGTTCACGAATAAAAAGAAATTAGGAGATTTTACTCCTCCCAGACTTAATGACATTCCTCTGAAACTTTCCAAGGAAGCTAAATATCTTGGAGTTATCCTTGATTCCAAGCTAACATGGAAACGTAACACAGAGGAAAGAATGAAAAAAGCACTATGCGCTTTCTACACATGCAAAAAGACCTTTGGTACACGGTGGGGTATGCGACCGCAGGTTATCCAGTGGATGTACACGACGATTGTTCGCCCCATACTTACCTATGGATCTATAGTGTGGTGGAAAGCTGTTGAAAAAGTAAGCTATCTCAAAAACCTGAATAAGGTACAGAGACTAGCCTGTATAGGAATAACGGGGGCACAGAGGTCTACGCCACAGGCAGGTTTGGAAATTATTTTAAATCTTCCACCCCTAAACGAGTACACTAGATGCACAGCAGCCAAAAGCGCATTTCGACTCAAAGAACTGGGCTCTTGGAAGCACAGCACCTATGGTCATGGGTCTATCCTACAAAGGTATGGCACAGTGGCTGCACTTGATGTGAAGACTGATTATATTCCTCCTGTAATGGATTTTAACAAACACTTCTCTATTTCAATACCCGAAAGACATGGATGGGAACCCAAATCACTAATTAGTGAACAGGGTATCCCCTTCTACACTGACGGGTCTAAAATGGAAGAAGGAACAGGTGCGGGGGTGTTCTGTGAAGCCCTTAATATAAGAGAGTCATATAAACTCCCAGATGAGTGTAGTGTCTTTCAGGCTGAGATTTACGCTATTCAAAAAGCGGCAGAATTGGTACACAAGAAAAAACTGATCTCGTCGGAGATCACATTTTTCGTGGACAGCCAAGCTGCGATCAAAGCAATAGCCAGTGAGACCATAAGATCCAAAACAGTGGTAAAATGTCGAGGCATACTGAACAAAATTTGTAACACTAACCAAGTCAAACTCTGCTGGGTTCCTGGACATAGCAATATAGAAGGGAATGATATAGCAGATGAACTAGCAAGGAAGGGGTCATTATCAAATAGGAACAGTAGTAACCAATTAGACATGGGACTAGACATCCCGATCGGCGTAGTTAAAATGAAAATGGACCTAGTAACGAAAGAGCGAATCAATAAATCCTGGATTACCAGGAACGATTGCGTTATCTCTAGAAGTCTATGGCCTAGAATTAATGAAAAGGAATCTCAGTATATTCTATCGCTGAGCAAAAAGAACATTAGAATCTTGATAGGTGTACTAACGGGTCACTGCGCCATTGGCACAATGGCCACCAGATTGGGTGTACTCGCACCCGACTGCTGTAGGAGCTGTCAGGATGTTGAAGAAGTAGAATCCATTAAACACCTGCTCTGTGACTGTCCGAACCTCCAAACAAGCCGCCTCCGTTACTTGGGAAACAGGTTTGTTGGAGAACTGGATGATCTAGCGCAGGTCTCAATGGCAAATATGAGGAAATTCATAGAGAGCACAGGCTGGTTCGTTAATGAGCCAGTCTATCTGAATCATTAGTTTAGGAGCATCTCTGCTTTCTTTTTGTAAGGGGATCACAATGGACCAACAGGCCCCCGTGTACGCAACAGCCTCTGTGCTGTGCACACCCCTCCTAACCTAACCTAACCTAAACCTCCCCAAACTTCGCACCCTCATTTTAGTGGTGGAAGGATCGTGAAGCATGGCGTGAGTGTAGCTCACATGGGTCCCAGTGGGGGTAGGCGTAAGCTTACACCTGGTGGGTTTTTTTACAAGGATAAGCGGAATGCTGACAGGATCCTGAAGATCTTTGGCGCAAGATCGAAGGTTGGAGGTGACTCAAAGCAGGAAGCGAAAGTAAGGTGGGCTAAGAGCTTCTTAGCTAAACACCAGACCAGCGGCGACTCCACGTCAAAGCGACAACGGTCTATTGAAGGTACCATGCCTTACGCAAAAATATCAGAAGTGCAAAACGCCAGCACTCCCCTCAAACCCCCAATTAAATCTTTTAGAGATACTCTAAAAGATAAAATCGTAGTTGCGGTTATTGATAGAAGTGATATAGATGGTACAATCTCTTCTGATCATTGGCAGATGGTGAAATTGAAGCTCTCGGCTGGCTTTTTAAGTCTTATGAGGGACAACCCGGGACCACCTCCAATCACTAGTGATGGCGGTTGGCACCAGGGCCACGTCAAGCTCAACGCCTGCGATGATCGGAGATCGTGCGATCTCTATAAGCTGGCTATCAGCAGGATCGGGGAAGTCTGGCCAGGTACGAAGCTTGAGGTAATTGCTAAGGAGGACATCCCTTGCAGGCCAAGAGCACGTACCTGGATCCTGGCTGAACCCTCCTGTATGGATGAAATATTTCAGATAATCCAGCTTTCGAATCCATCCCTTCCTACTCACAACTGGAAAGTCGCGAAACTGGAGGAACAAAAAGGCCTTTACAGAGGCGCAATCATTGTGATTAATAAAGAATCCCTTGTTCCTCTGGCGCAGACTAAAGGTGTGATAAGGTTCGGGTTTGAGACAATGAACCTTAGGGTCTATAAAAAAGATGAGGTAGATGCAGCTTGCGCTCCTCCACACCCCCAAGAAGACGAAGCTGTGGTCGGGGACCCTGGTATATCTATCACCTTCCCATGTTTGGAAGATGATGCATCCAGGGCATCTTCGGCTCCAGTGGAGTCCTCTCTAAACGTCGAGAGCCTTTCCGACATGGAGACTGAAGACTATTTAAACATAGTTCTTTTAAGCGAGGACGAGCTTTTAAGTTCGTCCTCTGACTTGGAAGAACCTGATAATACCGTGGTGGAGGCTGATCTGCCTCATTGTAGCCAAAATGCTGCAGTTAGTTCAGATTAACCTCCAACACTCCATCAAGGCGTCAGCCTCACTTCTTCTTCATATATCCAGCAACGGAGAGGATATCGTCCTGATCCAAGAAGAAGAAGGACTCCTGGATACTACCTACTGTATGCGTCCGGTAAAGGTGAACCTAGATCCTGCATACTAGTAAAAAGTAGCATTTATGTATATTTACTACCTAATTTCAGCGATCGAGATATTACGGCTGCAAGACTGGAGACGACCAAAGGCACACTTTGGATAGCATCGGCATATCTCGGCCATGACCACCTTGGGCCTCTCCCAGGAAAAACCCTGGAGAATTTTATCGCTGAAGCAGAAAGGCAAAATATCAGCCTCATTATTGGGAGTTATGCCAATGCCCATCACATAGTATGGGGTAGTACTGATATTAACGATAGAGGTGAGTCCCTTTTCGATTTTATCCTAAATACTAACCTTATAGTAAGTAACGTAGGCAATGAACCAACTTTCGTTACCAGAAACAGACAAGAAGTTTTAGACTTAACTCTTGTCTCCGCCAACATCTATCAAATGATTTTAAATTGGAAAGTTTCTAGTGATCACTCGTTCTCTGATCATAGATACATTCAATTCAGCTTGAACGATGAACCTCCTAGCCAGTAAACTTTTCGTAATCATAGGAAAACAGACTGGCCCAAGTACAGAGAAACACTTAAGAGACTAATTAAACCTGACATTTTAAGTGTTCCATCCAACAAAAACGATCTTGACAGCAAAGTCAATGATCTAACTTTAGCTCTAAACAAATCATTAGAAACCTCCTGTCCTCTTATTCGAATAAGGGGTAAAAGGAAGCCACATTGGTGGACTTCGGGGCTCGAACCGCTCAGAAAAAACTGTAGGAAACTTTTCAATCGATCTAAAAGTATTAGAGTAATGTCCGATTGGGATTCCTATAAAGAATCACTAAAATTATATAAAAAAGAATTGAGGAAAACCAAACGATTTTATTGGAGGACATTCTGTGGCAAAATAGAAGAAGCCTCCGAAGCATCAAGATTAAGAAAAATCCTCTCCACAAATCCAGTTATGCCTAGCTGCTTGAAAAATGCTGATGGCTCCTGGACCAACTCTTGCGAAGAATGGCTCAATTTGCTACTGGATACTCATTTTCCAGGCAGATCACAGACTGTTAATAGCACTACCCTTTACAGGACAAGCGAAAAATTAACATTTCAACAAGGTCTGATTACAAGGGAAAAATTACAATGGGCACTCAATAGCTTCAAACCATACAAGTCGGCGGGGCCAGATGGCATCATTCCGGCTGAACTGCAGATTAATTCAGAAGTAATTCTGCCGATTCTGGAAGTCATCTTCAATGGTTGCTTAAATCTGGTCCATATTCCGCTTCTATGGAGAGAAGTCAAAGTTGTGTTTATACCCAAAGCCGGTAAATGTTCCCACGTAATCCCTAAAGATTTAAGACCTATTAGCCTATCATCTTTCCTTCTAAAAACTTTTGAACGATTGATTGATATCGAACTACGGTCAAGCATTGATACGAGACTACTGTCTACAGCTCAACATGCCTATTGCAAAGGGAAGTCAGTGGAGACAGCTCTCTCCACACACTAGTTCGTACCATCGAATATTCCCTCCATTATAAAGAATATACAATGGTTGCCTTCCTAGATATAGAAGGTGCTTTTAATAACGTTGATACATCTGCAATCACATCTGCACTGGCTTCTCTGAATGTGGATGGGTCGCTTGGTGAACTGATTAATCAGATGCTTACAAGCAGGGTTATCAATTCAAAACTGGGCGGCTTTTTTTTTTTTTTACACTTCAGATTCTTAGTTGTAGTGAGCTTAGAGCAAGCTGCAACCTACAATCAGAGGCTCATCATAAGTGTATGTGTTAGTGGTTAGTAAAATAAGGCAATCTAACACATGCATAATAAAATACTAATACATTAACAAAATTAGACAAAAAATCAATATACATACATAATTAAACAATTTACAAAATATTTAAGTCATACACGTAGTAACAAAAAATAAGAACAATCCAGACCGTGGAGCACTGGTTCGAAATATTCTCTTTAATCCCATCTTACTAATGTTAAAATCAACAGAGCAGCTGTTTAAATTAAAAATCTTACACATGCGGTTAAGAGGCTCATGTATACCATAGTTAGTTCTATGGAAATTAACGTGTAATAGTTCAAATCTTCGCAGGTGGTGAGATCCTCCGGGGTAGTTTATGCCTATACAGGCTAACAAATCAGGAGCATCTATTTGGCCATTTATAAGTTGGTGAAGAAATAGTAAATCATTATTAACACGCCTTTGATATAAGGTTTGTACCTGCAGTAGCTGGATCCGATGTTCATATGGTGGAAGGTTGTACGGATCAGCCCAAGGAAGACCCTTCAAAGCAAAGCGAATGAATTTATGCTGTATTGATTCAATACGATTTTTATGAATTTCATAAAAGGGAGACCATATTTGCGAGGCGTACTCTAGATGAGGTCGTACATAACAATTGTATAATGAAAGGGTAACATATGGATCACTAAATTCCTTAGCCCAACGTTTTATAAATCCAAGCATGGAGCTTGCTTTATTAACGATGTAATTAATGTGTTCAGTGAATTCTAAATTTGAGCTAAAGTTAACACCCAAGTCCTTGAAACTAAAGACTCGACAAAGTTTTTGCTGCGAAATGGAATAATCAAAAGCACTTGCAATTCGCTTTCTGGAGAAAGTAATTGTTTGGCATTTAATAGGGTTAAGAGAAAGACCGTTCTTACCACACCAAATGTTGAAACTGTCAATATCAGCTTGCAGAAGAACGTGGTCATGGTTAGCTTTTATTGACTTAAATATCTTCATATCATCAGCAAATATAAGTATATCACTAGAGCGTATACATGAAACAACATCATTTATAGCCAGGATAAATAGAAATGGGCCTAGATGACTTCCCTGGGGCACACCGGAGTGAGCAATAAATGCATTCGAAAGGCAGTTTCTAAATCTTACTAGGTACGATCTATTTTCAAGATATGACTTTATCCATGTGATAAAGAAAGTTGGAAAACCAAAAGCTTTAAGTTTGAAGATAATAATGTTGTGACTAAGTTGGTCGAACGCTTTAGAGAAATCGGTGTATATGCAATCAACTTCACTTCCATTTTCTAAGGCATTAGAACATTTATGCAAGAACGTAAGTAGGTTTGTTACTGTTGATTTTCTTCTCACAAACCCATGCTGTTGATCACATACATACATGACAGTTTTGATATAGGCCTAATTAAAAATATCAGCTTTATCACCCTTTTTAAAAATTGGAGTAAGGAATGAAGTTTTCCATAAACAAGGAAACTTGCCTGATTTAATAGAAAGCTCTTCGGCAAGAAGATCTGTCAGTAGAAGTACACCGCAAGGCGGGGTGCTTTCTCCCCTTCTTTGGAACTTGGTAGTTAATGAATTGCTGAATAGCTTAGAGGCAGAGAGCTACAGAGTGATTGCCTATGCGGATGACGTGGCTATAGCAGTATCAGGAAAACATCCTAAAATTTTAAGAGATCTTCTACAAAACGCTCTAAACAAGCTAACACGATGGGCAGATCGATGCGGACTTGGAGTTAACCCCCATAAAACAGATCTTGTCCTCTTCTCCAGGAAATACAAAATTCCGCAAATAGATCCCCCTATTATTAATGGTCTCATCTTAGATAAGAAGTTAAGCTGGAAACCTAACATACAAGAAAGAGTGAAAAAAGCCACAGTGGCACTTTTCTCTTGCAAAAAAGCCGTTGGTAGTAAATGGGGCCTCCAACCTCGTGTTACTCACTGGCTATACATTTCGGTAATTAGACCGATTCTAACTTCGGCGTGGCAGTATCAGTATGGTGGACTGCCTTGGATAAAGCGACACATCGCGACAAACTAAGCAAAGTTCAAAGAACAGCATGTCTATGTACTACTGGAGCACTTCGGTCGACTCCTTCCGCTGCATTAGACACTCTTCTCCATCTGACACCTCTCGATATTTTCAGCAAACAAACGGCTGCGAGCACAGCCATTCGCCTCAAAGCCTCTTCACAGTGGATAAATAATGAGATTTGTCACTCCGCTATTCTGAATTCATTCGGAACACTTCCTAGTAACACTGACTACACAATCCCACTATTGAATTTCGATAAAAATTTTGAAGTGACCATACCTTCCAGATCCACCTGGGAGGATGTGGAATTCTTAGAAGATCAATCAATTCACTTCTACACTGACGGATCGAGGACCAAAGATGGGGTTGGTGGGGGCGTGTACTCTGAACTAAATATAAGTCTCTCATTCCATCTTCCTAATCACTATAGCGTATTCCAGGCGGAACTTCTAGCGATAAAAGAAGTACTGTCTTGGCTCAAAGAAAACGTGATATCATGCTCGGATATCCGCATCTTCACTGATAGTGAAGCCGCTATTAAATCCCTGGACTCTGTCTGTACAAACTCTAGAACAGCCCTCAACTGTCGATCATCTCTGTTGAAGATGGCGCAACAGTTTAATATTCACCTTTGTTGGGTGCCGGGTCATAGTGACATTTTAGTAATTGTAAAGCTGATGAACTCGGAACATTACTACCCATTTTACCTGAACATTACTACCCATTTTACCTGAAAAGGTAAGCATTGGTATGGGAGACTGAAGCAAATACAAAAACCGAAACTATGCGGGACTATACCAGAACGTACAATACTCGTAAGTGCGAAAATTTTAAACGGATGACTACGATTCACCCAACTATGAAAATGGAGGGCACTATATTGTAGCTTGGTTTTAGGTTGGCAACCATAGGAGGAAAAGTGCCAAACAACATATATATAGAAATGGAGTTGTTTGATTCCTATTGGTAGATACATTAAAAATGAAGGCGTATGATTAAAATATTAATGATGGAGTCGTGGGGATAAATTTATACGAAAACAGGGTCGGAGTTAGACACAATTAGGATCTAGGAAAATTAAAAAGCCGGTGATGGTTGGTATTGGTTAAACAAACGCATTGATTATGTAGGTAAATAGGTTAATATGGGGGGCAAGGCCGCAAGGGGGAACATTTATACGAACACGGGGTCGGAGTTAGACATAAAGAGAAATATCAGGAAATTTAAAGTGTCGGGTGATGATTGTTATTGGTGAGGCAAGAGCATTGTTTAGGATGGAAAATAGATAAATATAATTGACAGGGCCGCAAGGAGATACATTTATACGAACACGGGGTCGGAGTTATATATTGTTTTGGATGTACATAAATAGGTAAATATGGTTGACAGGGAGGCAAAGGAGTATGAACATCTCAGGGTACGGAAATGCTCCTGGGGATCAATATATTGCAACTTCGTTGTTTCTTGAGCGATTTCGATGAAATTAACACAGGTGATAGCGAATACAGATTTTTAAAAGAAAAAATACAGATTTTAAAAAGAAAAAAATATTTTCAAAACAGGGTGATTCAAAAATGTGTCAATATATTGAAACTTCGTTATTCCTTGGTTGATTTGACTGAAACTGACATAGGTGATAGCTGATACATGATTAAAAAGGAAAACAATATTTTCAAAAGGGTGTTTCAAAAAAAGTCAACTTCGTTGTTCCTTGAGTGATGTCAATGATATTTAAACAGGTGATAACTGATACAGATTTTAAAAAGAAAAAAATATTTTCAAAACAGGGTGTTTTATATCGCATTAAAATTTGATTTAGAGTATTGTGTAGATACCAAAATTTCAAAAAACTATTTTTTGGATCTAAAAAATTAATTCAAATTTCAAAATTCGAAAACGACCGAGTAGATTTTTATTACTTGGTTCTTATCGATTTTTTAACACTTTTTAAGATATTTAAACAAATATTTCACTTTTAAGAAAAAGTAACGCTAGGTATGTAGGTACCTATATATTATCCATACAAATGTTTAAAAATTGTGGAAGAAAATCTCATTTTTCTCGAAATGAATCCTACAAAAATTTCATAAATATAAACATTTTTCTCTCACAATATGTATCCATGTTTTTATACATACATATTTTAAATACAAAGCATAAGAGCAAGTACGGGTGACCTAGTCGAGCATTTTACTATACACAAATAAGTTGAAACATATTATTTTCAGAAAAAAAAACTTTTGAATTTATAAAAAAGTTTCGACATTTTTTTTATTTTTTTTTAAACCATATCCATAACCATATCTCTAAAACGGCTTGACATTTTTTTCAACTTCATTTTGATATATTCATTCAAAACTACTGAAGATGGCATACCAAAATGTTTTAAGAATTTGATTATATAAAAATAAAGAAAAAAAAATAGTCCGACGATTTTCAAATTTTGTTTCCATACATACATATTTGATCAGGAATCCATATGGTAATCTTGTTTTTCACTTGAAATTTCATGATTTAAAAATTGTCTCTCCCATATTTTTCATGTTCTTAATATCTTTAAGCCCCTAGAACATGCCATTGGTAAACAAAATTCTATAGCTGACCATGGCCAATTTCTTAAACTAGTTGACTACACCAATTACTGACGAATATTGTTGTAATGTATTTTTTTTTGCGAATATCCCATTTTGTATATAACCTAACTTGTTTATTAAAAATAGCAATCACCATCCAGGATAACATTTTTTGCAACACCCTTTTTGAAAATATTTTTCTTTTTAAAATCTGCATCAGCTATCACCTGTTTAAATTTCATTGAAATCGCTCAAAGAACAACGAAGTTGACTTTTTTTTTTAAACACCCTGTTGAAAATATTTTTTTTCCTTTTTAATTATGTATCAGCTATCACCTATGTCAGTTTCAGTCAAATCGACCAAGGAACAATGAAGTTTTCATATATTGACATCTTTTTGAAACACCCTAGTAATAAATCCGATTTTTCGACCTCGAGCACCAAACGCAACATTGGTAAAAATCCGCGAATTTTTCGCGGTTTTTTCACTTATTGGCCATTTTAACCATTAATTATTTAACTTAATTTCCGAATAAAACATTGCTCTACGATTTCATCATCATCATCATCGTGTCCTGTAACCCCGGCTGGGGCATAGGACGTCAACAAAACGTCTCCATCCTTCACGGTCTGCTGCAAGGTACTTTAGCTGTGGCAACGTCTTTCTCTGGGATTCTGTTTCCGCTAAGACAGTTGATTTCCATGTTGTTCTTGGTCTTCCAACCCACCGTGCACCCTGAGGATTCCATTCAAAGGACTGCTTTGCAATTTCATCGTTTGGTTTCCTCAGTGTGTGACCAATCTAACGCCATTTACGCTTTCTTATATCGACGTCCAGCCGCTCTTGACTTGTCCTGCGCCACAATTCCTCATTTGATATTATTTGTGGCCAGCGAATCTTTAGGATGTGGCGAAGACAGCGATTCACAAAAGCCTGCATTTTCTTCGAAATAGTAGACGTGACTTTCCAGGTTTCACAAGCATATAACAGCACGGATTTGACATTGGATTCGAAGAATCTCAACTTAGTGCGTAAGGAGATTTGACTTGATTTCCAAATTGGGGACAGGGTACCGAAGGCAGCACGAGCTTTATTCATTCTACTTTTAACGTCCAGATCCGTACCACCGTTTGCAGAAACAATACTGCCAAGGTAGTTGAACTGTTCCACTACTTCAACTGGCGTCTCCTGTAGAATAATACGCTGCTGTGTGGAGCGGCCTGTGAGCATTATTTTTGTCTTTTTGCTGTTTATTCTTAGACCACTCGACTCTCCCTTCACTTGCAGCATTTGGCACATCCCGTTCAGCCCACTGATGTTATTTGCCAGCAGACATATGTCATCGGCATAGTCTAAATGACTGAGCCTTTCGAACGGTCTCAACTGAATGCCCTGTCGCTCAGCTGTACCAACACTGGCCGTCAATACGTCGTCCATCGCCAGCAGGAAGAGAATTGGCGATAAAACATCCCCTTGTCTCACACCCTGTTGCACTACGAAGGAGTCGGATAGCTGCCCATTGTGCAAAACAAAACACCTTGCGTTGTTGTAGGACTCTTTAATAATAGCAACAATTTTTGGTGGAATTCCTCTACAAAGCAACGATCTCCATATACATTCTCGGTTAACTCGATCAAAGGCATTCTCAAATTCCACGAACATGAGGTAAAGCGGTGATTGAAATTCCACCTACGATTTCAACCTTACTAAATTTGCTTCAATTTGAGTCCAAAGCCGGTTCTGTAGACATAACAGTTTCCAAGGGACGGGTTTTCAAAATATAGCAATAAAACAAACAACAATTAGTATATAAAACAGTATAATAACAAAAACATGGTCTTTGACATATGCTGCATCAAAGCAATAGAGCGTGTAGATTGGGCAAAAAGAAGAAAACAATAGTACTGGATGGGGAGTATACATATATCCCCCCGTTTCGGCGGGATACTTTCAAACTCAAAATTTTGAGAAAAAGACGTTTTTTTTTATGTTTATCTATTTTTTATTTTCATTTAATGGTATTAAGTACTATTTTTGTTTTTGATTTTCAATGCCCTTACTAATTTTTAGTTAAAAACTGAAAACCAAATGCTGAAATGACTTCTAGTTTTTGAGAAAACTGAAATTAACATGATCAGCTTCACTGTTTTTATTTGATTTTTATTCGTGTTTTTTTTTTTCCTCACAGCACGGGGTGGAAGTGAAGTTGATCATATTATTTTCTGTTGAAGTTGATCATGCTAATTTCAGTTTTCTCAAAAGCTAGAAGTCATTTCAGCATTTGGTTTTCAGTTTTTAACTAAAAATTAATAAGGGCATTAAAAATCAAAAACAAAAATAGTACTTTATACCATTAAATAAAAATAATAAATAGATTAACAAAAATTATCGTCTTTTTCCCAAATTTTGAGTTTGAAAGTAAATTTTTCAAAAACTATCAGCTAAAAACACTTTATTTAAAAAGAATATTAAAGAATGGATTTCTGGCTTCAAGATGGGCAAAAGGATTTTTGTCCAGATATTACCATTGTTATTTTAAAGTTATTTTTCTATTTGAAATCAACTTTTCTTAAAATTGCCCCTCCCGCCGAAACGGGGGGATATATAACCCCCATCCAGTACTATTTTTTTCTTCTTTTGGCCCAATCTACACGCTCTATTTTGAAAACCAGTCCCTTGGAAACTGTTATGTCTACAGAACCGGCTTTGGACTCAAATTGAAGCAAATTTAGTAAGGTTGAAATCGTAGAGCAATGTTTTATTCGAAAATCAAGGCGTAATGGTAAAAATGGCCAATAAGTGAAAAAACCGCGAACAATTCGCGGGTTTTTGGATTTTTACCAATGTCGCGTTCGGCGCTCGAGGTCGAAAAATCGGATTTATTACTAGGCCAACATCATAAACAACTCAGCAAAAAATCAGAACTACCGGACCTGACGCAAGGTCTCAGTCCTATGAAACTACAAGGTTACTGGACTAATATGAGACGAACAAAAAATTCTCCAAATATTTTGGTAACGTTTCTTCGCTAAAAAAAAACTATGTGTTGAATGTTTTTACAAATTCTATCAAATATCGATTATAAGCCAACGTATAGAATTAAATTAACCCGAAGCCAATATCATTGTCTGTTTTCAAGATATTTGAGGCAAAAGAAAATTTTTTTCTCATATAGTAAAAGAGATTTTGGGACGATTAACGCTGAATTTTGAAGATTAACAGCCCTATTCTCCCCATCATCACTGATACCTCACAAGTCACAAGAAGTGGTGAAACTGATTTTGTGACTTTTTCGTATTCTCTCCCTAAAGTCACAACTTGTGAGAGTCATAAAAACAACCAAAACTGTGATCTCCCAGCGGGAAAAATTAAAAAATTCATTGAGGAAAAACCTGCTTTTTCCTTGAGGAATGGAAGCTGTACCTGCCACTTTTCAGCTTATTCCTTTGATGAATTTAACATGGGCGTGTCATTGGCTGGAGGCACATGCCACTTTTCCGATGAAAATTCACTAACGAATTCACTACTTCAATGGAAGTTGTTTATTCACCGACCCAGGTGATGAAAAACATGGTGATTGCTTAATCTGTGAATTCACTACATACGGGTATTTAGCTTATTCATCAGTTCAATAATTTCGATGAAAAATCGAATGAAAATTCAGTTATGAAATCACCAGGTTAGTGGTAGTTTCTTTTTCATCAATAAAATCCTCCCATTTGTATTGTTTACTTAATCCCATCGGTAATGCACCCTTTATTTTAAAATGAAAACAAACCAAAATGTTGTTTCCATTTCAAATCAAAAATATTTGGCGTTACGGCAAACGCAATTTCTATTGACTTCAGTTCGTGTTACATGGACTTTTTTAAAGAAAGTCACTGTGAACTGTATCCAACAAAATGAGAATTTACCTATAGTTGCCAAAAAATTATAAACTACTTTGTGCATTACTATTCATCCTTGGAATCATCGATTACAATTCACCATGAGTTTCACTCACATTTGTTTTTTTTTTTTTTTTTGTTCTCGCCATGAACACTTTACAAAGCAGATGAGTGGATTCAAACAATGAACTGATGATCTTGTACATTACTTTTCCACAACTTTTTCATCACATACTTTTCCCTTTTAAATTCACCGAAATAAAGGGTCGTTTCATAAACACAAAGCAGAAAGTGGAATCAAAGCTACGAACTGAGGAAACTTTGCATTACTCTTCACCTACAAAATCATTGCATGTCGTTTCTCTTATGATTTGGCAAGTGAATTCATTGATTATTTCAGCAATAAATTTCATTGAGGACGATATTTCCCGCTGGGCTCCTCCAGAGCAGGTCACAACACAAAATTTACCTGAGTTTCTACAAATCATTGAATTATATTCTTGCATTATGTTCTCTGTGCGAAAGTGAACAAAATGTATGTATTTTTTCATTTCTTTAGCTAAAGAAGAGGACAAAGGAGCGAAATTCTTTTGCTTTGTATTTATGAGACAGAAAAACATGAATACATATTGTCGGTGTATTGGTTTAATTCGTTGCGATTACTTGTAGAGTTGTTGATGTGTGCGCTCATCAGTCAAGTAGTCAACAAAATGCTGTGGTGAGTTTCGTTGTGAGTTTTCTTGTGACTATTAGGGGGAGAATACCAAAATGTTATCGAATCACAACAATCCTCACAAGGAGTAGTCACAAGAGCTTGTGACTTGTGATTCCTCACAAGGGGGGAAAATCGGGCTATAAGATTAGTACTATCAGAAATATACAGGGTGTCCTGTAAATAATGGATAACATTGCAACTGGTTGTAGCAGGCCTTATGACCTTTCCAGAAAAAAATATAAAAAAAATATTTTCCCAGTGGTTACTATGTTATGATGTATTTTCCAAAAGTTGTTTACAAGTATTACTTTCCTCAAATACGTGAACGCTACGACCATGGATGAACAATTTTTACTATTTTTCTATTTTTGTAATATTCTAGAATAACTGTTGTAATAGATGGGTGGTAAAATTTAATAGTAGTTATTGCATTTTTTTTATTATAATTTTTTTAAATATTTTTTTCAGTACATAAATTTATTTTCACAAAAGTTTGATAGCCCCTAATAAATTAAAATTGTATGAGAACATGAATGCCCGATTGCTTAAAAAAGTTGCCTATTTAATGAACTTTCCAAAATGGTATAACACATGCTTGTGCATTAACGAAATAACCAAGAAAATTTGTCAATCATCTAATAAAACAGTTTTTAACATTTTCGCAAAATGTCTATCAAAATGTTACAATAACCTCCAAATTTTGGTTGGACAAAGATTTTCTCTTTTGATGTGTAAAGGGGTTCAGTGCAAGTATAAAACTCGATTTTAGGTGTTGTGAGCCCCACCATTTGGCCACCATATTGAAAAACGAGCTCTAAAAGGTTTTCCATGGCAACTTAAATTATATTAGTTTTATTAAAATTTTATTAAAATTAATTTGTAGCAAATTCAATTCTCTTCTAAAGTTATAAATAAAAAAGTTATAGTCAAAAACATATGAATTTTTTCAATGTTTAAATTTTGATTATAACTTTTTTATTTATAACCTTAGGGTAAAAAGTGTGTTAACATAAATTGAAGAGATTTTAGTTTGCTACAAATTTGTACCAACATTTTTTTTCTAAAACTAATAAAATTTAAGTTGCCATGGAAAACTTTTTAGAGCTCGTTTTTCAATATGGTGGCCAAATGGTGGGGCTTTCAACACCTAAAATCGAGTTTTATACTTGCACTGAACCCCTTTACACATCAAAATAGAAAATTTTTGTCCAACCTAAATTTGGAGGTTATTGTAACATTTTGATAGACATTTTGCGAAAATGTTAAAAGCTGTTTTATTAGATGATTGACAAATTTTCTTGGTTATTTCGTTAATGCACAAGCATGTGTTATACCATTTTGGAGAGTGCATTAAATAGACAACTTTTTTAAGCAATCGGCCATTCATGTTCTCATACAATTTTAATTTATTAGTGGTTATCAAACTTTTGTGAAAATAAATTTTTGTACTGAAAAAAATATTTTTAAAAATTATAATAAGAAAAATGCAATAACTACTATTAAATTTTACCACCCATCTATTACAACAGTTATTCTAGAATATTACAAAAATAGAAAAATAGTAAAAATTGTTCATCGATGGTCGTAGCGTTCACGTATTTGAGGAAAGTAGTACTTGTTAACAACTTTTGGAAAAAACATCATAACATATATATAACATTTTCTGGAAAGGTCATAAGGCCTGCTACAACCAGTTGCAAGGTTATCCATTATTTACAGGACACCCTGTATACCTTAAAAAAAAATTAATTCGCATAGTTATATAACCCCAAAAATGGGGGAAAAAGGGGTTTCTTGCCACTTTTTAACGGTAATATCTCGCAAACCAAAGCTGATAGCGAAAAACGGATAACGGATTTGAGTTCAGCGTAAAAAATTACCTTTAGAACGACTCCTACTTTCACGTGTCGAAAAGTTAACCGATATTTGTAAACCTGTGCACTAAATTTTTTTGAAAGTCATTTCTGCACGTTATGAAACTACTATCTATAAAATAAAATCAATCCGAAGTCGATATTTTCATGCGTTCTTGAGATATGGGGAGCGAAGAAAGCTAAGGAACATACAAACCTACGTACATTAACAGACATCTCCCTAAAAATGATGGATTCCTATTCTAGGGAGCTCGAAACTTGAAGACCAATTACAAAAACTTCCAATGGGTAGTTAAAAATATATTTTCAAAACAGTGTATTTCAAAAATATGTCAACGTTGTTCCTTGAGCGATTTCGATGTAATTCACGCAGGTAATGGCTGAGGCAGAATTAAAAACAAAGTATTTTCAAAATAGGGTGTTTCAAAAAATTTCAATTTCGTTATTTTTTCAGTGATTTCAATGATATTGACAGGGCGATGGTGATCATTTTGACATATTTTAGAAACACTCTGTTTTTTATATTTCTACTATAAATCTATCTTGGCTATCAAATGTGTCAATTTAAAAGAAATCACAACAAAAACATAAATGTTAAAAAAAGAGCCAAGTTCTTATATGTACAAGAAACCTGTGCGTAAAGTCACCCAAAAAAAAGTAATGAGATCTTAAATATATGTATGCCAATATTTAAGTTCATGAAGTTTTATATGAAATATCTTAATAGCCTATTGAATAGACGGGAAAATGAGGGGTATAAAGGAACAATTACGTGCAAGGATTTTTATTATTGAATATGTTTGTTTTAGAGCTGTGTCAATCGTTCATTTTAAAAGACCGAATCAATCAATGATTGATTAGACCAAAGATTCGATCTTTTCAATCGTTCATTTCATCAATCATTCCTTTGATTATGGCATGTTTAAAAAAACAACACATTTTCAATAGTACATACTAACTACAGTCTGTTTCAATCCTTATTTAAAGAGGAATTTATTTCTTAGAAAAAATAAATAAAAATGTTCATATAGGCATAATTTTTTTTTAAATAGACCTTAACTCCAAAAACACAAAAATTTTCACCTGAATTTTTTTTTTTTCAAAGCTAAAGAGTACTTACGAGTACTTAAAATAATTACTTACTTTAATACTTTTCGTTAAATGCAAATGCATTGAAAAAAAAGAACTGCATTGTTGTATTCAATCATCTCTTAATTATCAACAAAGATCTATTCGTTCACAATGCCAATGAGATTGATTTGGTCTTTGTCCACAATGGATCCCAATTCCAATCGGTCAAATCTCAAATGAACGTATGAACGATATGAACGAAATGAACGATATGAACGATATCGTTCCACTCAATCTCAATCTCTATCTCAATCAAATGATTCCAAAACCAAATATTGCTCATAGTCGATAGAGATATAGACAAAATTCATAATAAATGAAGAGAAAATGAACACAAATACGAGAGAGCCAAGAGAAAATGAAGTGTAGCTAAGCTGGTAGATGTAGTGTAGATATATGTATATCAATTTATGTTCCTTTCTCCTGTGGTGTGTTATTTTTTTCATTCATGTAGATAGAGATTGAGATTGTATGTGTTTTTGTTTCGTTGAGTATTCTGGTGTGGAAATGGATTGATTGAGAATGAGTGGAATGAACGAAACATATCTCGCGCTTTGAAAACTTAAATGATTGACATTGGGATCGATTGATTCGGTCTGCTGTGATTGCAATCAATCATTCTTTGTGAAGAACGGGTCACAAAGACCGAATCAATCACGATTGACACAGCTCTAGTTTGTTTGGCCCATAAGCATGCTTAAAACCGAAAATGCTACTAAATTCACCCATGCGTTTCTGAAAGAATGGTCACACTGGCCACTTTTCAATATTTTTGCTGTAACTTGAAAACTAAGCCGAATTTGACAATTTTACACATAATACTTTATGTTCAAAATTAAATTTTCTATTGGAATGGCGAAAATATTTAAGCAGGAAAAGTTAACAAAAACCAACCTAAAAAAAATCAAAAAATCAAGGATATCAAATTTTTTTTTAAATTGTGCATAACTTTTTTTGAAGCAAAGATAGGGTCAATATATACAGAGAAAAAATAAAGTAGAGACTTAAGGCCTTAATATGGCATGTTCAAAAATTAATAATTGTCCAAAATTGACAGAGATATTCCCGTTCAAACCTTATCATTTCTTATAATTTTTTGCAGTTTTGGCCCGAAAGTCCCTTTTTCGGTACAATATGGCAAATTTCACTTTCGTAAAAATGTTCGAAATACAAATTTCGATATAATATGACATTAGAACTATAGAGAATTTATAAAAAGGATAAAAGTTCGCAATTTCGTTTTTCGGCTGTTTTTTTAATGCTTTCAGACCTACAGACCGAACGGCTGGTCTGATAAACATAAGATTTGGTACTGGTTGCTAGGAACGTTAACTTTGTCATAAAGTACCAAAAAATAGGCTTTCGGGCAAAAACTGTGAAAAATGATAAGAAATGGTAAAGTTTGAATGGATATATCACTGTCAATTTTCAAATAATATGGCTTTTTTTAACATGTCATATTAAAGCCCTTAAACTCCAGTTCACTTTGTTCATGCATGTCTTGAACGTATCTTTGCTCCGAAAAAAGTTATGCGCAATTTAGAAAAAAAATATTAAATCTTTGATTTTTCGATTTTTTTATGTTGGTTTTTGTTTACTTTTTCTGCTTAAATTTTCTTAAGAAATTTTCCAAACTATCCATTTCGATAGAAAATTTAATTTTGAACAAAAAGTATTATATTTAAAATTGTCAAATTCAGCTTAGTTTTCGAGTTATACCAAAACTACTTAAAAGTGGCCAGTGTGACCATTCTCTCAGAAACGCATGGGTGAATTTAGTAGCATTTTCGGTTTTAAGCATGCTTATCTGCCAAACAATCATATTCAATAATAAAAACCCTTGCACGTAATTGTTCCTTTTTAAAAGGTCTATTCAATAGGCTATAAGTAGAGTTATATCGAAACAACTCCAAATTATGACAGAAATTTGGTATTTAATGATTACTGATTAAAATTTGGTGGGTTCACTTGTCAAGTTTAAATGTTTAAGAGAAAACAGGGAAAGCTGGTTACCCTGGACCTGTCAAAAGCAATTTGTAAACTGGCTCTGCAACTAATTATTATTGTCTCAATAAATCATGATAAACTAAAACAAATAAACATATTAAACCAGTGAATTAGTTCCTGTGCGCAAATATAAATAAAAAGCATCATCATCAATAGTTAATAACAAGGCAACCCAATTAAACGAACCATAAGCAGTCCCCCAAGTGTGTACAGCTTAAAACACATACTAACCACCAAAGAAGCTGCAGCTTTCACAATCTAGTGTTTAAATTTCTTATCAGGTTTGTGAATTTCTTGCTGTTAAACTTAACGAAGCTTGAAAAATTTTATGAATACTGTGATATTGGTTGTTTTATTTAAAAGTTTTCATTTGGGTGGATAAACTTTATTAAAAAATTAATAAGTTGGACTTTGACCCCAAAATTCTTGCAAGGTTCCCAGCAAAAATACATAAGTACCAAACAATAACAGGCGTGTTTTTTGAAAGAGTGTATAGGCAGCTCAGCAAATTTTTACACACAAACAACAACACAATGAAGAGTGGATATAATTTTGGTCAGTAATCGAGTGCACATAATAGTGAATATAAATGTTGTAATCGTGAAATGAATGAGGGTGCTCAACTCGGTTGTAGGTAGGCTATACCATCCAAAAGGTAGGCTATTCCATCCAAAAGGTAGGCTATACTACCCAAATGGTAGGCTAAACCACCTAAAGGTAGGCTACACGAAAGCCGGCTATACTAAGGCCCATTTCACACATGCCCGGCAACCGGTTAGCCGGTATCGGTTACCCGGTTTCTCAACAAATGAGTGTGCTTTCACACACACCCGGCAGCCGGATGTATAATGTGAATTTTTTATTTTTGTTTGAATTTGGGTAGTATTTGATTTATATCTTTTTAAGGGGTAGGGTTAAAAAGCTGAAATTTTGATAGATGATAGAAATTATGAATTTAAATATAGATACAAAATATAAATACAGAGTACCGTTGAACGGAGTTAACGGCAATATTTGAGCGCTTTCACATAAGAACTCATATCTCTTCAGTGCATGTATGGATTAATTTAGTTTTTCTTATTTCACATATCAATAAAATTACCGTTATTTAAATACCTTTTTTATAATCCTACGTGCTATAGAAGTGCCACAATCTGGATTTTAAATTGATCGAAAAACCAAAAACTTGTATTGGAATAACCAGTTTGGACCATTGCCTACGATAATCCACCAGTGTGCAAGACCCGTTATCTGGATCGAAAGAATTTGATATGATTGGCTTTAAAAAATCATAACTCCCGTTTTACTGATTGGATCTTCGAGATTAAAGTCTTAAAATAAAACCGACACGACATTCTACATTGTGTAAGAAAATCATTAAGGGGGGGCAAACTTTTGTATACTAAAAGGGTAAATAAGTTCTCACTCAATTCGATTTGCGGTATTCTAAATCCAAAAGCTAATGAAAATATTCATACTTAAAAAAAAAAACAAAAAACGCAAGTTAATTGCCCTACGTCCCTTCTAAAATTATGTCGTACAACGTTGTACCATAAAGCCTTCAAGAGAGGTACTAGGCTTTTGTAAACAAAAATGGATTTTAAATGAAAAAATGATGGACATGACTTCATTAATAATTGACGTAGTCAAAAAGTTCTGCATGGATCTTTTAGATTAAGGTCTTAAAATATTGTCATTAAAACAATTGTTAGATTTATGAAAAAACCATGACATAAAAAGTTTAAAAAAAATCTAAAAACAATTTCAGTAAATGTTTTAATCAAATAAAAAAACCGTTTTAATACTGAAGATAGAAAATAACCTTTTAATAAATATTTTTCTTACCTTACGTCAAGGGTGTAACGGATAGAGTTGGCAGAGTGTTGAAGAGATATGGGGTAAAATCCATATTTATACCACCAAAAAAGGTAAAAAACCACCTTCAGTCACCAAAGGACCATTTTCCTCTCCAAACACCGGGGGTATATGCTGTTCCCTGTAGCTGTGGGTCTTTATATGTTGGACAAACACAAAGAAGCATTGCTACTCGCTTAAAAGAGCACATTAGTGCTGTTAGTAAGAACCAGCGGGAGAAGTCGGCAATTTGTGAGCACATCTTGGACAATCCAGATGAACACCACTGGATCCATTTTGACCAAGCCAAGGTTTTAGCTCAAGAAACCCACTACATCCCACGGCTGGTACGGGAGGCGATTGAAATAAAACGCAACCAAAATTTCAATCGAGATGACAGTTTTAAGCTTTCACGTTCTTGGGATCCCGTCATTAACACCTTACCGGCATCCCAGATCAAACTTAAAACACCCTCCGATGTAGTGAGCATTGTTTGCTCCCAACAAGCTGCACCTCAACAACAACAACTACATCATGAGATAGAACCACCTACGCACAGCTACAACCTGCGTAGTCAATCTAATACATTATAACATTTCAAGAGCAGTTTCCCGGTGACCACGCTCAATGCAATTTGATGCGAAACGTTCGGGGTGAGTACCAAAGTGCACTCTTTAAACTTTTATTACGCGGCTAATCCGAAAAATAATTATCTATTATGTATACATATATGTAATCTAGAATAAAATTTTCTTTGTATAGGTAGCATACATTAAAAACATAGTTTTGTTATATTGCTCCTGGCTCACTTACACGTTCATAACTTTTTTATTTACCAAAGGATATTAATAAATCAATATTATTTCGCTTCAAATAAAATGAAAACTTTTATTTTAAGGTGTCGTATATAGCTATGCAACATGCAAAAACTACAAAAAATGCCTTTTCATATTTTCTATGATAATGACTGAAGAGTAAATGGTTTATAACACCTGTTACTAATTTGTTAAATTGCAGGATAAAGAGTTAAATGAAAATGTAAAATAGAAATAAGTTCTTAAGCTAAAAAGTGTAAACTAAAAATCACAAGAAATTAAAGGGGGCGAAAGAACCTAGTAGACCAGGAAAAATAGCACAAATCGTATGGGGAACCTTGAAAAAATTTATTCATGAAATATTAAAATTGCAATCGACGTAGAATTGCAACCTCTATAACATATCCAAAGTCCCCCAAAATCCCCTCATTGGCTTTTTGTGTAGATGCATTTGAAGAGGTGCAGACGGGGAGAATTTGGAGGTCTATCAAAGCAATTCTGGTTGCATTGCGGTCTTTGTACTCGTTCAATGTCTTATCCCAAATCACGGGCCTTGCCTCAACCAAACCAATCAGTTGATCGATATCAACATTCATTTCGAAATAAATAACTTCAAATTTTAAAATCAATTAATTAAGTAATACAATGCTATGCAGAGCACGAGAGCACAACAAAACGAACTTGTTCACTCAACAGCACACAACAACTAAAAATTGGCTAGCCGGCTACCGGGCATGTGTGAAAGCGCAATTTGATATTCTGTATCCACTGCTGATTTGAGAACCGGTTAAACGGTCCCGGCATTGCAGTGAGCGAAGCCGGCAGCATTTCTTCTGCCGGCTGCCGGCTATAACCGGTTCCGGCGCGTGTGAAAGCTTCCATAAGATCTTTAACTCAACGACCGGTTAGCCGGTACCGGGTACCCGGTTGCCGGCTATGTGTGAAATGGCTCTAACTCTGAAGTGTATACAAAAGTGCATAAAAGCGTTTTGTTCTGATTTTATTGCTGCGCTGCTCATCACTTTCACCAAAACACGGCTAACAATAAAATTATTAAGCACAGTAAAAAAAAAAAACCTCTAAAATAGCTGCATACATCTATCCAGCAAAAGTTGTCCTTCTACAGCTGCCACCTATCCGCTCACTGTATAAAAGAGGTGGTTGATGTATGTACTTATTGTATTCCTACGATCAGTTTTGCCTGCGACTTTACACGTTATATTTTTCTGTATCACAGTTGTATTAGCTACAGGAGGCATACTTTTAGGTGGGTCACACCATTGAGTTTATATACATAGAGGAATCACGAAATCTTGCGTTAAAGCCCCCGAAGGTGTCGCCACATACACTAAATTGAGAATTTATAATTTTGTGGAACGCAGCTCACCAAGGAGTGCCATGACAAAGAGAGAAGGTGTACGAGGGGGGTCTGTTTTTGTTATTTTGTGGCTTATGTATGCAGACTTATGCAATATCCCTTTTCAGCTTTTTTGTGTGCAGGCACAGGCGCTTGTGCATATTGGGACATCTATAGGTAGGTACATATATTATATATCTGTTTCAAAGCGTATAGGGACGAGTTATGTATGTAATTTGTGCGTTTGTATGTCGATCGGTGATGGTCGCGTCAATTTAAAAATAAAAGGCTGGGAAATGTACATACATATGTGCATTCATACGTTAATAGTTTAGGTCCTGATTTTATACTTTAAAGATATTCTTTATTTTGTTTCTATTTCTTTGGAATCAGAAACTTTTTGGTAGGTAGTTACAAGACTGTGTTCCTATGGTGTAAATAAATATTTACTGTACACAGAGGTCGAAGATCTGTTTTCTAAACGAAAATTATAAATTTGTACTGTGTCTATCTAGGTACATAGGTACATACCCACCTGGATAGAAAGTCTTTTTTTGTGTGCAATTTGATTAGCCTGGCCCAGGAAAATCAGACAAAAATGGCAAAACTACGAAAAAATCATGAGCTTTGTTTTGCCGTCTTAAAAATTTAAAGCCGCTTAAATTTAGACAGGGTGAACATTTTTTAGAGGGTAAAAGGGCATAAATTTCAGTTTTTCTTCTCGAAAACTAACAGAAATATATCAACAATTTGCAACTTCGTTTCGTTGTTCATTGAGTGATTTCAATAAAATTGACACAGGGATAGCTGAGATAGAATTTCAATAGAAACAAATATTTTTAAAACAGGGTATTTCAAAAAAATTACAACATTTTGCAACTTCGTTGTTCCTTGGGCGATTTCAATGAAATTGACACAGTCGATAGTGAAAATGCCCATAAATAAAAATTTAATAAAAAATAGGTTTGATACTTTTCAATTTTCTCGAAAACTAGTAGACTTAAAACCATCTGGTTTTCACTTGATTTAAAAACTAGATGACAGTATTATAGACTTTAGGCTTTAAAAAAATGTGCAATGCTTAATTTTAGGTATCACCGTTATTTTTAAATATTTTTCTTTTCATTTTAAAAATAGGATGAGATAGACCCCTTCCTAAAGTAAAAATTGCTCGTATCTAATTGTTCGACAAAAAGCCGTTATTTTTTCTTGTCGCCTGAATTATCGTACACTTGGCGAAAGCTTTATTAGCCAACAAAATTCTTCATAGTAAATAAGCCATTCGAAAATTGTTCCTGTTTCGTTTTCCTGATCGCAATAACTGGCCCTTAAGGGCCTTATAGTGCAGGCTTATTAACATATTTTTAATCGAAAAAAAGAAAAATTGTTAACAGCAGTTTAACGATTGAATATGGTGAAGGGGGCTATAAGGTATGTACAAAAAATCTATTTCCTAGAGGCGGAGTTGGAGGGGGGATTTGAGGGGTAAAAAAGAGGGGGGGAATTGTATTATTGCATTTTCCGACTAAAGTTGACCCCAATATGAAGAGTGTTCGATAGAAATGTTGTAGATCTTTTTAACGTAACCCCAAAATTTCCGAGATATTGGCGAAAAACCGTATTTTTTCTGGTTTTTGTTTTTATTTTTCATTTTTCGAAAAATTGTTGAATTTAAATGAAACTTTGTGAAAATATATCTTGCTGTGTCCTTAATTAGGACAATTTTTTTCAAGCATAACTATTGATCAGTTTTTGAGATATTCAATTTTGTTTGAAAAAAAATACTTTTTTTCAAATGAAAAATGTATTTCGTACCGAGTTCATTTAAGGATCATTAGTTTTGTTTTTAAATTTACTTTTATATGAAATAATGAGAACATATAGTAACCACGTACAAAAATGCGAAAAAAGCAAAAAAATCATTTTGCATCAAGTATTTTTTAATAATGGTTGATAAATTGTTAAAAATTTTGGAAAATGCAATAACTAATCACACCATTGAATTTTCTACAGAAAAAAAATTACATAAAACAGTGTTTTATTATTTGACCCCAGACAAACGTTTATGCCGATGTCGCAACAATATTGCTAGAAATATTCATTTCAATGCATACAGTTTTAAATGAAAAACAAAAATAATAGTACAGGAGCCGATACCAAATTTTGGGAGCAGATGTAGGTACATATAACCAGAATCTGAGTATGAAGTTTTAAAGGTACATGTATTCTGATATTTGATACCAAAGTTTGGCAGGTTTTTTTCTCAGCCTTTGGTGGGGATAGAGGTTCAAAACCAGCTTGGTTTCCTATTTAAATTTAATGGTCAATAATTCTTCAATGCACTTTTAAAAAAATAGGAAATGTTGCTCTGTCATTTTCCCTTAGCCTGTAGACTTTTACTTTGATGATTCAATCAATGATATTAGCTTTTCAAAAAAATCTTATCGTTTTGTTTTGGAAACTTTATTTTGTTGATTTTTGTTTTGTTTGAAATTTTTGAAAAAAGGGGTGATAAGGTCCGCAAAAAATGATTATATCTTGAGTTTCATATATCAGACTGTCATAATTGGTTATTTTATATAAAAGTTTATCTAAAAACAAAACTAATGATCCTTAAATGAACTCGGTACGATGATTTTCTGAAGTACATTTTTCATTTGAAAAAAAGTATTTTATTGCAAACAAAATTGAATTTCTCAAAAACTGATCAATGGTTATGCTTGAAAAAAATTTTACTAATTGAGGACACAACAATATATATTTTCACAAAGTTTCATTTAAATTGAATTATTTTTGGAAAAATGAAAAATAAAAAACAAAACCCAAACAAACGGCTTTATCATTTTCCGAAAAGAAAAATACAGTAAAAAAAAGGTACATTTTATTTTCTCTTATCCAAAAACAAAAAAATTATTGTCTGCCTGTTAAGTGCTCATGCATGGCTCGTATCCAGCGTTTGTACCTTACTCCAATCGGAGCAAATTTACTCCAATTTTGAGGATTAACAAAAACTAACTAACTCCACTAATTTGAAATCTACCTCTTTTTTCCACACTAAAAAATTCTTTTGTCAAACAACATGAAATTAAATCAAAACACCGTTTTATTCAATTTTCCAATCATCTCCGACTCTGAAATCTGAATGTTTACATCTGAAAGTATAATTTTAAACGGAATCATTTGTGTTTCTTATCTTGTTCGTCGTTTCTCGATCTCGATCATATCGTGATTTATGATATTTTTTGTTGTTAAAAATACCTATTTATTTTTGTTTGAAAATATAGTTTTGAAAACTTGAGTTTTTCCTTCGTTTTCAAAATTTTCTATAAACCTAGCTACCTACTCCGCATTTTCAACAAATCTGCTCCGAAATTTTGCTGCTGAGATTTGAACCTTGCCATTTCTACCAAATACCAAAGCTAGCCCTTTATGCGTATAGGTAGATACATTGATGGTTACAACAAAGAAAAACAACAAAAAGTACACATTTCCATTCCACAAAAGAAAGAAAATTGAATTTCTACCTGCAACCAGCTCATGCTCACTGCTCTATTCATTGTTCATGTTGTGTTGGTATAGGTAGGTGTTTGCTTCCCACATTTCATGGGATCCACAATTTTTTGTTTTTGTTTTTATTATGAAAGGGTTCAAGTATAAGGACAAATAAGGTGACATCTAGCAACATGATCCACAGATTAGTTTTCTTTTATGAGTAAAATGGTTGTAGTCCTTGGATGCACAAGGCGACATCTGAAGTCGCTTTAACGTAGTATTTTCATTTTATCGAAGTGGTTCCTCTATGTATATAAACTCAATGGTCACACGAATATCAGCAACCTGAAGAAGGAAGCTAAAGCTAAACGAACTAGAGTAGGTAATTTTTCCACAGATCCTTTTAATCCACAAAGTAAACAACTCTGGGATGTCTTCATGTGAACAGAAAAATACTCTAAGCTCCACAATGGTGGAATCAACAGCTTGGAGTGTAATGATGTCTGAGTTTCGAAAAATGCTATAGGAAGAAATGACAAGTGATATATCGAAGATGGAAACAAACTCAAAAGAAATATAGACCGAGAGCCCACAGCAAATTTTTGGTATGAGTGATAGCAAAAAAAGAAGTACAGGCGTCGAAAGCTTCATTAAAGGCTATTCAAAAAATCAAAGTCTTGCAGTCCACAACTGGGGCCTTTGCGAGAAACAGTGCATCAAAAAAAAGAAAGAATGCAAATTCGAGGATGATCGTGTTAGCCGAAATTGGTTTTCACTCCTCCTCAGATAAGCTCCTCGGATCACATATCGCGGAATCTGAGACCATTTTAGTGTATAGTTCGCTCTACCAGACCGTCTCAAAAATACAAAATTCTAAGTGAAACACAGTTTTTTTAAACAGTCTGGCAGCGCGATATAAACACTCAAACGATCGAAGATTCCGTGATATGGGATCCGCGGAGCTTATCTAGGGAGGGGTGAAAACCTTGATTTGCTAGATGGTTATTGAAATCCTCAATTTTGTTTTTCTTCTCGACCTCCGTAAAGTTTTTAAGAAGAGCACAATTGATTTGTTGTTTAAGCCCATTGTTGACTTGGTTTACACACTGCCAAGTTTTGGCGTTGTTGTTCGTACTTTTCGAAAAAATTCTACCATAGTATTCTTGTTTTTTCTTTCGTTTTTCTGTGGTTAAAAGATTTCTGTAGTATTTATACAGTCTTAAAAGTTGTTCGTTATTTTGATCTTTACAGACTTTTCCATACCAAAAGTTTTTAGTTTTTATTATAGTTGCTATTTTTTGTATCCAACCATGGTATTGTTGGTTTGCTTTTATTTTTTGGTTTTCACCTTGTTTTACTAACCATATCAATTAGTTTATTTTTAATTTGTTTGTAATCATCGGCACAAGACATATGTGAAGTTGATGCCGGATTTTCTTTTTCTATCATTAGTTTTAGTTTATAGTGGTATATTTTATTTGTGAAAATTGTTGGATTCAAGTCTGTGTGGTGTTTCGCATGCGTTTGGTCATTTTTAATTTCTGTAACTATCAGCTTGTGATCAAAGCAATCAAGGGGTGCAAAGTGGAAATTGATTTCGATGGCTGGATTGTTAATGAATAAAATCAATATTGCTGTTTAATCTTGTATTTATTGTTTCGTTACAGATGTAGTATCCAAGCGAACTCGTTCAAATAAGTATTTTTAAGCTTTCTTTATCTTGAGATATACTTATATTGAAATCTCCAACAGTAAAAGTATTGTTTGCGAAAATATTTTTCGAATTTTTTGAGAAATTCGGTTTTGGTTACAATATTAATAGTGCAGGTTTTTTACACATTTATAAAAAAAAATGTTAACAGCAGTTTAACGATTGAAAATGGTGAAGGGGGTTATAAGGAATGTAAAAACAATCTATTTCCCAGAAGCGGAGTTGGAGGGGGGATTTGAGGGACGAAAAAGAGGGGAGAAATTGTATTATTGCGTTTTCCGACTAAAGTTGACCCCAAATTGAAAAGTATTCAATAGAAATGTTGTAGATCACGCAAAAATCTACAACTTTTATACACATAATTTTTTAACATAACCTCAAAATTTCCGAGATATTGGTGAAAACCCGTAATTTTTTTTTTGTTTTGTTTTTATTTTTCATTTTCTCAAAAATAGTTCCATTCAAATGAAACTTTGTGAAAATATATCTAATTGTGTCCTTAACCACAATTTTTTACAAGCAAAACCATTGATTAGTTTTTGAGAAAATCGATTTTGTTTTCAAAAAAATACTTTTTTTCAAATGAAAAATGTACTTCAGAAAATCGTTGTACGGGATTCATTCAAGGATTCGATTTTATAACGGGAATGTCTCAAAAAAGTGGCCCGATAGAATTTTTCTGACTTCAGATTCGAGTTCAGCACATCAAAAGCCTACGGAAAAGTATATTTTGGTTTCTGTAACAAAAAAAAATAATAAGATTTTGTTGGCCAGTGTTATTAAACAGAAAAAAAATAAAATGCACGACTGGGTCGCACGTACTTGCTCTTATGTTCAAGACATTGTGATTTTAAGAAAATTGTATATAAAAACATGGAAATTATGAGAGAAAAATGTAGAGAAGCATGAAATATGACATTTAAATTGGCTAAAACACTCTTTTGACAGTTTGAGGTGAAAAAAAGTATGCCATCTTAATTCTTGATTGAATATGATTGTATGGGAAAAAAAATTAAAATCTTTGGAGCGGTTTTTTTAAAAAATAATTTTTTATATATAAAATTCTTAAAGCATTTTTAAGAACAAATTTTGGAATGCAAATCTTAAGTATATATTTATGTGCAGATAAAAACAAAATTTGAAAATAAAATTGTCAACCCGTTTTTGAGATATCGAATTTTCACACGATAGTTTGAAACTTTTTTTTAAAAATCCAAAAACTTTTTTCTGAAAATTTTGATATGCAAAATTATTTAATTTTATCTGAAATGTGTATAGTAAAAAAATGATCTAAATCCGTTAGGGCGTTAGGCGATAACGAGAAAATTCAAAATAAAAAATACGTTCTGACAGGTACTATAGTTAATAGTTGCCAAGTGTAAGATTTTATAATTTTCGCTAGTAGATCGAACTAATTTGTATATGAAAAAGTTTAATCAAAATCGTAGGAGTCGGTTTTAAGCAAAAAATAATAATTCCTTTCCGGTTTTTTAACTTTTGTGTGGAAGGTACCGTTATTTTTTCATATATGTTAAACTTTTTCTAAAAATATTTTAGAGAGTACTAAAAAACTCTGAAGTATCGAGTTTCAAAAAAATCGATCATGTCGTTTCCGAAATATTTGATTTTCAAAAAAAAAATTGAAACATTTTTTAACCCAAAATAAGCCCTTACTTAAATAAATTTATTGAATTTTTTTTAAAGAAAAGTTGATTATATAAAATTGCTATAAGAAATTGTATGGCAGGTACAGTTATTTTTGGTTCTAAAAAAAAAAATGAAAAAAACGTGTCGGCAGAATCACCAAAAACCACTATGTACCAAGTTTAAAGAAAATCGATCGAGCCGTTCAGGCTGTAGACGAACAGACGACAGACAGAATTGTGCCACCCACTTTTTTGGTGTTCTCTATCATCGTAATATCATGTTTGACTGTTATCTAAAAATTTTTTTTTGCACGAATCCAAAACTTGCCTTATAGTACCTATATCGCAAGTAAAAAGTATGTATACGATAATTTTTGAAAAAAAAAAATACATTTTCGTTATATTCACGAATGCATTCGTCCTAATGGAAATACAAAAATTCGTAGAATACACAAAATATTCAAAATAGTTTCATAAATCCACTACCTTTGTTCACAAATTTTGGGACAATACAAAATGTGTATCATTTACGAAAGCATACATTTCGTAGACTGTACAAAATATTAAAAAATTAATTCGTACAATGGACAAAAGGTTTTTTTATATTTTGTAAAAATACAAAGGTTTCGCTATATTCAATTTCTATTTTTTATTATAACATTTTTAAAATATAATTGAGGCAGTGAGAGCCATAGTGGCCTAACTGCATTTTTCATTATTTTCAGTAGAGCAAAAATAAGGAGCAGATTATTTTTAAGCACTTGTGGTTAAAAAAAAAATCAAAAATTTTTAGTTTTTAAATAAATTAACGTAATTTTGATTTTTATTTGCAAGATGATACAAAATTAAAAAGTTTTTGATTTTGCATTAATGATTTTTCAAAATACCGTTATAACTGATCAGATAGGCCACTTTAGCAATCAAGCTTTGAATTTTTTTGTGGGTGTCCTCTAAATGCAAAAATTCTTAAAAGTATGGCATGGAGCTATCAATTCAAAAAATTTAAATGCAGAAATATTGCTTAATATATACAGATTCCATTTTTGTAATAAACTCAATTTCGATAAAATTGCAGTTAGGCCACTATGGCTCTCACTGCCTCAATTTATAATTTACGAAAATCATTCGTGGCTTCGCACCACGGAGGTTTGGTAAAATAAACGAAAATTTTAGTTATATGGACTAATTATTCTTTTTGAGTTTACTATAGGATCTAGGTCTTGTGGAAAGTTGACTCACTTATTGAAATAAGAAGTAATAACTTTTTTCTCATTGTAAGTATGACTTGTTAAAATAATCTACGCAAAACAATAAGGAAATTCTTAAAAAATTCATAGTATAGCAATATAATTAGAGATTTTAAAGTTATGTAATGTTTTGTACAGTTTTCAAACTGTTTCCATTTTTATTAGATACATTTACTAGCGTAACAAAAATAATACTTACAATTACATCGAATTTAGCATAAATATCAACCAATCTTCCCTCAGCATCTACTAATGGCAAAGCTGATACTCTCCTTTCGACAAACTTTTTAAGGGCCATAATTATGCTTGTATTTTCATCAGCAGTCTCAATATTATCATAAGTGCCAATTTTCAGATCACTCAACTTCTTTTGCATATATGATGGCTTTGGTAATTCATTTATCTATATTATCAAGGCAGATAAGAAATGGTTATGCCTAAATAAAAGTATACTCAAAGAAATTTTATAAAGTACTTACATATAAAAACAGGAACCTAAGGATTCTCTTATGTGTCAATATGTACAAAACATTTCCTGTCATTGGATCAATAACTGGTAGTCGATGAATTCTATTGTGTATCAAGATTTTTATAGCATCATAAAGCGACGCATCAGGTCCGATACTAACTAAAGGCATTACTTGGTTGAGGAGAACACCTAAAAACAAATTGTAAAATGAGTTACTTGAAAAACAGTTTTTAAAATATTAAAATTATTATCCTCTTCAATGAAAAATAATTTAAAAAATAAAAAAGTATCGTCGAAACTGCATGTAATTTATATTGAGGGCTCACAGCTGTACCGAACGAAGTCACAAAACGTGAATTCGAAGATAATAAGAGGTTTAGTAAATAAACTGCCATTAATTACTAAAATGAATATGTTACCCGTAATAAGGAAAATTCCAATGTTTATTATAAAGCTAGAGTTTAAAAATGTTCACAAAAATTTGCAAAGAAAACATATTGTGACTTGGTTCATTTTTGCCTCGAAAAATTTCGAAAAATTGTCATTCAAGATAATTAAAACAGGAATAGTTTATAACAAAGCAATAAATTCATTTCTTTCAAAAAAAGTTTTTCAAAATTATGGACTTTTTTGTTGAAAAAAAAAAAACAATTATTAGACACACAAAATTTCGTCATTTTCATCATCTTCGCTACTTTTTGTTGGTTTTTGACATTAGCTTCAGTGGATTTCCGACAATTATAGTCATTGGAGTATAACTACAGCGTGGGAAAAGGTAGCAATTGCCCCCCCAGACCATACAAAAACAAATTAAAATGTTTGATACAAAGCTTATCTTTACAAAATGTTCCGAATTTTAAAAGAATAGAGCTGCAAATATGACATTACCTAATCATAAATTAAAAAAAACTCCTCTACATTGTACATCCTGGCGTTAAATTTAATATTTTTTGGGTTGCGTATATGACCAGTCCAAAATGGTATTTAAATGTAATGCTTTGAAAATATTTAATTTTCAAATCCAATAGAAAACATATTGAATTACAATACTGTTTTGTATTAAAAAAACGTTCGTATTATTAAATAGTAACACACATAAGTATTAGTATTTCCACCAAAAAAATAAAATTCATCACTTCTTGAATTGGTTTTAAGGACATTTATATTAGAATTTAATACGCTGGATATTGAAAACGTATTATTTTTTCATGTACCCTTAAGGGTGCCTATTATAATATAATACTTTATTTCTTTAAATTTAATTGATGAAAGACTTTTTTTGTAAGAGTATTTATCTTCTAAGTCAATTAATGGTGGCATTATTATATTTATTGTTTTTCACATATATGTACGGTGACCATATTTCTGGGAGCAAAACCCGGGACAAAATATGAAAAATTTAAAAACGTGAAAAAATTATTTGATTTTCCAATACTTTTTATGTAATATCTAAAATAAAAATTCAAGAAAACATACTAACAGAAAAACAAACGAAAAAGGAAGGAACCATAACATAAAATAACTAAAAACTTAAAAAAAAAATAAACTTAACATTTTTAATTAGGTACACTTTTAAAATAAGGGCCAGTTTCTCAGTGCAGAGTTAATTCTGAGTTAAATCAGAGTTTGCTAGACCTCAAAATAAATCAACCCTGAGTTATTTTAGAAGTAGCGGGAGAGTTTGGTCCATCAAACTACGCCAGTTAACTTGGAGTTACCTCCAAACCCCAAAATGTTATTCATACAATTTATGTAACGTTAAATAGAGTAATTTCAAGCTCCGACTTTTTTTGACGTCTCTGTACTTTATCTCACTCTCACTTGATGGTGAGAAAGAGATGGGAAGGACAGGCAGAATATTTTAAATGTTTTGAAAATCTATGGATTTTTTTGACGTTTTCTTTTATGACAACTGTTTTGTACTTTTTCTTTGGCAAACAAATACTACACAATTCAGTTTTATTTCATTTGAAAATATTTTAAATAAATAAAATTAAAGTTTTGGAACGAAAAACAAATTAATTAATCCCTCAACAAGCTCGGATTTGTGTTTTCTTTAAACGACTCCTCAACTTCAAAGTGAGTCTGTTGGTGTTCACATTAGTTTGTGTCTGAACAAAAGAAGTTGGATCAATGTCAAAATAAGTCGGAGGAGTCAGTCCAATGTGAACACCGTCTTATAAATAAGGATTTACGCTACAATGAATAGAGAATGTTCAAATACGGGACAAATAATCGGCAAATATCTGAATACGGGACACTTGTACGTCCCGGGTTTCTTAAAAAATAAACCAGGACAGGCTATAGAAATACGGGACAGTCCCGGGAAACCAGGGACGGATGGTCACCGTACATATATGAGAACTAAAATCTTAATGCGATTGAAATTTTATCTACTAATTTATATATTTTACCTCGAAATATTTCAACGCACCTTCAAAATAATTCATATTTAAATTGTTTATTTTATATTATCAAGCAGAAAAAGGGTGGCCACTTTTGTTGTTTTGCTGTTTTAATACAATCTGTATTAAATTTTAATACTTTGGTATTAAAAACATATGCTTCATATTCATATTTAAATATGGCTGATGCTTGCTTGTAATGGCTTCTTGTTTTAATACAAATTGTATTAGATTTTTAATACTCTTGTATTGAAAGTATACGCATCTACACTGATAAAAAAAAATCCTTTCCATAAGAAAGAAACTGTTTGCCATAAGAGATAAAAGGCGCCAAGCATTTAAGCTGTTTGTAGTGAATGTTTTAATTTTTCAATGACAGCCTTCAATCCTTTTCTTGCTAAAACCACAATTTCGAACTGCAACTAAATAGTTCTTGTTGCAAAAAATATTTGCTATCACAACTCATTTTATTAATTTTACCTCCAAGCGAATGAGCCTTGAAGTTAAGCGGTCTAATATCTACTTACACGTATTTTTGAAATATAGGCGTAGGAATATACCAGATTGCCACAAAAAGTTTAAGAACTTAAAGTAAAAATTTAACCCATTACAAAAAGATATAATATTGTTTGGCCCAAGAAACTTAATCTTCAAGCTGATAAACACTATTCCTATTACATACAAGAAACAAACCTTTAAACCTTAAACGAATAGTGTGTATTACAAACAATATACATATTTCTCAAAATATTTTTTTTTCCTCATTTGGGAAGCACGGCACTTGCATTTGTAGTTCGTTTGCTTCCCAATTAAGATGCAACTATTATTATATTTATAAAATGCTATATTTTTGTATTTAAAGTTAAAAAAAACTTTCAAAATTTCAGAGTCAATCTGGGGCCTACACCATTAGACATAAAGTCTTGTCTGGTATATTACCAAAAATTTCAAAAATAGTGCCTAGTGTTATAAACTTTACTGATATAATGCTATGTTTCCACCAAAGGTTTATCTCAGATTAGATTTAATAAATCTTTTTGGTGTTTCCACCGCATGAAAAGATTTAAAAAGATTAAATTTGACAGCACCTTCAAAAATTCAAATGGCGTTCCAATTTTTCTTATGAAGTGCGAATGAGACAGAATGTTTGATTCGTGTGAAACAATGAAGAACTGAATACGAGTCTCGAATGAATCGTTCAGCACCATGTAAGAATAGGTTAGTTCCATTTGTAAAACTTTTTGTCCTAGAAAGATTTAACAAGATTAATTTCTAATCTTCAAGATTTACGAAATAAATTTGTATGGTAAATCTACGAGATTTAAAGGAGATTTAAGGTTAATCTCATTAAATCTCAGATTAGCGCTAAGTGGAAATGTAGCATGAGACAGTGTGAACTGAAAGATGATAAAATTCAAAGACGTGATTTTATAAATTCTGAATATTAACACCGACTTCGCAAATTATTCAGCCTCAAATACATTGTCAATCACAGCACGATTTATATCGTTTGCTACAAACAGTAAAAGAACTACCAACTAATGCGATTAACGTTTCTGTTAATTTCTTTTGCATTTTGTGAACAAAACATTTTCTTTGTTGAATACAGTGAAAAACGACATTCACAAACAATTTTTTCCGAAAACATGTTTTAAAGCTTAAAATTCTTGAGTGACCTAGTTAAACGCTATTCCCCATAGATAAATATTTGTAGTGAATAATTTCTACTTGAAGTTAACAGTATTAAATACGTAATGGTTGTAACAAGGATATTTTTCTAAGGGTGTAGGTATTTTAATACAATTTGTATTAAAAAATACCCCAGAATTTTTAACCGTGTACTCATGGCCCGTACTCATTTAACGCCCTGCTTCTCTTTGCTACTTTAAATTTTTTTCTGTTGGTACCTACATTATACACGGGTTGATTAAGTCAGTGTCAGTAACAATCGTATAACAGATGTCAATAAGATCGTCGAAGTTCTTGCTGAGAAAAGAATTATCAAATTATAATAGTAGAGTATAATAGTAGAGTATACCCAAGAATCATGCCCTAAAATAAATTATTGTCGAATTACCGGACACCGTTTTATATTCAACCCCCCCCCCACCCAGACCAAAATCCTAGTTACGCCACTGATTATATTTCTACCTTAAAACTTACAAACACTACATACATCACGTCTATGAAGTTAGCAGGGCAACTTTCACCCACACAAATGGGACCTTGACAGGAATTTGGAGCATAAGTCTTTTATTATATGCAAAAATTCTGAAGGTATTCCTTTAAATGTCTAAGAAAAAAAAAATAAAGAAGAGCTGTCACGTACGGACGGGACAATTCTACCAATGTTCCTGGTGACTATCTTAATGTTCAAATTTCAGCGAAACTATGGATCATCGATCACAAATGTGTTAGAACCAAATAATGAAAATGAATCAAAATCGGTATTAACGAGACAAAAAATCAAAAAAGCACATCGTTATATTTGAAACCATTTTTTAATGTCTTGTCACGTACAGACAAATCATGTCACGTGTCGGAGAGAGTTCAATTTAGTAGTCATTTTAAGTAGTTATCTATAAGCTAAGCACCTGGCTGTGTTCTGACAGGCTATGAATTCGGTACTCCATCCTTTTTTTGTCAGTTTGAATGCAGTGAGAATTCGAAAATCCATGTATGGGCTTGGCGGTTTCACATCTAAACACAGTCTATTTTTGTGAGGCATTTTAGAGACTGGAAGATAAATCACTCGGGTTTTGGACGTTTAAGGGGAGCTTAAACAAAATTTCGAATTTTCCGTGTAGGGTATTACATAATAATACACTGTACCAAATTTAAAGCAAATCAGTTCATCGGTTTTACTATAGACGTACATTGAAATCGAAAATTCGAATATTTGTAAATTAGCTGAGAGTTCCTCTTTTTCATGGAATGCTCCATTTGCAGTTTTTTTGCATTTCTATTCCCGATTTTGCAGTTCGCCAAATAAGGGTGTAATTTAGTGACCTGCTAACTTCACAGTGAAGTTAGCAGGGCCCTCATCACGTAATTTTGGTGAAGACTATCGTCTATAGCTATACGATAGCTGTGAATGATATCATCATTAGTTTGCTTCACTAACACCACTGCTATCGTATCGTCTATCGTTTTTGTTTTCTCAAGTTTGAGAGCCACTGAATACAATATCTCTGAACTGTCATTGCGAATCTTAGTCCGTTTTACCCTCCAAAACCCATTTGCTTATATTTGCATTTGTAATAATCACCCCGATTACAGAATCCGACGAATGAATTGCGGAGGGAATCAGACTCAATTTGGACATTTTTACTATGAGCCAAATGTCAAAATTGAGTCAGATTCCCTCCGCAGCTCATTCGTCGGATTCTGTAATCGGGGTGAATAATTTATGCCCAAGAATGGTCATGTAAATCAGAACGACAAACGTAACTAGTGCGACGAGGAGCTATAATCTTTAAAAGAGTATATCTGTGCGTATATTATAATCCTTATATAATCTTTGGCTTGTATGTCATTCTAGTTTTCACATTTATAAATTGAGTATCTTTGTGACAAAAATATTTAGGTAAAATGTTTTGCAAAAATGAAAAAAAATTTAATACTTTTAGTTGATTGAATCTGTTGTCGTTCTATAGTATCAAATAATGCTTCGAAACACTTTTTGCAGATACAATTTACTATTGTAGACACTAAAAACTAACAAAACACAACAACGACGATAGCTAAATTGCTATCGTGCAGTCGCTATCGACAAGACGATAATAAATGACAGCTTTTTTACTTACGTGAAGTAAAAACCAAATCGTCCAAACCAAAAGTCGATATCGCTTAGACGATAGAGATTTTTTATCCTTACGTGAAGCATTGCTCGCGTTCGGCAGGCTAAACGATAGGCTATCCATAATCCAAGAACTTTTCAGATACCTTGGAGTTGTTTTTGCATCAGCCGACATAAGCTGTTTTTTAACAAGGGATTACAACAACACAAACAAATCCGGATCGCTAAAGATACGCAGCCGAACCCGCCCATAGCTATCGATGTCGATATCGAAAACGATATCGTTACCCTTACGTGATGAGGGCCCAGGGCACATGGTGTATCTCAGGAACCAAGCGTGCTAGGAACTTGTAGTAAGGCTCCAAATTTGCAGTTTTTTTTGCATTTCAACGATATAGGCTATTGATTATGTCATGTAATAAGGAAGTAAGAAGTTCATGGGATTTTATTGTAAAAATCATCAAAGGGGTCACTGAAGATGAGAAAACCGCGGAGTGCTATTAAATTGGAGGGTGCATTTTTTAGAGGGGGATGCAAAAGCACCCCTTTTGGTCTTTTGCATATAACTCGAAAATGAAGCAAAATTTCGAGATGATTCCCACAACTTTTTTGTGGAGAATAAAATTTACCATCGAAATGGATTTTTGAAAAAAAAAATTTTAAAAATTTTAGTAAGCTAAATTTAAAAAAAATCATTGCAAAAAAATGTGAAAAATCGCATTTTTTGTTTTTTTTTTACGTATTTGCTTAAAACTTTCTTACCAGCAGAGATAGGTATAGGCATTGCTGTATATAAAAGAAATACAAGTAAATTGCCTTTCAAATAAATTTAAAAAATAAAAGGTTTGGATAAAAATCGAGCGAGAAATAGTCGTTCAAACTAGGCTGATTTTAAGTTTTTAAGCTTTATGAATGGCATTTTTGGCTATTTTAATGGACTTGTTCGATTATTCGCTCAAACTGGGTGTATTAGTGAGCCATGACCAGTTAAGTCAAAAATAAAAATCAAATTTAAAAATTTTCACAGTTTTAGGGTTGCCATCAATTTTTTTTTTTTCAATCAAAATTTAGAATAATTGCCAAAATCAAGACACTTGCTCAGTGGCGTAGCATGAGTTTCTGCCGCCCGGGGCGGTGGAAAATTTTGCCGCTCCCTCCCAAATTTGTAAATATTCAAATTAAAAAAAAAAAATCGACTAGTATAAACAAAAAAAAAAAATTATAAAATTTTTCGGCAAAGCTATATTTATTATTTATTTATTTCCACTTCTTTCAAACTCAGTTACCACGCTTGCGTCAACGTGTAATAGCGGGCATAAAAGAGTTGTAAATCTTACGATTCTCTACAAAAAAGCTTAAGAAGACACTTTTTTCTAAAACTGTTTTATTTTCCGAATGAATTTTGTATAGTAATATTAATTAATGCTTTGTTCTAAGTTTTGGTCCAAGGAAAATTTTGTTTATGAAAAAAATATCTCAAGTGATTTCTCAGGGTTGGGGTCGAAATCCCGCGAATCAAAATCCCGTATGTCGATATGCGACAGCTCATTAATATTTTTGTTTCTTATGCAATTTGCAGAGTGCGTTTAAAGATTGAAGTCGATTTTTTGTATAATGCGATGCATTAGTTGAGGATGGCAAATACACACGAATAAACACCGAGGTGTGTATGGGGGGGCATGCCATTATAGACATGCCATTATAGGATTTGGGGTGGGTACGAGGTTGGGTGTATGCAAAGTTCCTTTTGCAATTAAAGAAAAAAATATCATTCACAAAAAAAATTAAAAAAAGACAACAAAAATCGCTAAAGTTTAGCCGAAAAAACTGAAAATATTTTTTTTGAAAGTTTTGGAAAAACTTTTTTACCAATTTTATTTTAAACAATTAACTATAGGAAATTTGTCAAGGGATATTAGGGACATTTATGACATTCACAAAATTAAAGAAATACTTTACTCGTGTGTAGGATATGACGAAGGAAACATACAGACAGACTTCAAAACGAACAGACAATACAGACAACTCGAACAGATAAATAACTACCCCAGACCACAGAATAGATCGAATGATTTTAGAAATACGTCAAAACATAATCAAAACTTTAATCCTTTCAGACAAAATAATTATAACTCAAATCAAAATTATAATAGGCAGAATAATAATAACTTTAACAATAATTATCCCAGGCAAAATGGCAATAGTTTCTTTAATCCGAATGATACCAGACAATATAATAATAATTTTAGACAGAATAATGCTAATTACAATCCTAATTATAACAGACAAAATTATAATAGTAGAAACTCAGATCAATATAGGCAGAATGTCCAACCCGTTTTTAACCCCTCTGGACAAATACGAAATTCAGTACAAAACCCGGCGCCGATGTCGGTAAATCAAACTGAAAACCGAGAAGAAGAAATTCATAATATTAGAGTTTTTTCTAAACTAAGCCTTGGAAACAAAATATTTGTAGATTTAACAATAGATACAAATATATATAGAGCACTTATTGACACTGGGTCAACTATGAGTATAATTAATTCCAGTAGGTATAGTAGATTGTAGTAGGTTTCAAGTATACGACAAAATAAATATGCAACTGCAAACAATAAATAATATAACGAATGAAGTAGTGGAAAGAATTATTACTAATATTCCCAAAGAATTTAATTATGATTGTAAAACAGCAACTAGAGGAACTTAGGTCCCAAGCCTTACGATATATTAATAGGCATGGACTTACTAAGTAAAATTGTCAAAACTCTTGATTTCGACAATAAAACTCTCGTATTAAAAAATAACACAATAATCCCATTATACTCTGAAAAAGACATTGCAACTTTCGATTGTTTTGAACTTATCGGAGAAGGGAGAGAAATGGATCTTAATTATTTAAACGAAGAAGAAAGGAAAGAAATAGAAGTATTATTAAGTAAATTCAAAAACTTAGTTTATCGTGAAGGTGATCAACTGACGAATACAGATACGATCATGCACGAAATAAAAACTACCATAGATCAATCAATACATGCTAAACTCTATAGGCTTCCCCCACAAATTGAAGAAATGGAAAATCAGGGAATAATAAGAAAATCAAATAGCAGATACGCATCTCCTATTGTGGTGGTGGCAAAGAAAATAGATAACTCGGGACAACAAAAATTTCGCTTATGTGTCGATTATAGGAAGCTTAATGAAATAACTATCGATGATAAATATCCACTTCCAAACATCGATAGCATCCTTGATAAACTGGGTAGAGCACAATACTTTTCTTCAATTGACCTTGCAAAAGGTTACCATCAAATTAAAGTTCATCCCGCCGATATTCCTAAAACAGCATTTGTGACACCCAACGGCCTCTATGAATATCTTAGAATGCCATTTGGATTGAAAAATGCGCCGGCGACGTTCCAAAGACTCATGAACGAAATATTAAGAGACTATATTAACAAAATTTGTGTCGTCTACTTAGACGACATCCTAATTTTCTCAACGAGTCTTAAAGAGCACATTCAGTCCTTGACCCTTATTTTCAAAAAACTCTCTGAACATAATTTAAAAATTCAATTTGATAAATGTTCATTCATGAAAAGGAATACAGAATTCTTAGGACACATATTAACAGCGGAAGGAATGAAACCGAACCCAAATAAAATTAAATGCATTCAAGAATACCAATTACCCAAAGCAGAGAAGCAGATCAAATCATTCCTAGGTACCACAGGGTACTATAGAAAATTTGTAAAGGATTATTCAAAGATTGCTTATCCCATGGTGAAATACTTGAAGAAGGGAACGAAAATAAACCTTAATGATCCTGAGTACATCCAAGCGTTTGAAACACTTAAATCAAATATTAGGCGTTTTCCTTTGGAGGTGGCGAAGTACTTGCAAGTACTTTTTCAATGGAACACATCAAACTGCTTTCCCATGTAAAATGTATCTACTCGCACATGAGAGCATGTGCAGTTGGTAGTACTAGATTATGGTTTTCATCTACTCACAAGTACTTTGCCACCACCTCCAAAGGAAAACGGCTATTATCAAACACCCCATACTCAAATTTCCCAACTTTGAAAAACCCTTCACACTTTTCACTGACGCAAGCAATTATGCGATAGGAGCAGTACTTATGCAGGAAGGTCAGCCTGTATGCTACGGATCAAGAACATTAAATGATCACGAAAAGAAGTACTCTGCAACTGATAAAGAGTTCCTAGCAATTGTTTGGGCAGTTACTTATTAAAGACCTTATTTATGGGGCAAACGATTTAAAATCATCACAGACCATTTACCAATAAAATACTTAAATAAAAAATATACGGGAAAAGAGTTCAGCCAGAGAACCCAAAGGTGGTTATTAAAATTACAGGAGTATCAATACGATATAGAATATTTAAAAGGTAAATTAAATAATATAGCAGATTTCCTAAGTAGGATGCCAGAAGAGAATAATAAAAAAGACGAGGTAGATGTAGAACAATCAGTAAATAATGTATCAGATAGTGCTACGATACATTCGGTAGAAGAAGAACAACTTAATCATATTCCTATAAAAGAGACCATAGTAAATATATATAAAACTCAATTAATACTAGCAAACAATGCAGATAAAGAAATAGAAATTTTACATGGAAGAAGAATTATTATTTATATCGATATGACAAAAGGAGAAGACTATTGGATAGACGTGTTACGAAGATTTATTAAGTCAGGCATCACAGGAATATACACAGAATTAACATATCATGAATACAATAAAATACAACAATTGTTAATACAGTTGTTCGGTCATAATAATCAGATCAAATTTATTAAAGCAACCTTGAGAGCACAAGAAATAAGTAGTTTAGAAGAAGCACAGGAACAAATATCATTGTATCACACCCAAGAAAGTCTCCATAGTGGAATTATTGAAACATATCATAGTTTAAAAAATAAAATATACTACCCCAAATTAGTAAAAGAAATTACCAAAATCATTAATAATTGTAAAACATGTTTACAAACAAAATATGAAAGAAAACCAATTAAGAAGAAATTTGAACTGAGTGAAACCCCTATAGGCCAAATGAGATTTTGCACATAGATATTTATTACTTTATGAAACATCCATTTCTGACCCTAGTAGATAAATTAATAAAGAAAGCATATGCATATTATTTGCCGAATCGGAATTGGGTAAAGAAGATAGAAACTCTTGAGGAGCATTTTTCTAAATTCGGAAAACCTAATAAAATAATTGCTAACAATGAATTTAAGTCTGAAAATTTAAAAGAATTTTTTAACGCACAAGAAGTGAACCTTCACCTAACAAAACCTAACACGCATACAGGTAACAGTGATGTTGAAAGATTTCATTCAACACTGCAGGAAAAATTAGTAACAATGAGAAATTTAGACCTTACAATAATCCAAAAAGTCCACAGAGCCGTGAACAACTATAATAACAGGTACCATTCAACTATTAAAATGTCTCCAGAGGAAGCAATGTTCGCTGACATAGCTACTCTGAGAAATCAAATTAAAACTGAAAAAGAAAAGAGAATAGAAAAACTCAACAGAAATAGGGAAGATTACACTGAAAATAGGCAGGTATTACCCGTTAAAAATTACAAACGAAACTACTATAAAAACGAACCAAGATATAGGATTAAAAAATTAGAAAGAGAACATCCAATAAATTTAAAACGACCTCGTCTCTTTGCAGATGACATTCATAGCCTACATACTAACGACACAAGTAACACCAGTACTATCAACTCTGACAATTAACAAATTGACTACGGAAAATGGATACTCCATTATAAATATGGGACAAACTGAAATTATTCATGACACACAAACCATACTTCATATTATAAATATCCAAGACCTTAATCAAACTCTTGATTCAATAAAAGACGGTGTTAAAAATTTACAAATAGGAGATGACATGGCAATTAGAAAAACAATAGAAAACATTCAAGCTAAAATTTCGGCAGTAGAACCAGAAAAGACTAGACAAAAACGAGGACTTATCAATATCGTGGGAACAGCACAAAAATGGCTATTTGGAACGATGGACGACAACGACAGACAAGAAATTATAAAACATTTGAATACTATAGAGGAAAATGATAGTAATGCAATTTTTAACTTAAACAAACAAATTAAAATAAATTCCCATTTTAACGATTCGATCTTTGATCTTAAGAATATTATAGAAACAGATAGAAAACAATTAGCTCAAACATACAAAGAATTATCTATTAACGAGAAACGCATTATTAAACAACAATTTAAAATCGATCAAATACTAAAATTACGACTTTTAGAAGATAAAGTTAACCAAATTATTGACACAATAGCACAGATAATATTAGGAATGATTCACCCAAGCATATTAACAGCAATAGAAATAAAAGAAACAAGGTTAGATTTTTATAAATTAAAAAACGTGAGAGTAGGAATTTTAAAATACGATAATAATAGACTCATAATAGCTATGAAAGTACCAAACACTTACAAGATAGTCAATTTTAAACTAATAACAGCCAGTCCTACAGAAGCTAAACTCGAAGTCATAATGGAAGATCAATATGTCATAGAAATTAACGAAACAATGTATGAATACGATACAAAAATCCTATATGAAAAAGAACTAATACCAATTAATAATTGTATTTTAAATCGTAATTGTAAACTAAAAGAAAATAACGCTATTGAAAAAAAATCACTAGATGATTACACTATCCTTTGTAAAAATATGAACAATATAGAATTAATAAATAATTGTGATGATCGTAAAGTAAACCTAAACGGAAATTATCTAATTGTACTAAATAACTGTTCAATACAAATATTAAATCAAACTTTTAGTAATAAGAATTTTCAATTTGTTGATAGATTTTTGTATGAAGAAAATATGAAATATAATTTTACGAAAAGTTTAAATTTTGAAGAAATTATACTTAAAAACTTTGTAAATCGAGAAAACATACAAATACTCAAATTGCATAAAAATGTACACTATTCTGTAATTTCCTTATTTTTTCTAATTGTTACATTTATTACCATTTATCTTATAAGAAAAAACAAAAATTTAAAAATTTCAATCAATAATATTAGTAAAGATGCCTCCAAAATTCAGGAGAATTTTAATGTAAAGGGGGGAGAGGTTACATATTCAACACATTCCACACATTCCCGTCCATCCATATTTTCCCAGTAATCAAATTTCTTTTGATTTCCGTTCCCACAGAAACGGAAATAATATTTCTAAAGCACATTCCTTTTATTGTAACCCGAACCTTTAAAGAAAAACTCTAAACGATTGAATAATAATAAAAATACTTTTTCAAGTTAGTTGTAAGTAACATCGCAACCAATAAAGTTTATGTCTCTATTAAAAGTCAAGTGTTTTCTTTTTTTTAAAAAGTCATTCCGCGTACACAAACATTTATCTTGCATCAATTCAGCGCCAGTGTCAAGTTTTCTTGAGAAACACTACCTTGGGTGGAAAATAAACGCGAATAAACAGTGAGATATGTATGGGGGGGCATGCTGCCCCCCTGCAACCCCCCCGCTTGGGCTCATTATAGGATTTGGGGTGGGTGCGAGGTTGGGTGTATGTAAAGTTTCTTTTGCATTTAAAGTCGCTTGGACGGATAGTTTAGCCGCAAATCAAGTTTAAAGATGTAAACTTTGATGCCTCTAGGACAATCAGTTTAGCCGCAAATCGCGTTTAAAGATGAAAGTTGATTTTTCGTATGATTCGATGCATCAATTCAGCGCCAGTGTCAAGTTTTCTTGAGAAACACTACCTTGGGTGGAAAATAAACGCGAATAAACAGTGAGGTATGTAAGGGGGGGCATGCTGCCCCCCTGCAACCCCCCTGCTTGGGCTCATTATAGGACTTGGGGTGGGTGCGAGGTTGGGTGTATGTAAAGTTTCTTTTGCATTTAAAATCGCTTTGACGGATAGTTTAGCCGCAAATCAAGTTTAAAAATGTTAACTTTGATGCCTCTAGGACGCTTAGTTTAGCCGCAAATCGCGTTTAAAGATGAAAGTTGATTTTTCGTATGATTCGATGCATCAATTGAGCGCCAATGTCAAGTTTTCTTGAGCAACTGTACTATCACTCATATTTCGAAGAAAAATTAAAAACCGAAAAAAAAAATTGAGAAAAGTTTAATTTTTCATTGAAATTTTCTTCAAAAAATCTTGTTTTTTTTATATTTTTCAGAAAAAAATTTCCAAAAAGTTTATATTTCTATATAATTTAAAAAAAAATCCCACCTGCTTCCAGACCCACCTATGTCCAGATCCAGACCCACCTCCGTCCAGATACAGACCCACATATGCCCAGATCCCGTTGTCGTTGTCACCCGTCCCCACAAAACCAAAATAAAATCCAATTTCTATCTCTCTAGAACTGAAGATACATAAATGCCAAATTGCCAATACACAACTGCTTATATACTTTTTTTTCAATAAAAATAAATTCACTAATAATTAAAATAAAATATTGTTTCAAAAGTATGAAGAAGTGTCTAAAAAGTTGGGATTATTTTAAAAAAGTATTGAAAATCCCGCAAAATAGTAGCAGGCTACTGGCGGGATTCTTGCGGCGGGATTTCGATCGGCGGGATTTTGACTGGCGGGATTCGTGTACATAATAGCATTGAGTTTATATACATAGAGGAATCACGAAATCTTGCGTTAAGGCCTCGGAAGGTGTCGCCACGTACACTAAATTGAGAATTTTAAATTTTGTGGAACGCATTGATTATAAAAAAAAATCAAGGGAAGCAAATGGCAGCTCACCAAGGAGTGCCATGACAAAGAGAGAAGGTGTACGAGGGGTATCTGTTTTTGTTATTTTGTGGCTTATGTATGCAGACTTATGCAATATCCCTTTTCAGCTTTTTTGTGTGCAGGCACAGGCGCTTGTGCATATTGGGACATCTATAGGAAGGTACATATATTATATATCTGTTTCAAAGTCTGCTATTACACGATGAAACTAGATGCATGCGCCTTCTTCGAATTCTTCTTTGTTTTTTCGTCCGCTGATTCAAGCGCTATTACACGTTGAAACCAGATTCATGGAACACATTTGACAGTTCTCTTTATTTTTCATTTCCGAGTTGGACTGTGTCAAGGTTGCCACTTTACTGCAATTGCAGTAGATCTACTGCATTTTTTCTCAGAATATATCTACTGCCTTAATAAAATCTGCTGCACTTGATTTTTCGAACAATAATTATTTAGGTACATAAAGTGAAAATCGGATAGGTAGGTATATAGATTTACTTCCCAAAACTACAAATTTTATTACAATTTAATTTTTTATATGAGCTTTGATAGAACTTACGGGCTAAATTCATAGTTTTGGGAAGTACGCGAACAGGCATATTATTAAAAATATTTGAGCTAATTTTTATTATTTTTATTTATATTTTTCATTTTTACAATTATATTTATGTTATTATTGAAAAAACGGACTAAATATAAGTCTACTGCGAAAAAAGTTTTTTTGCAAATTTAATGTGAAAAATTTTCAGAGAAGTGGTAACCCTGACTGTTTGTTGCGTCGATGTTTACTCCTCGCACAACGAAATCATATGAAGCAAGTACTAAAGAAACGGACAAGAGAAAAGAGAAACGTCAAATAGTTGCACCGAAAGTTTTACCCACGCGACACAGGGCAGTTTTTCTCCGTCTCATCTTTTCGATTATTTTGTTCTCTTTTGCACTTATGGTGTTCGAAAAGTTGCACGCGTCTAGTTTCATCGTGTAATAGCAGACAAAGCGTATAGGGACGAGTTATGTATGTAATTTGTGCGTTTGTATGTCGATCGGTGATGGTCGCGTCAATTTAAAAATAAAAGGCAGGAAAATGTACATACTTTCATATGTGCATTCATACGTTAATAGTTTAGGTCCTGATTTTATACTTTGAAGATATTCTTTATTTTTTTTTCTATTTCTTTGGAATCAGAAACTTTTTGGTAGGTAGTTACAAGACTGTGTTCCTATGGTGTAAATAAATATTTACTGTACACAGAGGTCGAAGATCTGTTTTCTAAACGAAAATTATAAATTTGTACTGTGTCTATCTAGATACATAGGTACATACCCACCTGGATAGAAAGTCTTTTTTTTGTATGCAATTTGATGAACTGTAGCCTGGCCCAGGAAAATCAGGCAAAAATGGCAAAACTACGAAAAAATCATGAGCTTTGTTTTGACGTCTTAAAAATTTAAAGTCGCTTAAATTTAGACAGGGTGAACATTTTTTAGAGGGTAAAAGGGCATAAATTTCAGTTTTTTCTTCTCGAAAACTATTTTTTATATGAATTATATAAACCAGTTGCTAAGAACTTAATAGTTTTTGTATAAGATATCTTCAATTGAAGCTTACACACCATATTGTTTGTTTTCGTGATTTCAATGAAATTGACAGAGGGATAGCTGAGATAGAATTTCAATAGAAACAAATATTTTCAAAACAGGGTATTTCAAAAAAATTACAACATTTAGCAACTTCGTTGTTCCTTGGGCGATTTCAATGAAATTGACACAGTCGATAGCGAAAATGTCCATAAATAAAAATTTAATACAAAATAGGTTTGATAATTTTCAATTTTCTCGAAAACTACCTAGTAGACTTAAAACCATCTGGTTTTCAGTATTTGATTAAAAATAAATAAGAGTTTGAAATCAGTTCTTTCAAGAACTATTCATGGAAATCACTTGATTTAAAAACTAGATAAAAGTATTATAGACTTTAAGCTTTAAAAAATGTACAATGCTTAATTTAAGGTAGGTATTACCGTTATTTTTAAATATTTTTCTTGTCATTATAAAAATAGGGTGAGATAGACCCCTTCCTAAAGTAAAAATTGCTCGTATCTAACTGTTCGACAAAAAGCCGTTATTTTTTCTTGTCGCCTGAATTATCGTACACTTGGCGAAAGCTTTATTAGCCAACAAAATTCCTCATAGTAAATAAGCCATTCGAAAATTGTTCCTGTTTCGTTTTCCTGATCGCAATAACTGGCCCCTAAGGGCCCTATAGTGCAGGCTTATTAATATATTTTTAATCGAAAGAAAGAAAAATTGTTAACAGCAGTTTAACGATTGAATATGGTGAAGGGGGCTATAAGGTATGTACAAAAAATCTATTTCCCAGAGGCGGAGTTGGAGGGGGGATTTGAGGGGTAAAAAAGAGGGGGGAATTGTATTATTGCGTTTTCCGACTAAAGTTGACCCCAATATGAAGAGTGTTCAATAGAAATGTTGTAGATCTGGCAAAAATCTACAACTTTTATGTACCTACATTACTTTTTAACGTAACCCCAAAATTTCCGAGATATTGGCGAAAAACCATATTTGTTTCTGGTTTTTGTTTTTATTTTTCATTTTTCGAAAAATTGTTGAATTTAAATGAAACTTTGTGAAAATATATCTTGCTGTGTCCTTAATTAGGACAATTTTTTTCAAGCATAACTATTGATCAGTTTTTGAGATATTCAATTTTGTTTGGAAAAAATACTTTTTTTCAAATGAAAAATGTATTTCGTACCGAGTTCATTTAAGGATCATTAGTTTTGTTTTTAAATTTACTTTTATATGAAATAATGAAAACATATAGTAACCACGTACAAAAATACGAAAAAAGCAAAAAAATCATTTTGCATAAAGTATTTTTTAATAATGGTTGATAAATTGTTAAAAATTTTTGGAAAATGCAATAACTAATCACACCATTGAATTTTCTACAGAAAAAAAATTACATAAAACAGTGTTTTATTATTTGACCCCAGACAAACGTTTATGCCGATGCCACAACAATATTGCTAGAAATATTCATTTCAATACATACAGTTTTAAATGAAAAACAAAAATAATAGTACAGGAGCCGACACCAAATTTTGGGAGCAGATGTACATATAACCAGAATCTGAGTATGAAGTTTTAAAGGTACATGTATTCTGATATTTGATACCAAAGTTTGGCAAGTTTTTTCTCAGCCTTTGGTGGGGATAGCGGTATAAAACCAGCTTTGTTTCCTATTTAAATTTAATGGTCAATAACTCTTCAATGCACTTTTAAAAAAATAGGAAATGATGCTCTGTCATTTTCCCTTAACCTGTAGACTTTTACTTTGATGATTCAATCAATGATATTAGCTTTTCAAAAAAACCTTATCGGTTTGTTTTGGATACTTTATTTTGTTGATTTTTGTTTTGTTTGAAATATTTGAAAAAAGGGGTGATAAGGTCCGCAAAAAATGATTATATCTTGAGTTTCATATATCAGACTGTCATAATTGATTATTTTATATAAAAGTTAATCTAAAAACAAAACTAATGATCCTTAAATGAACTCGGTACGATGATTTTCTGAAGTACATTTTTCATTTGAAAAAAAGTATTTTATTGCAAACAAAATTGAATTTCTCAAAAACTGATCAATGGTTATGCTTTAAAAAAATTGTACTAATTGAGGACACAACAATATATATTTTCACAAAGTTTCATTTAAATTGAATTATTTTTGGAAAAATGAAAACTAAAAAACAAAACCCAAACAAACGGCTTTATATTTCATTTTCCGAAAAGAAAAATACAGTAAAAAAAGGTACGTTTTATTTTCTCTTATCCAAAAACAAAAAAATTATTGTCTGCCTGTTAAATGCTCATGCATGGCTCGTGTCCAGCGTTCGGACCTTACTCCAATCGGAGCAAATTTACTCCAATTTTGAGGAATAACAAAAACTAACTAACTCCACTAATTTGAAATCTACCTCTTTTTTCCACACTAAAAAATTCTTTTGTCAAACAACATGAAATTAAATCACAACACCGTTTTATTCAATTTTCCAACCATCTCCGACTCTGAAATCTGAATGTTTACATCTGAAAGTATAATTTTAAACGGAATCATTTCTGTTTCTTATCTTGTTCGTCGTTTCTCGATCTCGATTATATAGTGATTTATGATAATTTTTGTTGTTAAAAATACCTTTTTATTTTTTTTTGAAAATATAGTTTTGACAACTTGAGTTTTTCCTTCGTTTTCAAAATTTTCTATAAACCTACCTACCTACTCCGCATTTTCAACAAATCTGCTCCGAAATTTTGCTGCTGAGGTTTGAACCTTGCCATGTCTACCAAATACCAAAGCTAGCCCTTTATGCGTATAGGTAGATACATTGATGATTACAACAAAGAAAAACAACAAAAAGTACACATTCCCATTCCACAAAAGAAAGAAAATTGAATTTCTACCTGCAACCTGCTCATGCTCACTGCTCTATTCATTGTTCATGTTGTGTTGGTGTAGGTAGGTGTTTGCTTCCCACATTTCATGAGATCCACAATTTTTTGTTTTTATGATGAAAGGGTTCAAGTATAAGGACAAATAAGGTGACATCTAGCAACATGATCCACAGATTAGTTTTCTTTTATGAGTAAAATGGTTGTAGTCTTTGGATGCACAAGGCGACATCTGAAGTCGCTTTAACGTAGTATTTTCATTTCATCGAAGTGGTTCCTCTATGTATATAAACTCAATGATAATAGGTAATTTTATTTGGCGGGATTTCGACTTGCGGGATTTTGATCGGCGGGATTTTGACCTTTTCCCGATTTCTCATCGTCGAATTCGAGATTTTGATTGATATGGAAGACGAAAAACTGAGTCTCACAATTCTGTCTGTCTGTTTGTCCCTTCCGCTACAACCTAAACGGCTGGAAGGATTTTCCTTACACTTGGTATATATTGGTGTTTGGTCATTCCCCTCATATATTTTTTTACTTCTTTTAAACCAAAAGTAACGTTCCTGCCACTTGCCACACAATTTCTTTGAAAATAGGTCAAAATTTTGGTTTCAAAATTCTGCTTTTCAAAACTCTGTTGTTTAAAGAAAGAAACTGCTTTTCAAAATTTTGTTTTTTTATTCTGCCTACCAAAATTTTAAGAAAAAGAAAATTCTGTAAATTCTATTTTTTTTATTTTGGACACAAGAACTCATGAACAAAATTAACCTAGTCGTTTTTAGGTCAAATAAATTTTTCTTATATAACAGTTTTATGAAAGATACCGTTATTTTTGGAGTTAAAAACATAAATGTTCCTTCTAGTTAAACCTTAAAAGGTGAATCCCAAGTCTGAAGAGAAACTTTTCAAGGGCTTTAGCTAGATCGAAATACAGAACAGTTTTGCGTTTCGAAATTTGTATAGATAATGTTCTATTTAGAAGTTCGGCCATACAGACTTGTTGGTTGTGGGTTTTTTAATTATTTTTTAGGGAAAGGTCATAATATTTTGCTTAAGTAAATATTGACGCTAATCATCAGCGTGTGCAGTTGATATACAGGGTGTCCCGCACCTGAGTGGAAGTAGCTTAGGGTGTGGTTCCTGGGTATATTCTAAGAAAAAAATTGTATGGGGGGAAAGTTGTATCTCCCCTCCCTGAGGCAGGGGGGGCAGTTTCTGAAAAATTGACTTAAAATTCCAAAAAAAAACATTAAAAATCAACGAAAACACATCTAATAATATGCTATATTTTTTTTAAAAGTTAATACTCCATTCTTGCATTTGGTTTTAAATAAAGTTGTTTAAGCGAATAGATTTTGAGAAATTAAATTTCAAAGTCAAATTTGTTTAAAAAAATTGTGATTTTTTTTTCTTAAGTCGATATTTTTCAAAATTTTACGTAATTAAGTGCTATTTTTGTGTTCAATACTCATTGCGCTCGTTTATTTTTAGTCCATTACCGAAAACCAAATGTAAAAATCTATCTTAGTTTTTGAGAAATTAAGAAAAAATGAAAGATACTTTTACCAAAAAAGCCCGAAAAAGGGTTAAATTATGGATAATTCATGAATAAATTAATTTTTTCGGGCTTTTTTGGGAAAAGTACCTTTTGTTTTTTCTTAATTTCTCAAAAACTAAGAAAGATTTTTAAATTTAGTTTTCGGTAATGGATTACAAAATAATGAGGGCAATGAATATTGAACACAAAAATAGCACTTAATTACGTAAAATTTTGAAAAATATCTACTTAAAAAAAAAAATCACAATTTTTTTTAAACAAATTTGACTTTGAAATTTAATTTCTCAAAAACTATTCGCTTAAACAACTTGATTCAAAAACCAAATGCAAGAATGAAGTATTAACTTTCAAAAAAAATTTAGCATATTATTAGATGTGTTTTCGTTGATTTTTAATGTTTTTTTGGCATTTTAAGTCAATTTTTCAGAAACTGCCCCCCCTGCCTCAGGGATGGGAGATACAACTTTCCCCCCATAAAATTTTTTTCTTAGAATATACCCAGGAACCACACCCTAAGGTACTTCCACTCAGGTGCGGGACACCCTGTATAACAAATTATCGCCTTACAGAGAAAAACTGGTAACTCCTTTTTTCATTAAAAAAAATCTCACCCAAATAGTCCAGTCATCACGTCGTGAAAAAGGGCCTGACCTTGCGCGCAGAGGCACTGTCTGATTTTTTTTCATGGATCGGTAGAGGCTCATTTAAAAAGCTTAAATCCAAATTTGCACCACCTGACAACTTTTTTTACCAAAGTTATTGGTAAAAATGTGTTTTTTGCCATTTTTTCGTCTTTTGTGAATATCTCGGCTGCAGTATGTCGCACAGAAAAAAATAAAACATGGATTTATTTATAATAAGATAAGCTATTAAATCATAAAAAAATTAATTTGTTTAAACAAATTAAAAAAAAAGTTATAGTTAGTTAAAGTAAGTTTTTATTGTTTGAAAATCACTCTTTCGTGATTATTAAGAAAAAAGCTCATCTTACGATGAAGTTTTTATTTTTTACTTTTAAAGTCTTTGTAATTACCTACAATTTAAAAAAAAATCAGCCCTTAACTACCAACACAAGCCGAGATATAAATTTATGAACATAGGTAAGTCAGCGCACCCACGCCATTTTATGTTTTTAGGTTTTATTTTATATTTCAGCCCCAGTATGTCGCAAAGTTAAAATTAAAAAGTTTTATTGTTTATAATAACTCTTTCTATCAACTTGCGTTAAATTCAATTTGTTTAAACAAATAGAAAAAAAGTTTTAGTTCATTAAAAGGTTTTTTTGTCTTGATTTTATACCTTTTTTTCATAACTATTGAGAAAAAAACTGTACTTAACGGTACCTTTTTTCAGGTTTACTTTTTTTTGTTATAGTCCTATAAATTTTCTATAAATAACAAAAAAATTAGTCCATTACGACAAACCGGAGCCAAGATATTCATGAATTAAAAATGACGCGTCAGTTTACCAACGCATAACAATATTCTTTCTTTTTTTTTGTGAATAGGCTATTGATTATGTCCTAAAAAACAGGTCAATAAGGAAGTAAGACGTTCGTGGAATTTTATTGTAACAATCTTCAAAGGGGTCTTTGAAGATGAGAAAACCGCGGAGTGCTATTAAATTAGAGGGTGCATTTTGGAGAAAGGGGTACAAAAGCACCCTTTTTGGTTTTTTGCATATAACTCGAAAACGAAGCAAAATTTCGAGATAATTCTCTAAACTTTTTTGTAGAGAATACAATTTACTATCAAAATAAATTTTTGAAAAAAAAAATAATTTAATTTTTAGTTGGCAAAATTTTTAAAAATTCATTGCCAAAAAATGTGAAAATCGCATTTTTTTTACGTATTTCCTTATAATTTTCGTACCAGCAGGGATAGGTATAGGTATTCCTTTCTATAGCATAGTACGCAGCAGAAGTGAAACGAAAATTCTCATACAGAAATTGACACAACGAAATCGCAAACGAAACATTTCGTAGTGATTTTTGTTATGTAGTACGCAGTTCGACAGTGAAATGTCAATAAAACTGAAAATCCTAGCAGATACTCGAACCAAGTCTCCACTTATTTTTCGTATACATTTAATTGTTCGGATCATTATTTCAGACGAAAATTTGACAGTTTGTTATATTTTGCTGTTGAATTTTATTTAAAAATGAAAATGGAAGAAAATACCGTCGAAACGAACTGCAGAACACAATTATTTGGAACCCTTAGCACCACAACGGACGACACGAAAACAAAAAAAACAAGAATTCACATCAGACGAGAAAAAAATTGACTTAAGATTTTAAACTGTTTTATTTTTGTATTTATTTTGACATCTTTCTGATAAAACTCTCCATATTTTTTTTCGCAATCACTTCGTTTCTGATTTCGTTCTCGAGTTGGAGACACCAGAAAATTTTCGTTTCACTTCAGCTGCGTACTAGGCTTAAAAGAAAGATAATTAAATTTCCTTTAAATAAATTAAAAAAAGGAACGGTTTGGATAAAAATCGACCGAGAAATAGTCGTTCAAACTGGGCTGATTTTAAGTTTTAAAGCTTTATGAATGACATTTTTGGCTATTTTGATGGACTTGTTAGATAATACTCAAACTGGGTGTATTAGTGAGCCATGCCCAGTTAAGTCAAAAATAAAATAAAATTTCAATTTTTTTTACAGTTTTAGGGTTCCCATCTAATTTTTTCAAAATTAAGAATAATTACCAAAATCAACACATTTGCTCTTACAAAGTCGGGTTTTGAACACATGTTAGCTTATACCTTCTCGAACATGAAAATAAAAAATAGTTCCAGACAAGTTTTACGGTTGAAAGTCCTTGCCAGACAAGCTCAACATTTTTAAAGTAGATATTATAAGAATTTACTTTTTATTGGAAATTTTAAATAATTATCAAATCTTTTTTAACAAAGCCGGATTTTCAATATAAGTATGACTACTAATGTCTCCTTATATAGAGACAAAATTGTGCCATACGAGTTTGGCTGTCGAAAATGCATGCCAGGCGGCCTTTAATGGTATAAAGTTGGTGATTTTTTTCCTTTTGTTCTCTAATTTTTGAAATAATTATCAAAACTAACAAATCTACTTTCACAAACCAGGGTATTAAGTAGTTTATGCCTTTCGTTATATGGACAAAAAAGTGCCAGACGAGTTAGGTATTCCAAAATAAAAAAAGTTATTTCTTTAATACCTTCATATTAAGAAAATGTTGAGCTGCTCTGGCAAGGACCTTCAACCGAAAAACTGGTCCAAAACTATTTTTTTCACGTTTGAGAAGGTATACTAACTGCTAACATGTGCTCAAAGCCCGGCTTTGTAAGAGCAAGTGTGTTGATTTTGACAATTATTTTAAATTTTGAAAAAATTAGATGGCAATCCTAAAACTGCGAAAAGTTTGAAACTTGACTTTTATTTTTGACTAAACTGGCCATGACTCCCTACTACACCCAGTTTGTGTATAATCTAACAAGTCCATCAAAATAGCCAAAAATGTCATTCATAAAGCTTTAAAACTTAAAATCAGCCCAGTTTGAACGACTATTTCTCGGTCGATTTTTATCCAAACCGTTCCTTTTTTTAATTTATTTAAAGGAAATTTAATTATCTTTCTTTTATAGAAAGGAATACCTATACCTATCCCTGCTGGTACGAAAATTATAAGGAAATACGTAAAAAAAAATGCGATTTTCACATTTTTTGGCAATGAATTTTTAAAAATTTTGCCAACTAAAAATTAAATTGTTTTTTTTTTCAAAAATTAATTTTGATAGTTTATTGTATTCTCTACAAAAAAGTTTAGAGAATTATCTCGAAATTTTGCTTCGTTTTCGAGTTATATGCAAAAAACCAAAAAGGGTGCTTTTGTACCCCTTTCTCCAAAATGCACCCTCTAATTTAATAGCACTCCGCGGTTTTCTCATCTTCAAAGACCCCTTTGAAGATTGTTACAATAAAATTCCACGAACGTCTTACTTCCTTATTGACCTGTTTTTTAGGACATAATCAATAGCCTATTCACAAAAAAAAGAAAGAATATTGTTATGCGTTGGTAAACTGACGCGTCATTTTTAATTCATGAATATCTTGGCTCCGGTTTGTCGTAATGGACTAATTTTTTTGTTATTTATAGAAAATTTATAGGACTATAACAAAAAAAAGTAAACCTGAAAAAAGGTACCGTTAAGTACAGTTTTTTTCTCAATAGTTATGAAAAAAAGGTATAAAATCAAGACAAAAAAACCTTTTAATGAACTAAAACTTTTTTTCTATTTGTTTAAACAAATTGAATTTAACGCAAGTTGATAGAAAGAGTTATTATAAACAATAAAACTTTTTAATTTTAACTTTGCGACATACTGGGGCTGAAATATAAAATAAAACCTAAAAACATAAAATGGCGTGGGTGCGCTGACTTACCTATGTTCATAAATTTATATCTCGGCTTGTGTTGGTAGTTAAGGGCTGATTTTTTTTTTAAATTGTAGGTAATTACAAAGACTTTAAAAGTAAAATATAAAAACTTCATCGTAAGATGAGCTTTTTTCTTAATAATCACGAAAGAGTGATTTTCAAACAATAAAAACTTACTTTAACTAACTATAACTTTTTTTTTATTTGTTTAAACAAATTAATTTTTTTATGATTTAATAGCTTATCTTATTATAAATAAATCCATGTTTTATTTTTTTCTGTGCGACATACTGCAGCCGAGATATTCACAAAAGACGAAAAAATGGCAAAAAACACATTTTTACCAATAACTTTGGTAAAAAAAGTTGTCAGGTGGTGCAAATTTGGATTTAAGCTTTTTAAATGAGCCTCTATCGATCCATGAAAAAAAATCAGACAGTGCCTCTGCGCGCAAGGTCAAATGACCTAATGACTGGACTAAAAAGTGTTCAGAATTTTGAATTTATTCTCGTTGTTACTAAAATTCAATCAAATTGAAAATATTTTAAAGATATTTGAGTTTAATAACCATCTATCAAAACAAATGTGAATTTAGCGGCTTTTCACTCTAAACGTCTAAGACGAAATATGCAAGCCTCTTCGAGCTGCAAGAATGTTTTAATTTTTATTCATTCCGGTATGCTTAGGTACAGTAATGTTCTGTTATAACTCGCAGTTCCTAATTCTGTTTTATGAAATTCTGCAAATAATGAAAAAATTGGTATGAAAAATTTTTCATTATTTGCAAAATTTTGTTAATAGAATTATCAAAAACAGAATTTTGAAAAGCAGAAATTTGAAAAGCAGAATTATGAAAAATTGAATTTTGAAAACAGAATTTCTCCTCAGACAGAATTTTGACTCTAACCCAATTTTTTAGCAATTTTACCAGATCATATTTTTCTCAAAAACAGCTCAACAACAATGATTTTTGGTTTTGTTGAAAACTTTGTGATTGAAAAACAAAAATTTAAAAGAAAAAGTTCAAAAAGTCCATTTTCTTTGAAAACATTTTAATAGGAATAAATATTTTCTTTTTATTGACTGGTTGTGTTGTATATACCCGCCGCAATAGCTGCATGCTGCAAAGTTCTTAAGAACACCATAATATTTTGAACATTCAATCATTATTTTCTTACTTTCTACCTTTGTACCTATCTATTGTTCAAATGAATTTTGGTAATAATTTTCTGTTTACGACAAAGCTTTTGGTTTCAGTACCGCCCCGGACAGAATTTTCTAGGGACGCTAAAATTTAATAACTATGCGAGAAGCAGGGCACCTTCGGTAATCAGCAATATAGTTTCGCGAACCGGTATTTCAATTTATGGAGTCGTGAATGCGGTCATTGAAATTCAAGGTGTAGCCTTTCTGATCACTTAAACCAAAGATAATATAACAAGTAAGGATGTCACACGTAGAACAAAAATCTGTGCCCAAAAATCTAAATCACCATGGGTCCACCAACATGTATCTAAGCTTTGAAAGCCATAAGCAACACTCAAAAGTTGCTTACATCTATTTTCTCTCATATTCTTTTGCTATTTTGTTGCTGGGCCTATGCCTAACCAAAGGAAAAAAATTCATTTAATGTTCAGAGTTTGGCTTCTGTCAGTAGGAAGAAAAGAGAAGGGTACCTGAATATGGACTATTTTAGTTTGTTCATTTTTTCTTTCCTACAGACAGATCGAAAGAAAAATGTGTCGAGAGAATGAATTGCCTCTGTTTTGTTTTTGTTTGTTTTTTCTTTCTTCGAGAGATTTACCCCCAGTTTCACAGTGAAAGTTTAAACTTAAGTTCAGCTGAACCTGAACTTCAGTTCATTTAAAGCTAAACCCGTTCGGGTTCACAGTGCAAAATGAACTTCAGTTCAATTAAACAAAGTTTTTAGAAGATTATATGAATGCAACTTGGCAGCATTTTAGAAGATAGTGTGATTTGTTCTCCATTGAACGTGTATTTTCTTTTCTCACTCTCACAAAATTATTGTAGGTACCTCTTAGAATAAAAAATATAAGGAAGTGCCATTTGTGGAAAAAAGTGAAGCATTTTTCATAAAAGTGTTTGCTCTCACAAACACAAATACATTCCAGAAGGGACGGACTGATTTTTATTGGCAACTTACTAGGGCGCCATAACAATCATTTGTTATTTTCTGAATTTATTTTTCTTCTCAGCGGTATGTTTAAAAAAATACCTACTTACTTTTTTATGATAACCCTCTAAGGCACCGATAAAATGTTTTAATATCTACTTTCTTTAAAATTGTGTTGTTTCGGTGGAACATTATAGATTTAGTTTAATTTACGCATTGTCATGAAAGAAGGCTCTCCAAAGCAAATTGAGCAAAATTCTGAAGATGCACATGTTAACATAAATATACGAACTCCAAACGTACAAAATCGATTTAATAACAAAAAAATTTCCTGATATAAAGGGCGCTTAGCAAATAGTTGCGCCTTACAATCACCAATAACAAAAAAAATAAGTCCCTGTTTCACAGAATCGCAGTTTGACATTACTAGTACCTATTCCAAATTAAAACCGAAAAACCATGTGCAAGTTTTCAATTAATTTATTTATTTTCTTAGTTTATTTAAAGTTTAATCATGTGTTACTTGATTGGTGATTAATTAAAAAATACGTCCCTGTTTCACAGAATCGCAGTTTGACATTACTAGTACCTATTCCAAATTAAAACCGAAAAACCATGTGCAAGTTTTCAATTAATTTATTTATTTTCTTAGTTTATTTAAAGTTTAATCATGTGTTACTTGATTGGTGATTAATTAAATTATGATTAATTCACATCACTTTCTTTGAGAAAAATATGATAAAACTCACTTGTGAAAGGAAATGATTCTTGTCCGTCTTATTCTTGCTTTATATACACAATTTAACACTGCACTTCATATTTTTGTATTGTTATTAGTAAGTATACATACATTTCAAAGTAAATCACTTCAAACTATTTGTTTTTTTCTAACAATTAATGATTTATTAATGTTTTTAGTCTTGTATCACTTTTTGTTTACTTTTTTCTTCCATTCAGTCACCGATTTGACATTTCGGGTATACAGTTTTCTGCTTCATTCACGTACACTGTATATGTGATATACACCAGTTCCTTTACTTCTTCTTCTATGAGGTACCTACACGCACACTAAGAATGAGAGAATACTCATTTTGATAGATGCACGCACACGGTCGAAAATGACCACGATTACGATTTGGTAGCTGTGAATTATTGAGAGTTGAGAATATGAGAATGCTTGAATTTGAGTGCTATGCAAGTTGAACTTAAGTTTAAACGGCAGAATACTGTCGTTTAATTTAAACTACAGAATGAACTCAGTTCAAGGTTTAAGAGAACACTGTGAAACTGAAAAAGTTGTTGAACTTAAGTTTAAACCAAAAGTACAGTTTAAACTTGCACTGTGAAACTGGGGGTTAGATTTTTTTCTTGGTTGGGTTCTTCGTCCTTGTGTATTGTTGTTGTATCTTGTGCTTGGCAAGTGCATTAAGAAAAAAAAGATAATGAATGAGAATGAAATATACCTACCTACCTACTTACATACAATATAGATTTTATTTTATTTTCTGGACTCAGAAGTTTTGTCGATCAGAATCAAAACGAAAGAAATTTAAATTTGAAAATATTAGGCTAGTCGCGCACATGCAACTGCTACTGCAACAAAACAGTTTAGTCACAAAAAGTTGACCGATGAGCGCGCACATGAGCAACTCCACAAGCAATCGCAACGAACCTAACCAACACACCGACAATGTTTATTCAAATTTTCTACCCATATACATACATACAAAGAAAAATATTATCGCCTTTGTCCTATTCTTTTGCTCAGCAAATAAAAGAAAAGATAAATTTGTTCTCTTTCGCACAGAGAACATAAGTCACTTTGGAAAGAACGAAATTCAACGATGTGGTTAAATATCTGCAACTATTTGGTTGCATGTGCGCGTAGTTACATATTATTCTACATGACAAATTGAAAAACCGATTTCGGGCAATCGTCTAGTTTGTGGCAAAACACAAACTGAAAAGTTGCTCGAATCAACGACTGAATAGTTTCTGCATGTGCGCGCTGTCCCATATGAGCAGCGTTGCCATTAGTGCAGATTTATCTGCATTTTGCAGATTTTCATCTCGTCAACAGGCTTTTGAAAATCAAAAATCTGCACCTCAGATTAAGTCTGCACTCGTACCTACTTTAATATTTTGTTCTTCTTTTTTTCTCTTTAAAAAATCCTCAATAATTTTGCTATATGCAGTCATCTTTATATAAAGTTCTATTCCATAAAGGAGAATAGGACAAAACGGTCTACAAGACCAATAAGAACGAGACATATGTCGTCGGAAAGGTATTTTTATGTACTACAATAGTTACTATGAGGGCTTACTTCAAATCACTGTGTGAAAAAAGTTATTCGCTGAATAGGATAGTGCTCTGGTGCATTCTAGAATGAATAAAGTATATCTAGTATGGAGAAAATTTATGAAAACTGGTCTAACCAATAACGACAATATATATGTCATTGGAAAGGTATTTTCATTACCTACAATATCTTTCATATTAGTTCGGTTCAAATCACTGTGTGAAAAAAGTTATTCGTTAACTAATGAAATATTGTGGTTCATTTTAATGTGAAAAAATTTATTTTTTTTAGTATGGGCAAAAAGGGTGATGGCAAGTTCAACCAATAACAACGAGACGTATGTTGTTGGAAAGGAAACTTTATGTACTACAATAGTCAATACGGCAGCTTAACTCAAATCACTGTGTGAAAAAAGTTATTCGCTAATTGTTACCCATGCTCCATACATTTTATCTGTGCTAAAATTCCCTAAAACAGCGAATAACTATTTCCACACAGTGATTTTAAAGAGGTTGTTATGGTAACTATTATTGTTCATAAAAATACCTTTTCAACAACATGCATCTTATTAGTACTGGTAAGACCAGTCTGTATACATTTTTTCCAGAGTTAATGGTACTAAAACAAAACGTTGGTTAACGAATAACTTTTTTCACACAGTGATTTGAAATGAGCTGCCATAGCGACTATTGTAGCGCATAAAAATACCATTCCAACGACATACGTCTCGTTGTTATTGGTTCCTAGACCACCTTCCATACATTTTTGCCGATTGTCCTTTAAATCACTACAACTGCACTGACTTTAAAGTAAAATATGAAATGTTTTAAGTATTTAGGTAACTCTGCTGTGCACGAGTACATAAAATAAAAAAAAAAAACAATGTTATTTTTATTAATTGAATTAATTTATGTTATTTTATTTTAACATTTTTATAAAAAACTTTATTTATGAAGACTTTTCTTTTGAATTCTTTAGAAATCTGCATTGCAGATTTTTTTGGTCATAATTGCAGATTTCTGAAATAAATTTAATGGCAACACTGCATATGAGTCAATAGGATTCATTTTTGCAACCAAACAGTTCCGAAACTGAAAATTGCATGTGCGTGTGCGCTACTAGCCTTAGGGAACGAAGTAGGTACCTATTTAAACTCTCATGTAAATTAGTGATTTGTAATTTCATTTGTTTGATCAAAATTATGATTACGATGATCTTACAAATTATGTATTTTCGTAAGGTAGGTATTTATGCATGTATATACTTAGCTATATCGTCCTTCAATCTGCGAGGGGGTGGGTGTTTTTGTGCGATTGTTTTCTCTTAGTACGTCGTGGAATCTCCATTTATATTTTGTTTGCAGTTTTGCATTTAGGATTTTTTACTAACAAGAGATTATAAAATATTTTGTTATAGGTAGGAAATTCATGTTTATTGTATGAAACTTGGGGACCTTTTACAGAAGATATACCTATACCTATTTTAATAAACAATAATGGTCGGTATGTTGTTTATATAATGTAGGCATAGGCAGGTAAATACATATACCTATAGATTTTTGTTTTGTTGTTTTTGCAAACGGCTAGGTAACAAAACTAAATAAATTAAAAATGGTCGTTTTAGCACTTATTTTAAGAATACAAGTAGGTTCATATTTGCAGATATAAAAATAATCTAAAAGAGAAAAATACTTACTAGTAGATACCTACGCAAGAAAAACATGTATATAAAGTTAGCAGGACACTTTTGGAAATTCATGTTAAAAACTATCCTATCATTAGTTGCTAATTAATTGCGAATTAGTTACGCAAAAAAAAAATTAATTGCTTTTTTGTTTTAGGAAAAAATGGGTGTCCTGCTAACTTCATATGAACTTAGCAGGACAACTTTCTCAAAAATAGAGATAATCGAGGTGAAAAAATTTGATTATTGAGAACTAATTAATTGCGAATTAGTTACGAAAACAAAAATTTTATTGCATTTTTGGTTTGCGAAAAAATGGGTGTCCTGCTAACTTCATATGAACTTAGCAGGACAACTTTCTCAAAAATAAAGATAATCGAGCCAAAAAAAAGTTTATCATTGAGAACTAATTAATTGCGAATTAGTTACGCAAAAAAAAATTTTATAGCATTTTTGGTTTGCGAAAAAATGGGTGTCCTGCTAACTTCATATGAACTTAGCAGGACAACTTTCTCAAAAATAAAGATAATCGAGCCAAAAAAAGTTTATCATTGAGAACTAATTAATTGCGAATTAGTTACGCAAAAAAAATTTTTATTGCATTTTTGGTTTGCGAAAAAATGGGTGTCCTGCTAACTTCATATGAACTTAGCAGGACAACTTTCTCAAAAATAAAGATGATCGAGCTGAAAAAATTTGATTATTGAGAGCTAATTAATTGCGAATTAGTTACGCAAAAAAAAATTTTATTGCATTTTTTGTTTGCGAAAAAATGGGTGTCCTGCTAACTTCATATGAACTTAGCAGGACAACTTTCTCAAAAATAAAGATAATCGAGCCAAAAAAAAGTTTATCATTGAGAACTAATTAATTGCGAATTAGTTACGCAAAAAAAAATTTTATAGCATTTTTGGTTTGCGAAAAAATGGGTGTCCTGCTAACTTCATATGAACTTAGCAGGACAACTTTCTCAAAAATAAAAATAATCGAGCCAAAAAAAAGTTTATCATTGAGAACTAATTAATTGCGAATTAGTTACGCAAAAAAAATTTTTATTGCATTTTTGGTTTGCGAAAAAATGGGTGTCCTGCTAACTTCATATGAACTTAGCAGGACAACTTTCTCAAAAATAAAGATGATCGAGCTGAAAAAATTTGATTATTGAGAGCTAATTAATTGCGAATTAGTTACGCAAAAAAAAATTTATTGCATTTTTTGTTTGCGAAAAAATGGGTGTCCTGCTAACTTCATATGAACTTAGCAGGACAACTTTCTCAAAAATAAAGATAATTGAGCTGAAAAAATTTGATTATTGAGAGCTAATTAATTGCGAATTAGTTACGCAAAAAAAAAATTAATTTTTTGTTCGTTTGTGAAAAATAGGCGTATTGCGAGCTTCATGTGAACTTAGCAGGACAACTTTCCCAAAAATGAAGATTAATGATTTGAAGAAAGTTGGTTTTTGAGAACTAATTAATTGCGAATTAGTTACGAAAAAAAAAAATTTATTGCATTTTTGGTTTGCGAAAAAATGGGTGTCCTGCTAACTTCATATGAACTTAGCAGGACAACTTTCTCAAAAATAAAGATAATCGAGCTGAAAAAATTTGATTATTGAGAGCTAATTAATTGCGAATTAGTTACGCAAAAAAAAATTTTATTGCATTTTTGGTTTGCGAAAAAATGGGTGTCCTGCTAAGTTCATATGAAGTTAGCAGGACACCCATTTTTTCGCAAACCAAAAATGCTATAAAATTTTTTTTTGCGTAACTAATTCGCAATTAATTAGTTCTCAATGATAAACTTTTTTTTGGCTCGATTATCTTTATTTTTGAGAAAGTTGTCCTGCTAAGTTCATATGAAGTTAGCAGGACACCCATTTTTTCGCAAACCAAAAATGCAATAAAATTTTTTTTTGCGTAACTAATTCGCAATTAATTAGCTCTCAATAATCAAATTTTTTCAGCTCGATTATCTTTATTTTTGAGAAAGTTGTCCTGCTAAGTTCATATGAAGTTAGCAGGACACCCATTTTTTCGCAAACCAAAAATGCAATAAAATTTTTTTTTGCGTAACTAATTCGCAATTAATTAGTTCTCAAAAACCAACTTTCTTCAAATCATTAATCTTCATTTTTGGGAAAGTTGTCCTGCTAAGTTCACATGAAGCTCGCAATACGCCTATTTTTCACAAACGAACAAAAAATTAATTTTTTTTGCGTAACTAATTCGCAATTAATTAGCTCTCAATAATCAAATTTTTTCAGCTCGATTATCTTTATTTTTGAGAAAGTTGTCCTGCTAAGTTCATATGAAGTTAGCAGGACACCCATTTTTTCGCAAACCAAAAATGCTATAAAATTTTTTTTTGCGTAACTAATTCGCAATTAATTAGTTCTCAATGATAAACTTTTTTTTGGCTCGATTATCTTTATTTTTGAGAAAGTTGTCCTGCTAAGTTCATATGAAGTTAGCAGGACACCCATTTTTTCGCAAACCAAAAATGCAATAAATTTTTTTTTTGCGTAACTAATTCGCAATTAATTAGTTCTCAAAAACCAACTTTCTTCAAATCATTAATCTTCATTTTTGGGAAAGTTGTCCTGCTAAGTTCACATGAAGCTCGCAATACGCCTATTTTTCACAAACGAACAAAAAATTAATTTTTTTTTGCGTAACTAATTCGCAATTAATTAGCTCTCAATAATCAAATTTTTTCAGCTCAATTATCTTTATTTTTGAGAAAGTTGTCCTGCTAAGTTCATATGAAGTTAGCAGGACACCCATTTTTTCGCAAACCAAAAATGCAATAAATTTTTTTTTTGCGTAACTAATTCGCAATTAATTAGTTCTCAAAAACCAACTTTCTTCAAATCATTAATCTTCATTTTTGGGAAAGTTGTCCTGCTAAGTTCACATGAAGCTCGCAATACGCCTATTTTTCACAAACGAACAAAAAATTAATTTTTTTTTGCGTAACTAATTCGCAATTAATTAGCTCTCAATAATCAAATTTTTTCAGCTCAATTATCTTTATTTTTGAGAAAGTTGTCCTGCTAAGTTCATATGAAGTTAGCAGGACACCCATTTTTTCGCAAACCAAAAATGCTATAAAATTTTTTTTTGCGTAACTAATTCGCATTTAATTAGTTCTCAAAATCATTTTTTTTTTAATCGTTTATACCCATTTTTGAGAAAGTTGTCCTGCTAAGTTCATATGAAGTTGGCAGGACACCCATTTTCTCGCAAACCAAAAAAGCAATTAATTTTTTTTTTGCGTAACTAATTCGCAATTAATTAGCAACTAATGATAGGATAGTTTTTAACATGAATTTCCAAAAGTGTCCTGCTAACTTTATATACATAAGAAAAACATTCATCAACAAAAGAAAAACGCGTTTACCTCAAAATGCCAAAAATACAGATACTTTTTTTGGTCTTAGCACGGCAGTATTAGAATAAAACTGTTAAGTAGATTTTTGGTAAGATTCTTACATCAAAAAATATAATTTACATACATTTGTACCTTCTACTTCTTATATAGGTACATTATGTAGATATATGGTGTTGATCTCTTATTAAAAAAAAGGTATTTACATAGGTATCTACCTACCTACATCAAATGTATGTTAAGATGATAATTTGCAATTTATGAATTTATTTTAAATTTGGAAGATATTTATGCTACTAGACAATTATACTACATATATTATTATATACATATATATTATAAATATATAAACTTACACGACAATTTTTTAAGCTTATCTAAAACCTAAATAATAGTTTTTGGCCAAACTGCCTATATTTTTTTACCTGTAATGAAAATTCAATTTTTCTGTTTTTTAACTTTTGTATGGAAGGATCTACTTTTATTTTTACATAAAAGAAAACATTTTTTTTTTTTAAATATTTAAGAGAGTACTAAGAAACTCTAAAGTATCGAGCTTCAAAAAAATCTATTATGTCCTTTTCGAAATACATATTTGATTAAAAAAAAAATTGAAAATTTTTTTTTAAATCCAAAAAATGAGTTTTAAAAATGTTGGTACACAATAGTATTTATATTTTTTGAAAGCTTCTGTATAAACAAAATTATTGAAATCAGTTACACAGTTTTGAAGAAAATTGAAAATTAGAAAATGGTTCTTTAGGAGGTACCATTTATAACCATTTGTTTGAAAAATGGTCTCTACCCAAAGGTAGCTTTTGCTAAAAGTAAGTTATTGAAACTTTTTAAAGAAAAGTTGTGGAGCCGTTTTTAAGCAAAATACGATTATGTAAAATTTCTAAAAGAAATTGTATAGCAGGTACCGTTATTTTTGGTTCTTAGAAACTGAAAAAAAGTTTGCGGGGGAAGTGACAAAAAACACTATGTACCAGAGTATATGAAACAATAATATTTAAAATGATTTTAAAAAAAGGAACTTTTAGGTTTAATTTTTAAAAAACAATTTTAATTTATTAAATTTTAATAATATCACAACATATTTTATTTTATGAGCGACGCGTTTCGGTTATCACAGAACCATCATCGGGCTTACTATGTTTATGTTGTAAAGCTACATTAACACCTCGTATCAACATAGTAAGCCCGATGATGGTTCTGTGATAACCGAAACGCGAAACAGAACCATAATCGGGCTTACTATGTTGAAAAGCTACATCAACATTAAAAAAATTGTGCCAGACGAGTTTGGCTGTCGAAAATGCATGACAAACGGCCCTTAATGTTATAAAGTTGGTGATTTTTTTTCTTTTGTTTTCTAATTTTTTAAATAATTATCAAAACTAACAAATCTACTTTCACAAACCGGGGTATTTGATAGTTTATGCCTTTCGTTACATGGAGAAAATAGTGCCAGACGAGTTAGGCATTCCAAAATAAAAAAAGTTATTTCTTTAATACCTACTTAGAAAATGTTGAGCGGGTCTGGCAAGGACCTTCAACCGTAAAACTGGTCTAACACAATTTTTGTTCATGTTCGAGAAGGTATCCGCTGACATGTGCTCAAAACCCAGCTTTGTAAAAGCAAGTGTGTTGATTTTGACAATTATTCTAAATTTTGAAAAAATTAGATGGCAACCCTAAGACTGCGAAAAATTTGAAACATGACTTTTATTTTTGACTTAACTGGTCATGACTCCCTAATACACCCAGTTTGAGCGTATAATCGAACAAGTCCATCAAAATAGCCAAAAATGCCATTCATAAAGCTTTAAAAACTTAATAGTCCAGTCAAGGAGGAAAAATAAATGCAATAAATCATGCTCTCTGGGTTATTATTTAATGTGGTAGGGGTGACCCCTAGGTATAACATACATACATAAAAGTGTCCAGCCCAGGGCCGTGAGCTTTAGCCAGGAGGGGGGGTTAAAAGTCCCCTTTTGTAATTTTTCGGGAATATTTTGAAAACTAAGCGTTTGAGCGGAAAAGTTGAAAGAAATGAAAGAATAATGAATTTCCTACAAAAAAGGTCTTATTCATATTTTCGGTATAGGAGCAAGTTTAAGAAAGACACGGGGAGTAGAAAATTCAAAAAATTTAAAAACAATGTTAACAAAGAAATAACCAGAAAAATACGTATATATTTATTCATGGTCATTTCAGTGACGTCATGAGAGCAAATTGAAGTTTACAGAAGCTGGTTGTGTTTAAAATGTCCTTATTTATTTTTTTTTTGATGCAGTGTTTATTTGTTTCTTCAGAGGTAAGAAGTACACAGAATATTTCCAGGTTACAGGCAAATACTTTATGAAAGCATTTTTGGACATATCCTAAGAAATAAATTCTTTAGAAGGGGAGGTGTATTCCCCCCTCCTTTCTATAAGGGGGGACAAATTCCCTAAACATTCACTCAAAATAGCAAAATGGCTATTTAAAAACAACTGAAATACTTACAATATTGTGCTACACCTTATTTAAAAGCTTAAAACAGACTCTTTTATTATGTAGTAAAATCAAGTTAACAATTTTTTAAAAATTCGTTTGAAAACTCAAAATTAGTAAATACAAAATTGAAAAATGTTTTTAAATGATGTTTCATTTTTTATTTTACACTATAAAGTAGTAAATTGTCTTTTATCATTCAATCTTGCTGTTAACCTTGAGTCAAATGCTGAAAACCAGACGGTTCTAGGGTTTCTAGTTTTTGAGTTTTCCAAGTCCTTTTTTTTCAAAATTCCGTTATAAATGTAGGTACTGTACCAGGTGTCTGCTTTAATTATTTTTTAATAAAAGAGAGTATTGATATTAACATATCAGACAGGCAGGCATATTGCTTAAGTTAAAACATTTTGTTTTGGCCTTTGAAATACGGCGGAACTTGCATAGAGTTTTCCAAATGCCTTTTTTTTTTCAAAATTCCGTTATAAATTTAGGTACTGTTCCAGGTCAGGTGTCTGCTATAATTATTTTTTAACAAAAGAGAGTATCGACATTAACATATCAGAGAGGCAGACATATTGCTTGAGTAAAAGCATTTTGTTTTTGCCTTTGAAATACAGCGGAACTTGTATGGAGTTTTTCAAAGGCCTTTTTTTCAAAATTCCGTTATAAATGTAGATACTATACCAGGTGTCTGCAATACTTTTTTCCTAATAAAAGAAAGTATTAGTATTAGCATATCAGTGAGGCAGACATATTGCTTAAATTAAAACATTTTTATTTTGCTTTTGAAATACAGCGGAGTTTGTATGGAGTTTTCCAAAGCTTTTTTTTTAAATTCCGGTATAAATACAGGTACTGCTCCAGGGACCTGTTATTATTTTTGTCTAATAAAAGAGAGTATACAAAATAATATATCAGATAGGCAGACGTATTGCTGTAATTAAAATATTTTTTTCTTGCTTTTGAAATACATCGGAATTTTTATGGAATTTTTCAAAACTTATTTTTTTAAATTCCGTTACAGATTTGGGTAATGCACCAAGTATCTGCTTATAATTTTTTTTAAATAAATAAAACTATAAAAATTATTATATCAAAGAGACAAACATATTCCTTCAGTAAAAACTTTTTTGCTTTCAAGTTTCTTAATACAGCAGAATTTCTATAGAGATTTTTAAGGCTTTTTTTCAAAATTTCGTTAAAAAACAATTAACGGCACCATGTATCTGCTAATATTTTTTATAATTAGTAAAAACTATACTACTTATTATGTCAAATAGGCAGACGTATTGCTCAACAGGAAATACATTTTGTGGTATTTGAAAAGAAACAGTAATATTTGTATTTCGAAATTCCGTTAAAAATCCAGGTACTACAACAGGTGTCTGAAAACTATTATTTTTAGTTAAATGGACTGTAAGTATTAAAATATATAAGACTTGAACGTATTCCTTCAAGAAAAAGTGCTTTTTTGTACCTAAGAAAAAAAGCTTATTTTTTTTTTAGGAACTTTTCTAGACTATTTTTAAAAATTCCGTTACTCCTAGAGGTATTACGCCCTATGTCTGCCTTTACTATTTTTGAATAGCAAAAACTATGTAGTCTAACATATCAAAGAGGCAGACGTACTGCTATCACGTTTTCGAGGTCGATTTTTTCGACTTTTGTGACCCCACTGCTCCCAGAGGTACTATGACTTTGGATTAGGAATGCCCATTCCATGCTCAGGAGGTCTAGGACAATACCTCCACTTAATATGAATCGTACTGAAATACCGTAAGTCTGCCGACCACTGGCTCTTAGACTATCTTGTTGTTGTTGTTCAGTTCGTTGATGACGCTGCTGTTGATTCTGAAGTGCAATTATTTCTTGCATAACTTCAATTTTTTGACGTAATTCTTCGATTGTTGCCATTTTTTTGGATTATTATATTTGTTTTTTTTTTGTTATCTTCAACTAAACTTTTTATTTTTTGTATTGTTATTTTTTTTAATCACAATTTTACTCTCGGATATAAAAAAAAAACGCTCGAATTTCTTCTTTTATTCTTTTTTTTATACGAATTATAAGCTTTTCTTTTTGTTTTGCCCTTTTCTTGAGATAGGGAATTGTTTTGTTATCTGAGTACACTTTATTTAATTTGACTGCACTGCCACTTCGTTATTTGATCTTTTCTTTTCTTTAGAAAAAAAAGCACCGACTGCGCCAGTTATGTTTGTCTATATTTAAATAAAAATTAAATAAAAACAAAACGTATTGTTTGAGGTTGGTCTTAAGACTGAATTCTTTATTTTTCATTCTTCTTACACTATCTTAACAATTTAATAATTAATAAGCCTAAATTAATGTCTCAACAAAAGAGGTTCGTTGGCTCAATTGTTGCACCAGCAGAACGGAAGTGCAAGGCTTTTGCAATTCATATTATTAATTACAAATTATAAATTACTTCTTCCGTTGCAACGATTGCAGAACAGAGTTCACCTCTTGTGCTCTATTTTGGGAAGTGTCACGTTAAGATGAATGTCTGAATGTAACACGCGTTTGCGGTGGAGCAATATTTGAAGTGCGGTAAATTATTGGTACGTGCGTGTCGCGCTTTTTGTACTCGTTTTAATATTCGAGGAATACAAAAAATCACGAGTGCATGTTATTTTGAAAAAGAAATTAAAGTTCCACCCGTAAAAAATGTAAATTGCTCAACGAATGTGACTATCCTTTGCGAGGATCCTTCGCAAGAACAATGCTGGAACGTTTTCGAACACCACTTACGCTTGAAAACATTTTATTCAGTGACGAAGCACATTTCCATATTGATGGATATGTTAACAAACAAAATATGCATTTCTGGTGCCCCAACAACCCAAGAGAACGCCATCAAAACGTTTACATTGTTTATAAACGACAGTTTGGTGTGCCATTTCAGCGAGCGAGCGGGGTCGAAAAAGTAAGGGTCCGACTGCAAGAGTGCATAGGAAAAAACGGCCATCGTTTGGATGATATCGTTTTCAAAAAATAAAATCAGCATTGTTACTCTGCATTTAATTGAAATCAAAATAAATAAAAACGATGTATTTTTTTATATTGAATTTTAAAGTTTAAAATAGTCCGCTGGACACCCTTTATGTGATACCGTTGTTGAAGATCAATATTACAATTCTCGATGTTTTCATCTGTAATTATCTTTGATACGCATTTTTATTGTTTGTTTTGTTGAGTTGTCTTGTCTTGTGATTTATCTTTGATTTTGCTGACTAATCGATGATCTGAATCAAATTCGAAATTGTTTCAGCGGTTCCAAATCTTTTTTAGTCGCGGAGCACTTTTCAAGCAAAAAATTCCCCGCGGAGCACTTCCTTGCGTGTATGCAATTTCAAAGTTATATGTAGAAAATACAACAACAAAGTTTTTTCTAGTGATAACAATTTGCCAATTTTGTTCTGCGCAAAGCTGCGTTTAGACCTTCGGTTTTATCGTCCGTGTACGTTGTTCGTACACTGAACAACGAAGGTGTAAATTGTAACACCGAACACGGACAAGGAAGACACTCAAAGCTGTTTCTATGCTCTTTTTGTGCTATTTTTGTCTTGTTTTCACGATTATTGTGCTGTAATATATTTTGTTGTATGCAATGTTGTGCTACCTTAAATTTAAGCTAGCACAACTTTGTCAATTACTAACCGATTTCAATGAAACCGGCTTCATAATTTTGTGCTCTTTGTGTGTTATATATCTGCATACAAAAAATTGGGTTAAAAGTTAATTTTTTTTTTGTATGCAATGTTGTACCCCCTTAAATTGAAACTAGCACTACTTTGTCAATAATTAACCGATTGCACGCTCTGTTTGACCAGGCCTTTAAAAAGTGTTACAAAAACAATTTTGAAATTTTCCCATTACATATATTCTATTATTGTATTATTTTCAATGTAAACTATTAAGCAAATTCGCTTAACAATAAATATATAAATATAGTGTAGTATTCCTTGTAAGCCCAGCATCGAGTTGAAAAGAATTTGGTTCGACCGATCTTTCTCGGCGCGACGAGGAGTTTGTTTTATAAATATGATTTGATTGATATAAATATGATTAATATGATTTGAAATTCGCGCGAATTTTTAATTTTCACATCCCAAATTGATTTTCCCTTGGGCAAATTTTGATCCAGTATACTTTGCGTGATTTTTTAAATATTAACCCAACAAATTCATCTTCCGGAAGGAAGTATTTAATTTGTAACTTTATTTCGAATCAACTAATAGCATGGAATTAACTTTACATTTAAATGCTCTTTTACATTACTATACACGGTTAAACCTTCTCTATTAAATAATATACAGTTGCTTTCGTAAAGTGAAAAAAGTCACATTTGGTCTTATTTCACAAATCGGTTTGGCATTATTTACTTTATCAAAGTGAAATAGGGCCAAATATTGAAATTTGGCCGTATTTCACTATTGCAAAGGGCAAATTTTCAAATTTGGCCTTATTTCACGGCACCGGTGGATTAGATACTTCCTAAAACATCTTACGGACGTACAGTCACTAATTTCGTTACTCAATAACACAAAAGTCTAGCATTGAATAATAACACAAAAAGAGCACACATTTTTGACACGACTTTTATTAGAATGGGTTCATAATTGACAAAGTTGTGCTAACTTAAATATAAGGAGGAATAATATTGCATTTTAAAAACAACTAAACATTAAAATTAATTTTCTTAAACATACCTACATAAAATAACACACAAAAAAGCACAGAGTTATGAAACCGGTCTGCAATCGGTTAATAATTGACAAAGTTGTGCTACATTTAATTTAAGGTGACACAGAATTGCATAGAAAAACAAAAAACCTTATAATAAATTTTTTTAAATGAAGATAATTAACACACAAAGAGCACAAAATTATGACACCGTTCTTATTAAAATCGGTTAGTAATTGACAAAGTTGTGCTAGCTTAAATTTAAGGTGGCACAACATTGCATACACAAAAATATATTACAACACAAAAATCGTGAAAACAACACAAAATAGCACAAAAAGAGCATAAAATTCTAATAAATGTTTTTATTATTTATGCCTATGTTGGCGAAAGGTGGTTGGATGTTGTAGGAACTGGGGACCTCGAGCTGTATCTTTTCCTACACATCAAGTGCTTACAATACCTCCAAGTTGGTAGCCGCCGGAAACTGGTCTTGGCTTTATGCCAGGACTTGCTTAACTTGTAAGTGCGAATGTTGATCAAGGAAAGAATTGCAACATTAAACCTATGGCCCTACAGATTGGAGGTTAGTGCGTTGGGCTAACGACCGGACCACAGTAAAGAAACAATTGTTGTGAGAGAGACGCGGGAAGCCTCGTATAACGACCCCCCTCAAATGGCAACCAGACTCGGAACGAAAATAGACTATGATCTACGAGTATGCACCTGGAATGTAAGGACACTCTACACACCAGGTGCTACTCAAAAACTTGAATCTGTCCTCTCGCGGTACAAGGCAGACATTACCGCGATCCAGGATATACGATGGATAGAATCAGGTTAAACAAAAAGAAAAGATTGCGACATTTATTACAGCTGTCACCAAAGACTGCACATGCTAGGATGCGGATTCGTCGTGGGAAATCGACTCAGATCGAAAGTCATCGATTTTAAGCCGATAAGCGATCGCCTAGTTGTGATCCGCATCAAAGCTACCTTCCAAAACATCAGCCTAATATGTGCACACGCCCCTACCGATGAAGCTGAGGAGTCTAACCAGGAGGAGTTTTACGACCTCCTGGACGGAGCCTACGGAGCATGTCCGGAGTACGATGTCAAAGTCGTGCTCGGAGACTTCAATGCTAAAGTCGGAAAGGAAAACATCTTTGGCGGATTAGATGGAAAGCACAGCCTCCACGAAACGACAACAGACAACGGCTTCCGACTAATCAACTTTGCTGCAGCTCGTAATACGGTGATAAGTAGCACTAGGTTCCCCAGGCAAAGGATACACACAGCAACCTGGCGATCTCAAGATGGTCGAACTACCAACAAAATCGACCACGTGCTAATTGGCGCAAGGTACGCATCGAACATCTTGGACGTGCGAGCTTTCCGAGGTGCATACGTGGACTCTGACCACTTTCTTGTAGTGACAAAGTTTAGAGCCCGACTGTCCAACGAAAAGAAAACGAAGAATGCCCAAAGAAAGAAGTTCAACATCGCATGCCTTAGCACATCTGAGAAAGCCAGAGACTACAGTGAGCAATTGACCGGGAAACTCTCTGCCGTACACCCAGCCACAAGCGTCAACAACCAGTGGAACCAGTATCGCGACATTATTAAGGAGACAGCCGAGACCACCATAGGCTTTCAACCACCCAGAAAAAAGGGTGCAGGGAACTAAATCCCCGGGAACCAAGTCCACCGAGGGACTTAGTTCTCATTTAATGGGAACTAAATCCACTTTAACGAAGTGGACTTAGTTCCCAGGTAAGGTGAGAAAGTAGTCCACTTATTTATGAGAACTAAGTACACATTGAAATATGAAGATGGAACTAATTTTCAACGATAAAAATTACAAGCATTCAAAATTGCGTGAAAGCCTTTGCATTCACCCAGCCTCGCACTTACCCCAAATCCTATAATGAGCCCAAGCAGGGGGGTTGCAGGGGGGCAGCATGCCCCCCCCATACATACTTCACTGTTTATTCGCCGTAATGCTGGGTGCTAGCACTGTATTGTGGTAAGACAAAGCCTTACGGCGAATAAACAGCGAGGTATGTATGGGGGGCATGCTGCCCCCCTGCAACCCCCCTGCTTGGGCTCACTATAGGATTTGGGGTATGTGTGAGGCTGGGTGTATGCGAAGTTTCTTTTGCATTTAGAGAATCTGGATTTAAAGAAACTTTGAATTTATCCTATATACATATATCCAACAATATTGTGAAAAGTATTTCTGTTTTATTAATAAGATTGATTTTTTTACTTGGAAGTGGGAACTTAATTCACATTTAAAAGGAAGTAAAACCACTCAGTTTTTGAGGAATTTAGTTCCCACCTTCTATGAGAACTAAGTTCACTTTGCTGAAGTGGACTTAGTTCCCATTAAATGAGAACTAAGTCCCTCGGTGGACTTGGTTCCCGGGGACTTAGTTCCTTGCACCGAAAAAAGAACCCGTGGTATGATGATGAATGCGCGGTATTGAAGCAGGAGACGGAAAATGCACGAATGCAAATTCTGCAACGGAAAACAAGAGCAGCAAGAGAGGAGTACCGTGAAAAGAGAAGGAAAGAGAAAAAACACTGCGTAGAAAGAAAAGAGCATCCGCTGCCTCTCAGCTCAAGTATCTCGAAGAGTCCAGCACCGCCACCAACACCCGCCGGCCGGTTCTACAATACCAAGCAACTGGCATCTGGTCATAGGACTGGCACGCAAGCTCTTCGAAACAGCGAAGGGAACCTAGTCACCGAAGCACAGGGAATTGTAGACGTGTTTAAGCAGCATTTCCAGCAGCTGCTTAATGGACATTATGTAGAGGAGGCGACAGGGGAACAAAGAAGCATTGGACCAGTCAATGAAGATCCAGTCCCAGCACCCAGTACTGAAGAGGTAAAGAAAGCCATCCCCAAACTTAAGAACAACAAATGGCCTACCAGCGGAACTCTTCAAGTATGGAGGAGATTTTCTGGTAGGTGCATGCACCAGCTCATCAACCAAGTTTGGGAGGAGGGAAGTATGCCCAACGACTGGTCAAATAGCTCCATATACCCAATTTACAAAAAAGGCGATCCTATGTCCTGCAAGAATTACAGAGGCATATCCCTGCTTAATGTTGCTTACAAGATCCTATCCAACGTACTATGTGAGCGTCTAAAGCCTTTCTGCAACACTATGATCGGCACGTACCAGTGTGGCTTCAGGCCAGGCAGATCAACGATAGACCAAATCTTAACATTGAGGCAAATCCTGGAAAAGACCAACAACCAAGCTATGCCGCATGACGTTACAAAATACGCGGTGCAACGTGCAAATGGGTAACAGCTCATCCGAGTTATTCCAGACGTGTACAGGGTTCAGACAAGGAGATGCGCTATCATGTGATTTCTTCAACCTGGAGCAGATAGATCTTTAACAGGTACTTGAAGCATTCACAGCTATTGATGAACAGGCGAAACGCGTTGGTCTTGAAGTGAATGAGGACAAAACAAAGTATATGTTATCAATAAATAAAGCCTCATCTATCCATCGCCTAGGACAAAACGTCACTGTTGGTAGCAGTAATTTCGAGGTAGGCAAGGAGTTCACCTACCTCGGAACAAACATCAATTCCACGAACGACACCTTAGTGGAAATCCGACGAAGAATTACCCTAACGAACCGCTGCTACTTCGGTTTGGCCAAACAAATGGGTTCAAAACTCCTTTCTCGAAAGACAAAGTGCACGCTATACAAAACGCTAATTTTACCAGTTCGGCGCCGAGTTCTGGACGATAAGTAAAAAAGGGGAATTGATACTGGGCACTTTCGAGAGAAAAATTCTTCGGCGGATATTTGGTCCTATATGCGAAGAGGGCGATTGGAGGAGAAACGTGAACTGTATGACCTGTACCAAGATGTGGATGTAGTCCAAAGAGCCAAAACACGTCGACTACACTGGCTCGGCCACATCGAGCGAATGGACAACAACGCTCCAGCCAAGAAAATCTTCGAATCCCAGCCCCCAGGTTCGAGACGACCAGGAAGACCGAACCTCCGCTATAGGGACCAGGCGGTCACAGACGCAAGAGCGCTTGGTCTCAACGACTGGAGGGAGCGTGCGAGGGACCGCAACCGATGGAAGACCGCAATATCTCAGGCAGAGACCCTTCATGGATCGGGAGCCGGATAAGTAAGTAAGTAAGTATGTTGGTGAGCTAAATTTTTGGACGTGTATTTATCGATTAAGCTTTTCCCAAAACTTGATTTTCTTTTTAAATACTTTTACTTTATCATTGGCATCGAAAACAATTATTGCCTTTCCCTGAAGTGATACACTCAAATTATTTTGTTTTTAAATATCAGCTAGATACGCCAATTTCAATGGCCAAAGCTCATTACTCAACCTGTCGCCAAACCCCAAAACAAAGTTGTCGTCAATTATGAAGTTTCTGATTTCAGCTCTCAATTCGAAACGCCACGCCAGTGTTTTGCCGCGGGAAAGCCACCTTATTTCTGCAGGAAGAAGTAAAGACGTATGCAGACTAACTATACCTATGTCAGCGTACAGTACTTTAAAAAGCCTCGTATTTTCTAAAGCTGGCCATACACGATAGAGCCATTTGGCACGGCCGATCCAGAGCCAATTCTAACAGCTTGCTTCCTTTCATCAGCTTGTTCAACAAACAGTCCGACTAAACTTTTCATGACAGCTGGCCAATGAAAGCCTTAAAATATTTTTGAATGCGAACATTAAGTTGTGCATTGAACAGTTGAGCATTGAACACAACCAATAAAAAAGATGAAAGTGTCATGTGTCAAGGAGCAAAAGAAAATTTAAACAAATAAATAATAAAATAAAACCAACTGAGACAGTAAAAATATAATAAACAAAAATATATTTGATTTTTTTAATTGTTGCTGAATTTTTTTTAGTGATTCGTGGTAATAACGTTTATTGTGAGTAAATAAAATAATATCTAATTTTAAGTTCGCGTCAAACTGAGTTGGCTAATTGTCCTTTTTTGTTTGCCATTCGATAGTTGTATGTTGGAGTTGTTATAAACAATTGGAAATGCGCTTTCAATTCCATCGAAGAAAATGTTAAGGGAAAAATCTAATCGCAACTAAAGCTGGCCATAAGCCGACAAAATTTCCTCACTTCAACTTCTTTTGGATTTGGCTGAAAACTTGGACAGCATGTCGTCGCCATACTACGGAAGCGATTTTGGACTAGGTCTCAATCCACACATCATTCACCGATGACTACCAAGTGTTTTCCGTTTACCGCTGGTTTTGGCAAACCGCATGGAAGATTGTCCTGCTATGATGCTCCGCTCAAAAGGTGCTAACCAAAACACAGCAGTTTCAAATGTTGGCAAGGATGGATTCCAGGTATGCATGGATGTGCAGCTATTCAAACCACGTGAACTTTCTGTGAAAGTGGTAGACAATGCTGTGGTGGTGGAAGGCAAACACGAAGAACGAGAAGACGACGACTCAGATAAAGTTATCTCAACTCTGTCATCGGATGGTGTTTTGACTGTGAGCATTCCAAAACCTGCCATTGAGGACAAGTCAAATTAGAAAATCATCCAAATTCAACAAACGGGACCGGCTCACTTAAATGTCAAGGACAACAAGCAGGAGAATCAAACAAAGGCTGCCGATGCTGAAAAGGCGTAGATTGGAGGAGTTAAAGCATAAAATTCCAAAACACCGAAAAAGCATTTTAGACTGATATAATTCCTATTTATTATTTGTTTGTAGTTTTGTCCACGTTTCTAAAAAATAAATACCTACTAAAGCTATGTTAAATAAATTTCAGTTTTTTTTTTTTACTTTAATTGATTTGGGTCGAGTTCATGCGGCAAAATTCATACAGGTATTCTGGCAAATGGTATCGAATCAGCAGTACTTAAGAAGCGTGGGGGTTTGCCTGTTTGCTCTCAACAATAAAAACAGACAAATGACTTTAGAAGCAAGGCAGGAGACCAAATTTTCCTTGCAAATCATGAAATTTTCTTTTTAAATGGCAATCAAATAATAAATAAAACAAAAAACCTTTTTTGGCAGTTTTTGAGGTTTGAATAAGAGCTAAAAAATCTTGATAGATCGCGACCATGTGTGCACAGTGGCCTGACTAGGGAACACGAAGCGAATCGTCGGCCGACAGCATGAACATAAACATGAAGAATCGCAATGTTTTGTTTTGATCGAAAAAAAAGAAAGAGAAAAAGTGATACATTTCAGCTTAAATAAGAAGTTAAAACGGACCATTAAAGTTTTGAGCCATTAAAAATGATGTTTTCCATAATTCATCCATCTCATGGAATATTATTTAAAATTTTTCTTTCAATGTACTATGTTAATATGTACATAAAGGTATCTGATGAGAAAATAGTTTGCCCCATTTTATCGATTACAGCGAAAAATCAAGCCAATATTTGGACTTCGGGTATACTTCCAGACTTGAGTAGCCATACAAAAAAAAGCTCCACCTTCCTAGGGTCTGTTTCAGGTTTTTTCTGGCGGTCCTGGTGGTAATAAAGATCCTGTTAAAATTTCATCACCAGATTATACCAGTTTTGGGATAAGTGAATAAAAAGTCAATTTAAGAAATAAGATAATTTCTGATTCATACAAAAAAAAGCTCCACGTTCCTAGGGTCTGTTTCAGGTTTTTTCTGGCGGTCCTGGTGGTAATAAAGATCCTGTTTAAATTTCATCACCAGATTATACCAGTTTTGGGATAAGTGAATAAAAACACAATTTAAGAAATAAGATAATTTCTGATTGAATATAACTGGTTCAATATAGACGTGATTTTTTTTCCACAAAATTCTAAACGGAACATGAAAATTCTATTTTTCTTCTTCAAAAATAATCTTGATTCACTCCTATCCGCCTTTTATTTTTTGAGAAATCGGTATTTACTTTTTAGTTTCCACCTGACTTTACTTTATACAAAATTTCCCACAATTAAGAGAAATTAAAAACTTCCCCTTAACTCTGATCGTATATACGAAATGATACCACATAGAGGTTATTTCCCAAAATCGCAGGTTTGGCCCCACTGTGCGCCGGTCCATTTGGCTCTTTGGCTCGGTCGTGTATGGCCAGCTTAAGGTAGTGGATTAATGTTTGCCTCTTGTTTGTATGTATTGATATCTTTTAAATAAATAGGCTTGTTCATGTTCAGACCTCAGCAATCTCTGTCTCGTGAACTTGAAACAAAGTTTCTCAGTTTTGCTGTCGAATTACGAAAAATATTGGATCACTTTTATTGCTCACTTATTGACAAAGCGAAATTAGCTGAGGTTTCTCAGATCTCATTTTTCTGAACATGCTTAATATCTCAAATTGTTAAGTTAGCAAAAGTAAAAAATATACCTAGTGAAATTAAACTTTGATGTATTTTTTGATCTTTTCGAGGAGCATATGGTTATTCTTCGCGGAGCAGCCTTTGGGAAACCCGAGCTTAGAGCATCGACATCTTCAAGTATCGATCTTTTATTGACTAGGATGTAATCGATTAGATTTTCGTGTTTTTTATCAGGTGTTATGCAAGTACATTGGTTTTTAGGTTTCTTTTTAAATAATGAGTTCCCCAAAAAAAAAACTTATGTTGCCAAACATATCTTCTTGAATATACTGCCAACAGTATAATGTAGTTTTTTAAGGTTAAATATACATATACTGCAGCCTATTGATGCTACTAAATTCACCCATGCATTTATGAGACAATGGTCACACTGGGCATCTTACAATATGTTATGTATAACTCGGAAACTAGGTCGAGTTTGTACATTTAACTTTTAAAACTTTTTGTTCTAAATTAAATTTCATATCGGAATGGATGGTTTAAAAAATTATATACAGGGTGTCCCGTAATGAGTGGATAATACTGCAACTGGTGATAGCAGGCCTTATGACTACTCAGAAAAAAAATATTTTTCTTGTGGTCTCCATGGTATAATTTATTTTCGAAAAATGTTAAAAAATTCAAGGTCTCCTAAAATACCTAATTACAAGGGCAACCCATAAAGGATTCTTATTATTTTTGTATTTTTATAACATTCTTGAATAACCGTTCTAAATGATGGGTAGTAAATTTTAACACCAGCTGATGCATTTTTTGTGTTATAATTTTTTTAAATTATTTTTTTATTCAAAAATAATTCAATATTTTTTTTCACCAAAGTTTGAAAAATAATAAAGGGAAAAAAATGTATGAGAACATAAGTGGCAAATTTGATAAAAATTGGCCTGTTTAATGTACTTTCCAAAATGGTATAACACATGTTTGTATGTACAACCATAACCAATAAAATTGGCATTTAATCTACTAAAGTAGTTTTTTAACATTTAATCAGATGAAATTAAGTTACAAAGTTAGGTAAACACTACGACGACGAATGAATGACTCATATTGTTTTTAGTTTTTATTGCATTTAAAAATAACCGTTCTTAAACAAAGGCAGTAACATTTAACACTAGTTGCTGGATTTTTTTTTAAATAATTTTTTTTAATAAAAGAATTATTAAATATTTATTTTCATCAAAGTTTGTAAGTTAATAAAAAAGACAAAAAACTGAAAACTTTCGTGGCAAATAATGTTAAAAAAATCTCCTTTTAATGTACTTTCCCAAATGGTAAATCAAAAGCTTCTATCTACAGCAACAACACATTAAATTGGCTTTTAATCTACTAGAGAAGATTTTTAACACTTTCTCAAATCAAAATTGACTTGTAATAAAATAGGCATTAAAATGCATAAAAAAGTATTATTTTCAAATATTGTCAATTCTCTGTCATTACATAACATATAACGTTGTTATACTGGTTTCGTCAATTAAACGAATTTTTGAATATGATTAAATTAATACAAATATGTCACACTATACGCAGCTGGAGTATGCAAATATGCAGTACCAATTCAAAATCAATTACTGGGCAGGTATCCTGAATGGACAAATTATAGGCCCTTTTGAATTACCAGGCAACTTAGACGGTGAAGCCTTTCTTAATTTCTTGCAAACTAATTTGCCAACTCTATTGCAAGAAGTGCCCGAGGAGCTAAGGAATTCTATGTGGCTTCAAAACGATGGATGTCCTGCTCATTATGCTGTAAATGTAAGGAGGTACTTGAATCGAACGTATCCCAACATGTGGATAGGCCGTCTGGGCCGAATTTTGTGGCCACCACGTTCGCCAGACCTAAATCCTTTGGACTTTTTCTACTGGGGGTGTCTGAAAGAAATGTTTTATACTAAACCACTTACATCCATTACGGAACTGCGTCGTCGTGTTCAAGACGCTGTGATGAAAATAAATGAGCGCCAATATGCTCGTTTTATTGAGGTCCTTCATTAGAAGATGCAGAGCCTGTATAACAGTGAATGGGGGACAGTTTGAACACTTGATATAAATTTATTTAAAAATACAAATAAATCATAATTTTTAATACTGTTGTTTTTATTTATCGCATTTCCCATACCTAAATCAAAACCTTTTTGAAAGTGCATACTATTGTGCAACGTAGATTTCTTCGCTTTGCACTGCGTAGCCTTCCGTGGGATGATAATTATCATCTCCCTCCATATGTCGATCGCTTGCACCTTTTAAATCTTAATTCCCTAGAAAAACGACGTGAAACCTCAGACATCGTCTTTATTCACGATTTACTTACTGGTTATATTGACTGCCCAGCCTTACTGAATGCTATCTCCATTAACACCAACCCCCGTAACATAAGGACAGTACCCCTTTTTCGTATCCCTTATCACCGTACAAACTATTCCTTTTATAATCCTATGTCTCGTATGCTTCGTAATGCTAACAACTTTTCAAATGTTTTTGACTTCAACATATCCAAATCAGCCCTTCGCAATACCCTCCTCTCAAGCCTTCCATAGTAATGTGTTTAAGTTCTTATTTTTCTTTTATTTTTTTTTTTATTATATCTTTGTTAATGTTAGTAGGTACATATGTATATATATAATGTTAACATTGTATTTATTGTTATCTAGTTTTTAAGCTCTGCTTGTACTAAGTATTGAATAAATTAAATTATTTTAGTTAGTGAATTTAGCAGACATAATAGTGACACTGGTATATCTATTGACTTTTCCTTACAACTCAATTTTTGTTGTCATCAAACTTTGATTAAAATAAATATTTAATCATTTTTTTATTAAAAAATTAATTAAAAAAATTATTAAAAAAATATCCAGCAACTAGTGTTAAATGTTACTGCCTTTATTTAAGAACGGTGTATGACCTAGGAGTTCTTTGTGATAAAGAACTTAATTTTAGATCTCATATTACCACCTCTATTAATAGAGCTAACTCTGCACTTGGTTTCGTTAAGCGCTGGTCAAAAGAATTTTCAGACCCCTACGTCACTAAATCTCTTTACCTCACATTTGTTAGACCACTTCTTGAATATGCCAGCCAGGTATGGTCACCCTTTTATGTTACTCACTCTCTCCGTATCGAAGCTGTTCAGCGAAGATTCCTTCGTTTTGCACTTCGTGGGCTACCCTGGCTTGATACGCTCCATCTCCCACCCTACGAATGTCGCCTTCACCTTATTAATTTGCAACCCCTTTATAATCGTCGCAAAGTAGCCGATATTGTATTTATCCATCAGCTCTTAGCTGGTAATATTGATTGCCCTGCGCTTCTCCAAAAAATTGCATTGCAAACTAACCCTAGAAATCTTAGATTAGTGTCACTCGTTGATGTCAACTTTCATCGTACTAATTATGGTAGTAACGAACCAATGACCCGCATGCTCCGTACTTCAAACATTATGCAAAATTCTTTCGACTTCCACTCCTCCAAACACTCTCTCAAAATCTCTCTCTATACCAACCTCAACCACACCAATAACCAATAACTCAATGGATATCTTTGACTTCCATATTAGTTCTTCCTCCCTCCGAACCTCTTTACATAACTCGCCCTAACTCAAAGCCCCAAATCCAAAACCCCACGTTGTCTTTATTTTATGGATTAATCTTTAAGTTTTTGTATGTAAAAACTGGTGGGTGGGCCTACGGGCCCATTTCAGTAATAAAATAAATAAAATAAAAAAGAACAAGCAAAAAAAAAACAAAAAAAAAAAAAACAATGAAAAACCCACCATAGAATTAAGTTTAAATTTAAGTTCAGATTTAAGTAGAGATTTAAGGCAAGCTTGTATTAAGCTAAATAAATAAATAAGTAAATAAGTTATTATTAAATGCAATAAAAATTAAAAACAATTGAGTTATTCATTCGTCGTCGTAGTGTTTACCTAACTTTGTAACTTAATTTCATCTGATTAAATGTTAAAAAAAACTACTTTAGTAGATTAAATGCCAATTTTATTGGTTATGGTTGTACATACAAACATGTGTTATACCATTTTGGAAAGTACATTAAACAGGCCAATTTTTATCAAATTTTCCACCTATGTTCTCATACATTTTTTTCCCTTTATGATTTTTCAAACTTTGGTGAAAAAAAATATTGAATTATTTTTGAATAAAAAAATAATTTTAAAAACTTATAACACAAAAAATGCATCAGCTGGTGTTAAAATTTACCACCCATCATTTAGAACGGTTATTCAAGAATATTATAAAAATACAAAAATAATAAGAATCCTTTATGGGTGGCCGTTGTAATTAGGTATTTTAGGAGACCCCGAATTTTTTAACATTTTTCGAAAATAAATTATACCATGGAGACCACAAGAAAAATATTTTTTTTATATTTTTTTTCTGAGCAGTCATAAGGCCTGCTATCACCAGTTGCAGTATTATCCACTCATTACGGGACACCCTGTATATTTGTTTGCAGGAAGAATTAACAAAGAAGAGGCTCAAGGTTTCAATATGGCATGTTAAAAAAGTAATTTTTATTCCAAATTGGCCGATATATACCCATTCAAACACTACCATTTGTTATAATTTTTTACAGTTTTGCCTCTTTTTCGGTACTCTATTGCAAATTTCACATTCGTAAATTTTAAATGCTTCTAGACCTTCAAGCTGAACGGCTGGACTTGGTTCTAGGTACAAAAATAGCTTAATTTGTCATGTAGTACCAAAAAACGGGTTTTCGGGAACAACTGCAAGAAATGGTACAGCTTTGAAAGCTTATATCTTTGTCAATTTTAAATAAAATCTATATTTTGAACTTACTTACTTACTTAAAGTGGCGCTACAGTCCGGGGTGGACCAGGGCCTCAACCAACAAGCTTCTTCCAGCCAGCTCTGTTTCTAGCTAGCTGTCTCCAGTTTCGCACGCCAAGTTGGTTAAGGTCCTCTTCCACTTGCGTGCGCAAGGTCCTCTTCCACCTTTTACGCTGTCCACCTCTACTGCGTTGTTCCAGTTAAGCTGCTCGAGAGAGGGCTTTGCTTCTCAATTGCCTTCTTAGCCCGAAGAAACAGCGATTGGCAAGAGTAATTCTTCGTTTGATCTCAGCACTGGTATAGTTCGCTGAGTTTATAGCGGATCCTAGGTAGACAAAGTCTCTGACCACCTCAAATTTATAGCTGTCTAAAGTGACGTTCTGTCCTAGACGTCGGTGTTGGGTGTCCTTTCTTGTTGACAGCATATATTTCGTTTTGCTTTCATTCACCGTTAAGCCCATCTTCTTGGCTTCCTTCTCAATGCTCACAAAAGCACCACTGGCATCACGCTTTGTGCGTCCGATTATGTCAATGTCGTCAACGTAAGCAAGTAATTGGACGGACTTTTCATAGATTGTGCCTCTAGTGTTGACGTGAGAGTTTTGCACTATTCTTTCAAGAACGATGTTGAAGAAGTCGCATGACAGCGCGTCGCATTGCATAAAACCTTTTTTGACATCAAAGGTGTCGGTGAGGTCTTTGCCGACCTTGATGGAGCAGCGTGCATTCTCCATTCATCCTGCACAAACGGACGAGTTTGGCAGGGACACCAAAGCTAGACATTGTTCTATATAGCTCGTCTCTATAAATGCTGTCATATGCGGCCTTGAGATCGATGAAAAGGTGGTGGGTATCGTTTTGAAACTCCTGGGTTTTCTCCAAGATCTGATCAGAGAAGATCTTGTAGGCGATATTAAGAAAACTGATGCCTCTGTAGTTGGTGCAGTCCAGAGGATCGCCTTTCTTGAGGATCGGGCAAACAATGCTGAGGTTCCATTCATCGGGCATGCTTTCCTTCGACCATATTTCACAGATGAGCTGGTGCATAATCCTAACCAATTCATCGCCAGTCGCTTTGAATAGCTCAGCCGCAAGGCCATCAGCTCCAGCAGCTTTATTGGACTTAAGTTTAGATATAGCTATCTTTACTTTGTCGATATCGGGTGGACGGAATTGTTGGCCTCCGTCGTTCAGGTTGAATGGTGCAATCTGCGTGGTAGCGGAATTTGGTTCGTCATCGCCATTATACAATTTGCAGAAATGATTTTTCCATATCCTCAGCACCGACTGCGATTCTACTACGATGTTCCCCTGATCGTCCTTGCAGGCTTCGGTCCAGGCCTTGTAACCCTGGGAGGTTCTCTTTACCTTTTGGTAAAACTTCCGAATTTCATTCCTGCAATGGCATCCTTCTATTTCTTCGATCGCACGCTTCTCATGCTCTTTCTTTTTCCTTTTTAGAAGCTTGTGTTACTCTCTCCTCTTCTGCTCGTAGAGCTCGCGAGCAGCTCTGGTCCTTCTATGCAGCGCCGCTTTGTATGCCTGTTGTTTGGCTGCATGTACTTGTCGGACTTCTTCGTCGAACCAGGGGTTTCGCTGTGGTGGTCGAGCAAAGCCCAGCACGTCAGAGGCGGCATCTCTGATGGCTTCCTGGCAATTCTTCCACTGGTTCTCGATGCTTGCAGTTGGTGGCATAGGACTATTTAAGAGGGTGCGAGAGACTCGATCGGAAAAGGACCTGGCGATTTCTTGCGACTGTAGCCATCCGACGTTAAACTTCCTTACAGTATTTCACTGCTGTGGCTTTGGTCTGGATATCCGTAGCATTACCTTGGCTACAACGAGGTAGTGGTCCGAGTCAACGTTGGCTCCTCGGAACGTTCGGACATTCTTGATACTGGAGGAGTGCCTTGCATCGATCGCAATGTGGTCAATCTGGTTAGCGGTTGATTGACCAGGAATTCGCCATGTCCCCTTGTGTATATCGAGATGCGGGAACTGCGTACTAGCTACCACAACATTTCGCCCCGCAGCAAAGTCGATTAGCCTGAGTCCGTTATCGGAGGTGGTGTCGTGCCGGCTATATCTTCCGATTGTGCCACCAAAGACGTCTTCTTTTCCTAGCTTGGCATTAAAATCACCCAAGACAATTTTTATGTCATAGCTAGGGCATTGCTCATATGTCTTGTCCAGAGGCTCGTAGAAATCATCCTTGGTGTCGTCATCTTTCTCCTCTGTGGGGATATGAGGCTAATGTTGGCGAATTCAGCCTTGATGCGAATTGTCGTGAGGCGTTCGTTCACATAATTGAAACTCAAGACTTCTTGCCTAAGTCTGCCTCTAACGACGAGTCCACATCCAAAGAGACGCTGCCCTTGTGGTCGGTAACAATCACCGTAGTAGATAATGCAGTCTTTCAGTCTTCTTTTGCCTGGCCTATCCCATCACACTTCTTGGATGGCGGTGATGTCTGCTTCGTAGAAGTCTGGGGCTTCCGCTAAATGTTCGGCTGCACGTGGTCTTTTGAGAGACAGAACATTCCACGTGCAGATCCGAAGTTCGTTGTCCTTATTTCGTTTGCTAGGTTCGTCAACAGTAAAGCCGTCCGTATCCAAAACTTGTTGCTGCCTCGCAACTAAAATAGCTTTACGTGGCCGGGAAGTCACCCCGACGGCACGACCCCCAACCTGGAGGACCAGGCCCTTACAATATAACTCAAAGAAGCCGGATTAACCGCTCCTTATAGGCCTGAGCTCCGAATATGTCGTAGTAGCCTGTATAAGGTGTTCACTAAGTAGTTCAACCTAACTGGAACTGAAGACACCACCGTTGATTCCATCTGGAGAATTCTTCCGCTGCCGCCTGGATGAAGGAGAAGTGCCTAAGTGGGAACACTCCTCCCCCACTCTCTCCTTTGCTGCCCCCTAAAACCGTCCACAGGGATTGGAACCCCATCTTCAGAGGTTCGCTTTGAAAAAAAGCTTGTGGACGCTTGTGTCCTCTTGAGTGCACATGTCTACCCTTTAAACATATTTTGAACATGCTCTATAAAAGATTTAAGCCTCTACTTTTTTTTTGTTGAAGTACGCCTTGAGTCGATTTTTGCTCTGAAAAAAGTTATTAGCAATTAAGAAAAAAAGTTAAAAATCTCTAATTTTTCGATTTTTTGTATGTTGGTTTTGGATAATTTTTTAGCTTAAATGTTTTCATAAAATTTTCTAAAATATCTTTTTCGATTGAAATTTTAATTTTGAACAAAAAGTTTTAAGTGAAAAATTGTCAAATTATTCGGCTTAGTTTCCAAGTTAACCCAAAAATATTGAAAAATGGTCAGTGTGATCATTATCTCAGAAACGCAGAGTGAATTTAGTAGCATTTTCGGTTTTAAGCATGCTTATGGGCCCAAAGAACATATATTCAATAATAAAAACCCTCGCACGTAATTGGTCTTTTTTTAAACGTCTATTCAATAGGCTACTTGTATTAAAAAATTATTTGAAATTGAAGTTTTTTATAGGGAACTTCCACATGATATGTAATAAATCTTGGAATTTTGGTGGAGTTTTGTATGCACGTCAAAGAAAAATTTGAGATTTTACATTCAGTAGGCTTGACATCCACCCACTTTCTCAAAGTTGTTACCATCTATCATAAATATAGAATGATGAAATTCTGTAAGGTGGTAGAACTTGTAAAGCATACAAGTTAACAATTGAAAACTTCAGATTTTCCATTTAGGGGCTGTGGCATCCACCTACTTTTTTAAAACCTATCAACGAAATGTCGATTCTCTCATAGAGTGATGAAATTTGATAGAGTAGATATTAGAGGTTCACCGGATTGAAAAGTTTAAAATTTGATATTTTGTATTCAACAAAAAAAATCTTTGCAAAAAGAATTAAAATCGCAACAAATACTTTATCAGTGGAATAAATTGGAAGCATGAGACAGGAAAGTTCGAGGTCGAGCATTTTTAAACATTTTTTTCTGCACAATATTTTCATAATTTTTAATCTTTTTTCACACATTTAAATGACTGTTACCAATTTTATGTACATATATGTATGTAACACAAGCATTATAAAACATATGAAATCAAAATATTATGTGAGTCTGCTGCAGTATTAAAAAAATGCCCGAAAACTGCAAGATGGTCAATCTAAACTTTTGGCGGAGAATTTAAAACTTTCACAACCATCTTTTTTAAATTTTAAAATGAGAGTAGACTTTAAAAATCATTTCTTAATTATGTTCCTGTTCTTGGAATCGATTTTAATTCTTCGATGGTTGCGAACCAATCTTAAACGTTTAAGATTTCATGCGAAAAAGCAATTCCTAAAACAAGTAAAATCTGTGATTTTTCATTCTACTTCTTTTAATAGATTTATAATTCTTAATCGAAGAAGGGCAATTAAAAGCATACAGATTTCTTATGTTTTAGTTTATGAACTAAGGAATTAATTGCACCCTAAAACTAAACGGTGGATGACGGTGGTAGTACCTATTTAAAACTCCAACCGAAACTTGACAAAAGCAAACAAACATGTATTATTAAAAAAAGAAAATTATTTAAAATATATATTTTCCAAAACATTTTTTTAATTCGAATAATAATAATAACAAGCTTTTCAAAAACATGTATAACACTTATACACATTATCAATAATAAAAAAAAAATGGTTTGAATAGTAGTTTCACCATGTCACTAAAACAGTGTTTTTTCTAGTTAGCATTTTTGAAATAGTTAAATAATAGAAAGACTGCATGAAAACATAATTTTTTTATTTAAATCTATGCTCTGAGTATTCCTTAATTCATTTCTGCCAAGAAATGAATCTTAAAGATAGTTTTGAAAAAAAAACATTTTTGAGACGCAAATCATATCATTTGGGCCCATAGTGCGGTAGCCGGCCGGATTGGGACAGTTTCCTTAGAATGTCATGAGGATGCTATCTACCAAAATTCAGCTTTCCGCCATTTTTCAGTTATTTGGCTGATTTTTCGGCTAATATGACTGGGCTATTATTTTTTTCTAGATATCGTGATATGACCGCGAAAAAGTATATTGATCAAGTGGAAGAGTTATTTATTTGTTGATTATTTTGATTTTTTTCAAAATGTAAACGCGGACAAAACACGGGCAGCAGCTAGTTTATAGTAAAATAATTAATACTTTTTAATTTGTTTGTGAAATTTGCGAATAAAGACATGGACTTTAAAGAAAACGAGATAAGACAGTTTCGTAAACTGAGTTTACAGAGCATGGCTTAAGATAAGATGAAATAATGTGTACCGGATGCCGTAGACTTTTTTTTGTACGTACATACAAACATATGTATTTATTTTTGATTGATTGTCTAAATTACTTACTTCTCCATGTATCTAACTTGTGCTCTTCCAATTGATCCATCGATGAATTTGGTGACGTATAATACATTTGTAGGATTTTGATGAAATCGGTTATAGTTAACATCCCGACAAACTGTTGTTTCTGTGAATCCCACAATGGAGCTGCTCTGACACCGTTATATACGAGCGCATAGAATGCTTTCTTCACTAATAATTGTGTATCGAAAACAACTAGTTTAGCTGAAGTTGGTATTAAATCATAGCACTTATGAAAACGGAAAAATTTGACAAAGATTTGTGATTCGTCCTCTTCTGCAAATGTAAGAAAATAAAAACAAATGTTTAAACTAAAATATGTATTTTGTTTAATAACTAAAAATATATTGTACAAATTATTAAATATGATTGTACACTACGCACCACTAGAATAGAAAAATAATTTTCCGAACTATCAGAGCGTTCTGCGCTCTGTTATATTTATTAATCAATATTTTTGTTTTGTTATTGAAAAAGAAATCCATATAGAATTAAATTCCAAATACATAACTAAGCATAAAGTATAGTTAGGTTATTTATAATGCTCTTTCGCATTCATTCATAAAAGCCTAGTATAGTCAAGTAAATCTTTGGTTTGACCCCAATAGCCAAGGAAAATTAGACTTTCACTTCGAAAAAATTCCGACAAAGCTGAAATTTGGTGGAGAGCTTTGTTTTGACGTCTTAAGCATTTCCCAAAAAGTTCCGTAAATTTGGGCAGCGGCTAAATTTTTTGGGGAGAGGTAAAAGGGGGTAAAATTCAAATTTTTCTTTATTTCTCGAAAACTAGCAGTTTTTTGAAAAACATGTTAAGGTACAAATTGTAGCTTATGTAATTTTACACAAAAAAGATTTACATACTTTTTTTCATACTATCAATAGATTCCGAGAAAATCGTGCAAAAACTTCATGGTGGAGCAAATTTTGTCAAAAAATGTATTAAAATTTCATTAATCGATGTTCCAAAATTTTTTGTGCGATTTATGTTTGGTTATAACTTTTATTTATTTATCAACTACAGATATAACTGTTAACTCCTCAATATAAAACCAAGTTTTTGGGTTGTCCGGGGTAAGGGGAAGGCCGCCATATTGAAAAAGAAAGTGATTTGTTTTTTGTTCATAAACTCGATTGAACTTCATTTTACAACAAAATAATGACAATAATATTTAGGCAGTAAAATTATCTAAATAAAATGCACGACTGGATCGCACGTACTTGCTCTTATGTTCAAGTTGTGTGGGACTTAAGAACTTTAAAAAATATTCAAGTAATTATAGAAAAGTGTAAAAAGCATTTAAATCGTTCTTTTAATAGTATAAACAGTTTGATAAATAACTTAGAACCCAAAAAAAAGTGTGCCATTTGATTACTTGAAAAAATATGAATATATTTCTTAAGAATTAATTTCTTATATATAAAATGTTTGTAACATTTTTCAATAAAAATTTGGTATGCCAATTTTGAGTATATATTAATATACATTTAAAACTGAAATTTCAAAGCAATTCATTAACCCGTTTTTGAAATATTGAATTTTCAAAAAAAAAAAATTGAATCTTTTTTTAAAAATCCAAAATTAATTTTTTCAAAAATGTTTGTATGCAGTATTATTAATATTCTAACAAAACTTTTGTACAAGAAGTTTGATTGAAATCGGATGAGCTGTTAATGAGAAAACCAAAAATAAAAAAAACCGTTATATGGCAGATACCGTTAATAAATGTTTTTTGTAATTTTTTCTTACTAAAAGGTACATCATATCTACATAATACACTGATTTTTTTTATCAAAATCGTTGGAGCCGTTTTTGAGGTAAATAAGCTTTTCCTTAACGGTTGTATGGCAAGTACCGTTATTTTTTGAGCTAAAAAAAAAAATCAATTTCCCCTCTGGAGAGTTACAAAAAAAACCTTAAGTTCAAAATTTGAAGAAAATCGCTTCAGTGGTTTAAGCTGTAGGTTGAGGTACGGACAATCACACAGACAGAATTGTGCCACCCACTTTTTTCATGTTCTCTATCATCGCAATGTCATGTTTGATTCTTATCTCGAATTTTTTTTTTGCACGAATCCAAAACTTGCCCTATATAGTACCTACAGCTGCGGTCAAAATAATAGTAGTAGTCCTTACAAAAAAACAAGAATTGAAAAAAAGTTAATCCTTTAATTTTTAACAAATTAATATCCATGTGATTTTCAAATTGGTGTTTTTAAGCTTTTATTTTCGAAAAAAGAAAAAATTTCAAATATAATATTTGATCCGATATTTTCAAATTAATTGAAGAACCTTTGAAGCACAGCGGTCAAAAAAATAGTAGTGCGAAGATAATACACCTTTAAATATCACAAAAAAGCAAAGTTAGGGCAAAATTTTTATCATAAGATTTAGTTGAGGGTTTGAACCTTAAACTCACATTTAGTCGCAAGGCCCTTGTTGGAAAAAACAGCAGCACAACGGCGTTGCATCAAGTTTATCAGGTTTTCACACCTTTCTACGCTTATCGAGCTCCCTGAGTGCTGTATAGCTTACCAAAGGGCTTAATTGTTAGTTGGCTGGCAACTAGTAATATATTTCTTTACATCTCACAACAAGTTCTCAATGAGATTCTAGTCCGGAGACTGTGCGGGTCAGTCCATCACATCAACTCTCTTTGCCTGGAATCATTGCTTCATAAGTTAACTTAGGCTTTGGGTCATTTGTCTCACTGAAAGGCCCATTTCAGTAGCATTTCATCTTAAGCATATGGTAGCTTTACTTCCAGTATGATATTAACACAGATTTGCTGATGCATGATGCCTTCAATTCGGTGTGTTGGAAAAACACCACAGAAGGAAAAACATGCCTAAACCATTATGCTGGGTCCTCTGGGTTTAATTGTTTTTGCTTTGAAACGTGGATTGTATTCTGCATTTGGTGGCCTGGATACATAATGACAAGGTCCATTTCCACCATATAAAACAATCTTGGCTCGTCTGACCATAGAATATTCCTCCAAATTGATGGAGACTAATCAAATGGTTCTTTCGCGAATTTCTATCTTTTTCCTACATTGATTTTTGTCACCAATGTTGCCTTTTTAGGGCTGTGGGCTGCTTGCGCATACTCTCGTTAACTTCTACGGACCGTTTCATTGCTGGCATCAACACAAAATTTGCCTTTAATTTCAGAATCTGGCGTAAAGGGATTGATTTTGAAATGCCCGGCGACTCGTTTTATCAACTTGGATGGCAATAGCGGCTTCCACCCACCATTTCCTGACTTTAGCAATTAAACACTGACTTTTCTTGCCATTTTTGGTGAGCATTCAACTAGGCATTGAACCTGCGCATAAGATTTGCCTTCCGATATCAGTCTTCTCATTAGAGCACGTTATTCCGGTGTGCTGTGTTTGCCTCTTCCCATTGCTGGCAAAAATATGACCAATTTTTCAATAAAAACTATGAAGATGTAATGGATAAACAAATTCCAACGTTTTTTGAAATGTTCAATTTTAAAAATAAGGGAGAAAAATAATATTTCTTCACATAAGCCGTTGCACTACTATCATTTTGACCGGAAGAATTTTTAGCTTTGATTTATAACGGTTGTTTATTTGTCATATTACCGTTGGAAAAAAAAATGAATGTGTACCCGATCATTAAGAAAATGTTATTAAGTCAAAATGCAACAATTTTTTACTATCAAGGCAATATAAAATTTACAAAACTGAGGTTATGCTATTCTTTTACTTGTACTACTATTATTTTGACCGCAACCAAGTAAAAATGAGCTCTTAACAAACCCTGTAGGTTATTAATCTTGAAGTTATAGCGTGTCAAAGTAACACTTTTGAGTCTGTACTGTAAAAGGGAAAAATTACAGTTTTTTGTAAATATCTCAGCAAATGTAATTTTTTTCAAAAAATTTACGAATTTATATTATTGCTCATAAAATTCTACACAAAAAAGATTAAGACACTTTTTTTCGTAGGAGCAACAGATATTGAGTGGCTTATTTTGTATATGGGTGATTCTATAAAAAGTGGAAGAAAATGATGATAATTTCGGCAAAAATATGTTGGAAGCAAATAAATGTAAAAACTAACTACAGTTGAACTTTGGAACGTTCTTTCACATAGTTGAAAGCGGCCAGTCAAAAAAATAAAAAATAACGATTTTATGGCAATTTTTTAAAAACAGGTGTTCCTGGGAACTGAAAATTTTTATAAATATTTTCCTATTTTAGGTAATTTTTTTAGAAAATCGTACCCCTCGTCTAAGCGGAGAGACTACACCCCACACAATTCTTTTCTTGTTTCGATCCAACCTGTGCCCTGTAGCGATTTTATGCAAAACACTGTATAGCTTATCATTAAATTTCCAAGCAACTAGAAAATTAGAGCAAGTTCGTGCAACCGAGTCTAGCTTTTTATTAACCAATTATTTCTAAAGAAAAGCATTTACTGAACATTTCTGAGGCCTCCAGATAGAAAATCAGTCATTAAAGTGCAAGGGAACTGAGGACAGTGTTTTCAGTTTTTAGGCAAAAAACATAGTAACGCATTGTACAAAAAAATAAAAAAGAATGTACCATTAGGGTTTTACTTAACCTATAATATTATGTACAAAAATATTCCTACTTCCTGTAAATACTCATCCGGGGTCTGAGAAACTGAACGAACTATCCATGACCTGTAGCACAAATGCCTTCTTCAAAAATGAAATAACAAACGGACCTAAGATATGGATATGATTTTATTTTCACGAGACTTAATACTTTACGCTGCTAGATCTGAAACTTCGATAGTTTTCAAAGTTAACGATATTATTGCCTGTTTCAATCTGTCAGGGGACTGATAAGGAATCCGTGGGACAAAGTTCAATGACATTTTTTCTTGAGAAAACATAATGTTACTAAAAATAGATTTATATCATAGAAAGATATATTATTTAACGTCAAAAATTCAGGGTTCATTTTGGTTTTGGAACTAAAATAAGAGAATTGCAAGAATTTTGCGCTTCGAAAACGGGCAGGGGACACGTCAAGGGACTGAGAATTAGACACTTTGAAGATTTTTTTGAGTAATGCGAAGGTGTATCAGATCTTAATACTTTTGTCTGACTATGTAGACTAGCTATCAATCAGATTTACAGTTATAAAAAATCAGGTTAAATACTTGAACGGTTTTTAAAATATCAGCGGAGCCACCGAAAATTCCATCATTTGTAGAATCAACCATATGTGATATGTGTTTAATAGAATGTACTACCACATTCGAAAAGATATAGAAATACCGTAAATATATTTTGTAATACAATTCTGTAAGGAACTTCATGTTTATTTAGGAAATTACTGTCATTTCTTTTTATTATGATAATATCTTTTCGAACTATTTTTTTCATGCGTTCTGCTTAAAGTTTTAAAAAGATATTTCTCTTCTTTTTACGCCAGAAATTTGATTGGAAGCCTATAGTACCTACGTTGCTGATGCGAAATGAAATACCCCATACAAAAATGACAACGTAATCCAATCATAAAAGATCACTACTTCTACTTTTCGTTTGCAGTACGCTGTTCGACCAGCGTAATTGATAATTTTTGCAGATTATTTGGAGAAGTCTACACGCTTTTTTCGTACACAATTAATTAACCAGACCATTTATTGTGTGCAGAAAAGTACAATTTGTGTTTCTTCGTATTTATTTTTGTTGTTAATTCGTCAATAAGCAGATTTGCCGCATTTGGGCGAATGATAATCCAAGAGTGATTGTCGAAAAACCAATGCACCCACAAAGAGTGACTGTTTGGTGCGGTTTATGGGCTGGCGGCATCATCGGGCCGTATTTTTTCGAAAATGAGGCCGGTCAGGCAGTTACTGTGAATGGCGTTCGCGATCGTGAGATGATAACGAACTTTTTATGGCCCGAATTGGAAGATATGGATGTGGACGATATGTGGTTTCAACAGGACGGGGGCGTCACTTGCCACACAGCTAACGAAACAATGGCTCTTTCGCGCGACAAATTCAATGGCCGTGTTATCTCACGTGGTGGCGATTTCAATTGGATGTGAAAATGTACTTCATTCCTGAAGATGATTTTCTTCGAAAATTGATTTCTTTGAAAATTGTTGCCATTTCTTGCAACCATTCTGATCATTGACGACGCTTTAAATGGTCAAGAGGCTTTAGTTCTTGAGTAAATTGCACTCTGTAAGCGTGTAAATGCAAGTCTTTATGCATAATGTTCATCAACGACGAGCGTGAGAGTTGCAATTGTTGGGCACGACGACGAGTTGAGGTGGACGGCTCTTCAGCCACACTATCGCGAACAGCAGCAATATTTTCTGCAGTACGAGCTGCACGAGCATGCACTGGTGTTTTCACATCTCCTACAGACCCGGTTTGCTCAAATTTTTGCACGATTTTCCGATATTAAGGACATTTGGACGATTAAATTGACCGACAAAATCACGAAGTGCACGATATGCATTTTGATTTGAACGCCCATTTTCATAATAAGCCTGAATAACTATAACGCATTGCTCGATTGTGTATCTTTCCATGGTTCGAATTAAGTTAGTCTGAAATTGAGAAATGTCAAATGAAATGCAGAAAAAAGCTTGACGTTTAGGTGTGGTTCACATTCAACATCGGCTCTTAAAATTTAACCACCCTTTATAATTCTGAATACTTCTATACTTTGATTTATTCCAAAAAATACTTCTTTATTCCACTCCGAAATCCAGAAATCCGACAAATCTCTAAAAATTATTTTCAAAGTTTTGTTGCTATGTCTTCCCTTACGAAAATCTTCATCAATTGGGAGAAAAATAGTTGTAAGTATTTCAACTGGTGCAGTGCAATAACGACCGTGGGCGTTATTTCCCAAAATAATAATGGAAAAAACACCCACGGGTTTATTTTCCATTTTGAAATGGAAACAAAAGCTGTGGGTTTTGTTTCTTTTTTACTGTGGATTTAATTCCAATTATGAATGGAAAGAAGATCCTTTCAATAAAATGGATATATAGGATAAATGGAATGCTTAATTTGGAAAGTCGACGTACATACTTTGTAATAATGTTTATCAGGGATAATTTTTCATACCATATTAAATGTCCTCCATTGCTTTCTTTAATTAGTTTACGCGTTCCTAGGAGCAATTCTCGTGATTTCATTTTGTTTCATGAACGTTTCCAAAGAACGAATTACGGTCGTAATGAACCAATCTCTCGTTGCATCAGGGAAGCTAATTTGCAGCACTATTCTCCCCATCATCACTGATACATCACAAGTCACAAGAAATGGTGAAACTGATTTTGTGACTTTTTCGTATTCTACCCCTAAAGTCACAACTTGTGATAGTGTTGCCAGAAAATATTTTCTGAAATCGGGAGATTGCCACTCTAGAAATCGGTGTAAGTCGGGGAAACAGCTTTAACCCTAAAAGTCATGCCGGCTTCAAAACCACTCGATTTTTACAAAAAAGGCATTTGCTGATTTTTTCCTAATATGTTTTTCAGATTGTACATTTTTTCATTCTTAAAGTAAATAAAATCAGATTTCTTTTGAAAAAAATTGTTTGAAGCTGAAAAGTATTTTTTTTTTTCAAGAAGCAACTTTGTTTTATTTATTTTATTTAAATTCATTTTAAATTGTTATATTGTTAGTAAACAGTACGTAAAACTTCAAAATCAAAAATAAATGTTTCCCTTAGGTATTTAATAGTCTTGTATATGGTGCAGCACGATTGGTGCTATATGTTTAAACATTTACACCCTTATTTATTAGATTTCTTGATTTCTTAGACTATTGCTATTGATACTGATTTTCTTAAAAGTTTTGAGTAGTTGGAAATATAATTTCTAGCAATTTATTTTTAACGAAGTTAAGTAACGTGTTGCAGGTAACTTTCCGGTGAAAGTTTCTGCTTATTCCGCGATTTTAAAGCGGTTTTGTGTTCACCGCACCAAGTCGGAAGGTTTTGTTCTTTGCAGACGGCGTACTAAATTCGACCCGTCAAGAATGTCAATAATCGTTGGATTATCGTGATCTAATAGCCGATTTCTATGTTTTCGCGCGAAACTCTTAATTTCGTCTCGAACCGTAGGAATCCCGAGATCCCTGTGAAGATCTTCGTTTCTTATATACCATGGTGCATTTACAAATGACCTAAGCAATTTATTTTCAAACGTTTGTAATTTATTTAAATTTGTATCGCAGGTACATTTAATTAAATAAAATGAAAAGTTAGTCAAATCTTAGGCTACTAATTCCGTTGTCTAGTGGACAACTTTAAGACAACAGTGAACAAAGCTTATATCTTTTTGGAGTTGGCCGGATGTCTAGAGTTAGAAAAAGTTTATAAATTCGACTTTTTCTCTTACAAAGGAAAACGTAGATAATAAGACAAAAAATTCTTCAAAGATTTAAGTTTATTATTACTATTTTAAATATATTTGTTTTGATTAAAATAAATTGCTAATTTTAACTATTTTGAATACATAATTCATTCAGATACTTTTAAGCTCAAACAATTGCATTCCTTGAACTTCAAGTATTCTTTAAAAAGTAATATTCTCTGTAACTTGACAACAACGACTCGTCATTAAAAGGAATTTTGTGACGCAGATAGATTTATTTCAGCTTAAGAAATATTGAAAATCGGGGAAAAGTCTCATATTTCGATCAAAAATCGGTGTATCGGAAACAGGTCTGAAAATCGGGAGAATTACGATAAATCGGTGTTTCTGGCAACACTGCTTGTGAGAGTCATAGAAACAACCAAAACTGTGATCTCCTCCAGAGCAGGTCACAACTCAAAATTCACTTGAGTTTCTACAAATCATTGAATTATATTCTTGCATTATGTTCTCTGTGCGAAAGAGAACAAAATGTATGTATTCTTTCAATTCTTTAACGAAAGAATAGGACAAAGGAGCGAAATTCTTTTGCTTTGTATTTTCGAGACAGAAAAACATAAATAAATATTGTGGGTGTGTTGGTTTAGTTCGTTGCGATTACTTGTAGTGTTGTTGATGTTTGCGCTCATCAGTCATGTAGTTACCAACAAAATACTGTGGTGAGTTTCGTTGTGAGTTTTCTTGTGACAATTAGGGGGAGAATACAAAAATGTCATCGAATCACAACAATCCTCACAAGGAGTAGTCACAAGAGCTTGTGACTTGTGATTCCTCACAAGGGGGAGAATCGGGCTATTGGTTTGCAATAGATTAGACTTTTTTGAAAGTTACTTTTAAACTATATGTTTTCAACGTATTGAATTTGCCACCATTGTGATATAAATCCTAATTAATATTTACAAAATTTGTATATAATTTAAAATGTTTTTTATCTTATTATCAATTTAGTTTTTAAGAACTGGGGGGTCATTCCGTAATTTTTAAAACGATAATCGTCATAAGGATTATCTTTAACGATATCGTCTATAATAATTTGCTTCACGTAACTCAATCACTATCGTCTCTTCTATCGTTTATTTTTTTGAATGAATGAAATGAATTTGAAAATTAAATTTTGCTGGCAAAACAAAAAACCCTTGTAATTTTATTTGAAATGTCAGGTTATTTTAAAAATTTAATTGCAATATCGTCCGTTAAAGTTTGTGTTCGTGGATAAATTGATTCTTTACGTTGCGCAACATTTAAGAAATAAGGCCTGAAAGCAGCTGGTCATCAGAATGTCCCTTTAAAAATACGATTTTGGCCTACAAGCAGCCCAGTGTTGAAAACTAATATGAAAATACAAAAAAGACAATGTCTTTAATCACGGTGCGGGTTTCTAACGCTTGACATAGCCTCTTCTCTCATCCTCTACGATTTCCAATTCTTTGGTTATTTAAAAAGTGCAAAATTGTCAAAAAATTAATGATGTGCATCAAAATTATTTATTATTGAATAAAATACATATATCTAGCAAAGATATGCCTATTTTGCTTCTTAACATTTTTTTCTCAAAACCAAAAAGAGTAGGCACTCCTTATCTATCGTTTAACTAAACGTGAAAAAGACACCGTCAGACGATCATCGTCTTACGTGATGAGAGCCCTGTTGACATAGGCGCCTGTGTGGATAAACGATTATTTTGGTATAAATGGTCGAATTTTGATCACTGGGCAGATACTTTTTGTTAATCCGATTATTGGGCAAGTATGATTAGTTGGTAAGATTTTTTTCTGAAAACTCAAACCATGAACTGATTAATGTACCTATATGCCGTAAATATTCAATAATTGTTTTATTTTCATATTATTGAAAAAACAATGGTTAAAAATCAACGAAAAAGCATTTATCACTTTTAAAACACTCAAATAATTACAAGACGATACCTCTTTAGCTATCGTCTAAGCTCTATCGTTTTGACGATAGCGTTTTGACGATTATTGACTTACGTAGAGCAAATAATTCATCGCCAAAACGAGATCGCCAAGACGATAGTCATTTTCAAAGTAACGGAAAGCAAGACTATCGTCTAAACGATATCGTCTGGCGATAATCGAAATACGGAATGACCCCCCTGATGTATTAGTCTATAAGGGAAATTGTTCTCTGTTTGATGAAATAAATAAATTCAAAGTGCCTCTAAATCCATATTCTTTAAATGTAAAAGATACTTATACACCCAACCTCGCCCCCACCATGCAGCATGCCCCCCATACGTACTTCACTGTTTATTCGCCGTAACATTTTTTATTTTATTTAGGTAAGGCAAGTGTAAATAAGATCTCGGAGAACCAGTCACTTAAATCCTCTCCTTGGCGAAGAGCATTAGCCTCAAAAGTAACTTGTTTTTCAAGATCTTATTTATTATTTATTTATTGATTTGCCTTGCCTTATATAAAAACAGTGCTAGCACCCAGCGTAACAGCGAATAAACAGTGAGGTATGTATGCAACTCCCCTGCTTGGGCACACTATAGGATTTGGGATGATTGCGAGGTAGGGTGTATGCAAAGTTACTTTTGCATTTAAGGAATCTGGATTTAGAGGCACTTTGAATTTATCATATCCATTTTTTGTTTGTATTTGTATTTTGTATTTATTGAATTAAAACCCTAAACAGAGAGTTTAAATTTTCAAAGTAAAAATTCATCTAAAATGAATAACATTATTGGCAATTATTTTGAAAATGAAGTTCCGAAAAAATATAGAAAAAAGGTTTTTGTGTTATTTTGACTAAAAATATACATAAAACCCTAATTGCCGGTGGTCAAACTTTTTTTTTTGAAAAGACAAAGAATATATTCCATATTCTTTTTTTATCTGTGAGTTTTGTACAAAATAAATAAAAATGCTTACTAACCAAAAAGAATACAGTGAAAATGTAGGGGCTAAGAACAAAAACTCATTTTTCCAATTAAATTAAATTTTTTAAAGCTATCTTTAAACTCCAGGTTTCTTACCATTTTTCAACAATTTAGCTAAAAATCGTTTCCATCCTTCGGATACTTGTTCGAACTCCTTTATACTTTCCAAAGGATATCTATCAATGTCCCACCAACATTCTTTAGATATTGCAACACGGTCGGCATTTCCACTACTGAGCACCAAACGTCCAGCATGATTAGAATAGAAGTGCAGTTGTAACATATGTTGGTTTTGATGTCCGTAACCAGTAATTTCGTTATTTCATATAGTCTTTTTCTATTGGTGGTATTTGCCACTCTCTTGCAGTCAGAATGTTTAACAAGTTTCCGACGCATTACTTAAACTAAACTCATTGTTTGATACACTTTTAATCACTTATTATGCATGCACAAGTCATTATCATTCATCTATAGAGAGTGTTCGGTAATTCGTACATAATTTCTTAGGGCATGATTCTTGGGTATATTCTAAAAAAAATCGTATCTCCCCATTTGAGACAGGAGGGCGAAAATCCTGAAAAATTGACTCTAAATGCAAAAATTAAAATTATTAAAAATCTACATTATTGCATAATATTCTATAGCTTTTTTGAAAGCTAATACTCCATTCTTTTGTTTGTTTTTCCAATCAAGCTTAAATTTAAATTTTCAAAAATTTTGTGTTACAAAATTCTATTTTTGTGTTCGATTTTCAATGCCCTTATTTATTTTAAGTCAACAACCGAAAACCAAATATAATTTTTTTTGTGAGAAATAAAAAAAAAAAACAAAAGGAATCATTTTTCGGGTTTGTGTTGGTTAAAGTAGGTACCTTTTGTTTTTAATAATTGCTCAAAAACTAGGTAAGAAAGATTCTTACATTTGCTTTTTGAGAGTGGACTATGAATTAAGAAGGACATTGAATATCGAACACAAAAAAACACTCAAATACCTACGGAAAACTTTGAAAAACATCAACTTAATAAAAAATCTCAATTTTTTTTTCAAAAATTTTGATTTTCTCAAAAACTATTCACTTAAGAAAAATAATTTAAAAAACAAATAAAATAATGGAGTAGGTACTAGCTTTAAGAAAAAGCTAAGCTCATTATTGCATGTGCTTTTTCGTTGATTTGTATTATTTATTTTTATTTTTTGCGTATTAGGTCAATTTTTCAGAAATTTTCCACCCTGCCTCAAGTGGGAGATAGAGTTTTCCCTCAATCCTATTTTTGCTTGAGAGTATTCCCAAGAATCACACCCTAAAATATTATTGACCAATTACCGGGCACACTGTATATTACACAACTCAACAAAAGAAAATAATTATTTTTGTGCTTGAGTAATTTTAGAATTTGCCATGCTCGAAAATGATGGAAAAATACCCACAACCCCCTTAAGTAGCATTTCCAGAGTGCGCTTGTGTCACAGGCTACAGACATTTTTTTTATTTTAAAAGACGTTTAAATGTTTAAACGTGAAACTACCGAATATATGATTTAAAACTTAAGACATGTCGGGTATGTCTGTGAAATTTGAAATTTAGACAAAATTCAAGAACAGCATATGAGCATATTCAGAAGAGCAACGGGGTCGTTAACAAGTAAATTGATAAAAGCATGAATAGAACTTATTTACGTTCAACTGAGGAAAAAAAAACAAAAAAGTTCTAAAATAATGTGCGACCAAAAATATGAAGAAAACTTTTTTTGAAGGCAATTTAATATTCTTTCATTTTGTAGTCTCCACTTTTCCGTTAATACACATGTTTTAAGGGTATTTTTTAATGTAAAATCTAACTAAATCAGAATGAACTCGATACAACCACCTTCAAAAAAGTTATTGCCTTTTTCATAAATGATGACTGAATTTTAGTGAAACAAGTAAAATATTACCAAATTCCAACAGCATTGGGCTTAGTGAATAAAAAAAATCTTAAGCTATTTTTGGAGCAAGGTAAAGCTCATAATTATAGCTCATAGTCATGTAAAAAGAACTAGTCGAAGCTTTCTAGTCAGGGGTCCAGGAATCTTGATATTTTTGTAGCTTTAGCTATAATATTCTAGCTTAAGCTATTGTTAATCACACCATTTGGGGCTTAAGCTGGAAAAACAAGCTAAAGCTAGAAGAATCTAGCTTTGGCTATTTTAAACTAGCTATTACTAGAAGACATCTTATAGTTTCTAGCTTAAGCTTGTTTTCAATCACATAAGACCTAGCTTTGACTTAAAAATCCAAGTTTTAGCTTTAGCTTTTTTTATTCACAACTTGGTCCACATATTTCATTTGTCATAACCAACAAGAATAAAAAGAGTCTACAAAAATATTTACAGTTAAAGGGTGTTTTTTTCAGTGAAAGGGAAAATTTTTGAACTTCTTCCATGAGTCTCCTTCCGAAACTGGAACCTTGATAAAATTGGTACAAATGTTTCATTTCATTTTTCATTTCATTTGTTTATTTGAAATATCCTTACACAGTAAGATACAGAATCTTCTTAATTTGTATAAGTTACAGTGATTAAATATTATGTAGATTGTACATGTTATATTACCAAGAGACAAAAAAAAGGTTAACTAAAGTAACAACATTTCATATAAATATTTCCAATATTTCATTAAATTTATATACATATGTATATTAGTTGTATGTAAATTGTTATCATTATTATTAAAAAAGAAGAAAAAAGAAAAGAAATAAATATTTACAAAACAAACAAATCATCATCAAGGAAGTGTCTCTAAATATTGCCTGAGGCTAACTTTGAACAGGGTCTTGGAGCTCACCAATCTAATAGATCGGGGAAGGGAATTCCATAGTTTGATCGCATATGTAAAGAACTGACGCTCAGAAACTAAATATGTATATCGTATAGGTACGAGGTCACAACTTCTACTGGAACGCGGGAAACAAATCTTGTTATATAAGTATGAAGGTTGACGTGTTTGCAATATTTCATGAAGCAAGGTCAATGTCCTTTGTTTAAGGAGATTTTCAAAAGTAAGCCCATGTATTGACTTGGAGAAGGGAGAAATATGGTCAAACCTTCTTCGTCCATAGATATAACGTGCTATACTATTATAAGCAACATTTAACTTACGTTTGTGCTCATAATCACAATTAGCGAAAAGTTCACAACCATATAATATAATTGGTATGAGTAAAGTCTTGGCCAGAATTTTTCGTGTATTAATAGGTGTTATTTTCTGTGTAGCCCATAGCATACGAAGACATCCATATAATCTTCCAACTTTAGCTGTTATGTGGTCATTCCAGGTAAGTGTTTTGTTAAAAATTAAGCCAAGGTTTTTCGCTGAGTCAACAAATCCTATGGGTGTATTGTTCAAGTATACTTTAGGAAAATACGAAGTGTCTACTATGTTTCGTGATATTATGATACATTTGGACTTCAATGGGTTCAAGAAAAGGTCATTTAATCGTGACCAGCGATAAATTCTATCAAGATCCTCATTCACTTCACAAGCCCCATTCTCCACAAGTCCCAACAAGCAATTTTTCCGGAGCTGAACGTCATCTGCATACATATCAATTTCACAATTTAGTGAGCACGAAGGAAGGTCATTAATGTACATAGAAAAAAACAATGGGCCCAATATCGATCCCTGCGGAACACCTCTGTTCAACGGAAGGAAGTTAGAAACGGAACTCTTTAAAACAACTGCTTGAAATCTATTTTTAAGATAAGAAGATATAAGATTTGTGGAGGATGAGGAAAATCTGAACTGTGTTATGAGTTTTTTACACAAGATATCATGGTTTACCGTGTCAAATGCTTTGGAAAAGTCCAACAGGGTAAGGTACGTCACTTGATTACTATCAACAGATTGCCTTATTCCTTCCACCACGTTGACTAATGCGGTCGTACAACTGTGCTTAGACCGAAAACCTGACTGATTTGGGCAAAGTAAGTCATTACTATTTAGAAACTTTTGTATTTGGTTACTCATAATCCTTTCCAGAACTTTTGATAAATATGGTAAGATGGCAATAGGTCTATATTCGTTTTTGTTTTTAGGCACAGGAATTATTTTTGCTCGTTTCCAGGCACTGGGAAAGATACCTGTCATTAAAATCGTGTTAAATAAATGCGTTATATATTTCAATATAATTGGAAGAATAGCTTATATGAAGACTGGATGCATTTCATCAAAACCAATAGCATTAGACTTAATGGATAAAAAACTCTCCAAAACATCAACATCTTCGACTGCTTCAAAATAAAAACAATTAGCAGAATTGATATTAAGAAACGAGTTTCCTACTTGTGGGAGCTCAAGGTGGTTATCAGTAGAAGGAAGGGAGGCAAATGTTTTATTAAGCTCATCGCAGTTTATGTTTGGAAAATCGCTGTTTAGCTGCTTTCCCACACCAATCTCCTTAAGATTTTTCCAAAGTTTATTTTTTGCTAATGAGGGTTCAAGTTTTGAAGCATAAAAACGTTTCTTAGCTTCACGTATTTCATATGTTACCTTATTTCGAAGAACTCGATATGCTTGGAGCAACACATCTAACCGAAAATGCTTCCAGCGCTTATAGGCAAGGTTACGCTTACATATCAAAGCTTTCACTACGTTGGTAAGCCAAGGCTGATATGTTGTTTTAGATTTTTTGACAACAAGTGGAACATGACAATTAAAAATACTATTCAAGGAAGATTGAATAAAATCCACTTGATCATCGGCAGATGGCATTTCATAGACACGATACCATTCTATCGATCGTAAATCTACTTCAAGCAAGACTTTGTTGATACGTTTGAAGTCTCTGAAGGATATTTCGGTGCAAACTGAAATTGGCTCACATTGGTAAGTCAAATGTATAAGGTCATGACGGGAAAAACCTGAGGCAGAAAGTTTGTTTGATTATTCATCGAAGTCAAGAATCAAAAAAGACAATTCAAATATCCATGGTCTGAGGGTCTTTTTTGAGAGGTAATGTCGTACCTATTCTAGTCAAAAAATACAATCATTTGCAGACATTAACTCTTTAAAAGTAAGATTACTTTTTTATGGGAGCTTGTATCTACTTTATTTTAATATTATCGGATTCAGCATTGAAAAATACCTTAATATCATAAAAATGTTGGGTCAAAAACTCTGATTTTCATTCCCCATTGAAAAACACCCTCAGACAGTTTATATTTGTTTCCTGGTCTTGACGAAAAGGCAAACGTTTTCACCAACGTTAAAGTTTCGGGAGGGGATTCATGGAAGAAGTTCAAAATGTTTCCCTTTCACTGAAAAAAAACACCCTTTAACTGTAAATATTTTTGTAGACTCTTTTGATTCTTGTTGCTTATGACAGGTTTCGTGTCAATGCTGTTGGAATTTGTTAATATTTCACTTGTTTCACTAAAAATTCAGTAAACATTTATGAAAGAGGCTATAACTTTTTTGAAAGTGGTTGTATCGAGTTCATTTTGATTTACTTAAAAAATACCCTTAAAACATGTGTCATATGCTTATATTATACCAAGACCAATATTTAAGTTTATTAATCTTTCATATCCCCCCTCCCCAGCAGTTTAAAGTGGCTTTTTCAAAAAACCAAAGTAGGTTTTCAATCAACTTTGGACGTAATGTAGTAGATTGTGTTGATACCTTGGCAACACTTCTTAAAAGTAAAGTTAGGACATAAACTATTAGTGTACTAAAGCTCAACCCGTCAGGTCGAAATGAAAGGTTTGCCCTCATATCGTGCACTTACGCCCCTACTAAAACGATGTTGACAAAAAATTAAATTGTATTTATAGCTCAAGCAGAATGATTAGTTTCTAAGAATTTTATTTTTCACTAATCTGAGAAAAATTCAATTTTATAACAGCGAAGTAAAATCAAGAACACGGTAATGCTTTTTTATTAATTTCAATTTTTCAACCCATATAAGCATGTAAGCTTTTTAATTCAACTCTAATTCAAATTGACATACAAAAAGAAATGCGTGAAAAAACCCCCTCACTATGTCACTGATGAGTCCAAGTGAGTAAGCCGGACGAAACGCCAATTTGTAGGACTTAAGGCCATCAAAAGCTATTTTGAATCAATAATTTAACAAGCCCAATACTTAATGCTAATGCCCAGTTGCACCAAAATTCACTAAAAGCGGTTTTTGCTAAAATGGAGTTAACATCTATCGGACTGATAAATTTATTTGGGTTGCACCAATCTCTTTCGCGCATTTTTAAGCTTAAATGCAGTTCATGAACCACCCCTGGATTTTATCATATGTTTATTAAACTGAACGAAAAAATTTAACCGGTGCAAGTGAGATAGCAATAAGGAAAATGTGAATACACAATAAACAGAAACAAGGTATTCTCACTAGGTGTTTTTTATTATTATTTATTATTTTCTTTTTTTTAGAGAAATTATGAAACTATTGAAATAGATACCAACTAACACTAATATATTTTCGACACACTCTTGGAAATTATGAACAAATATTCTAAAGCGACGTTATCGAATTCAGAAAATGGATTTCTCTGTGAACCTGAACAACTCTTCGACGTCTCGCCATTTTATGGTTTAGTTCGTTATCAGATGAGCACATGATGACCAGTCTATAATTTTTCTGGAATAATTTATTTATTTAAGTAGTGAATTATATATAGGAAACAGAATGCCTTCACCTGTTGTTTTCGTTATTTTAATTTGGAATTAACAATATTCCGTCAAATAAAATTGAATTATTTTGTTTGTAGGTAGTTAGATATGTTCGTTTAAACTTGCTTTTAATATTTATCTGGAGGAAAATGGAACTTTAGTTTATTGGTTCGTTTATGGCCTGTTAGATTTAGAAGTGTTTGGTGAAACCGATAAATGTCATTTTAAAATTAAACGAAGCAATAAATATTTAAAAGAGGTCGGTGCAACTGGCCATAAGTCTTCTAATTGGCTGATTTATTTCAGAAGTATAAAGAATTTGTATTATATAAAACCATCTGATAGGCTGTGTACATTAGGGTTATTGTATAATTTAAGTTTGGCGCACGTCCGTAATTTCTTCCGAAAGTACATTTTATAAAATCCTTTAAAATTTAAGCCCCCAAAACGAAAGTGTTACGGGAAAATGGTAATACCTAATAATGATGGAAAAAATTGAATTTTTGAACAAAATATAGTGACTTCTATGAATAAAAAAATGGCATATTACAACAAATTTTATGGCGGTTATCTGCTTACTTTTTAGTCCTGGAGCCGACAGTAAGATTACCTATCTCATCGCAGCCACGCAAAAAAAAAACGATAGCTTTAGTCTACACATCTACAAAACTACTGGTTGGACAAGTTTTATCTGGGGCCTATTTCAGCGCTACTACAACATAGCTACATCAACTACATCGTACATTGAAATCCTTTAAATACATCATTTATTTTTGTCTGATTCAAACATACAACTGCAGTTATGAAATAAAAGATAAAAAAGTTTAATAAATTACAAATGTAACTGGTGTAGTTGAAGGATGAAGCTGTAAAATGTAGTTGATGCAATTGATGTAGTAGCGCAGAAATAGGCCCCTGGTCGCAATGGTTAGAAAATGCACTTTTCACGTTGCATTTTCAGCTAAATTTACCTATAATACAAGCAACTGCTATAAATGGGGTATCAAATGAAAGCAAAGGCTGTTCTCTATACGATAACAATGCACAGTGGTTAAAAACAGAATTCTATCTGGACAAAATTAATATTTTTACTTTTGATGTTCCTGCCCTTGGGTTTGTTGGAATAACAGAAAACGAAAAATGTCATTTTATGGATGGGTTATTTATCTAAGAACTGATGAAGCAAAGTTTCTTTAAAATTACGAATTCTCATAGCTATGATTATTTCCCTAGACTCTTTTCCTTGTTCTTTCATCCTACATGTCCAGGTCAAAGTAACACGCTCTGGGGACAAAAGTAACACAAATCTTCATGGGCCTAACTCTCACATTGTTGACATCAAACCGATTTTTCACCTCCACCACTTCTGTTACACCACTCTAACAAGCATGAACAATCTTTTATATCGTCATTTGAAGAAGTGGCATCACTTTCCGGTAGTACCTCGTGGTGTGATGGTTAGTGCGTAGGACTGTCATGCCGAAGGCGTGGGTTCGATTCCCAGCCGTGCCACCTAAAAACAGAAATGTTTTATGCGAGGTACTGCCTCTTGCGAGGAACTGACAAATCTTCCAAGAGTATACTTGTCATGAAAAAGTGCTTCTCATTTAGCCGTTCGGACTCGGCAAAAAACTGTAGGTCCCCTCCATTCCTGCCAATAACACGCACACAGGAATGGTTGTGAGTTGTAAGTCACTAGGCCCTGGTTCTCCACGAGCTGTTGCGCCACCCAATTTATTTATTTATTTATCACTTTCCGGTCGTTTTTGGTTTGCCCACTTAGCTTTCTTTCGATTTTGAAACTCAATATCGATTTCCATTTTTCCAAAAGAGGGAGGGAGAGGGGTTAGGTCAAAACTTCTTGTGTACAAAGTTAACATGTTACGTGGAATATGGTGTAGTGTTACTTTTATCCACATGCCCTCATTTTTCGAGAAAATCTTAATAATTCACTCAGATTCTATTTTTGTTTTTTAAATCATGAACATGTATAAAGAAACAACAAATTAGAGAATGCTTGAGTAGAAACTTGCTTTAAAATGTTGAGATTTAAACCTTTATTTACTTAAACAAACCGTCGGCCGAACAAATTTTAAATGGTACTTTTTTGTTATTATTCAATGTGGCATCTCATCCGATCGACACGACCGATCGACACCAATTGCTTAGGAAGGAGAAGAGTTAAGTTCCTTTCAAAGCCGCAACACATTTATTAATAACCCAATTACTTTCATGACGTTTAACTTTTGTCCCCGGTCTCTCCTACCTACTTATTGAAAATTAATTAGAAAAAAAATTACGTTATTTTAAGGCTTGTTCCTAAGCACAAAGGCGGGAACATATTCTATTTGAATAAAATGATGTACTCACAATAGCCTTTGCAAAGATATATGACACAATGTGTTGAGTTGGTAGAGCAACGCCCAATGCAGAACTGCATTATTTCTCTGTTCGCCTCCTTTGATGCCAAATATCTCTCGAACCCCTTGGTTTACAATTTAACGGCTATGTAACAAAATTAAGTACATGCAATAACCTCTTCAACGATGTGCGACACATTAATGTTGACTTAGTAGACCGGCTTCCAATGCGGAATTGCTTTATTTTTTATAATGCGTTTTTGTCAAATATCTCTCAAACGACACTACTTTCACCTTAACATCGTTGAAAGAAAATAAAGTACTCGCAAAAACGTTTCCAATGAAGTATGACACATTGCTGTTGAGTTGGCAGACCCACGCCCAATGCAGGATTACATTATTTTTTTATTCGCCTTTTTTGATGCCAAATATCTTTTGAACCCCATGGTCTACAGCTAAACGGTTATATACAAAAATACAGTACATGCTATAACCTTTCCAACGATGCACGACACATTGATGTTTAGCAGGAAGACAACGCGCAACGTCCAAATGCGGAGTTGCATTATTGTTATTTTCGGTGCTTTGAAGCCGAGTATCTCACGAACCCCATGGTTGGAAATGATGTCCTAACAATAACCTTTTCAAAAATGTATGACACAATTGTGTTGAGCATATGGGCCAATTTGCCCATTCTCCTTTGTGCTTTATTTCTACGGATTTTTTGTTAAAATCGACTTTAGGCTAGATTCGGATCCATTACTCAGGGCAAATGATTGTAGTTCACAACCTGATACGTAAATACCTCTCCAAACACCAGAACCTTGGACATGAAGTGTGCATTGATTTGTTTGATAGTTCAACGAAGATTATAGTTTCTCTTCGACGTTGAAAGGGTTTAAGATCCTCTTATGCTGTAATGAACCCACCCTGAAATGGCTCCAGGCAAAAACTAAAAATATGGAAGGGTTGACCTCCCAACCAGGCCGAAAGTCCGAATATTTGTTCCGGGTCCGACAATTACGAAGGAAGTGTTGGTGAATCTCCTCAGAGCCCAAAATACCAACTTCCAAGTGATGATTGGCAGGTTCTGAAAATGGAAGCGCCTACGAAAGCAGGCCAAGAAGCCACGGTCATGCTAAACCATGAGACTATGGCAATGCTTCCATCAAAAGGCTACAAATTAAGAGTTGGCATTAACGAGGTTATGGTGCAACCGGTAACGGTAGCCAACTTACAAAAGAAAAACAATAATGATGATGAAAGTGCTACAAATAAATCTGCCACCTTAACCTCTTTTATGTCAAAAGAGAACATCAATATAGCCCTTGTACAAGAGCCCTGGGTCAACGGTGGCAATATCTGTGGACTTAGGTCTAATGATTACATCCTGTATTTTAATAAAGGGCCTACAGAAGGTAATTATCGTGCATGTATAGTGGCGAAAAAAATCAGTCCCTTATCTAAGCCTCCATTTACATGCCAGGTGATACACCGGGCCCTCCGCCGTCGGATGCTTTTGATGAACTGGTAGCAGCAACAGGTAATAACGGATGGGATCTCCTGGCAGATTGCGATGCAAATGCTCATCATATACAATGGGGCAGTACGGATACAAATGCAAGAGGTGAGTCACTTTTTGAATACATTATTAAGAAACATATTTTTATACTAAATAGAGGAAATGAACCAACGTTCATTACCAAAAATAGAAAAGAGTTGCTTTGCTTGATGTGACACTTTCCTCAAATTCTGATTCTATTGCAATCCATAGGATGATAACATTCCAAATAGAGCACAGAATAGAAAATCCAAAGCCCTATAGAAACCCTAGGAAAACAAACTGAGAAGCCTTTAATATAAGACTGGGCCTATCACTGGGCCATTTTGGTAACTCGACTACATTAGACTGCGAGGACATAATTGAAAAACGTGTCAATGAACCATAATCCAAAGGAAAGGCAAGCTCAACCCAGTGTGGTGATCCAAAGAGCTGGCCATCCTAAGGACAAACTCCAGGAGGCTTTACAACAGCAATGCATCTGCTGATTGGGATCTTTTCAAGATCAGCAAAAGTGAATATAAAAAAAAGACTATTTATGCAAAAAGAGCAGTCTGGGGTAAATTTTGTACAGACATTGAGTCTACAAACGACGCTGTAAGGCTCAGAAAAGTCAACTCAAAAGTCCACACTCCCCCGGGATTTCTTAAAAGACCGGACTGACTCCTGCTCCGAAGCTCTTGAGTCACTTATGAGCACTCATTTCCCAGGGTGTATTTTCGATGTATCCCCCATGGATAGAGGCCCTACCATAAGTGAGCTTTCCAATATAAGTAACCAAATAGTAGATAGTAGGAAGGTGGCCTGGGCCATAGATTCTTTCTCAGGATACAAATCTGCAGGGCCCGATGGAATAATGCCAATTATGCTCCAAAGCTCTAAGGACTTGATCGTACCGATTCTGGTGAAAATAAAATAAGAACTTAACCAATAAACCGATTTTGATGAAATTTTCAGGCATGATAGCTATTTAGACGAAAGCCGAATACAATAAATTTCCGCCCAATGCCACGCCTACTAAAAAAGAAGTAACTTTTCGTTAAAATTATTACAAATTTGGATGTTAACTAAACCTTGAACAACTATTTTTTTGAAATTGGACTAGCAAAGTTCTTAAACGGCGTGGGCGTTTTTCGACTTTTTTGTATGACCGAGAGCCCACAGCAGATTTTAGGTGTGAACGATAGCAAAAAAAGAAGTATAGGCGTCGAAAGCTTCATTAAAGACTATTAAAAAAATCAAAGTCTTGCAGTCCACAGCTGGGGCCTTTGCGAGAAACAGTGCATCGAAAAAAAAATATGAATGCAACTTCGAGGAAAATCGTGTTAGCCGAAATTGGTTTTCAGCCCTCCCTAGATAAGCTCCGCGGATCCCATATCAGGGAATTTGAGATCATTTGAGTGTTTAATTCGCCCTGCCAGACTGTTTAAAAAAACCGTTTTTCACTTAGAATTTTGATTTTTTTAAACGGTCCGGTAGAGCGAACTATACACTCAAATGGTTTCAGATTTCATGATATGTGATCCGAGGAGCTTCTCAAGGGAGGAGTGAAAACCAATTTCGGCTAACACGATTATCCTCGAAGTTGCATTCATATTTTTTTTTCGATGCACTGTTTCTCGCAAAGGCCCCAGTTGTGGACTGCAAGACTTTGATTTTTTTAATAGTCTTTAATGGAGCTTTCGACGCCTTTACTTCTTTTTTTACTATCGTTCACACCCAAAATCTGCTGTGGGCTCTTAGTCTAAAGGAATTATTACAGAAAATTTCTAGTCACTGACACGCCCACACAAAAATTTATATAACTAACCTTGGGAAATTCTCGCTCTTTTAATCCTTTTGTGCATTGCTTTCTGAAGAGCCTTGATTGTTCTTTACTATAGAGTTTTTTTTTTTAATTCAAGTTTGAAAATTAATAAAAAAAAGAATAAGTATCTTGCTGGCATAGGCACCCGGAGGGGGGGCATGTTGCCCCCCCACCCCTGGATCTGGACAATACAACACAACTAAGAAATATTTCATTTTTTTCTTTGAATTTTAACAAATACTTTGCCTTCTATCCATGATTTGCCCCCCCCTGGCTCTGGATCATACTAAATGTACCTGAAAATATCCTTAGTTTCGATATTGTTGGAAAATATGGATATTTTCTTTACAGCTTCTTTATTGAGTTCATGGTTTGCCCCCCCCCCCTGGCATTACCACATTTTTTATTTTGACTTTTAACAACAACCTACTTCTCTTTTTTTGTCAGGATTCAAGATTTGCCCCCTGCTGGCTGTGGATCATGCCAAATGTATCTGAAATCATCTTTAGTTTCGATATGTTTGGATATTACAGCTTCTTCATTATTTGTCCCCCCTAGCATTACCAAGAAACTTGCATTTTTTACTTTGAATTTTAACAAATACCTACTTGCTATTTTTGTCGGGGTTCATGATTTGCCCCCCCCTGGCTCTGGATCAGGCCAAATATGTACGAAAATATCCTTAGTTTCGATATTGTTGGAGGTATGGATATTTTCTTCACACGTTTTTGCATAATTGAAAACAATTATTTGAAAAAAGTTGAAAACTGTTTAATTGAAATTGAACAGCTTCCCGTTGATCCCCACAATGTTCCAAAAATATCACCCAGATTCCTTAAAAGTATTATTAAAAAAGAACTTTAACCAAAAAAAGCTCCTGGTAATGACAGGATCTCTAACAAGATAACTAAAAATCTTCCTAAAAAATGCCGTGTGTAGTGTATCCACATATGTGCCGAAACTGTCCAGCTAACAAATGAGTAACAAAACACAGCTGTGTTCACTTGACCCGCAAAAGTCTCCAATTTTTTTTTTTTTTTTTGAAAAGATGACCATTTTTGGCCACCCTTTAACTTTTTTTGACCACCCACAGTTTTCGAGAAAATCGATTTTGAAAAATGGTGGGCCAAAAGAACGCTGCGCCTCAAATCCTCAAATATTTTTTCAAATTTGATTAATGTTTTCGATAGGTAATTTTTTGAACATCAATGACCACCCCTTAACTTTTTTTGACCACTCATAGAAATATTTTTTTTTTATTTTTGATTTTTTTTTTATATTCCCTATCCAATTTTTGAAATTTTTGAACTATGAAAGATGACTATTGGGCGATTCCGCTGGAGACGATTTTCGGCACACATTTTTAAAATACAATATTTTTTACTTTTTTTGATAACAATGCATAGTACACAAACATTTTTTTACGCTTCGCAAAACTATCATACAAAAGGTCGGTGCAAACTGCAATTATCATGACTGTTAAAAAAAGCGCGAAATAGATATTCACTTCATAGACTTGTGATTCACTTGTAAGACTTGTGGTCACAAATTTGATTTATTCGTTTGTCCAAAAATATTGAAATATTTGTTATTACTTTTTAGTATTATTTATCGCAAAAAGACATTGTAAGATTGTTGCACCCGCGATAAAAAAGATATAAAAGTTTGTTTTTTTTCACAAAAATAAGGTGCTTTCGTTTTGAAACTTTGTGAAAGTAAGAAAAAAACAAAATTAAATCAGTCGTATCAGGAGTAAATTGTAAATTGAACTTTGAAAAAAACACTGATTCACATTGGTTGCACCCGCGATCGTGAAATTAGAATCGCGGATACAACTTACTGACAACTACCATTATTGAGTGATGTATTATATTTTATTTTAAAATATGCCTTGAATTATAATTTTTGTTATTCAAGGTTGATTTTTTTTAACATTTTAATAGGTATAATATTTTGTTCTTTTTTATAAAAATATAAGTTTATTGGCAGGGAAACAAGGAATATCACAACCTGCCACGAAATCTATCAAAAAACATCTAAGTGATGTTTTTTTTTCTGAACAGTAAATTGAAGAAGGGAAAGATGTGTTAGTTGATAAATGGGAACGATTAAAAAACATACTGGGTTTTCAATCAATTTTTTTTTTTAAATCACAAGACGGAACCAACATAGCTGTGACACGAACCTTACTGCCTCGTTTCAAGAGCACAGTGCCGAGATTCAGCTATTTCAGCGAGTGAGATGAGATGACTCGCCTAACTCGCCGACTCATCTCACTTCACGCGCAAAAGTGATTCAGCTATTTAAGTGAAATAAGTAAGTTCGAATGTAGTTTCGAACATGAGACAAATAATAAATAATATAATAGAGTCAAATTCAACTTCCTTGTCACACTCGTACGTTTGATATTCTGTTTCACATCACCACCAATACAACAATGTAATCATTGAAATATTAAAAATGGAGTATCTTTTGAATCAATTATTGTTTTTGTCGTAATTAAAGTTGAATGTCAGTTTTTTTTCGATTTTACATATGTGCATATGATAATAACATAAGATTTTACAATCAATAAAAGGGTAGTTGTTTTTATCTACATTGTTGTTTTTTATTTCATTTCCTATCCATGAACAGGAATTCTTGAGAAAAGCACACATATCTATCCAAAACTGGAAAATTTACCAACACATACACCAAGTCACTGCGGAAATATCTGGCGAGTGATCTGACATTTTATTTCACTCGCTCACTCACTCACTTTTGCTAACTAAATCGATTTTCGACGAAAAGTAACTCATCTCACTCACTCCCTGTGGTTTCGAATTAGCTGAATCTCGGCACAGATATTTTGAAACCTACCATCATCGAAACAGATAGTTTTATGGAAGATGATGATTTAAAGCCACTTATACGATCAGTGCACAAAGAAATTCTGTTTTCTGATATATGTATATCTGCTCCTTCTTCATACGTACATATATCGGGCCAATCCCTCCTCATTAAAAAAACAAAAAACTGCGTTATTCCGATGTTTTTAGTGATTCAGAAGATTAATCTCCAACAACCTCTCTTGAACTTCTTATATCACCAGCAGAGGCATGCCTTGAAACCTGGGGTGGAATCGGCTAAGGTGATTTGTGATAGTTGACAGTCACATTACCATAGTTTTGCTATGTGTTGTGACTGTCAACTATCACAAATCACCTTAGCCGATTCCACCCCTGTTCTATTTTCACTGCCATAGTCTTGCCAGAAGATATTTGCGCGGGTTTGTATCCATGTTCTCTTACAGTACCTGTTATATATTGAGAATTAGCATTAAGCTTATTTAGAACAACCACAAAGACTCAGTCTCTCTTCTCTCTTTGTACATCGTTGAGTCAAGACATACATGTAATAAAGCATATGATAATAAATATAACATGGCGCAGTCAAGAGAAACGAACAAAGAAAAAATTCAATCAAATTAAAAGTATTCAAAGTTGAAAAAAAAAAATCAGTTTTAAAATCACTCTAAGTTGAAAATAAAACTAATCCATCTAAAAAACATAAAACTTAAATGCATAATTACTGAAATTATTTGACAAACAAATCACCACAAAACTACAAGAAAAAAAAAGAGAAATAAAGAAAAGTTCTAAAAAAGTGCATTCAAGAACATAAAAATGGATTTTGATAGTTCTTTTCGTGCTCCTGCTCCATTAACATTTGAGGGCAACATAAATGTCGAGTGGACTCGTTTTAAAAAACACTTTGACATATTTATTATGGCCGCTACTTAAAATGAAGAAATTAAGGATGAGGTTAAGGTTGCCATGCTTCTCAACCTCATGGGGGAAAAGGCATTAGAGATTATTGAAACTTTCAATCTCACAGATGAAGAAAGCAAACAATTCAAAGTGGTTAAAGAAAAGTTTGATGAGTATTGTTCTCCCAAAATTTTTTTGATATACGAACGGTTTAAATTCCATTCGAGAAAACAGCAATTGGGAGAGAGCTTTGATAACTTTCTCACAGACATTATCAATCAGGCGAAAAAATGTGAATTTACTGATACAACGGAGACAATAACAGATCAAATGGTCAGAGATCGCATTGTTCTTGGTATCAGCAATGCCGACTTGCAAGAAAGATTGCTACGTACACCAGAATTAACCCTCAGAAAAGCTGTAGAGTCATGTCGCATTGCCGAAGCCACCCACCATCAAACGAAAGAAGTCCAAAGTTCACAACAAGTACATCAAGTCAACAGAAGCCAAGCAGCAGCAAAGCAGAATAGATTTTATAAGGTAGAAAGTAAAAGTAAAGATAACGAAAATGAAATTAACCAAAATAAAATTATTACGAATTGTAGAAATTGTTCATACATATACTCATAAGTTAAATGCATGTCCGGCTTATGGTAAAACTTGTAATAAGTGTGGAAAAAGTAATCATTTTTCAAAAGTTTGCATGCAAAAATATTTTAAAAACAAAAATGTTAATCAAATTCAAAATTATGATTCAGATATAGACGTAGAGGACCTTGTTATTGATTCTATAAAAATTAAATCTATTGATAGTGTAAACAGAGGTTGGTTTAAAATATTTAAAGAAGGTGGAATTAATATTCGATTTAAACTAGACACAAGATCTGAGGTTAATATTATACCAAGTAATTTATTCATGAAATTTTTTAATAAAACACATAAATTGCATGCAGTCTCAGTAAAATTTGAATCATATGGAGGTAATAAGATAAAGGTCATAGGCATGGTAAATTTAGAAATTATAAATGAAAATAATAAATATTAAGGGTATTCATGCAACGTCGTAAGTTTACAAATTGTGTAAAATGATAAGTTTACGAAAAAGTTTGCATGAACGACCTTTTTATTAATTTGGTTAAATGCTGTGTAATGGAATCAGCTGTTCGTTAAACGTCAAATATTTGGGCGCGTTCGGCTTGGGTCGAGGAGTTGGTTTTACAGATAATGCATTATGGTCTGTTTATTTGTATCTACCTGTACAAATATATATTTGTTTTAATAGATACGTGTAGTAAGTAGTCCTGTTAATTCAATTATATTTGTTTTGCATTGGAATAAATACATCAATGCCATTCTTTTTGGTGGAATCTCAATACCATTTCAACTCAAGTGACAAAAAACCTGGATTAAAACCCACGAAAAGTTGCTTTCCAAACAGTCAAAAGAAGAAGTGAAAAATATTCCACTTAAGTAAAATGAATCATCCCTCTATTTTTCTCGTTCCAACTTCAACAAATGTCAGTTTTATTCCCGTGAGATGAGTATGGTTTTCATGTATTCGCTCATTTTCAACCGACCACTTCAGTAAACTATCAACAATTATTATAGTTCTACCTTAATATACATGACAATAGTCGCGTTGTAAGTTAGAAATATATTAGTCGCAAGCTCACGGCAGTGGTCAGAAGAAAATCAGCGAATACAAACAAATTATATGTCACGCCCATAATGTACTTTTCTTCATTTTCGTTAACTTTTGCTTTCGGAAGTGAATAGAGCGCCCCCGAGTACACTTCACGAAAGTGAAACAGAAATTTGTTGAGGTAGGAACGAAAAAAAGAGAAAAAGTGAATTATGGCTTAATTCTGATTTTGAGAGTTTAGAAAGATACTTTGCATTGGCTAATGACATCTGTTTCTAACAGCTTCCGACTATTCAGAATCTTCCAAACCAGTGCAAATCATTCGTTGACCACAACAAAAACATTAATAACAACACGTTGTTGTAAATGAAAATAACACATTGGTCGTCGTCAACGAAAGATTCGCATTGGTTTGGGTGGGAATTTATAGTTCTACCTTAATAATTTACGAAAAGTAGCTTTCCTAAAGGCTATCCCAAACCAACACGAAATTAAAGTGAATGATCTCAGTACTAAAAAACAACAAAAAACTGTCTTTGTGAATGCTTCGCTATAATTTCGCGTTGGTTGGGCAGAGCCTTTAATCGTTGAGTAAATGTGGACCTTCTAATTATTTTTTTTGTGTAAACTACGTTTTAATTCACAACTTTTATCACCAACTAATTGCAATGCAATAATAACAGAACACATTCAGAACTTTTTTAGTTCTCCGAGATATTATCATTTATATCATGTTTCTAAACATGCCTGATTCTTAAAGTCACAAACACGCCTAATTCAATCTCTAAAAGTCACAATGACGTTTGGATAAGTTTAACCAAATATTTGGTTAATTTTCCGCAGCTAAATCCTTGGATAAAATTAACCAAATTGTGTAAACCATTTCCCATACAAAATTTGACAGTTCATTAACCAAAACATAAAATTAACCAAATCGTAAACTTATCTAGTGTTTTACGCAGTTGCATGAATACCCCTATTATGAAAATTTCATAATTGCGGATGTTAATTCAAATCCAATTATAGGCTTGGAGTTGTGTCTTAAATTAGAACTCATCAAACGAATTGATGAATTAAAAGTTTGCCCAAATAATAAAACTGAATTCTTAGAACAAAATAAAAATTGTTTCCAGGGATTAGGATGCTTTCCAGAAACTTGTAAAATATATGTTAAGCCTGATTCGATCCCTACGTCTAAACCACCGAGAAGAATTCCATTGATTATACGAGATAAAGTTAAACTTAAACTAAATGAAATGGAAAAGGTTGGAATCATTTCAAAAGTAACAGAACCTTCGATGTGGGTTCATAACTTAGTAATCGTTGAAAAATCCGATAACACAATACGTATTTGCCTAGATCCACGAGAATTAAACTTGAATATTGTTAAAGATTCATGTGAAATACCACGGTTTGAGGATATTTCATGTAAGTTGCAGGGTATGAGATATTTTTCAGTGCTGGACCTGAAAGATGGTTTCTGGCAAATCAAGCTAGACGAAGAAAGTAGTCAACTTTGCACTTTTAGTACGCCTTTCGGGTGCTATAAATTTTTGCGGTTACCATTTGGGTTGAATCTGGCCCCAGAATTGTTTCAAAAGCTTAATTCGAAATATTTTGGTGATATAGAAGGTGTTTTTGTGTATTTTGATGACATTCTTGTTTATGGTCGAGATAAACGAGAGCATGACACAAATTTACAAAATGTAATAGAGCGAGCAAATAAACTAAATATAAAATTTAATCCGAACAAATTACAATTTAGACAGGAGCAGGTTAAATATTTGGGTCATGTGTTTTCAATGACAGGAGTTAGGATGGACCCAGATCACATCACTGCCATAAATGCCATGAAGCAGCCAAATAATGTCAAAGAACTTCAGCGTTTTCTAGGAGTCATGAACTATTTAAGAAACTTCATTCCACAACTTTCTGAAATAACAGCTTCTTTTCGAGAATTCCTAAAGAAAAACACACAATTTCAATGGACAAACATACATACCGTCGCCTTTGAAAATCTTAAGTGTTTAATTACAGAGGCACCCGTTTTACAGAATTTCAATGAAAAATTACCTATAACCATCCAAGCGGATGCATCACAATCTGGGTTAGGGTCCTGTTTGATACAAGAAGATAAGCCAGTATTTTATGCCTCTAAAGCGTTGACTGAGTCTGAGAAAAGATATGATCAAATTGAGAAAGAGATGCTGGCTATATTGTTTGCATGCTTAAAATTTCACAATTTCATATATGGCAGGTCAGTTATTGTTATAACAGACCACAAGCCGCTTGTCGCAATTTTTGACAAATTAATAAACGAAGTTCACTCAAAGAGGCTTCAAAGAATTAAGCTCAAGTTGTTGCCTTATAATATTTCAGTAAAATACGTTCCGGGAAAATATTTATGTATTGCGGATACACTATCCCGAGCATTTATTGAGGACAACTGTATTGAAGTTGATAAAGAGCTTAATGAAATCGTTCATTCCGTTAATGTTAGTTATAACAGCCAGGAATATATAAAGTCTGAGACAATGAAAGATCCGGAGTTAGTTCTTTTAATTGATGCATGTTGTAGGGGTTGGCCTGTAAATTATAAAAAGGTAGACCCCTATATTAAGAAATACTGGCATCTTCGGCATGACATTTATTTTGAAAACAGTTTATTATTTTACCAACATAGAAAAATTATTCCTCGTATTTTGCGACGAAAGATGTTAGATAAATTGCATGAAAGTCACATTGGTATTTGTAAAACTAAAAGTGCAGCCCAAATTCTTTTTTACTGGCCAAAAATTAATGAGGACATTGATGAACTTATATCAAGTTGGAGAACGTGTGAAAATTTCAAAAATCAAAGCAAAAACTACCACTGATTCCTCACGAAATACCACTTTTGCCATTTAATAAAGTTGATTGTGATCTATTTGATTATGGATCCGGATCTTTCCTTACTCTAATAGACTATTATTTAAAGTGGATTGATGTAAAACAATTGAAAAACAAAACTGCAAGTAAGGTGATTAGAAACTTAAAATCAATCTTTTCCACCCATGGCGTGCCAGAAATATTGATATCCGATAATGTACCTTTTAATTCGTTTGAATTCAAACAATTTTCAATGGAATGGAATTTTTCTACTGTTTTTTCGAGTCCGAGATATCCGCGATCAAATGGCCTTGCCGAGAAGGCAGTTTCAATAGCTAAATCTCTCATGAAAAAATGTGAAGACGAAAACAAAGATTTTCAAAGTGGCCTCTTGTCTTATCGAAATACACCTATTACAGGATTCTCATACGCACCGTCACAATTATTGATGAGCAGATTGCTTCGTCCCAAAATGCCTATAAATTCTAAAAATCTTACTCCATGCGTCATTAAAGACATAGATGAAGAAATAAAAAAGAACCAAAATCGCTATAAATACTACCATGATAAAAACTTGGTAATAATTTATAGAAAAGTGTACTAACTAGCATTATATGTCACTTTATCTCTAATCCAGTTCCGTTATATCATTTGTTTTATATAAATATTCATTAAAGTCAGACGCGTTGCACCCGCGATAATTTCATGTTGCACCCGCGATTGCTTTAAGATTGAAAAACTCGTTATTTAATTTTGTTTTTTAACTATATTTTTATTTCTTTAGTTGTTTGGATATACGTCGTTCAATAAAATGTAAGAAGAATATAATAAATGTTTCTCAATTAACAGACTTTTGGGTTTTTCGTACTATGATCCAGAAAGGTGGGCCGAATTCGTTGCACCCCGATCGCACCTTGAAACCTTTTTTCCGAACATCTATTTATTTCATTTAAATTATATAAATGAACCCAAAATTAATAGGTCAAAATGATACCCATCAAGTAATAATTTCATTAAAATAAGTTTGCATTTTACTATAAATATACTCAAACTGAGTCTAAATGTTGCACCCGCGATAATGGAATCGCCCTATTGTGAAAAACTCAAAATTACGCTAACTTATCACAATGTATTTTTTCTCGAATTTTGAAAGATGACCATTGGGAAAAACTCAATTATTTAAAATGACCACCCTTTAAAACTACGCTAACTTATCAAAAAGTATTTTTTTTTTTCGAATTTTGAAAGATGACAATTGTGAGAAACTCAATTATCAATTTATATTCATCAATGGACTAAAGTCTGCTGATTACATTTAATATGATGACAGTTAATTGATTAACAAACAGTATGACTATACAGATTTACACATGATAAGTTAAAAAGTCTAATACTTGTCGTTTCAATTGATCCCTACTCACTACAATGTCGACTTTATTGCAGACGGAATGAAACAATGTCAAGGATCGTGAAATAGGCTCATTTAAACCATAATGGGTTCTATATGATTAGACACATAAAAAAGTACACGTCTGTTCCGAAGTAATCTTTCCGGGACATAGAACTTTATTAGAGACAATAATTCAATTGAATCGATACGATTACATATAACATCTTTAGTAAATATTATGCTTTGATTATTTCTTCTAAAGGGTTTTTCAACATGGACGCTACAAAAGTAGAGCGACAGGGACAGCAAACGACGCCATATTTCTTGCCGCTCTTTTGACATTTCTCTTCAGTAAGGTTTGCCATTTCATGATGGAAAGATAAACGAGCCAACAACCATAATCGTCCTAGCAGATCAACAATTGAGCGTCTAGTGGACAAATTTGAGTCCACAGGCACAGTACAAAATGTTCCCGTACCAGTGAGACAAAGAAGTGCCCGTAGTGTCGAGAATATTGCTGCCGCTGAGGCTTCAGTTGCAGAAAGCCCAAATGTATCTCTCACACGTCGTTCTCAAGCATCTCTGTGACGTCGTTGTGGCGAATTTTGCGAAAAGATCTTGGCCTACATCCTTACAAGATTAAATTGACGCAAGAACTGAAGCCGCTTGACCACCAGAAGCGTCGTATGTTCGTGAATTGGGCTGAGCAACAACTTGAAAATGATTCGGATTTTCATCGAAAAATCATCTTCAGCGATGAGGCTCATTTCTGGCTGAATGGCTTCGTCAATAAACAAAATATGCGGTATTGGTCAGGCAGTGATCCACACGTTGCATTCCGAAAAAATTACGGTTTGGTGTGGTTAATGGGCCGGCGACGTCATTTGGCCGTACTTCTTCCGTGATGATCAAGACCGGCACGTTACTGTGAATGGGGATCGCTACCGTTCAATGATAACCGAATATTTTTGGCCCCAATTGGATGATATGGACTTGGAGGACATGTGGTTCCAACAGGACGGCGCGCGCCACAAGCCACACAGCGAGTGTCACAATCAATTTATTAGAAACTAAGTTTGGAGAACGTGTTATCTCACGAAACGGTCCAGTCGCTTGGCCGCCTCGGTCGTGCGATTTGACGCCATTAGACTATTTCCTGTGGGGCTACGTCAAGTCTATGGTCTATGCCAACAAGCCAGCGACGATTGATGAACTTCGTACGAATATCGAACGTGAAATTGCAGCAGTATCGCCCGATTTATGCTTGAAAACCTTCGAAAATTGGGTTCAGCGTCTGGACTTCTGCAAGCGTGCCCGTGGTGGCCATGCAAAAGAAATCGAGTTCCATATATAATGGCATCGAACATACTTTCACAGGAATAAAGAATTTCATTGATATCCAAAACCGTTTTTGTTTTATTTAAAAAACTTTTGTAGCGCTCTTATTGAAAAATCCTATATCTTCGAGCGTTTTCAAATCAATAAGTGCACATCTTGAAGTATATTTTGGCATTTCACCGGTCTAATTTAGATTTCGAAGTGCGAATCTAGTCAATCTTTTCTGAATTCGTTTTATTCTTTGTACACCATTCACATAAAATGGACTCTAAATTACAGAACAATATAAGGGATAAGGGAGAACTAATGAATTAAATAAGGTTTTAAGTGTATATGGGTTAGTATTTCAAAACATTAATATTTTTCACTCCAAATTGGACCCTCGCTCAAAACAACCTATTTTGCTGGAATAACAATTTTATCCCTTAAAAATTCTATATTAAACATCTTAAAACAAGCGGTCATAATATTTGATTAAATCTAACGGTTTCTTGAGTCAGGGAAATGACACTTATATCAGGGGAATGACAAAAATTTATACTAACTCCGATGATTAGATGGATATTTAATTTTGAGGATAGTTTTAGGAGGATAAAGAAAATAGAGAATTGGTTGGTGGTATTATTGGTGTTGGTGGTACTATTGGTGTGGGTGGAACTATTGGTGTCGGTAGTATAAGTGGTGTTGACGGTGTTTGCAGTGTTGGGGGTGTTAGTGATATGTTTGGTGTTCGATGTGTTTGAGTTGTTAGTGGTGTGTGTGGTGTTGGATAAGATTGCGGTAGAATTGCTCTCAGAGACAGACATAGTGAGAGGTGAAAGTTAAAAATATGATTTTCAGCACAAAAGTATATAATATTTTTTCGTACCACTATATTGAAAAAAGCTCGTCCATAAGCCCTGTACTGACAATTTTTGCTGGACAGAGTAAAGTAATCACGCCGATTAGAGAATCTGACGAATGAGCTGCGGAGGGAGTCTGACTTAATTTTGACATTTGGCTCATAGTAAAAATGTCAAAATTGAGTCTGATGGATTCTGTCATTGGGGTGAATAACTAATTATAACGTTTAATAATTGTTTTTTGTAGTTTTGTATATTATATGTCGTATTAAGTTTTATTTTAGGCTTTATTAATATTTCGTGTACTAACAACTAACACAAAGCTTAATAATGACTGTGACATGTTAATAGTTCTAAGTATCTAAAAAAGGATCTAAAGGTGAAAAAACCTGAAGAGAACAGAATTAATGTTACAAATGCTTGCATTAAGCAGAAGGTATTGATAGCGTGTTACACGCTCCGAATTTTTTGGAAGATTTCACGCGAATCAACTGTACACAAAAAAAAAATATAGGTTAGGTATTAATCTAACCACTACAGATATGAATGAACAAATTTGTTTGGGCCGGGTTAACGGTAAAATCATGAAATCATGAACAGGTATTTTTTGTATTAGGAATAAATTTGGGGGCACACCAACTTAAACTAAACAATGACCTTTATAAGGACCACTTTAATTTTCATATTATATCCCACTTTTATGAAAACTCAAAACACCCGCCTAAGTTTAGTCATAAAATGGATAGTACCACTACATTCAGCTAAAATTTAGGAGGAATTTGTTTTAATTTATTTAGAAAAAATTAGGGCGGTGATCGGTGAACCAATTTAAATTAAACTCTAATGTAGGTACATAATCCCACTATTATGAAAAACTCAAAACTTCCCCTTAACATCAGGCACAAAAACGAAGTACCATTCCATTAAAATGCATATAAAATGATACCGCTTAAAGGTTGTTACTCTAAACCGCGGGTTTGCTTGTATAGAACTTCTGAGTCTTAGGAATACTTGGTAGCCTGGTACAGTGAAAGTTACAATAAGCGAGCACTCATTGTCCCCTCTTTTTTGTTTGGTTATCAGAGCTGTCCAGTTAAGAGAAAGATTGCCCAATGGCAACCTGCTCTTATTGACATCCCAAAATGAAATGACTGTGAAAATAAGAGCTGTAGAACATTTACAATGCCGAAATGCGGTGAAGAAATAGGAATCATACACTCTCAACTAACGTTAGTTACCCGGGAAATCCCGTACTAAGCTCTCAAAGTAACAGTGATCTGTCTGTTAATTAGAGATTTGCTTTTGAATTGAAAAAAAAAAAAAAAAATCGAAACTGTTCTGAAAACAGATCCCTTGCTTTTTCCATTGTGTCCGTTTGTTGTGAAGTTTTCTATTTGAAAAAGCTAAAATAAGTGCCCGAGTCCGTTAAAGGAGTGTCCGTATATAGGAACGCAATTTGTATGAGAAATTAAAAAAAAAAAAAATTTGTTTCGCAAAAATATGTCAGTTTAAAGGAATTTTCGGCTTATCGTAGCTATCCGCAAGTAGAGCTTTCACTTTATTTATACCTCCCTGAAATTTGTTGGAGCGATAATTTTTGTTTCTTGTTTAACATCATTTCACCCTAAAAACAGGTAGATCTTTAAAAATACTCATTTCTTAAAGCCATTTTGTAACTTCAACCCTTCAAACACAAATATCAATTTTTAGAATCGAACCGGAAGTATCTGATATTAAAAATAGCAAACAAAGTAGATACCCGACCCCGTTGCTATCGCAATTTTTCTAGCTTATTCTTCTTATTTTTACTATTCCAAAGAAAAAAAAAACTAAACAAATTACATATATGCATATAGACCTTCATCCCTTGATTCTGACCTCTTAGACTAATCCCACCAATCCGCGTTTAGCACCTGTTTAAATTTTCTCATCAAGAAAAACTTTATATATTTACCTCTCTAACTATCAAAAGTGATATCATGTTCATGGTCTTCAACTATGTATGGTTTTTTTCTGACTTCTTTTAGAAATTTTGCAAAATGCACTGAAATTACAACACTCAAAATGCAAGTTTTTGATCCCCCCAAAAACCATCTTAGATAATAAAAATATCCTGCATCCACAGTTTATTCGCATTTTACCAAACCGATCGCAAGGAATTTTCTTATGGGCTAGGTATAATGTTAGCACTATAAACTGTCGTTTTTAAAATCCGGTGCTCGATTAACGGAATTTCGGATAATGGAGACTCGACTATAATAATAATTTTTTTTACTTTTATTTTGTCAGACAAAATTTCATAAAAATTGATTGATTGATGTTTTAAAATTCAAATTGATTTATTTATTTTTGTATGTAAGACAGGCACGTTGCTGGCAAACTGCAAGACCGATTTAGACCAAACTTCATTTAAACACCCACCGGTTCATACCAAACATTTCTTAAAAAGAATCATCCTAATCGGCTTAGCCGTTTTTGAGCTTTTACAGGACTAACGCACAACGATTGATTTTTATATATAAGAGAACGTTTCAGTTTAAAGTGCAAATTTTCAAATACATTTCAATTATTCTAGAATCTAGAGCAGAGACAGAGACATTCGTCGCTGCCATTAGCAGCAGCTGCCATTCTCACCGACACAAAAAAAAAACAATTACAAACCAATATTCTTTTTTAAATATAGACTGGACTGTAAAATCAAAATAAAACTATGTATTTATTTTTGATTAAGTCGCATGGATGCTTTTTTTCTTTCTTATTACTTTACTTCCGATTAAATTTTCCTAAACAACTTAAATTTGAATTTTGAATAACTTGTTGGTATTGTTTTAACGAAATAACTTTGCATTACACAATTTCAATTTTGTTTTGGGGGTGTGTCATTCTGTTGAAGTAAATGAAGACATATGCGCACAGATGACGAAGTCGTTGTTATAAATGGCGCTAGCCTTGAAGGCTATATTTTGAACCTGTACGGAAGGTTATTACGGACCGAGAACGTTTGCGAAACTATTAATACCGACGCCGACACTATGAAAAAAATTTCTCATCCAATATTTTGTTTCGTATTTTTTTTTTTTCTTTTATTTTATACGTTGTATATTTTCATGTTGCTTAGGAGACTAAATCGTTCGAAAAATGTTCGCAAACTAAATAGTCTACTGAAATAAAGTTTCTTCAAATTCAATAGAAAATGTAATCCCCAGATGCTACAATGAAGAATACATTTGGCTCTGTTTCCGAAATGCTGAGAACAACGCGACGAGTCCCAAACTCAGAGAAACAATATTCTATATTTGAATACAAAAGAAAAATAGAATTATACAGTAAAGATAAATAGTTAAAATCGTCTATAGGAAAATAAAAAAATGAATGAAAAAGTTTAATATAAAAAATTTGTGAGTACTGGGCCTCGCGTTAAAGAAATTCGAGTTAAAATATTCGATTCAGATAACGGGTCCTCTTTCCTGGTACTTTTCGATTGTTCAATCAATTTAAAATCACGGTTATAAAGCAACAGCATATGGGAGTAACTGAGTTATCAAAATAACCGTTATTTTATTGATATTCGAAATTAAGGAAAACCAAAGAAAATCATAGTAAGGGTATACAGGGGAAAAACGGCTTAAGACCACTTGAGTTGATTCCGAGAATAATTAAATTGTAAGTTTATAAAAAAAGGCCAAGATAACACATGACACATGTTAGTTTAACTTTCGGAAGTTACTAACGCTAACTCAACCAACTTTTGAAAAAATTACAAGTGTAAGCAGCTCTGTAAGTAACTTACAGTAAATTAATAAACTTACGTAAGCTGTAAGTTGAGAGAAAGTGTTGTCCAACTTACATACAGAATTCTCACAACTGGCACATAGAGGTCCGTTTATTGAATTTTTGTGAGAAAAATCTTTTCCCACGCTAATTCTTGAGACAAATTAATTAAAATAATAGAATATGAAGAAAATTTGAAAAGAAAATTCTTCTGTTTAAGTGGAGTGACTGAATATTTATAATTCAAGTTAAAAGTTCAAGTGAATTAAATTTGGTACACTTTATGATTCGGGGATGTTAGTTCAGTGGTATTGCCTATTTTTTTTTCTACTTCAAACAGAGCTTTAGGTCAGAACATGATCCAAAATTTCTTAATAAAAAAAGTAATTTCGAAGTCAGGGACTGAATGCATATTTTCATATAAAAATAACTCCAATAAAGATTTGTCCAAAACTTAAAGAAGATAGTCCAAAATGTTGAAAATGTCCCCACGGGACTAGAGTTAATTTTAGTTTCGTTTTTAAAATTGTTTTGTTGAAAATTATTTTTAGACCTAACTGATCGAATCTGAAAGAAATTTGACAATTTTTACGGTTGGAAATTTCCATTCTAATTTTAGATCGACAACTCAAAAACTGGAAATAGTTATCAAAAGTGATCTTAAGTAAAGGTTTGAGTAATGTTGATATCTTGGCTAGTTGTATTATTTAAATTTGAAGTGAGGCTAAGAATTCTGACAGTTGATAGTAGGAAAAACCGTTATACTCCCTTTATTCATGAAGCAATTAAAATATTCGTATATTTAAACTAATATGGTAATCTAACAGTTTTTACCAACTGCCAACTATGAGAATTCTAAGCCTGGTGATAGATTTAAATAATACAGCTAGAAAAAATTTCAACATTATTGAAACTATTACTTTAGATTTTTTAGAGTTTTTGAGCAGTTGACCTTAAATTTGACTGGCAACTTCCAACCGTAAAAACTGTCAAATTTCTTTCAAATTAGATCTTAAAATATTTCCCAATACAAACAAATCTAGTTTTTAAACTTAAGTTCTAATCCCTGGGGGACATTTCTCAATATTATCTGTATTGGAGTTATTGTTGAAAAGTATACATTCAAGCACATATTTTAGAACATTTCAAATATAAGCTTTACTTATAGCCCTTTCACACTGAACCAAAATCTCGATTTCAAGAATAAAGATTTCAAAATCTACTTAAATCGTTCACAACACCATTTCAAATTAAGTGCTCATAGGAACTCTAAGAAAAGATCCATTGCAATCATTCAAAGTCCCAAGGCAGACTATTAAATATTTCACTATTTCTCTCTGTTTCTTTAAAAAGAACATTCAAAGTACCAAAACCTGAATACGGCGTAGAGGAGAGAGGGCACTCTAGAACACTTTTTACCTGGAACACTCATACATCACAATATCCAATTGTGTTTGAATGACGTTGTTCTTTGGTATTTTTCCTTGGAAATAGATGATCAGGAAAAATGTTCGAATGGATTATTTACGATACTTTCATTCGATTTGAAACACAAATGCTACAATGACAATAAGCTCAAAGAATTTTGTTTGCTAAAAACATTTTCAATTGATTAATTATTTTTTGTTTTAAAAGGATTTATCTATTTTCCTGATGTAAATTCATTTTTCGTGACTGATTGACATATCAAACAAAATCGAACAAATCGTTCCAATGATTTGAGTTCCAATTTTTTCCTGTTTCACTGACAGAATTGTGGACGAAAAAATTTTTCGTATGTTTTCAATCAGGAAAATTTTGGTATGTATTTTATACATCGCTCATTTGTTGTAAGACCGTCGTAACTCAAAATTTGTCGTTTCAAGATAAATGCAATTGAATATTTCGATTATGTGAAAAATAAATGATAAAACGACTGTAGTGCAATAAAAAATGCACCATTTTTTGAAATTATTAAAAAGAGATATTATTGAATGATGTATGACAAACAAAAAATAGTTAAAATGTCATATAAAGGGTGGTCAAATTTTAAGGGCCAATGTTTTATTTCTTTTTATTATGATAATATTGGTATGGTTCAATTATGTATGGAACAAAATATCGGCCAAATGGCCGCTGCGACCTCGGCAACACACCTCCATCCAATGGTTGAGGTTCTATGCCGTTAATGTGCCGAATTATATCATCCTTTAGCTCTTGAATTGTTGCTGGCTTATCTACGTACACCTTTTCCTTCAAATAACCTTAAAGAAAGAAGTCCAACGGTGTCAAATCACATGATCTTGGCGGCCAATTGACATCGCCACCACGTTAGATCAGCTGTGTGGCAAGTGGCACCGTCCTGTTGAAACCACATATCGTCCACATCCATATCTTCCAATTCAGGCCATAAAAAGTTCGTTATTATCTCACGATAGCCAACACCATTCACAGTAACCGCCTGACCAGCCTCATTTTCGAAAAAATACGGCGCGATGATGCCGCCAGCCCATAAACCGCACCAAACAGTCACTCTTTGTGGGTGCATTGGTTTTGCGACAATCACTCTTGGATTATCATTCGCCCAAATGCGGAAAATCTGCTTATTGACGAATTAACTGAGGTGAAAATGTGCCTCATCACTGAAGATGATTTTCTTCGAAAATTGATCATCCACTGTTGCCATTTCTTGCCACCATTCTGACCATTGACGACGCGACGCTTGAAATGGTCAAGAGGCTTTAGTTCTTGAGTCAATTGCACCTTGTAAGCGTGTAAATGCAAGTCTATGCATAATGTTCATCAACGACGAGCGTGAGAGGTGCAATTGTTGGGCACGACGACGAGTTGAGGTGGACAGCACTTCAGCCACACTATCGCGAACAGCCACTGGCGGACTAAGGTAGGGGCGGAGGGGGCGGTCCACCCCGGGCCCCCGGTGCCCGGGGGCCCCCAAATCCAATTTAAACACGATATGTTTAGATTGGATGTATGCATATTTTAAGAAATACATAAGTATATATTTCAAAAACAGGGTCTATACAGTGATTTTTTTTTTTTTTTACACTATCAGATCTTTGCCGAAGAGAGCTTAGTACAAGCGACATCTTGCGACCAAAGAATTGCCAAACACAAATTAAGTGCTTATCAGGCTCATCACTTAGTGTAGTGTTAGTAGTTAGTAAGCAACAAACTACTTAAGACATACACTTTACAAAATAAAATAAAAACAATAATTATAAAATAACAAATACAATGACATTGAAAAAATTAACAAGTACAAACATTTAAGAGCGTGGTACACTGGTCTTCAATGAAGCTTTGAGTCTATTTTTACTTATATTAAAATCAAAAAAATTAGAGTTCAAATTCAGAATGTTGCACATGCGGGTAAAAGGCTCATGCATTCCATAATTGGTACGGTGTTGAGATATATGCATTAGTTGTGACCTCCCCCACGGTAGTTAAGGCTAGTACAAGATAATAAATCTGGTGCATCAATAACGCCCGTCAAAAGTTGATGAATAAATACAATATCATTATTAATTCTCCTTTGCGCCAAAGTTTGAATCTGAAGAAACTTAATCCGGTGTTCGTAAGGAGGAAGTTTATAAGGATCGGACCACGGTAGTCCTTTCAAGGCGAAACGTATAAAATTACGCTGTACTGCTTCTAGTCTATTCTTATGGACATCGTAAAAAGGAGTCCATACCTGTGATGCGTATTCAAGATGAGGGCGAACAAGACTGTTGTAGAGAGCGAGGGTAACATAAGGATCCTGAAATTCCTTAGACCATCGTTTAACAAACCCTAACATAGAGTTTGCCTTGTTGACTATTAAATTAATATGCTTCGTAAAATGAAGATTAAAAGTAAAATGAACCCCTAGGTCTTTGAAACTATCAACACGACGCAATGTGTGCTGCGATATTTCATAATCAAATGAACTAGGAACTTTTTTTTTAGAAAAAATGATCGCCAGACATTTAATAGGGTTGAGATTTAAACCGTTTTTACTACACCAAATAACAAAACTGTTTATATCTTCTTGCAAAAGTAAACGATCATTCACAGATTTGACGCTTTTGAAAATTTTCATATCATCCGCAAAGATTAGAATTTCACTATAACGTATATAGAGGGATACGTCGTTGATAGCTAAGATAAAAAGAAGTGGGCCCAAATGACTACCCTGGGGAACACCAGATTTGGCAAAGAAAGGGTTGGAAACAGAGCTCCTAAATCTAACTTGATAAGATCTATTATGGAGATAAGAAGAAACCCAGTTGATGAGTTTAGGAGGAAAGCCAAACACCTTTAACTTAAACGTGATGATGTCATGTGAAAGTTGATCGAAAGCCTTAGAAAAATCTGTATAGATGCAGTCGAGTTCTTGACCATGTTCCAACGCAGTTGAGCACTTGTGCAAGAATGCAAGTAAATTGGTTATCGTCGATCGCTTTTGCATGAATCCATGTTGTTGATTGCAAATTATATTCTTACAGTTGAATGTCAAACTATCACACATTACTTGCTCAAAAAGCTTAGGAATGCAAGATAGCTTGGAGATTGGCCTGTAATTGCATATATCAGATCTGTTACCCTTTTTAAAAACTGGTGTAATATATGCTTTTTCCAAATACTTGGAAATTTACCGGAGCTAAGTGATAGGCTAAACAAATGAAAAAGAGGGGGTGCTAATATTGATTTACATTTCTTCAAGATTATTGGTGGGATGCCATCAGGTCCAGACGAGTAATCATCATGAAGTAAGGACATATAATGTAAAATTTTTTCGATTATAATTGGGATATTATTGAAGGTAGTTTGTGGGCAGTCTTTTAAGTAGAGAAAAAAGTTCTCATCAACATCGACAGGGGTATCAACGAAAGACTGGCGAAAGTTGTTAGCAAACGCATCACAAATATCCGGAGGACTATTTAAAATAATATTATTATAAGTAAAATTGACTGGATAGCCATCAGATTTCTTTTTCAAGTTTAGGAAATTCCAAAAACTTTTGGGGTCAAGCTTAAGGGAACTTTCCATTTTTTAAGATATTCAGCGTATAAATGATTGGAGAGGTTTTTAAACTCATCAAACAAGGAAATATACAATTCTCGGTCCTCAAGGGACATACTTTTTATGAAGTTCTTCCAAGCTCTGTTTCTTTTATTACGAAGAATTTTGAGTTCTTTCGTATACCATGGATGGCAGAAGCTAGAGTATTTGGGTATTTTGTGTGGAACTATGTCATTAATACAGTTGGTCAATACTTGATAAAAGTATGAAACTGCAACGTCAATGTCGCCTGAAACTGGTATATTTTGAATACCAGATGCACTTAAATGCTCAGAAAGTAACTGAAAGTTAGCTTTCCGAAAGTCAAAAGAATATGAACAGTCTTGTGAATTACTATTATTAAGTAAATGCCCGTCCAAGTCAAGAAAAATGTCAAGAGGAGGATGGTATTTATCTATGTTTGATATTGCAGTAGTAGACTCTACCACTACAGTATTAACAGCGTCAGATGAGAAAACTAAATCGAGTATTCGATTTAAAGAGTTTTTAATACAGCTTATTTGCTGTAAGTCCGTAGATATAATATGGTCTAACAGTTGAAGTTCCTGTTGAGACGAAGTCAACGATGCTTCAAAGTAAGACTCGTCTTCTGAAGGAATCCAGTCAATGAATGGGAAGTCGCCTAAGAGAGTAATAATACTATCAAATCCAGCAACGTTAATAATATAGTCGATAGCAAAGGAAAGCTCAACATATACTGAAACTGAACTTTTGGGGGGAATATAGACATTAAGAATGAATAAATCTTTTGAAGGCATGGATATTTTGATGCAGACAAGTTCTATAGAAAGATTAAAAGGGAATATGATAGGAATTGTGTTGAAATGATTTCTAACCGCAATCAATACACCACCTCCTACTGAATGTGTATTATCCACATGACGGTCTTTCCTGAAAACTATGAATTCTTGATCAAATAGTTCTGTGTCTAAGATCGTGTCATTAAGCCATGTTTCAGTGAAAGCAAATAAATCATAAGGAAAAGCTAGGGAGTTTTGAAAGATTTTGGCAGTTTTACTGCGAAGCCCTCTTACGTTTTGGTAGTAGAGGGAGAACCTACTAAGTTTTTTGCAGTTAAATTATTATTTTTGTTTGCAATCTTTCTTTGCCTAGGAGGGATTGTAAATTCTTTTACCAATGTATTAGGAGGCCAAGAGCTATTCAAAATTGAATTGAATAATGAGAAGGGAGCAGTAATTTTGAACGATGAAACGAAACTGTTAGGTTTACTTATTTTAGTACATTTAATGGATGATACATTGGGTATGGATTTACAGGCAATGAGATGTTGCAAAATATCTTCGGGTACGATTTCCGGTAAAAGACGAGAGATGAATATTGATTTGGGTTTAGGAACAGATTCTAAAGCTCTGGGAGCAACAAGACTAATTTGAGGGGTGGGATCTATAATATCTAAGTCAGAAACTAATTCTATAGGCTGTAGCACTGGCAAGTCACTAAGTAACGAGGGTCGGTCAACCTCGACACTTGAATCACCAGCCACTGCCAAGCCTTCTCCTTGACTGATATTAGAAGCACAGTTAACGTCAGCCTGAATACTTATAATGTTTGATCTTTTAGGAGCAGGACCAGCACTCTTCGAAGAAGTAGCAGCATCACGTCCCCTTTTGTTACCCTTTTTACAGGCAGTATCTGATATATTCTGGGAAATGGTCGGACTAGATTCTGAATAATTTAGAAGTATGGGTTGTGATTCATCATCATTTGTGGATGATGATTTATCTACTAAAATATTAGGAAAAGAAAATTTATCAACAATTGAAACAACAGAAGAAACATGTTGGGATAGTTCCTCGAAAGCTTTAGAGATCTTAAGAATCTCGGACTTTAAAGCTGTCATTTTAAAAGCCAAACTGGATACAGAATGCTTTCTACAACTAACGCAAAACCAGAAACCAATTTCAGAGGAATTAATTTTGTCAATTAATGCATTTGTTGCACCGACACATTTAGCGTGAAAAAGGTTTCCGCAGGGGCCATGGCATTCAAAAAGAGATGATGTAGCTGAATGATTTGAACATTTAGGTGCAGAACAGGCCATGATGAAATATAAAACAGAGATGCCTGTCTTTAAAGTGTGTACAATAAATAAAATTAATTAAAAATAATGTCTTAAGAAAAAGAGAAAAAAAAAAAAAAAAAAAGTTAGGAAATACTAGGAATTGAACTCGGGACGTCTCGCATCGAATTTTTCTCACACCTCGACGATCACGACCACCGATTGTTATTGATGACACGATTCTTAGTATAGATTTAAACTAATTACAATAAAAAAACAAAGAAAGTAAGTGATTTGTTTAGATAATAGAAAAATAAAATGTAAAAGAATGAATAGTATAGGCTATAATCAAAAGAAAGCTTTTAAGTTAAGCATATAAATTGTTAAGTGGTGAGTTTTAGTACAGAAGCACTCAATTAGATTTTTGGGAGGGAAGGACGAAATATTCACAGGTATGTATGTGTGTCAAAGAAAAGAGAAGATGTTTAGGTATTCATGCAATTTTTAAATTAAGAGATTTATGAAATTGACACAAATGACTTTCAAGATTACAAAATTAAATGAATTTTACTTACTGAAATTAAACACTATGAGCAAATTAATAACAAACGTATACAAAACTATGAAGACATTCAATTTAAATTTGATAAAAAACTAACACTTTGATTTATAATTAGATAAAACTATTTAAAAAATTAAAACAATGTAGAGCTAATGCTACGCACTAATCAACACAGAGAACCAGTGTTACCACTGATGATGCTACTTGTTAGATTTTTAAAGAATTAATATAAAAAGAAAAATATTGAGTTCGGAATTTCGTTAATTTTCTGTTTAAAACAAATTTGTATAGTAAATAATTTTTTAAAAATATATCCTCGAACTCAAAATTTTGAAAAACGAATTATTTTGTTCAAACTACCTTTTCTCAAAAATATACGTCAATAAGTACCTAGGTACCTACTAGTTTTGTTTTGGTCAGTTCAATTTTAAATTAGAGCTGTGTAAATCGTTCAAATGATCGAATCGTTTAGGAATCGATAGCCAAAATTATTCGATCATTTCAATCAATCGATCTTTCGATCATTTTCATTTCACTGAATTTATTTCCGATTCAATTTTCATTTCGATTTCGATGGAACTAAATCTCTCCGATTTAAACGAATTCAATTCAATACTGTATCGATTTTGATCGAATTCAATTTGATCCAAATTTAAAAACAATACGATTTGGATGGATTGAAAAATCCGAAAAAATATGAAATTTTCACAGTTTTTACTGCTCTGGAAAAATAAGATGTTATGTTAATTGGTTGACATTTGGATCAAAATTCACTTTTTATGTGAAAGTATAATATAGTTTGGTATAGTCCGTCAAGACATCAGCTCTCGAATTCCATTGGCGGATGGCTACGATATCGATGGACTAAAAAACCTCTAAGAAATCTGAAATGTTTGAATAATTTGTACTACTTAGATCAATAAATACCTTTTTTCAAAATAAAGCTTATCTCTTATTTTCAAGCCATTTTTTTAAACATAAAATAACAATAACAATAACAATAACAATAAATTCACTAAAACAACGATATTAACTGTTATTTTTAACGGGGTAAATATTTTTTTAATATTTGTTTAATATGTGCCAAGTTTACAGATTTTCCATTCACTTTCACACTTTTTCCATAATCTTGAATATGAAATTTCTATGTATCTTGTATGAGAAATTTCAAGTGCTTGCCGCCACGTGTTAACGTTAACGAATCTTAAAAAATAATTGCACACATTTTCGCTCTTAGGTGGTGGGGGAAATCCAATTTTGTTTACAATAAGTGCCACCCTAATATATACAAACATACATCAACAAATGTGGATAAAATATTATGTTTTTGAAGCAAAAAGTACAATTTGATATACTTTATTTTTAACTTTCTATACATTGCGGAAACACAATTTTTCATCCCTCTTCTGCTGCTAGTTTGCCTAAAACTTAAAAATAAGAAAAACTATTTTTTTAATTCATAAACATCAAAATACTCGTTCTCTTATCTGATCACATAAGGGGCCCCATTTAGCATAGCCGCCCCGGGCCTCTAAAAAGCTTAGTCCGCCACTGCGAACAGCAGCAATATTTTCTGCAGTACGAGCTGTACGAGCATGCACTGGTGTTTTCACATCTCCTACAGACCCGGTTTGCTCAAACTTTTGCACGATTTTTCCGATTGTACGCACATTGACCGAAAAAATCACGAAGTACACGATATGCATTTTGATTTGAACTCCCATTTTCATAATAAGCCAGAATAACTTTAACGCGTTGCTCGATTGTGTATCTTTCCTTGGTTCAAATTGAGTAAGTCTGAAATTGAGAAATGTCAAATGAAATGCAGAAAAAAGCTTGACGTTTAGGTGTGGTTCACATTCAACATCGGCCCTTAAAATTTAACCACCCTTTAGGTAGGTAGGTACTTTCTTAAAAATCATCAATTTTTGAGTTATGTCATTCTTGTAGCAAATGAGCGATATATGTATATATATTTTTCTATTTAAAAAATGTTATAGTTATAAGTGTTTAAATCTGCCCAGTTGAACATTCCTTGAAAAACGCATTTAATCAAGTTTTATTGTTTATTAAACAATAATAAATTATATCAAAACATAACGTTAAAGCCTTTTCACACCAAACCGACATCTCGATTTCGAGCAACAAGATTTCAAAATCCACTTGAATCGTTCACACCACACATGATCTTGATTTTGTTTGACATTTCAAAGAATTTAATAGCTCATAGGAGCTCTACAAAAAATATCCATTACAATCAGCCAAAATCCCAAAACACAATGGACATATTTCACTCTTTCTCTTCTTTTCTTTAAATATAAAACATAAAAAGGACCACAACACAACCTGCATACACTGAACTTATAAATATAAAATCTCTTTTTTCTGTCTTCTCTCTTCTATGGGTAAACTGTTATACGGGAGACAAACATTTACAGCCTTATTCATTAGAATGCGCTAAACAGATGAATAGTTATGCACTGCATAAGGATTTATATAGCCACTATGTAACGTTACATAAATGCTTCTTCAAAAAAAAATTCCCCATCCATTTTAGTTATGCAACGCTTGTGTCAAATAAAGTACCACAAAGAGGAAATCTATTACGTTTTACTTCAACTTCACATAAACAAACATCAGCTGTTTGTGAAAAATCAATAAAAGAAAAATGCTTCCAGTTCGGTCTTTTCAATTTCTGTGTCTATAATATTATAATTTTGTAGTTTTCTTGTGTCATTACTCATTTTTAGCAAAAATAAATAAAAGTTTCGATAAAAACTCATAGCAATTCCATTCCATTTACTCTCAGTGAATTTTTATTAAAAAAAAAAACAAAACAACCCCCAGTTTTCCTGCTGCGCTGCCGCCACCGGTTGGATTGTTTTTAGTTTCTCTATTTTTGTTTTTCTATTCTATTTTCATTGCGTTATCTATTGTTTATAGTAGATACGCATTTACATATGTGCATAAATAAAAGAAAATTAGTTTTAACATTAGAAATGTTTAAACGGAGGCATACCTACTAACAATGTGAAAAAATCAACAGAATTCCAAAAATGTGAAACCCCGAGTAGACAAAGAGGGCGAAACGTCAGGGGTATAGACAAAATTATTGTGTTCAAGCTTCACTTTGTTCATGCTGCTCTGCCGAAACAAAATACGAAGAAGATGATAAAACAGACACCAAAAAAAGGAGAAGTGTTCGTAGACTACCTAGATTTGCATGTGGAGAAAAGAAAATATAAAAATGAATACCGAATATGGAATATAGGCATAACGATTTAGGAAAAAAACGCAAAAAGTACCACACAGGGAAAAGTGAGGGGATAGATAATATTGGGTTCGATTTCACATTTGCTTTTGTGGTTATTTATTACTGTCTGCCTTTAGTCTGTTGGCGCATTGTTTGTTGAATGTGTTGAATAGGGGGGTTTACATGGAACAACAATGTTGGACAACATTGCTTGATGGAATCGGAACAGTTTTCAAAATATTTTGAAAGTCATACAACAAAGTTAACAAAGTTGGACAACATGGTTGGTTATGCGTTTAAATGATCAAACATCGATGGTTGTCAAGCAATGTTGGACAACATGTTGGTTCATGTGAACCCCCATAATGAATAAATAGCTATTTAAAAATAATAAATGTTACAAGAAATTAAAGGGACGATTAAATCGCTCAAACTTGCTGTTGTGCTTATGAAGGATGAGTAATAATAAGCTAGATAAAATGATAATTTCCACTTACTTGTTAAAAGCTTTACCGAATTTCATTAAAATGTTCTTAATGAGTAAGTCGAAAATAATTAAGTACAGTTAATTGTAGTTTTTATTATTTTTTTTTGTATCGAAATGCAGACTAGGTATACACACAAATATTTGTATATCTACCTACTAATATTTAGGGAAAAGTAGCCTTTTTCGAAATGGAAATGCCAGGTGCCGTTTTATTTTGGAGCTACAAATATAAATTTCGTCTCTATTGAATAAACAAAAAACCTTAGGTTCAAAATTTTAGAGAAGATGAAGATGTAGGTACCTAAAGCAAAAAAATAAAAAACAAATTGATACCGATTGGTAATATTTATATTTACTATGCATACCTACCAAAACAATAAAATTGGCTTCAGTCAAAGTTTTAAAATACATAAATGCTTTCTTTATTTCTAATGTACCTCAACTATGCCAGAATGGCAAATCGGGTAAATTTGTTTGAGAAAATAATCTGTTTTGTTGTTTTATTTCATTATTTCTATGCTCACATTTTTTATTGGGAAGAATAGGATTGATATGTATATGTGCGCATATCAAAATATTTCACTTTTGTGTGTGTTAGTGACATTTTGATACTAAAATATCCTTATGTTGCCATTATTCAACCTCCAAACTCGTTTAGCTTATAATGAGTCTATGTAACGTTGCATAAGTTTTATGAATAAGGTTTTTGCGTTCAGATGCATTATAACGAGTACATAGCACTATGCACAAGCTATGATGCGTTTATGAATAAGGCTGTTAATATTTAAGTGTGATTGTGATATTGTGAATAGGCCAATTAGATTTTGAGAAGCTTTTGTCGTAATCTACTAGATTACGAAATCTTGTATGGCAAATCTAGATTATTTTGATGAGATTTTTGGCTTTTGGCTCGAAATCTAGATTTTGATTTGGTGTGAAAAGGCTATTAGTTAAAATAAGTCGTTAGAGATTGTCTTGCTCGAATGCCTTAGCGTACGGGAAAGGAAGATTTCTTGCTTGAAGATAAACCAGACCACAATGCAATATTATTTGCATTTATTTGAAATTTGTATATACAAAAATTAATCTAAATCCGTTTAGCTGATAATGATAAAATTCAAAATAAAAAAACATTCTATGAGAGGTACAACTAATACATAGTTGCTAAGATTAAAATGTTCTTATTTTGGATGCTCTGTCAGTCAATTTCACTCGTGTTGATAGAACTTTAAGAGACTAGAAATTGTATAATTTTCGACAGTTACTTCAGAATTTTGAAAAAAATAAAAATATGTAAGGGAAATAATTGTTAGATACAACTATTCAAACTTTTTGTATTTTTCTCGGACGAAGTTGCGGGTAAAGGCTAGTAAGAAATATAATTGTGAAAAATTTATCAAATAAGATATTTTTTTTCTTGATTCCATACTCGTTTCTTAAAATCGCTCTATCGCTCTATGCCATGAATATCGTTTCTTTTGGTTTCGCTTTTTCTGCCGATCGTTTCGTTATTCGTAATAGGGTCCCTGCCGAAAGTTTTTACTATGACAAAGTGCTTATAGTTTTAAGATGATACTTCTATCTATTTCATTTTTTATCTAATTTCGTTTTCTTTCAAAAATCTTGTGGGTATGAACAGAATGCAAAAACTATCAATATGATTGCTTTACGAAGCCTATAAATAAGATAGTTTATAAATAATAATAAGTTTATAAATAAATAAAATTAAATAATATGAAACACTTTGAACATTAGTTCGAAAGTTCTATGGAGAATCTTTGAACCGTTTTGAATAAAATTGGAATAAAGTGTGAGAAGGTCAAAATTTACAAGAAAATTAGTTTTTTTGTCTTAGATTTTTGTGTCTACAAAAATAGAAATAAATAGGTAGAGGAAGTTAGGGTATTGTGGTATACATGTTTGTATTTTTGACTTAACAGAAAAAGTATGCTCCCCAATTTGGTAGATTTTAACACGAACATATAAGCTACCTACAACGTTTACGATTCTAACAGTAACTTACAAAGATTTTGACAAAATAATGATAAACCTCGAAATCGTCACTTTTGAAAAGTAGTGGGTAATGTGGTACACCTTGCAGTCTAATGTGGTATACTTTCCAAGTGGTCCTCCGAATGCCTTGAAGGAAAATTTAATCATTCATCATAGTACAAGTGGGTCTCTGCATATATTTTTCGGGTCCCATTTCCTAATTTCACCTTTTTGGGCATTAAAAAAAAACATCATTGCAAAAGCACAAAAGTCAGTTGACGCAGGTATAAACCTTAAGGTTAGGCAATGTGGCATTAGCCCACTGCTAGTATACCACATTAGCCGAAACTCTATATTTTTACAAAAATAAAATAAAATTTAATACCTATAAATAATTTTATGCAAAACGAACAATTACATAAGTAACGTTAATGATGGATATATTCTTCCGATGCATTGACAAATTGGTTTGGAACGCAATTTTTCAACGCGCACAAACACTTTTTGTTCCACTCAAAAAAAAAACTCAGCTGCACACAATCACGGAATTCAACAATGGACGAATTTAGAGTTGTTTAAATACGCATTACTACTTTTATTATAATCACCGTCAGCTGAATAAAGAACCGTTGTAGAAGCATGCTTCGTTTTTGAAATAACTGCCGATACCACATTGCCCGCATATACCACATTACCCCAACTTACTCTATACTTAAAATTTTTGTTTTGTTAACTTTTATAATGCAAAGTTTGTATTGATATTTTGGAGTCCCCTCTTATTTTAGCTTGATCGGTTAAGACGAGAAACACAGAATAGGTACCTAACTAACTACCTACAAAAAAAGCTATAACAAAAAAAAATTACCCAAACGAAGACTTAAATTTGTAGTAAATTACTCTAAACTCTAATTACTCTAAAGCCAGAGAAGTCCATTCTTCTTAAATTAAGTTTATTTGATGAATAGTTTTGGCAAAAAATTGTTTCAAACTCAAAATTTTGAAGAAAAATTATTATTTTTTTTTTTTTAATCATAGGTTTGAAAACAGATTTTGCTAAAATCGTTTATTCAAAAAACTTTATTCAATAATTAACTATTAAAATGGATTTTTGGCTTTCCAAAAAGCTACAAAACATTACTGCAAGTGTTGCCGTTGTTTTTAAATTAATTTTTTTCTATTGTATACAATTATTTCATTAAATTGCCCCTCCCGCCCAAGCGGTGGGAGATATTACCCCCCTCCACTAGGGTTTTTTTCTTGCCTACTTCTCACCTACATGCTCTGAATTTTTCGGCAGACTTTACGCGAGTTTAAAAAAAAGGGAACATTTAATTTACCCCTACAGCGACGATAGGGGATGAAAATAAAAATCTGAAAAAATTAGGGAATTTTTTTTTCTTCATTTAGAGTTGATTTAGGCCCATCGAAATATTAAAACTAAAAAAAACCATTATAACGACCACCCTAATGTAGATAGAGCTTTTGTCGTTAAATTTATTTCCAAATAATCTTGCTGTTAAGCGTTTTTTGTACTCCACTGTTTTTCTCATAAGCTTAAGCTTGGTGTTATGTGAACAAAACTTCACGCACAATACATCAACACTTGTAGGATTCCTTTGACAAATGTATTGATTATTAAAAAATCAGATCTTAATGAGACTCAGAATTAAAATTAAAACAGGTTCTACATACAATAATATTTAGTGATATTTTCTTATGTTAATATTGTTAGCAACTTAATTCTGTTTACCCGTGCGAAGCCGGGGCGGGCCAGCTAGTTGACTTATAAAACAAAACTTATCGTTGCCGTAAGTAGATACACCTACATACATGCTACATGCTACAATGTGCTTATCCTACTCCTTTTTGTGGTTTGATGTCTCCAATTGTGTAGTTAAATATATAAATAAAAAATTTTAAAAAATTTTAATTTTGGGGTGTATTAAAAACTAATTTTAAACTTTTACACAATTATTTTAAAAATTACAATATTTCGGAAGTAAATTCCATCTTCCGGCTAATTAACTTAATGATGAATTTGGGCTTTAGTTCTTCATGGTTTGTTGTGCTTGTCTCTTTTTTGTTGTTTTTTGGTGAAGTTTATTAAATTTGTTTGTTAATATTTGTGTTGTGGGTATTCGGTTGTCCTACTTTGTTAGCTGTAGTGTCTCAGTGCAGTGTCATATAGTGCATTTGTTTTTAGTGTTAATTTGTCGTTAAGTATATTGTCTTCCTCTAGTTTACGTGATTTGTATATTTCGTATTCTTCGAGGGCGTCAAGTAATTTCCCTTTCTTGCAGTGGTGTAGGGGGGTAAGGTTGGTGTCGAAGTCGGTGTAGTTGTGGTTAGTGTCAATCAAGTGTGCAGCGAAGTTAGATTTTGTGTTTGGTCTAGGTTTATGTTCATTAAATCTGTCAAGGAATGTTCTCCCTGTTTGTCCTATGTAGTATTTGTTGCAGTCGTTGCATTTCAATTTGTAAACACCTGTGCTTGTTTTTGGGTCGTTTTTTGTTTTAGGCTGGAGTAGTTTAGAGAGATGGTTATTAGTTTTGAATGATATTTTTTAATATTTTGTTTGTTGAATATGTTCCTCATTATTTGTGGCATTAAATTGGTGTATTGTGCGGATATATATTTTGTCGGTTCAGTTGTTGAGGCGTTGTTGTTGTTTGATTTGTTTAGTTTTTTTGTTTTCTTTAATTTCTCTTTCTTCTTGTTGATTAGTTTGTCTATTATTTCTATAGGTATTATATCCGTTTACTTTTGCTATATGTTTTATTGTGTGTTCTTCTTCTTTGTAGTCATTTTTGTCCATTGGTATAGTAAGCAGTCTGTTGATTAGTGCATTATATGCTGCCATTTTTTGTGTCTGTGGATGATGGGAGTCTTTGTGGATTGTGATGTCAGTCGTGGTCGGTTTTCTGTACACTTTGTATTTGAGTTTGTTCATAGTCTTTTTTATGTTTAGGTCGAGGAAGTTGATTTCGTTATTGTTTTCGATTTCTGATGTGAATTTTATCTGTCCGTCAATGTCCGTTAATACTCCTTTTCCTTATTCCTAAGCACAAGAAAATCGAAAAAGGAACAGTTTTTCTTGTTTTTATCTGTCGTTTGTTGTTGTTTGGAACCAGTTTTTCTTGTTTTAATCTGCCATTTGTTATGGACTCGTTTGCTGTTTGCTCAGTTGTTTTTTTCTCTGAATAAAGGAATTTTTGGCTTGTGAAGGAGTCGAGAAAAAATTAGATTTATAAAAAATTATTGCATATGAATCTAATAGTCAGGGCTAGGATTTCTATGTTAAAACATATTTTTTTTGGATAAGACTAGAAGTAAAAGAACAACATAGTTTTACGAATCAGGAAATTTCCTTTAAAATGGCATTCAATCGTTAGAGCATATTTTTGCATATTTTACTATAAATACATATAAATGCATATTTTGCCTTTTTGGGCTTATTTTAAAAATAAATGCATATTTTTCGTGCATAAAGTAAAAAAAAATCTTAAAAATCTAAATTTTTGCTATTATGAAAGTGCATACGCACCTTAATCATTTTAATTTCAACTCCCATGGAAAAATAAAGCGACTTGGCAGCACTAAACACTATTCCATCTGTCATGTCGTTCCAATCTTCCAGTGTCAATCCCCCTGTGCTCTATACATGATCAAAACAAATTGCAAATTGGAGTGGGAAACGGTATATGTGAAACAGAATTTTGTTGGTCTCGAATGTAAGAATTTATTTCCAAAAATATTTTGTGTACAATTAACTTTAGATAGCTTACTAATTTCAGATAAAATGCCGAAGGTAAAGACATCTGTGGTCGCTACATTACAAAAATATGTCTCAGACAACAAAGATATATTTAAAAGTGAGGGTAAAGTTCTTTTCTGCAAAGTTTGCAACAAAGGTGTTGCTTACGAAAAAAAATCGCAAGTAGACCAACACATAAGAAGTCAAAAGCACATACAACTAAATGAGCGGAGATCTGCCCCTCAACAGCAGATTTCATTTCCCAACACAGAGAATAAATTCTGTAAGGATTTATGTGAAGCGTTTCTTGCTGCCGATATCCCTCTATATAAATTAAACAACCCTTCACTGAAAGATTTTCTGAATAAATACACCAATGAAAGTGTACCAAGTGATTCAACCATTAGAAAAAACTATGTGGACAAAATTTATAGTTCTCTTGTCAGTGAAATTAAAATGAATTTAAAAGACCATTTTCTATGGGTTTCGATAGACGAAACTATAGATATACAAGGCCGATTTATTGCAAATATCATTGTTGGTGTATTGCATCAAAATGAAGAAGTTAGTAGGAACAAGTATTTAGTGAACGTAGTTGAACTAGAAAAGACTAACAATGCTACCATCGCCCGCGCTTTTGATGATTCTATTAACTTACTTGGAGAGATTGACAAAAATAAAATTCTCCTATTTTTGACTGATGGTGCCCCTTACATGGTGAAAGCTGGTCATGGATTAAAACTATTTTATCCCAAAATGATTCATGTTACTTGCCTGGCTCACGCACTGCATCGGGTCGCTGAAGAAATTAGAAGTAATTTTAAAGACGTTGATACGTTGGTGTCAAATGGAAAAAAAAATTTTCTTAAGGCACCAACACGCGTAGATATGTTTAAGGAAAAAAATCCTGGAATTCCTCTTCCTCCGCAACCCGTAATCACTAGATGGGGAACATGGGTGACTGCAGTGGAATATTATTCAAAATATTTTGAAAATTTTGAAAGGGTGGTCAGAGAGTTGGATGACTCTGATGCTCTTTCAATTAAAAAACAAAAGAAATATTAAACAAGTCATTTTTAAAAAATCATTTAATTTTTATAAGTTCCAATTATGGATTTCTTAGTGCAACTATCACTAAGCTTCAGGGGTGGAACACATTAAAAATGCAATTAGATTTAATAGACGATGCCTTTGAAAAAATAAATTCAGCCGAAGGGGCAACAGGTGAAGTAATTTTCAAGAAAATTGGAAATGTTTTGAATAAAAACGAAGGGTACATAAAAATGAAAAAAATTTCAAATATATTGACGCTGAACTCCAACGAAGTAGAGACCTTAGACAACTATACCATCAGTGAGATTCTCGCGTTCAAAAATGCACCAGTAACACCTGTTGAAGTTGAACGTTCATTTTCTATGTATAAAAGTTTTTTCAGACCTAATCGACAAAGTTTTATTTTTGAGAATTTCAAGAAAAACTTTATGGTCCATGCCAACAAGACATATGCAAGAAATTTTGGAAATTAGTAAAGATTTTTATTTTATTTTTAACTATAAATGAAGTAAATTTTTATGTTTTTATATTTAGTTTTTTTTTTTTTTGAAACGATCAATGGAGTTAAGTTTTATGTTTATGTATTTGAATAATTTTTATATTTTGTTCCTCTTATTGAATAAAATTAGCATTTTTGTTAGATTTTTTGTGTTTTTTCATTATATTTTAAATTTTTTCAGAGCATATTTTCACTTTTTAAGCACATATTTTCTCGATTTATATGCATATTTTATGCGCATAATTTGTGTTTTTAAGGGCATAAAAGTCCGAGCCCTGCTAATAGTAGTATTAATTGAGGAAAAAGATACAAGTGCACACGACGATTGAAGCAAGAACTATATTATTCCCTCATCATTGCTTCACTCTCAACTCACAGCAGACGAGAGAGCAAAAAATATAATTATTCCGGAAGGCAACTATCTTCTTTCTTCTCACGTCACAGGAGCATTGTATATCCACAGGGAACAAGAAAAGAAAGCCAAAACAAGCTGCCGAAAAAAAATAAAGAATGAATGTACATACATTACATACATACATACGTAGGTACAGGCATCGAGGAGAAGAGGAAACAAAAAAGAAGAGGATCAAAATAAGTTTTTAACGTTACATAAAGGTTCAATACACATCGCATATTTTCTAAACAGAAACAAATTCTTTTGTTCTCGATGACGGTGCTTTGCCAAGACAAAGCACCGAAAATACTTTACGTGGAAGGAGCCTTTAAAATAGATTGGAATGAAAATTAGAAACTGATGTCTATTTGCGTAGGTATTCGTTCTTATTTTATAGTACATAGGTCAGGTGGAAACAGGTTGTTTTATTTTTGTACTATCGCTTTTTAAGCGGTTTTTTTATGTGAAGTGGCGTGTTTCTCAGATTTAATTCAAAGCAATATAATGATTGAACGGAAAAAATCGGAAAATCGTTGGAGCGGTTTTTAAAAAAAATAATTTTTATAGAGGGTGTCCCGCACCTGAGTGGAAGTATTTGAGGGTGTGGTTCTTGGGGTTATTTTAAGAAAAAATTGTATTGTAAATGCAAAAAAAAACACCAACAAAAAAATCAGCGAAAACATATCTAATGATGTGCTATAAGTTTTGAAAAATATCGACTTCAGAAAAAAAATCTCAATTTTTTTTTTAATTTTGAATTTGAAATTTAATTTCTCAAAAACTATTCGCTTAAACAACTTGATTTAAAAAACAAATGCAAGAATGGAGCATTAGTTTTCAAAAAAACTATAGCAAAACACTTACTTAAAAACTAATTCACAAATTGATCATGGTTCTTATATTGCGCTTTTTGAAGAATTCAAAACTCTTTCAAGGGCACTTTATACTAATTACGTTAATGAAATGGGAAGCTTTTAAAAAAGGATCCTAAGTCATTTTGGAAATTTGTCAACTCAAAGAAGAACGCGGACGGCAAAATAATACAGATATCTGCAACGCATTTGCGAATAACTTTTGCGATTCCTTCGTTGATACGCCTGTCGTTGTTGATGAAAGTTATTTCAAAAATTTACATATCTATTCCCAAACGAATGGTAATAATATGCCTGTGCACCTAAACACTGTTTTAGAATATCTCTCATCTTTAAATGATGATTACGATATAAAGAACTATAGGTCAATATCAAAACTGTCTTGTATACCGAAGCTTTTTGAAAAAGTTATTTGTGAAAGCTTGGCATTTCATAGTAAAAATTTAATATGCGAAAAACAGCATGATTTATGCAAAGAAGATCAACGGTAACAAATCTTCTTACTTTCTTACACAAATGCACCAATGCTTTAGAGAACGGTAGTGAAGTTGACTGCATTAACACTGACTTTTCTAAAGCATTTGATCAACTCAGTCATAATATCATTTTATTCGAACTTAAAGCTTTCGGCTTTGCACCTTTTTTTATATGTTGGATAAAATCGTACCTTGAAAATAGATCATAACAGATGAAATTTCGACACTCTCTTTCAAACCCATTTAACTTTCACTTAGGTGTACCTCAGGGAAGTCATCTGGACAGTGGAAGTCAGAGAAAGACAAATATTAATAGCACTGAAATCAAAACGAAAGCTATACGAGGGCCAATGGCCAGTCGTAGAAGAATACGAGTATCGTATTTACATTAACGATTATCGTTTAACGTAATCGCATTTTAACGATAACGCGGCATTTTGAACGATAATCGTATTACGTAATAAGGGCCCTGTTAAATGACAAACAATTACTTTCTCAAGAAAACGAGTTGCAACTGCATTTAATTATTCTATTGCCCAGCACAAACTGTGCCGTGTATTTAGCTTCAAGGATTTGGGTGTTCAGTTTAGCTCTAATTTAGAATTCACAGAACACATAAATTACATTGTTAAAAAAGCGAGCTCTATGCTTGGATTTATAAAACGTTGGGCAAAAGAATTTAACGATCCGTATGTTACTCTTTCTCTATATAACTGTTATGTACGACCTCATCTTGAGTATACCTCTCAAGTTTGGTCTCCATTGTATGAAACTCATAAACGTCGTATTGAATCAATACAACATAAATTCATTCGATTCGCTCTGAAGGGTCTCCCTTGGGCTGATCCAAACTTTATATCAAAGGTGGGTTAATAATGACTTAATATTTCTTCATCAACTTAAAAATGGCCAAATTGATGCCCCTGACTTGTTAGCCTATATTGGCATAAATTACCGCGCAGGATCTCACCACCTGCGAAGATTTGAACTTTTGCACGTCGATTTTCATCGAATTAACTACGGAATACATGAACTTTTAAGGATCCGTTGTACAAACGTGGTTCAAATATTTTTACTGGCTGATTTCGGTGGAATTACTGAGGTTCAACGATGGTTCAAGGTTCAAGTATGTAAAAGTAACCAATTTAATGCCTGAACCAACGTTGAACCTCAGTTCATTTTCCGAAGTCGGCGAGTTAAAATTGCTGAACCACGAGTTAAATATTTGTACAACTGGCCCTAAGCCGTTTGTGTAAGCTTTTTAATTTAAACGCTTCCTCGGTTGATTTTAACGTAGGTAAAATGGGAAATGAAAACAATGTTTCGAACCAGTGCTCCACGATCTTGACTGTCTTATCTTCAAATGTTTTTTATTATTGTTAAATTTTGTATTTTAGGTATTGTTTTTATTTTTGTAATTTAGTTTATGTAGTTTTGTATACTTTTTGTTTGTAAGCATGTGTTGGTTTGCATTATTTTACTATTTAACTAATCACTAAAGGCCACAAAGTCATATGACCTGTCATGAAATTTTCTATATGATTTCTCAAATGAGCTGTCATTTTAAGTCAAGTCAAACGGTTTTACTTTTTTATGTTTACACGTTTTAACTTCGTATTTGATTTTCTCTATGGCTAACTGTCAAATCCAAAATAAAAGATAAAAAAAGTCGTAACCAAATAAATTTTTTAAGTGCAAAATTACTTTTTTGCAATTATTCATTGTTATTTTCACTCAAAATTTTTATTATTTTGTAAGAATATTTTTGTTTTCAATACTCTGAACTCACTATTTTCCACCAAAAAACAAATCCCATTTGATTTCTCAAATGGATATAGCTGCAAGTCTCATGTCAAAAAAGTCATAATGCTTTTTCCTTTTGGGAAGTCATATGAGATCTATGAGTATGAGTGCGTTCAGACGATTTGGTATGATTTTTCTGATAGGTCATATGAGAAGTCATATGACTTCTATAATCGTGTAAAGAGGCCTTAACACATGCACTTATGATGAGCCTTTGTTTGTAGGTTGTAGCTTGATCTAAGCTACAACATAAAATCTGAAGTGTAAAAAAAAAAAATTATAAGATGTGTTTTCTTTGATTTGTAATTTTTTTTTTGCTTTTAAAGTCAATATTTCAGAAACTGCCCCCCTGCCTCAGGGAGGGGAGATACAACTTTCCCTCCATACAATTTTGTTTCTTAGGTGCCAGTTATAGCTATCATTGAAACTCATCATTTAAAACTTTAATGATTGATTTTGAGACGTTTAGAAAGCAAAATCATTCATTATTTTGATGAACAAATAAAGCTTAAGACTTAATTAATATTTATAGCAAAAAAAAAATATTTCAAATAGGCCCAACTTTCCACAAAAAAAGACTTTTAATTTTTCAATGATCATTGGTAAGGTAGTTCAATCATTGAAATAAGAAAAGTCGTTTTATGTGGAAAGTTGGGTCTATTTGAATTATTTTTTTGGCTAGAAATATTAATAAGTCTTAAGATTTATCTGTCCATCAAAATAATAAACGATTTTCCGTCCTAAGCGTCTCAAAATCAATCATTTAAAATTTCAATGATGAGTTTCAATGATAGCTATAACTGGCGCCTTAGAATAACTTCAAGAACCACACCCTAAAATACTTCCACTCAGGTGCGGCACACCTGTATATCAAATTTTAACAACATTTTAAAGGAAACATTTTGATATGCAAAAGTATTTATTTATGTGCATATAAAAATAAAATTTCAAAAAAAATTTCGAATCCGTTTTTAAGATATCAAATTTTCATAAAAATAATTTGAAACTTTTTTTAAAATCTAAAAATTTCTTTTTTGAAAATTTTGATAAGCAATATTACTTGCACTTATTTGAAATTTGTATATACAAAGATTAATGTAAATCTGTTTAGGTGATAATGAGAAAATTCAAAATACCTACCTACTTCTAATAGTTGCTAAGATTGAAATTTTATCATTTTTGGTAGCAGATCGTACTCATTTTAGCATACGGAAAAAGTTCAATTAAAATCGTAGTCATTTTTGAGAACAAATCTTTTCTTTAACCGTTTTTTTACTTTTGAATGGAAGGTGCGTGGTTTTTTCATTAAAGTAAAAATTTTTCTTAAAATATTTTAGAAGGTATTAACAACTTCACTGTCCCTATAAAAATTGTTAGCAAAACCCCCATAACGTCCATTATTTTTTCTAAGAAAATAAAGCTTTAACTATACGCCCCATGTATCACTTTTGATACATACATTTTATTTCTTACGGAGTCTCCCACGTCCATGTATCAAATTTGATACATAAACAAAATTCGGCTTCACTGTCCCCATATAAACTCATTTAAAAACACCCCCACGTCCCGTACTTTTTTCCAGAAAAAAGCATTATTATTAAGTAAGATTCAACATAGAATGGGTTGGTAGCATGAATAATTGTTCATTGTCATTGTTGTTAAAAAGGCGGGTTAGTTTTGTGCTCATATTTGATACATGGACGTATGCTAACTTCATTTCATATCAATACGTCCCAATGTATCAAAAATGATACATATTAAAAAAAATATAACGATATCATAAAATAAACATTGTGAATATGATTTCTGGATTTCCATCCCCCTTTCCGAAGCAGGGGGTCACTTTCAGAAAAATTGATTTTAATTGCAAACAAAAATATTAAGAAACAAGGAAAGCTAATATCCCATTCTTCTTCTTCTGAAAAAAAGTCTGAATCATGTTAAAATTATCGACTTGTTCTTTGAATTTACCGCATTTCTTAAATAATTAAAAAAGGAAGAAAATTATACGAGTTAAGTGGTATATGAATCAGTGGTCAAATTTAATAGTCGACTTACAAACAACCCTTCAAAATCAAGATCGTAAGATTGCCTATCTCATCACGGCCACTTCAAAATTGGATGCCAAAAGCGATAGCTTTAGTCCAAACATTTATAAAACTACTGATCGGGCAAGCTTTTTCTGGTCGCAATGGCTAGAAAATGCACTTTTCAGGATGCATTTTCCGCTAAATTTACTTAAAGTATAATAAAAGCGACTCCTATATATACGATACAGACTTTTGTTGCCACGAGTCGGATTTAGGAATTTTGTGCATCCTTGGATGAAAATGAAAAAAAAAGTGGTCAAGGCCACTTTCTAATCTACTTGATATGATTTTATTCAGTTTTCCCAAACATAAGACGCAGTGTAAAAAAAAATATTTTTTTTTAAATGGTTGGACCCGTCGCAAGAGCCAAAAAAAGTCTGTCCGACTATTGGTATCGTGTAGAGGACAGTCCTAGCTTTTATTTGATACCCCATTGAAGTAACTTTTTTTAGGTGACATTTAGCGAAAATTGCGACCTGAAAATGCATTTTCATTGCGACCATAAAAAGCTTGCCAGTTGGCATCCAATTTTTACGTGGCCGTGATGAAAAAGGTAATCTCACGGTCGGATCCCGGACTAACAGTAGATAGCTACACTATATATGTATATTGGGGAGCAACTTCGGCCATTGAAAGTCTGGACAAGCCAGGGTCATGTTTTGGTGAATTTGTGTGAACCACTTTTAGATGAGGGGGCAAATGATTAAGGAATAACGCTGATATTTACTAATATGTAGAATACAATTAAAAATAAAATTTACAACTTATTTAATAAATCAGAATACTGATCTATGTGGAACAAAAATCGAGTCAATCTTCCATTATACGCAAGAGAAGCAAAATTGAGATCGGAAAGCATTGTCGTTTCGTCAGCGAAGATTTGTACAAGGATTCCTCCATGATCTGCAACCGCAATACGTACATGAACACACTATTTCACAAAAATACCACGTCAGAATGATAAACTTTTCAGGAAGCGTTGCGTTTCGTCCTACAGCAATAATTTGATAGAGACGGTCGTGAAGCCTCCAAATCAAAGTAAGTCAATATAGAAAGCAAATAATTCCACGAACATTAATCTTTTTTAACCAGAAATTTTAACCCGTGGCTTGGAGGAAGTGTACTAATTATGGAATGCGCTCCTAATGTGGAATAGTGCTATATTTTAAAAACAACGTAATATTTTTACCTGTTCAGGTAAAGCTTTTTTTTATGCGTATATTCGTTGTTATTATCCTTGTGGAAGGTGATCTTTGTAGACATGAACATTTATTAAAAGTAGTGTTTTGGTAAAGTGCGTAACAAATTATTGTTCGTATCGGTTCAATCTTAGACATATTTTTTTTGTCCCGCGTTATTAGGAAAAAGCTCAACCCTTGGGATAACTTACATTATTTAGGTGAGCTCAGTTAAATAATAAGTAAATTTTTACATAGTTAAGTCACTCTTCTTGTTCCTAATATGGAATATCAGTATGTTCCTAATATGGAATAGTATTTCATATTGAATATTGAATAGTACCTATTCCTAATATGGAATAGTATTCCACATTGGGAACCACCTAAAATATTTGTTTAAAGGAGAATGGGAAAACTGGCCCATATGCTCAAAACAATTGTGTCATACATTTTTGGAAAGTTTATTGCTAGGACATAATTTCATTATATGGCCGTTAAGCTCTAAACCATGGGGTTCGTGAGATATTCGGCTTCAAAGCACCGAAAAGAACAATAATGCAACTCGCATTTGGACATTGTCTTCCGGCTCAACATCAATGTGCCGTACATCGTTCGAAAGGTTATAACATATACTTAATGTTTTGTATGTGACCGTTAAGCTGTAGACCATGGGGTTTGAGAGATATTTGGCAGAAACGCATAATAGAACAATAATGCAATTCTGCATTTGGAGCTGGTCTACCAAGTAAACAGTAATGTGTCGTACATCGTTGAAAAGGTTATTGCATGTACTTCATTTTGTTATATAGAGTCGTTTAGCTGTAGACCATGGGATTCGAGGGATATTTGGCATCAAACAAAAGGCAAATAGAAAAATAATGCAAGTCTGCATTGGGTGCGCCCCCCTACTCAACACGAATGTCATACATTGTTGAAAAGGTTATTATGAGAACTTCATTTTATTATATAGCCATTAAGCTCTAAACCATGGGCTTCGAAAGTGCAATAACCTTTTCAAAGATGTACGACACATTACTGTTTACTTGGTAGACCAGCTCCAAATCCGGAATTGCTTTATTGTTCTATAATGCGTTTCTCCCAAATATCTCTCAAACCCCATCGTCTACAGCTTAACGGTCACATACAAAAATGAAGTATATGCTATAACCTTTCCAACGATGTACGGCACATTGATGTTGAGAAGGAAAACAATGTCAAAACGCGGAGTTGCAGTATTGTTCTTTTCGGTGCTTTGAAGCCGAATATCTCGCGAGCCCCATGGTTTAGAGCTTAACGGCCATATACGAATTTTTGAAGAATTTTTTATACCAGAGATGCTTAAACTTTTTCATCTTTTTCTCAATTTTGGAAATTAAAAACAAATTTAATTTTTTTAAATAAAAAAAGTCCAATAGCTATTAAAATTTTCTACCAATAATGTTTTGGCACCAATAGTGTAGAATTGCTGCAAGAGAAAATCGATGGAATTCATCCATTTGTAGTCGTGTTAGTCAAAAACGTAGTCATTTAGAAAAAGTACACTGAACGAAAAAATGCACATATTTTAAGTCCGCGTTGAGATAGCCCATTTTTATTTCCGGTTTCAGGGCAGTCATAAAGTGGGCAATACGCCGCCGTTTCAGGATCATCCATTGTTTACCGGACACCCAGTTTATAAAATTTTAGCAACATTTTTTTAAAACAAATTCGGGATGAACATTTTTAGAAAATATTAAAATAGGTACATTAAAAACCTAGTTTCAAAAAAATTCATCAACCCGATTTTTTAAAAATCCAAATTTTGTATTGACATTTTAAAGAAGCTTTTCATAAAACTTTGTATTGAATACGTTAAGCCTTTAATGAGAAAATCAAAAAAAAAGTTATTTGGAAGGTATGTAGGTACCGTTAATAATAGTATTTGGTAATTTTGTTCTACCAATATGTATACCATAACTACAATAACGCACTGATTATATTCATCTAAACCGTTGGAGCCGTTTTTGAGATAAATAAGCTTTTCTTATCTATACTGAATCGCACGTACTTGCTCTTATGTTCAAGACACTGCCGGTTTAAGAAAATTGTATATAAAAACATGGACATTAGAAAAATGTAGAAAAGCATTAAATACGACATTTAAATTAGCTAAAACAACTCCTTTGACAGTTTGAGGTGAAAAAAAAGAATGCCATCTTAATTCTTGATGGAATATGATTGTATGGAAAAAAAAGTTTAAAATCGTTGGAGCAGTTAAAAAAAAAAAAAAATAATTTTTTTATATATAAAATTCTTAAAACATTTTTAAGGACAAATTTTAGAATGCAAATTTGAAGTACAGTCCCTGGCCAATATTATTAGACGCACTGTGAATTTTTTAGAAACTCACGAATTGTACTATATTTAACCATTATTTTTGACTTTTTATCTTTTAAATAGTAACTGTTATTAAGGTAACATAGTATTTGGGTCCGTTTTGAATTTACTTTTGACATATTGTGTTACAATGGTAACATGTTGTTGGAAGAGTAAAGATCTGTTTTTATAACAATTTCGTCTTCTGCAGTTGTGGACATGATTTTGTAATGTTAAACGATCTTTTGTAAGTGAATAACACCACAAAATGATTCCCGCAATTTCAGCACACGCGAATGCAATAAAAACAGATTTTAACGTGTGTTTACTCTAGCAACAAATTCAAAATCAAAAAAGCCCCAAATACTTATCACCTAAATAATGTTAAAAGTCAAAAATAATGCGTAAAATATAGAACAGTTCTGATTAGAATAACGGCCAGGGAAAATAATATTTATTTATTAATTTCATCTACGAGCTTTATAGCTTAACAGCTTACATATCGGTAAAAAATAAATAGTATAAATTTATAAATTTACTTTAAAATAGATAACAAATACTTAATATCTTACGAATAAATAGTATAATACATTCTTAAATGTTTCTCTGGCGAGATATAACATATAAGTCAACATGATCATACATTTTATTGAACTCTCTAATTGACCTTGAAATTGGTTCGTTACTTCCGTAGTTCGTTCTATGCCTGGACTCAAAAAGAAGGGATCTTTCCCTCAACGGCCTCGTTGGAGCATATACAGGGTGTCCCGTAATGAGTGGATAATACTGCAACTGGTGATAGCAGGCCTTATGACTGCTCAGAAAAAAAATATAAAAACAATATTTTTCTAGTGGTCTCCATGGTATAATTTATTTTCGAAAAATGTTAAAAAATTCGGGGTCTCCTAAAATACCTAATTACAACGGCCACCCATTAAGGATTCTTATTATTTTTGTATTTTTATAATATTCTTGAATAACCGTTCTAAATGATGGGTAGTAAATTTTAACACCAGCTGATGCATTTTTTGTGTTATAATTTTTTAAAATTATTTTTTTATTCAAAAATAATTCAATATTTTTTTTCACCAAAGTTTGAAAAATCATAAAGGGAAAAAATTTATGAGAACATAGGTGGCAAATTTGATAAAAATTGGCCTGTTTAATGTACTTTCCAAAATGGTATAACACATGTTTGTGTCTACAACCATAACCAATAAAATTGGCATTTGATCTACTATAGTAGTTTTTTTAACATTTTATCAGATGAAATTAAGTTACTAAATTAAGTAAACACTACGACGACGAATGAATGACTAATATTGTTTTTTTAATTTGTATTGCATTTAAAAATAACCGTTCTTAAATAAAGGCAGTAACATTTAACACTAGTTGCTGGATTTTTTTTTTATAATTTTTTTAATTAATTTTTAATACAAAAATGATTAAATATAAAAAGTACATTAAACAAAAAAATAAAAAAAAATTATTTAAAAAAATTTTCCAACAAAAAAACTTGATTTTTTTTTAATTTTTTTTTTTTTTTTGAAAAATGTAATTTTTTTCATTTCCATTCAAAAAAGTATCTAACTAATGCAAAACTGTGAAAAAAATCCACTGGAATTGCGGTTTTCTTGTCATTTTGATGACAACTTCGCATTGTTTAGGAACACCACAATTTGTTCCTTTACCTGGTTTGTAAGACTTTGAAGTTTTGGTGAGGAAAAACGGTTCGATGAATCAATTTGAAAATTTACAGGAATATTGATGATTTAAAAGTCTATAAATTTGCATACCAACGCAAGCCATGCAACCAATATTTGCAACGAAAAAAAATATTTACGAAAAGACCACAAAACGTCGGTTTTTAGTACTTTTTTTAAACTAACGGTGAACGGTAAAAAAAAATAGTTTCTACAAAATCATAAAAAAAAAACTTGTAAAACGCTTTTTCAAATTTCCGAAACTGTCTTTGAATTTTTTATAACGTCATTCAAAGTCAGATAAACCATGTCAAAAAAAATCGTACGAAAACAACAAAAAAACTGAATTGAAGCTGAATAAACAAGGTATCTGATCATGACATTTAATTGACTCAAAAAAATTTATCCATAGAAATGAGGACCTTCAAAAAAAATTAAAATAAAATAATTTTGTTGTCTCGTCTCATTTTTTGCAATAACGCAATAACGGTACTTCAAAAAAATTTGTTTGCAGACAAATCTCGAAACAAAAAACATAAAGCTGTAAAATGCTTTTTATTTCAACTCAATACGACCACTCGTCACAAAGATACAGCTCTTCAAAAAACGCTAACAAAAATTGAAAAAAAAATGTGTTCCTTTAATATTGTTGACTAGTGAATATTCCTGAATCTTAACTTTTTGAACCCTGCCAGTCAAAAATGAAATCCGTTTGAGTAAGCTTGAATGGATTCCAAAAGCATCAAGTTTAAGAAGCAAAAAATGCTGTGGTTTACCGAATCAAAAGCTTTGCTGAAGTCAGTATATATAGCATTGACTTAACTTTTATTTTCGATAGCATCAAAAACAAACGATGAGAAACAAGTCAAGTTTGTTATAGTTGACCTACCCGAAAGAAACCCATGTTGAGCACTATTTATATGTTCTTTCACAAGAAAACCAAGTTTGTATTTTACTAAACTTTCAAAAAGCTTGGGAGTTGCGGACAACTTGCAAATACCCCTATAATTTTCAACACTATTTTTAGAACCCGATTTAAAGATGGGGATTAGGAAAGAAGATTTCCAGTCATCTAAAAAATATACCAGATGACTAAGATCGTTCAAAAATTGTAAGCCACGGTGCACAATAATAATAAATAATAAAAAAAAAACAATTTTCAGCCCGTTTTTGAGATATCGAATTTTCAAAAAAAAAAAAAAACTTTTTTAAAAAAATCAAAAACTTTTTTACAAAATTTTCAAAAACTTTTTTTTTGAAAATTGTGATATGCAATTTTATTTAATCTTATCTGAAATTTGTATATAACAAAATTAACTTAAATCCGTTCAGCCGATAGTGAGAAAATTCAAAATAAAAAAAGTTCTATGACAGGTTGCTAAGTGTAAAATTTTATAATTTTTTGTAGGAGATCGTACTGATTTTAGCAATAGAATAGGTGATCTGATGGTATATCTCACCGAACAGTGGAAAAATCTTTACATCGTTTTGGAGAAAGTAAGATTATTGCACTTGATATTTCAAAAGCGTTTGATAGAGTTTGGCATCAAGCTCTCTTATCGAAAATGCGTGCATTTGGTATCGATGAATCTCTTCTTCGTTGGATTGGAAATTACCTTTCGGACCGTTCAATACAAGTTGTATTGGATGGTTACAAGTCTGATATTCATAAAATAAATGCTGGTGTGCCCCAGGGCTCCGTTCTTTTTCCGACTCTCTTCATTATTTTCATAAATGATCTTTTGTCTGAAACTTCCAATCCATTAAACTGTTTTGCTGACGACAGTACCCTCAGCTTCTCATATTCGTTTCAAGATTCACTTCCTTGTTCTTCGCATGTGGAACTTGAACGGCAGCGTATGATTAGCTCATTAAATTCTGATCTTGACAGCATTGTGCAATGGGGAATAAAAAACCGTGTAGAATTTAATGCTTCGAAAACTCAATGCTGTCTTTTGTCGTTAAAGCGAAATCCACCCCCTATGCCCTATCCATGAGTGGCACTTGCATCGAGGAAACCGAACAGCTTTCAGTTCTGGGTAAGTGCATCACAGACCACCTTCTGTGGAATGATCACATTTTCGAAGTTGCTAAAAATGCTGCGAAATGTCTTGGTTTTCTTCAAAGATGCAAGAAATTCTTCTCTCCTTCTGATCTGGCTGTAATCTATAAAGCCTTCATTCGTCCAAAGCTTGAGTACAACTCCCATATTTGGGCGGGTACTCCTAAAACCCATCTAAATCTCTTGGATAGAATTCAAAATAGAGCTTTAAAATTGATAGGTGATAGAGCTATAACGGAAACATTTGCTTCTCTCGAACACCGCCGCAATGTTTCGTGTCTGTCATTATTTTATCGCTATTTTTAAAAACAATGTTCTAGTGAAATAGCCAGTTGCATTCCTCCCCTTAAACAATTCCGCCGTAATACTCGTACTTCTAGGAATGCACATCAGTTTACCCTTGAGCCCAATTTCGGGCGTACCGTCAAGTACAGAGATTCTTTCTTCAGCCGCACAACACGAATGTGGAATGCTTTACCCTACTCTATTTTTCCTTCCCATTGTGATATTCAGAAATTCAAAACCAATGTGCATCGGTATCTCCTTTTAAATCCTATCCTACTTTCCTATTACTCGCACTGTGTTTAACATATTAAGGGTAGTCATAACCCCTTGAGTGCGCGTTAATTATAAAAAAAAAAAGAAACAGTTTGGTCAAAATCGTAGGAGTCGTTTTTTGAGAAAAAAAATTTTCCTTTGCAGTTTTTCAACTTTTGTATGGAAGGTACCGAATTGTTGCATAAATGTAAAATTTTTTCCAAAAATATTTTAGAGAGTACTAAGAAACTCTTTAGTAGTCGAGTTTAAAAAAAAATCGATCATGTCGTTTTCGAAATAAATAAATTAAATAAATTGGGTGGCGCAACAGCTCGTGGAGAACCAGGGCCTAGTGACTTACAACTCTGAACCATTCCAGTGTCCGTGTTGTTGGCAGGAAAGGAGGGGACCTACAGTTTTTTGCCGAGTCTGAACGGCTAAATGAGAGGCACTTTTTCATGACAAGTATACTCATGGAGGATTTGTCAGTTCCTCGCAAGAGGCAGTACCTCGGATAAAACATTTGTGTTTTTAGGTGGCACGGCTGGGAATCGAACCCATACACCTTCGGCATGACAGTCCTACGCACTAAACATCATGCCACGAGGTATTTTTGGAAGCTTCTGTATAGAAAAATTATTGAAATCAGTCATATCGTTTTGAAGAAAATCGAAAGTTTAAAAAATGGTTCGTTGGGAGGTATATAACCATTTTTTGAAAAATGTTTTCAACCTAAAGGTAGCCTTTACTAAAATTAATTTATTGAATTTTTTTCAAGAAAAGTTGTGGAGCCGTTTTTGAGAAAAATACGAGTATGTTAAATTGCTAAAAAAAATTGTATGGCAGGTACATACCATTATTTTTGGTTTTAAGAAAAATGAAAAAAGCGTGTGAGCATAATCACCAAAAACCGCTAGAAGAAGAAAAAAATCGATGGAGCCGTTTAGGCTATAGAGTATAGACGAACAGACAGACAAACAGACAGAATTGTGCCACCCACTTTTTTGGTGTCATCGTAATGTCATGTTTGATTGTTATCTCAATTTTTTTTCACGAATCCAAAACTTGCCTTTTAGTAAGTCGCAAGTAAAAGTAGTATGTAGGTACCATGAGTTCAGAATCCCAAAATCGTTAAGTGTAGGTACCTAATTTCATCAATTTGTATCAAAAATTGATGTTGGAAAACAAAATTTGAAAGGAAATTGCAGACAATTTTTTAATTAAATTAAAAATGTTTTTTTTTTTTCAAAAAAATATTGACAAATATAACTCGATTGAAAATTATAATGAAGGACTTCTAGCTTTCAAACGAGCTATACAGGGTGTCCCGCACCTGAGTGGAAGTATCTTAGGGTGTGGTTCCTGGGTATATACTAAGAAAAAAATTGTATGGGGGGAAAGTTGTATCTCCCCTCCCTGAGGCAGGGGGGGGGCAGTTTCTGAAAAATTCACTTAAAATGCCAAAAAAAACATTAAAAATCAACGAAAACATATTCAATAATGTGCTATAATTTTTTTGAAAGTTAATACTCCATTCTTGCATTTGGTTTTTAAATCAAGCTGTTTAAACGAATAGTTTTAGAGAAATTAAATTTCACAGTCAAATTTGTTTAAGAAAATTGTGATTTTTTTTTCTTAAGTCGATATTTTTCGAAATTTTACGTATTTAAGTGCTATTTTTTTGTTCAATATTCATTGCGCTCATTTATTTTTATTCCATTACCGAAAACCAAATGTAAAAACCTATCTTAGTTTTTGAGAAATTAAGAAAAAACGAAAGGTACTTATACCAAAAAAACCCGAAAACAGGGTCAAATTATGGATAATTCATAAATAAATTAATTTTTTCGGGCTTTTTTGGGAAAAGTACCTTCTGTTTTTTCTTAATTTCTCAAAAACTAAGAAAGATTTTTACATTTAATTTTCGGTAATGGATTACAAAATAATGAGGGCAATGAATACTGAACACAAAAATAGCACTTAACTACGTAAAATTTTGAAAAATATCGACTTAAGAAAAAAAAATCACAATTTTTTTAAACAAATTTGACTTCGAAATTTAATTTCTCAAAAACTATTTGCTTAAACAACTTGATTAAATAACCAAATGTAAGAATGGAGTATTAACTTTAAAAAAAAAATGGTTCGTTGGGAGGTATATAACCATTTTTTGAAAAATGTTTTCAACCTAAAGGTAGCCTTTACTAAAATTAATTTATTGAATTTTTTTCAAAAAAAATACGAGTATGTTAAATTGCTAAAAAAAATTGTATGGCAGGTACATACCATTATTTTTGGTTTTAAGAAAAATGAAAAAAGCGTGTGAGCATAATCACCAAAAACCGCTAGAAGAAGAAAAAAATCGATGGAGCCGTTTAGGCTATAGAGTATAGACGAACAGACAGACAAACAGACAGAATTGTGCCACCCACTTTTTTGGTGTCATCGTAATGTCATGTTTGATTGTTATCTCAATTTTTTTTCACGAATCCAAAACTTGCCTTTTAGTAAGTCGCAAGTAAAAGTAGTATGTAGGTACCATGAGTTCAGAATCCCAAAATCGTTAAGTGTAGGTACCTAATTTCATCAATTTGTATCAAAAATTGATGTTGGAAAACAAAATTTGAAAGGAAATTGCAGACAATTTTTTAATTAAATTAAAAATGTTTTTTTTTTTTCAAAAAAATATTGACAAATATAACTCGATTGAAAATTATAATGAAGGACTTCTAGCTTTCAAACGAGCTATACAGGGTGTCCCGCACCTGAGTGGAAGTATCTTAGGGTGTGGTTCCTGGGTATATACTAAGAAAAAAATTGTATGGGGGGAAAGTTGTATCTCCCCTCCCTGAGGCAGGGGGGGGGCAGTTTCTGAAAAATTCACTTAAAATGCCAAAAAAAACATTAAAAATCAACGAAAACATATTCAATAATGTGCTATAATTTTTTTGAAAGTTAATACTCCATTCTTGCATTTGGTTTTTAAATCAAGCTGTTTAAACGAATAGTTTTAGAGAAATTAAATTTCACAGTCAAATTTGTTTAAGAAAATTGTGATTTTTTTTTCTTAAGTCGATATTTTTCGAAATTTTACGTATTTAAGTGCTATTTTTTTGTTCAATATTCATTGCGCTCATTTATTTTTATTCCATTACCGAAAACCAAATGTAAAAACCTATCTTAGTTTTTGAGAAATTAAGAAAAAACGAAAGGTACTTATACCAAAAAAACCCGAAAACAGGGTCAAATTATGGATAATTCATAAATAAATTAATTTTTTCGGGCTTTTTTGGGAAAAGTACCTTCTGTTTTTTCTTAATTTCTCAAAAACTAAGAAAGATTTTTACATTTAATTTTCGGTAATGGATTACAAAATAATGAGGGCAATGAATATTGAACACAAAAATAGCACTTAACTACGTAAAATTTTGAAAAATATCGACTTAAGAAAAAAAAATCACAATTTTTTTAAACAAATTTGACTTCGAAATTTAATTTCTCAAAAACTATTTGCTTAAACAACTTGATTAAATAACCAAATGTAAGAATGGAGTATTAACTTAAAAAAAAAATAAAGCGCATTATAAGATGTGTTTTCGTTGATTTTTAATGTTTTTTCTGGCATATTAAGTACATTTTTCAGAAACTGCCCCCCCTGCCTCAGGGAGGGGAGATACAACTTTCCCCCCATAAAATTTTTTTTCTTAGAATATACCCAGGAACCACACTCTAAGATACTTCCACTCAGGTGCGGGACACCCTGTATAACAATATTGTTAGCTTTTCCGATGTTTTTAATATTTTTGTTTGTTTTAAGTGCCCTTCATCCCTAAACGGTAAGAGATTGACCCCTTTCTAAAGTAATAACCACTTGTGTTGTGTCCCTCTACAAGTATTCGTTATTCTTTTTGCAGCACCGTACGAATCGTAAACTCCCCCAATACAAGAAATTATTTGCTGTATATTTTGGCAACTTTGATTCACTGGATTAAGACATTTTTTGTTTCACATAAAATCTGAATATACAAAAATGTAGGAATCAGGTACTCTAGATAAAAAACTATTAAATCATTTTTTCGTACAGACCAACTAGAGGAAAGGTAAATGCCAAAAACCATTTTTTTAAAACGAAATTTGATAGTTTTTCGACGGTAACTTTTCATTTTAAAGATATGTCAAATAATACAGGAATTTTTAAAGACATTTTTTAAAGATATGTCAAGTAATACAGGAATTTTTAAAGACATTTTTTAACCTTCAAAATCAAACAAAAATTTGTACTCTAAGTCTAATATGAGCTGAGAAAATTGCAATTATGTTTTTCAGTACACTTTTTCAAAATGGCGGGCAATGTAACATTTCCTATCCTTACACAAATCTAAAGCCTAGTTAGCTGCTGATGCGAAACGAAAAATCCCATACAAAAATGACACAACGAAATCATAAACGAAAAATTTAGTTTTACTTTTCGGTTTGCAGTACGCTATTCGATGAACGAAATTGAAAATCGTTGCATATTTTTTGGAGAAATCTACATCTTTTTTCACACACAATTAATTACCCAGGCCATTTTATTGTGTGCGGAAAAATGACATTTGTGCTTTTTCGTGTGTATTTTTGTTGTTTCTTTCATTACTGTCTATGTTCTTTTTTTTCAGTGGCATTTGTTTTGAATTTTTGAATTGGTGTAACTAACTGTCAATGAATATTTTTTCGCTGCATTTTCGTAAGCATTTCGTTTGCTTGTTGGAGACCAACTAAATATTTCGTGGAGAGAAGGCAAAGTATTTGTTAAAATTCAAAGAAAAAAATGAAAAATCTCTTAGTGGTATGGTATTGTCCAGAGCCAGGGGGGGGGCGACTGCCCTCCTTGCCCCCCCCTCCCCCTCCGGGCGCCTATGGGCTCAACCCTCAACCTCGGAATTGTTAAACCAAGTCAAAGCACTTACTAAGTCTTTTCGCCAAATCAAACAAATCCTTATTTATAAAATATTTTCTGAGTGGTTTTAGCTACGCCCTCCTAATATCAAGGTTTGCCCATTTGGAATATTTATTTAATTACTCTCGTTTGAGTATCCGAACTAAAACCACGCATTTGTTACTCCCATTCGCATTACACATCTTCTTGTGCATATTCAAATAGCACATACACCGATGAGGTGTATAATTTGGTGTAGATTCATGATTTTTGGTATGAAATTTAAAAAACCGAAGAAAACTCAAGGATTAAGCAGGATATTTTGTTGTAAAATGAAATGTGAAAGAATTGTTAGAGAAAAACGAAACCAATCACTTGTTTAAGATCGCACCTCTTCCCTAGTGAATCACCAAAAAGAATAATAATTCACAATTTGATTTTTATTTGAAATTTTAAGAAAAAAATATGTTTCAATTGTGAGTAATATTTGATATTTTCTCTTTGGGTTTATTGGGACTGCCGTCAATTTTGTTTAGGGATGCTGAGTGCGTCTTGCATCAAAAGCTAAATCGTGTACATGGGTTGGAATCGCATGGGAGGGTGGACTATTTCTCACTCTTCATTGCCTGTACAGAATGGGAGCCAGAGCTGGAATAACTGACAATTCTGTTCAGGCAGTCAAGTGAGATGAATAATTTTTATAAAGAATGACTTAGAGATAGAAAACAACAAATGAAAATCAAATATGTACATACTTAAAACAGGTTTTCTAAGAAAAAATGCAGTATTAATGCTTTTGAATTTTTTTTGTCATTTCTATGAAATGGTCTATTTTTTAATATCTAGGTATGCATGAGGTGACCATGCGTCCCGATTTCGGCGGGACAGTCCCGCTTTGGGGCTCTGTGTCCCGCTGTCCCCAAATAAAGCTAAATGTCCCGCTTTGTATTCCGAACTTGAAATTTTTAACTGGACGAACCTAAAGAAAGTCCCATTTCGGGAGGAAGTTCAAAAAGTGCTGAAGTTATTAATTGAACAGGAGAAAGGAAGAAAGAGTCTACAGGAGTTTTCGATGAAAATGTAGTACCTATTGATGGCTTATGTGGATGATTGTTGTCATTTTTGCAAAATCAGAATTGGAGATGAAAAAGTCTTTGAAAACTCTACACAGGATATGTTTTGGCAAAAGGCATGAGATTAAATACATAGAGATGCAAACTTTAGAAATTTGCTAAGAGAAAAAACAAGGAAGATTTCTATAAAACAAGAGTAAGTTGAAGTTGTGGTTTGGGGATTAAATCTGAGTCGCACACAGAAATATTTCTATGCAAACAAAATTGGATTGTAGTTGGGGATAATTTTGAATATCTGGGAGTAAATCTGAGTTACACAAGTTCTTGGAATGAAGCCATAAATGTCTTAAAACCCAAAGGAAGAAAAGCTGTAGCAATAACTGGTAAAGCTATGTGTAGTTCTTATATGGAAAATTGGGATGAACCAATCAAGTAGTAAGTGAACTTCATTCTACTATGTCAAGATATGCAGAGTGTTCAAGCTTACAACACTCAAAGAAACTTACATAGTACAATGGCTAAAAGAACATTTAAATTTTACGGAGAATCGCCTATTAAAAAAGCATTAAAATGAAATTTTGAGAATCCAAGCCAATACCCCATACTGACCAAACGGGCATCAAATTCAAGAATATAATAATGAAAACATTTAATTCCGAAAGCATCTACCTCAACCTCTTGCTGTAACTATGGATCTTGCTTAACGAACATACGGGCGCCAGAATATTACTTGAAAGTAACTTTCAAGACGTTCGTTCATAAAGCCACTGCCCAAACTAGGTGTGTTAACAGGTATGCCCATAGGAACCATATGCACGGTGATAAAAATACTTTCAACTCAACGAAAATATCCACGATTTGCAATACACATGAATATGATACAAACATTGAAAACAGGACATCTTTAAAGAATGTGCTCATTCTTTAAGGATGTCCTGTTTTCAATGCAGTGAGAAACCATTTCCTGTTCTCTAACAACTTGACTATGACTTAAAAGTAATAACGGCTTCCGAGGACCAAAAAATTACGCTTAGTTTTCATAAATTTGTAGGGTTTTTCGTAAACAAATATAATACATATGTCAATATATCTTTCAAATATCTCAAAATTACTATAAATAACCTATTATATACAAATAAACGAAAACATAACAAAAATAAAAATCTGTTTTGCCGAAAGAATTTAACGAGTCCCGCTTTCAGATGAAAGTGTTATGGTCACCTTAGGTATGCACAATGTTTACACAATATTTTGCAATTTTTACTTACCTAAATCAGATAAATTAACCTTTTCTAGAAATGGATCAGCAACAGGCAACTGTGAAGAAAAAAAAAAACAGCAATTAGAACTTATGAAATCTACCTATGAAATATTAAAGTAATGTAAACATTAATATTATCGATATTTTTCAGTGAACCTGTCTTCTTTCCGTGAGATGTTAAGTAATTTTTCAAACAAAATCTTCTGTGCTATCTTTAAGAAGTTAAAGGGTGTTTTCTTAGACGTGTGGTTTTCAATCTGGCAATACTTTTTTTGGAGTGGGTCTTTCTGACAGCTGTCACTTGATTTATGCTCATTTTGGTTTGAAATTTTATAATTAATAGACTTTTATAACCAAAATAATGTTTCGGTTCGCGCATCGCACGCTGCGTCCAATATTCAGTCGACATAATCGCCCAGCGATTCGGTTATTTGAGCAACCATGCAGAGTCGGTTATTCGAGCAACCATGTATCGGTTTCACACCACGTTTACTCTAGTGGATAATGCGCATCCTCAGGGACACCGTTCAGTGCGCATCGAAGACGCTATTGCTGCTGTGGAGCAGAGTATCGAAGAAGACCCGAATGAGTCCATCCGCCATCGCGTCGAAAATTGGTGGTGAAAATTGGGCCTCTCGACTCGAATTTATTCGAGCGGCCGCGGCGGCCACTTGCCCGAAATCATATTTGAAACATAAACCCTTATCTTTATAATAAGGCTTAATTCTTGGCCATAACATTAAATTATATGCGTTTCATTTCTTCTTGAAAACCACACGTCGAACAAAAAACACCAAGTAGATACCAGTAGCGTCTCGTCAGGGTGTCCAAAGTGTACATTGTACACCCTGGCCACAGTAGCTTATTAAAAACTGTAGGAGCAACAAATGAAAAGAAATTCCTATAATGATTTTTTATAAATTGGTGCCTGTACATAATTCCTTGAATTTAATCTTGAGTTGTAATTAGCATTATCTCGAATGGAAAGAAAACCACTTCTTTAGAAAATATTACTATCTACTAAATGAACAGAGTATTTGATCTACCAAAATAACAAATTTAATGCATTGATAATAACTTTCAATTTGTCAATAACAATCAACCGAGAAAATAATTAAGGGTAAGCAATTAAACAGGTTTTAATGTATATGTTTCGTGTTTTGCTACAATTTATCCTTGATATAGAAAAGAAGCTGCATTTCTTATACTTGGTTTTCTGCCGATTTTCAGTTCTTGCTGCCTAGAAAATCTTTCTTTTTAGACCAATTTCACACGAACAAGGATATGTTGAGAAATATGCCCCTTTAAGGCCACATAGACAGAATTTATTGCTTGAAATGAATTCACCGACCATAAAAATCCGGAATTAGACACAAAAATCATTTTGTACGGCAAAAATTACAAAAGTTAGTTAAATTTTTTCTGATTTTCAGGGTAACCGGCCTCCATTTTAAAAAAAGTGACTTCCGGTGGTCTGATTTTGGTAAACTTTTTTGTTCATGCAGACAATAGCTAACTTATTTACTTATCCGGCTCCCGATCCATGAAGGGTCTCTGCCTGAGATATTGCAGTCTTCCATCGAATGCAGCCCCTCGCACGCTTCCTCCATGTCGTCGAGACCAAGCGCTCTTGTGTCTGTGACCACTTGGTCCCTGTAACGGAGGTTCCGTCTTACTGGTCGTCTCGAACCTGGGGGCAGGGATTCGACGATTTTCTTGGCTGGAGCGTTATTGTCCATTCGCTCGATGTGGCCGAGCCTGTGTAGTCGACGTATTTTGGCTCTTTGGACTACATCCACATCTTGGTACAGCTCGTACAATTCACGATTGAATTCTCAACTCCAATGGCCCTCTTCGCATATAGGACCAAATACCCGCCGAAGAATTTTTCTCTCGAAAGTGTCCAGTATCAAGTCCCCTTTTTGACTTATCGTCCAGCACTCGGCGCGGCACCGCACAGTGGGGCCGAGGTGGAAAAAACCTCATATTTAAAAATAAGTGATTAATTTGGTATTGTGATACACTTTTCTTTTAGTATTTTTCATGCAAAATTCGGCTGTTAAACTGATTTTATGGTAAAAATTTTGATTTCAGCTGAAATAAAGGGTTAAAACGAACCATTGAAATTTTGAGCCCTTAAGACTGATGTTTTCCATAATTCATCCATCTCATGGATAAGTATTTAAAATGTTTCTATCTATGTACTATGTTAATATGTACCTAAAGGTATCTGACGGGAAAATAATTTGCCCAATTTTATCGATTACAGCGAAAAATCCAGCCAATATTCCAGAGTTGAGAAGCCATAAAAAAAGCTCCACCTTCCTAGGGTCTGTTTCAGGTTTTTTTTTCTGGCAGTCCTGGTGATAATAAAGATCCTCTTAAAATTTCATCACCAGATTCTATCAGTTCTGGGATCAGTGAATAAAAATTAAATTTAAGAAATATGTAAGATAATTTTTGATTGAAAATAACAGGTTCAATATAGACGTGATTATTTTTCCACAAAATTTGTAACGGAACATGAAAATGCTGTTTTTCTTTTTCAAAAATAATTTTGATAAACTCCAATCCGCTTTTTATTTTTTGAAAAATCGTTATTTGCTTTTTACAAAATTTATAAAATTTCCCCTTATTATGAAAAATTAAAAACTTCCCCTTAATTGTTATAGTAAAACGAATGATACCATCCAATTTAATTTAACGGGGGCAAATACATACGAAATGATACCACTTAGAGGTTTTTCCCCAAAAACCCCAGATGCGCCGCCGCCGCCGCAGGTAAAAGGGACCAATCTAGGTGGACATTGCTCATAACTTTAACTTCTAAATAAAAAGGCAAAATCACCTGAAAATTCTTTATACCACTTGTGTAAGCTATGGTGTGGCGCTTATGCGATGCAACAAATCGCCTGTTGCGACGGTCACAGTGGTTGTCTTGCGACCACATCGCATACTTAACAAAAATGGATATTTGGTCTCATTTTCAATGTTTTTAGGTATACGTTTAATCGAATGAAACTAATATCAGAGTACTAAAATTAATCCCTATGTACATTTTTGGTGGGAACGGTTCAACGACAAAAATCGAATAAAAACGAATATTTTCTTAATTTTAATACTGATTCTTTTTAATTTTCTTTAATTTTTTCTTTATAAGTATTGCGTTTATTTTTATATTGTTTGTTTGTACACATTATATATTTATCTTTAAATTTAAAAAGGCAGAAAACAAATTTAGGTTTCTACTCTTCCATTTCTAGGACTTCAGAAAAGTTACTAGTTCCTATATCAGATACAGCTAAAAAAAAATCGTAAAAACATACGTCTATTTTTATCTGTAACTTTTTTATTTTCAATTTAATCGTAAAATGTATGTTAACATAAATTGTAGAAAATTGTATTTTCTATAAAAAAGAAAATCTGGTTTCATACTCATACTGAACTCCCCTACACATCAAAAGAAAAAACTTTGTCCAAACCGAAATAAAGGATCAAAATACCAGTTGAATAGACTAAAACATCACTTTTGAACGGGGACATTTTCCTGAACAAAATTAGATATCTAAGCCTTATGGGTCTGTATGGGTGTGATTTTTTTGCTTTAAGTATTTTGTAGGTGCTCTTCTTTCAGGCGGAGAAACACGGAGAAAAAAAGTTATATCATTTCAAAAATTAAGTTCAATGAAAAATTAAAGCGCTTCTTCTCGTTAATCTGTACCAGATAATTTAATACCTTCCCGAATCAGATATTGGCTAAATATGTTGTACAAACCACTAATAGTGGGGCTGTTAGTGAGACCAACCTTTCATTTTGACCTGACGGGTTAAGCTTTAGTATACTAATAGGGTTAAGCTTTAGTACCTATACTAATAGTCCATGTCCTAACTTAAATGTTAACTGCTGACAGTGTTGCCACCTTGGCAACACTGTCAGAAGGACAAGAGAAGGGTTGCCACAGTCCCGAAACGTTGCTTATCAATCGAAAAGCAAGGGTCGGACGATGATCCGAGAACTCCCGTTGGATTCAGCACCCTTGAAACCATTATTGTTTTTCTCCCACCATTATTGTTTTGCATGAAGGGGGTGGAAAAAAGTCGTTTTGGAAATAAAATTTGAAAAGCTAAGAAAAGTTAGAAAATATTTTTACTAATAAAATTTAAAGATGGTGTCGGGGCAGAATTTCACAATCTACTACATTACATTCAGAGTTGATTGAAAATCTACTTTTGTTTTTTTTTTTTAAATCCACTTTCAAAGTGCTGGGGAGGAGGATAAGAAAGATTAACAAACTTAAATATATATCTTGGTATAATTATAAGCATATGACACCATCCCCCTCATGCCAGAAGCATGAATGTGCAAATTGAATTTTTTCGAAGTGGTTAGCTAGTTTTCAAAATGTATCGGTATTCCATGACATAACAGTATTGTTAATTTGCGTAAATCGAAGAAAATATAATACTTAAAAATATCAGTTAAACTTTTAGTTGATTTAACACCCCGTTTTCTTCTAGTAAAACTTTCAAAAACTGTGTTGCAATATTTTCATTTTTGCACATTCATGTTTCTGGCATAAGGGGGACGACACATATCTTAAGAGTATTTTTTAATACCCAACCTTACTTAATCAGAATGAACTCGATACAATGACCTTAACAAAAGTTATAGCCTTTTTCATAAATGATGACGGAATTTTTAGTGAAACAAGTAAAATATTACCAAATCCCAACAGCATTGACATGAAACTTGGTCCACGTATTTCATTTGTCATAAGCAAAAAGAATCAAAGGAGTCTACAAAAATATTTGTAGCGAAATGGTGTTTCTTTCAATAAATAAGAAAAATTTTGAACTACTACCATGAAACCCCTCCCAAAACTGGTACGTTGATGAAAGTTGGTGTGTGCGCTGTGCGCCCTAGAGTAGAACAGCATGCACTTTGTCTTTGAGAAAGGAGTTATTAACCCATTTGTTTGGCCAACCCGAAGTTGCAAGTTGCAGCGATTCGCTAGGGCAATCGTTTATGGAATTGATGTTTGTTCCGAGGTAGGTGAACTCCTTGACTACCTCGAAATTACTGCTACCAACATTGACGTTTTGTCCTAGGCGATGGACAGATGAGGCTTTGTGTGTTGATAGCATATACATTAGGGTGGTCCTTATATTGTGTTTTTTTGAAATTCCAACTTGGATGCATCAAATGACTCTAAATGGAGAACAAAAATGTTCCTAATTTTTTCAGATTTTTATTCCACCCCTCTGGTCTCCCTTTTTTCACTTGAAGGCACAAATATTGGAGTTAGGGTGATTCTTATAACACGCAAAAAAAAGTCAGAACTTATAGATTAGCTTCAGACGAAAAAAAAATCGTACGGGAGGGGTGGTATATTTCCCCCCGTTCAGGTGGGAGGGGTAATTTTCTAAAAATTTGACCCAAAAAAGAAAAAAATTATTAAAAAACAACGGGACCACTAACCTTGGCATGCTATAGCTTTTTTTAAAGCCATAAATCCAGTATCTAATATATTTTTTAAATCAAGTTTTTATTGTAAATAGTTTCTGAACAAAATAATTTCCAAACGTAAAAAAGTATTATTTTTGTTTTTATTTTTATGTTTTGAAAATGATTTTTTCAAAAACTATTTACAATAAAAACTTGATTTAAAAAATATATTAGAGGCTGGATTCATGGCTTTTAAAAAAGCTATATCATGCAATTGTAAGTGGTCCCGTTGTTTTTTAATAATTTGTTCGCTGTTTCGAAGAGCTTGTGTGCCAGTCCTATAACTAGATGCCAGTTGCTTGGCGGTTTTGTAGAACCGGCGCACAGTGGTTCATTTCAATGGACCAAGTGGAAATAATTCTATAAAATCCAAACGGATAAACCGAACTTTTTGATATTTGACATGTAGTATTAGGGGGACAAGTTCTCATCATGGTACACAAATTATGGACCTATTGTTGAGTAAAACTTGGTTGTAAGTCCAAATGAATACTAACTTTTTTTCACTACGTTACTTCTATATATATACAATTGTCTTGTCTAATCTTTCTATTCTTAATGTCTATGTTTCTTGTCCTTCTATTCTTAATGTCTATGTTGTTTACTTAAATACTATTTATCTGTAGATAACCGTCAGTGTATGCTTAGGACTTAGGATGATCTGTCTTATCTTTATTTCACACACATTGGGTTATCTATAGATTGGGTATGTTCATGTTTGAACATTCTGCGGGCCAACAGAAAGGGCTAATATTCTTTTTCTGAATATTATGCCTCGTATTATATAAATTACTAAAATAATAACCAAAATGCAACTTAACATTAATCCGCTGTGACCGCTTATGTGGTGTTAGTCCAAGCCCCTAAGGTGAATGTTTTCTTCCTTGAACCTTTCCAAGTCCCGTTGAATTTTAAGTAGTTCATTCTTGTTGTTTATTATAGTTGCCTGTATAGGCTTAATTCTTTCCTCTGCAACTCCGTCCAGTGCCTTCGTCCATATCATCTGTTCCTCGAAATGGTTGATGGTTTCAGATTTGACTTGTTGCGGTGAAGTGAGGAAACCTCCGTTGTATCTAACCATGCATTGTGGCCTTAATGTTAGAAGCCCTTGTGCTGGAAGCTTAACCAATTTGTGCTCAGAATTTCCACAGCTTACATGAATAGCCGTGGTCGTAAATTGCTTAAACAACCATGTATTTTGGTTTTGTCAACTGAATCCATTTGTCTTGCTGACTAAATCGTTCAAAATGACAGCTTGTTGTTTTTGCTTTCTTTATCGGTGATATCTCACATGATCCATCAGCTGCAGTTTTCCATGGCCAATTACCATGGCAAATATAGTGCGTTTCTTCGTTTTTTACACAGAGATTTAGTTGTGCCTGACTCATTAGATTGTATGCGTTTAATTGGAAGTTTAATACAAGTGTATATTTTTGGTGTCACAATAGTATCTCCCTGACGTATTGGCACGTCAATTATCCGAAAAACGTCCGATGCTTCTGAGTGAAGTAGTGGAATTTCCGCGTCTATTACTAAACGCCGGCCAAGTATGACTTCCCTCGCTGTCATTTGGCGAAATGTTTCTTTCAATTCATTTTTTGTACCATCGCCAGGTAAACGAAACTTCCTTAAGATTTTATTCCGAACCTTGTGTATCTCTTCTTGTAGTTGGGACGGTTTTAATAATAACAGATTCATATGGTGATTATTAACATCAATGAGGATGCTTATAACTGCCATTTGCACATCATTACATTCACTTAACATTGCATCAAGTTGCATTGCTGCTAATTGAAATATCATTCCTGCTTTGTATGCATTATGAGCTTGAAGTTTCATATTGCGTATTTCATTAATTTGACCTTTAATTCTTATAAATTGGTCGTTTACTTCTTCTGTCGTTTTCTTTAAGACATTTACTGTAGCATTTACCAGTGATGTTTGCCTCTTGTTTAAGCCATCCAGTTTGTTGGTTGTCCAAAAGACTTTTCATGTTTTCTCCTAAGGATTCTCTATCATCACTGTCCATGATACCGAATAATATGTGGTAGAGTGAACTAAAAAACTCCAGTGGAGCTCTTTTTACCCTGTTGGTTTTCAGCCAGTACTTCATATCTTCTCTTTAAGTTTGCTGTTATTAAACTGCACTGCCCGCTGAAGTAGAACATTTTGGAACACTTGTCTTGTAGTTTCGTTATGTAGATTGAAATATTATTGGTTTCTTCAATATATGAATCTAAGTTGTAGTAAACTACAAGTCTCCACTTTGATGCCACGACATCCATTTTCCGATTGGGTCTAAGTAAGTTCCCACATTTTCGTCTAAGTTTTTAATTGTCATCTCAGGTGTTGTGCTCATATTGGTTGCTGAACTCTTTGCTCCTCCAAATGCAATTAATACCAATAACATCAACATCCATGATTTGATTCCATTCATTTGTGTGTTTTTTGATACATTATGTCCCTTTAAACGGGTGAGCTGGCATGTTTGCTGTGAAATATTACTTTCCGGTTCTTCTTCAGATATCTCGATGGGACATAATTTATGTATTGGTCTTTTGTAGAGTTTTGTTTTGAGTGTAACTACTCGTACATTGCCGTCTGACCCTTTGTGGACTTCAACAACGCGTCCCATGGGCCACCTCGACGGTTGGGTATTTTCGTTTTTTATAATAACGATTGCACCTTCCTCCAGATTCTTCTTTTCAGATTTCCACTTGGTACGTTTTTGAAGAGACACCAAGTATTCGTCCTTCCAATTTTGCCAAAAGATCGTTTTAATTTTTGCACCAGTTTCCAGCGATCCAAGGATCCAATTTTTTCAAGTTCTCCTGACTCAGGAGAATCCAATAACGGACGTCCCACCAAAAAATGTTCAGGTGATAGCACATCAATGCTCTCTTGCTGTCTATGGTCATTACCCATCGCACACAAGGGACGCGAGTTTAATATTGCTTCTATCTGACATAGCAATGTTGTCATTTCTTCAAATGTTAATTTGGATTCTCCCATTATTCGTTTCAAATGGTGTTTCATTGATTTGACGGCTGCTACCCAAAGCCCTCGAAAGTGAGGACTTGCGGGTGGGATAAAATGCCATTCCACCTTGTCTTCACCTAACCTTGAAGCGAGTGACGCGTTGTTTTTGATGGCGTTCTTGAATTCCTGATCCAAACATCGATTCGCTCCAATGATATTAGACCCATTAGACCCATTGTCTGAATATATGTGAGCACTTTTGCCACGTCTTGCAAAAAATCTTCTAGTGCTGCCCTGAATGCTTCTGTTGTAAGGTCACTCACTGGTTCTAAATGAATGGCTTTAGTAGCCATGCATACAAAAACTGCAATGTAGCCCTTGTACGCTTTCTGTCCACGACCCCTTGTTGAAATGGTGGAGAAATTGTTGTTCTTTGCTTTGGTAGATCTCCCATTATTTGGTTCGCACCGCTACTGTTGTATCGAATACAAATCGGACAACTACGAAAACATCTTCTTATTAGTTGTTTGATACCAATTATGTAGTATCTTCTTTTAATATAGGCTTCCATCACCGAATTATCACCATGTAGTGTAGCTGAATGTGCTTCTCTAACGATCAAACTGGATAGTTTACATGTATCCAGTAATATTGGGTGTTTCTGGTTCAAAGGCAAGTTTGCATACTTAAGCCTTCCACCCACTCTTAAGATTCCTTCATCATCTTCATAAGGTTTCATTTGAATTATTTTGCTGTTCAAAGGAATGTCCTTTTTGTTTTCAATTTTTTGTATTTCAGTGTAAAATTGAATTCTTTGCTGTTGTTTGATGATCAAAATTCTCGCCTGCGACAGTTCTGATACAGTTATTGATCCTGGCGTTATTTGTTTATATCGAAACCACCGAATAAAACGAAGCACGAATGCAACACTTTTCTCAATTTTGTTGATGTTTCTTGCATTTTAATGTTAACATCATTCTTAGATCTGTTGATGGTGCCAAGTGTTGCTGTTGCGGCCAATGGTGTTTTGATTGTTGCAGCCACTGCGGACCTGTCCACCATAGTTCGTGACCAGCAAGTTTTGAAGGGTATATGCCACGTGATGCAACATCGGCTGGGTTGTCTTTCGAATTTATATGGAGCCATTCGATATTATCAATTAGACTCTTGATGTCAGCTACTCTGCTTCGTATAAATTTTTCTTTGTTCTAGTTGTTTTTTATCCACCACATAGTAATAGTGGAATCACTCCACCCATAGTATTTTGTATCATTTGAGAAATATTTTTTTATCTTGTTGAGTAACCTTGCAAGTAGTTGAGCTGCACATAACTCTAATTTGGGAAGAGTTTTTTTTTTATTTTTGATGGGTGCCACCTTGGTTTTGGCTGTTAATATTTTAATTGTCATATTTGTTTTAACGCATATGACAGCTGCATATGCTTTTTCTGCAGCATCCGCAAATCCATGTATTTCTATTGGACCTGCTTCGTCATTAAATATCCATCGTGGGATTTTAATTGATTTGATTTCTTGTAAATTTTGTTGAAAGGTCATCCATTCTGCCTTCATGATTTCATCAAGTTCATTATCCCAGTCATAGTTTGATTGCCATAATCTTTGTATGAATATTTTCGCTCTTATCGTGACGGGAGCAAGCCATCCAATAGGATCGAATATTTTTGCAATATTTGATAGCACACCTCTTTTGGTGTGCTTATATTAGAAGTGCTTATATGAGATGAGTCTATCACAAATCGGAACTCGTCTTGATCTGGATCCCAGTGAAGTCCCAATGTTTTCATGGTGTCGCCTTCTTTGACATCAATTATTTTATGCTCATCATTCGAAATTATGCCAGTCAGCAAATTTTGATTGTTTGAAGACCATTTTCGTTATTGAAAGCATTTGAAAAATTTTCACTTACTGCTCTTATTATGTATCTGCATTCGACTTCGTTATTGTCAACGTAAAATTCTTCTCTTATGATTTCTTTTATTCTGATGTCTTTTTCTTTGCATTGGTTTACGACTTCTTGCAATGTTCCGACTGCTAAGAATGGAGCTGCTGCTGTTCCATACGGAACTGTTGTCAGTTTATATTCTCTTATATTGTCTCTTGGTTGTTCTCTCCAAAATATTCGATGATACTCTTGATGTTCTTCAGCTATGTTGATCTGCCTGTACATTTTCTCGATGTCTGCCGTAACTACATATTTCCATTGCCTCCATTTGATGATGATGTCAAAGATATTGTTTTGTAGTCTAGGCCCTATCATCATTGCATCATTAAGGCTATATCCGTTGGACGCCTTCGCTGACGCATCGAATACAACTCTTGTTTTTGTTGTTAGGCTTGTATCTTTCACAACTGCATGGTGCGGTAGATAGTATTTGCCCATATTTTCGTGTTGTTTGTCTACCTTGACCATGTGGCCCAGTTCGTATTCTCGCATAAACTGTATGTAGTCAGTTTTTATTTTGTTACTCATTTTTTTCTTAAGCTGTAAGAATCAAGCTAATGCTTTTCTAGATTCTTCAAGCTCTATATCTGTTCTTAGTGGCAACATAACAACATATCTGCCATTCGTATCTCTTGTTGTTTTTTCTGCAAATGCTTGCATGCAGATGTCGTTTTCTGATATTTCATTATCCTTTTCTATTTCTTCTATCTCCCAGAATTTTTCCATCGATGAAGTAACCGCTGACATGATTTTGCCACATTGTCGTTTCTCGTGTAGTGAGCCGGAAACTATCCACCCAAAAATCGTATTTTATCCCACGATGCCATTGTGCTTCCTAACTCCTTCTTCAATTAACTTGGGATACAAGTCACTACCGATGATAATGTCAATACGATCTTTTCTGTTTAGGTTTGGATCTGCCAGAATATAGTTTTCCCCCACTCATTTTCATTTAATTCAAATGATACGTCAGGTAGTGGTTTTATGAGGGTAGGTAATACCAAAAACTCTGCTTGCATTTTGTTGTTGCTCATAAATCTTGGTCTTATCTCTAAATACTATCTTGATTTTGATGTACCCACTGCTGCATCTGAGAGTCCAGTTAATTCTGTACTTATTTTTTTTTCCTTGGCAAGGAGAGGATCTGCGCTGCTTTCTCAGATATCATTGATATTTGAGAACCTTGATCAATCAATGCCCGTAATAGACATGTTTCACCATTTGACGATTTGGCTGATATCTGTGCTGTAGCTAATATTACCATTGGACTGTCTATCTTCTTTACCATAAGGGAAGATAATGACTTCTCTTTTTTATTGTTGTTGTCTGAGGGACTCAATTTTTTGTGTTGATTTCCCTCGACCTTTTTCTTCGTTTGGTGGTTGTCGTTGTGTAGTAGAGTGTTATGCGATTTATTACACTTCTTACATTTTGTTTGAGAGAAGCATTTGGTTTCTGCACTGTGTTTAAGACATATACTGCATATTTGCTTATTGTGTATATATGCTAATCGATTGGGTATCTCGGTGTTTAAGAATTGCTCACAATAATAAATTCGATGACCACTCTTCTTACAGAATTCACAGTTCCACTCCCTTCTGTCTGATTGGAAGTTTCCACCTTGTTTTTTGTATTCTTTGCTTCGAGTCATTGTTTGTTGTTGAGACTCAAGGGTTTGAAATAATTGCTCAAGAAAGTCCATAACATCCTCCAGTTTTTGTATTTGGCTTGGTTTTTTGATGTGTTGCTCATATAATTGTAAGCCCTCCTTGTCAAATTTTCGAAGGAGTATGTGAGCAAATATTTCATCGTTTTCATTCTTTTCTTTGCCTATTGTCGTTTTGATGATGTAAATACATTCATTTGCTGCATCGTGAAGTTTGTTAACATTACAAGGAGATGTAGCGTTCATCATTGGCATGTCCAGCAAGTAATTCAATTGTGTGGAGAAATTGATTCTTTTATTTGCATACCTTCTGATGAGAGTTTTCCATGCTTCTTTATTATTTGCCGGAGATCCTTGTATGAGGCTAGCAATTGAAGTTCGAGCTCCGCCGGCTATACATGATCGCAAGTGGTTTAATTTCACAGAATCTGGCACATCATTCTTATTGTGAACCAAATCTATGAACCGGTCGGAGAATATCTTCCACTCTTCAATTTTTCCATCGAATCCAGGCAGTTCAATTTTAGGACTTCTTGTTGATACATTTGCACATGGATCAGATTTTATGCCCTCATTTTTTTCTTCCAATTTGTCAAGAAGTAATTTCACATCATCTTCCAACTCGATTATATAATTGTCTTCTCTGAATGCCTCTTCTTGTATTGGATTCATCTAAGACAGCTCAACTTGCAGTCGTTCATTCCATCGTTTCACTTTTCCAATCCATATGTTTTTGTTATGAGGATGGGAAATGACCTCTAATTTCGCCTCGTCTATTGTATTCTTTAAGCTCTTCATTATTGTAAGTATTTTCGTTAAATCTATATGAGTTTAGTGATTTGCTATCGTTTTCACCATCATATCATTCATTTGTTTTTGCTGCAAGTCCAGTCCAGTGGCTAGCTGCTGATTAACAGTTTTTAATTCTGCTAATTTGCTGGATAACGTTGCTTCGCTTATGCCTTGTTCTACACTGTCCTTTGTTTTTGAGCCAATTTTGAATTTTCTGAGAGTAGTTCTCTGCTCCTTTCATCCATTGTTCCTTAAAATAGGGAACATCAATAATTCCAAGCTTACGAAGTAGCTTGTCATTTTCCTTGAATGCTTGAAGATTCTTTTCAGCATGGACAAGAATTTCTTGATTTTTGCTCCGCGTTGTTACACTCTCTCCTTCTTTTTCAATTATTTTTAGATGGTCTGATGACATTGTTGATTTTTTTTTTGTGTATTTGTACTTGTCAGTATTTAAGCTCTGACAACGCTTTTTCACTGAATATGCTTTTCTTTTTTTCACTTGTCAGTATTTTAGCTCTGACAACGCTAATTTTCATTTTATCAGTATTTGTAGCTCTGATAACGCTAAATTGACACTTTATCAGTATTTGTAGCTCTGATAACGCTAAATTGACACTTGTTCGTTTATTAAAAATCTCTTACTACTGGTGGGGGAACATTTTAAATATTGCTCGAAGGACCAAATATTGAGTAAAACTCGGTTGTAAGTCGAAATGAATACTAACTTTATTTCACTACGTTACTTCTATATATAAACAATTGTCTTGTCTTATCTTTCTATTCTTAATGTCTATGTTTCTCATCTTTCTATTCTTAATGTCTATGTTGTTTACTTAAATATTATATATCTGTAGATAACCGTCAGTGTATGCTTAGGATGATCTGTCTTATCTTTATTTCACATGCACATTGGGTTATCTACAGATTGGGTATGTTCATGTTTGAACACCTATCTCAAAAATTAAGCATCCTTACCAACAATTAATTTGCAAGGACAATAGGAAAAAACGGTCTACAAGACCAATAATATGTCGTTGGAGAGGTATTCTTATGTACAACAATAATTATCTACTGATTTCAAATCACTGTGAAAAATTTATCGCTAAACAAGAATGTGTTTTTGAGTGCATTTGAGTATGAAGCAAACGTATGCAGTATGCGCATAGTTATGAAAATTGGTTTTACCAATAACGAAGATATATGTCGTTGAAAAGGTACAATATTCGGAAAAAGTATTTTGACAACAAAAAATATTTCGCATTTTTCTTTATATCTTTCGTTTTATTGATAGAAAAAATTTGAAAAAAATATATTATAATGGTATCAAGATAAGCTTCCAAACAAATAGACTAAGAGCCCACAGCAGATTTTGGCAGTGATTGATAGCAAAAAAAGAAGTATAGGCGTCGAAAGCTTCATTAAAGGCTGCTCAAAAAATCAAAGTCTTGAAGTCCACAACTGGGGCAATTGCGAGAAACAGTGCATCGGAAAACAAATATGAATGCAACTACGAGGATAATCGTGTTAGCCGAAATTGGTTTTCACTCTTCCCTAGATTATTTTTTAAAAAGTTTTGCGAAACTATCTGAAAGCACTAGTCTTCTTCTCCAAATATCAGTTTATATCTTTCCAATATCTTCTTTCCTCTCTGATTAATCCTTTGTTGAAATGTATGCGTTTGCCATATTTTACCATACACGGTTTATTTTACATCAAGAAATATCGAGTGAAGACTAATATCTTGCTAAGAATTTCTCGGGAAGTAAATGAGATATTGAAAAAATTTTAACTGATATTTGAAAAAGAAGATTAGTGCTTTCGGATAGTTAAAAAGCTTCAAAAGTAGCAAAAGAACGATTTTGGTTATTTTCTAACGGGAATTTCTTAAAAACCCGAGCTGATAGCCAAAAATGGATGACGAATTTGAATTCAGCATCCAAAAAACATACTAAAAACCAACCCTCACTGCCTGCACTGAAAAAGTAAACCGTTATTTACAAGCCTTTTTAGTTTTTCAAAATACTTTTTTCCCTATAAGTTTTGGAAACACTAATTTTATTTTCGAAACTATAATTATGAATCTAACTTTTACATGTTTTTTTTTTTTTTGAAGCTCATCTTGATATCATATATAAATATATTTTTTTCAGATTTTTGCTATCAATAAAACGAAAGATATAAAGAAAAAGCGAAATATTGTTTTGTCAAAATACTTTTTCCGACTGTTTTATTTTTACATCCTAAAATAGCTGTTATAACAGGTGAGCTCATATAACTGTTTGAACAAAATGATTCGCACCCTAGAAATATTTGGTTGCATTTAAGTGTAAAAAAATATAATTGCGTAATAGAGGTATGGGCAAAAATGTGTGAACGCTACATAATTCAAATTAAAAGTTTTTTGCGACCTTTAGTCCAAATGCGTTTCGCCCAGGTACATCAGTTGGGCTCATCAGTTAGATGCTGTTGTACCCTTCTAAGACGCATTATTTTTAATCGATGGATACCGACAACTAATAAAATATACAGCGCGTAAGCACTGTAAATTATATTTTTCTAGGGGAATTTGTTTAAATTTAGACACCCAGAATATATATGTATGTATATATGATGTTAAAGCCCGTGGTCTGGCTAGTATAGGTAAATGAAGAAAAACGCAAATAATAGAAAATTATTTTTGTTAATGTTTTGTGGACTATTTAATATAATTCAAATTAAAAGTTTTTTCTTCATTTACTTGAACGCTACATAGTTTAACCATTAACGCCAAAGCATATGTAGTTGGAAAGCTATTTTCATTTACAAAACAGTTAGTTAGGTATTTTCGTGTACTACAATAACAATAGTTAGCAAGGATACTCATTTTAAATTACTGTGTGAAAAAAGTATGTCATTTTCAATGACAAAATAAGCCATTCTGGCACTTTCCTAATTAATTTTTACTAAACCAAAGCTCAAACGCAATTGTTACGATGGTATTATTGATCTTCTCTTATGTAAAAACTATTTCAACCAAAAAAGCTGTGTAACTGTAAAAGCAAAAGTCGATTTGAAGCGCTGTTCAGGTAACCCGAGTTCCCGAGTAGTTACACTTAAAAGCTTCTTGACGACAAAGTGACTAAAAGTGACCTTTTGTTTTTATATGACAAATAATATACCTATAGCATAGACTTAAACAAATCTAAGGCTCTACAGTTAGCAAAAATGACTAGTTGAAGAGGGTGTTCCAGCTGAAACTCTAATATTTTAAATGGATAGACAAAATTGATAAACGGTAAATGTAATATTAAAGACAAATATACAATTAATAAAATAAAATTTTTCCGGGTACCGTTTAAGAATTACGTTGGACAATATTGCTCAATGGAAAGAAGAGTTTTGTAACTTAACAAGAGCAGTCGATGAAAAAATGCGAGAAGAGAGCAACGAAAAAGTAAGAAGCTCAACCCATGGGGAAATATATGCCAGTCTTTAACCATAATCTTTGTGAACATAACTATTTCAATGACACAATATCCACTGTTTTTAAGGCAAATTATGGACTTAAACTTTATCCCACATAGAGAAGATTTGCCAATCATTTGCACTATGTGTAATATGAGAGAAAGGGAGAACATTTATCACTTCTTGTGAAGCCGCCCTGTTTTAAGAGAGTTCAGGCTTCAGTTCTTCGGGACACTACTACTGGAGGCTGGAGGAAGCTGAGATGAATACAATTTTGAATGTCTCTGACTGCAACAATCTTCATAACTATTGCCAAAAAGCATGTAAATATAGAAGAGCTATTATTGAAGAATTTTTTAAGTAATACTTTTTTTTCAGTTAAATTTTTATTTTTACATCTTCAATTTGTTAAACATAAATCGTATTAAAACTAACAATAAAGATCTGAGTCTAATATAGATTATTATAAAGAACATAATATTATCTATTGTAAGTGTTTTTCCAAAAAAAAATAAAAAATGAAGAAGAAAAGATACACTCTGTTGTCCTATGACAAGTGTCGAATGCATCTTTGTATATAATATGCATTTTTTATAAATAGGTATAAATTAAAAATAAATAGAATATGAAATACAAATTCAAATTAGGCCTTACAAATAATATTGTTGTGGGGTAGAATATCAAAAAATAATACAAAAAGATAATAAAAATATGAAAAAGATTAATAACATACATAATGTAGGTGCATATTAGACTAATACAGAGATTATGTTGTTAATTTCATCAAAATCAAAGTTAAAAAGCCATTTATAATGGATAAATTGAAAGATTTATTCTTATACAATAATAAAATAATAATAATGGATAAATTGAAAGATTTATTCTTTCAATTTATCCATTATAATTTGAACTCGTACATTAGTTCCATCAATAAATATTTAACAAAATATTTACGAATTTATAAAAAGCCATTTCTTAATCTTTGCATTAAAAGAAAATATGGAGCGAATGGAACGGATTTCAAAGGGAAGAGCATTATAGAATCTGGGCGCTATTGATGTGTAAAATTTAAAAAGTGCTGAGTATTGTGGACAGGAATAAAAGCAAGGTCTCTCTCACTGCTACGTAAATCTTTCTCTCTCACTGCTACGAAAGGTAGAATTTTTGAACTGAGGAATAATGAAAAGCTATGCTCAAGTCTTCTTTTTTTCCAAATAATTCGTAATATATGCTATTGAGATATGATCAAGGGCTGTAGATAGTTTTTAAAGGTACCACCCCAACAAACTATTCCATATTGGAGCTTGGATTGAACCAATCCATAGTAGATGGTTTCAAGAAGTTTTCGAGAGCAGAGTTTTCTTAAGTGGTACATTATATAAGTGGCAGATTGTAAATATTTCTTAACGGATAAAGTATGAGCTTTCCAATTCATATTACTATCAATAGTTAATCCAAGGTACTTCAATTCACTAACATTTTCAATAAGGAAACAATTTGATGAACAGCCCACTTCTGTTTTAAAAGTTATAGGTTCCAATGATGCAGAGCAAGTGTAAGAACTCAACGAGGTATTTTTACAGTCATAGCTATGTTGAATTAGTTGGGGAGGACTAATTTGAAATAATGGTAAGTTGAAGAACATTACTTTGGTTCTTTCGCTAATGACAAGTTTATGAACTCCTAGCCAATGTCTTATTGCTTCTAAGTCATGATTTATGTCAGCAATCAGGTTCAAAACAGATAAGCTGGAATAGGCACAGGCTATATCATCAGCAAAACCATTCAAACTAAATAAAGAGTTTATATAAATTAGAAAGAGTATTGGGCCCAAAACAGAGCCTTGAGGTACTCCAACACTTATATTTAGACTATCACTTAGCCTTTCACCAATTTTCACCTTTTGCTTTCTACCTTGAATGAAGAAAACCATTTCAAAATAAAACCCCTGAATCCAACCTTTTCTAATTTTTTTAACATAATATTATGGTCTATGGTATCAAAAGCTTTTTTTATATCGATAAATAAGGCTGCAGTAGGTTTTTTAATGTTCATACTCTCATAGATGTGTGTACAAAAGTTTAGCAGAGCATCTTCAGTCAATTTACCAGCTCTAAATCCAAATTGATTTGAACTAAAGAACGACATACTATCAAGATAGGCTATAACTCTACTTTTCACAACTTTCTCAAAGATTTTAGAAAAAAACTGGTAGAAGAGAAATAGGTCTATAATTATTGATACACTTTTTATCACCTTTTTTGTGTATAGGAATGACCTCGGCCATTTTTAAATTGGTTGGGAATTGACCATGAAAAATGCTGTTATTAAATACATGCGTTAAGACATCAACTATATTTAGGCAAACCTTTTTAATAAAATTATTAGAAAAACTATCAATAGTATTCGAATCCGAATTGTCCAATGCCATTATAGTTTTATAAACCTCAAAAGAAGAGATTGGTTCGAAGTAGAAACTTTTTGAAAAAGATCCTTCATTGAAACAGCTATCAGGGCAAATATTGGAAGTGTCGTTGAAACCAGCTTCAGAAAGAGTGTCCATAGCTATTCCAACAAAATATTCATTAAAAAGTTTAGCAATATCCGAATGATCAACAATATTCAAATTTCCATTAACCAAATTGATTGCAGGACCGGAAACCGCATTTTTTTCGAATATTTCATTGACTATCTTCCATTCTTTTCTAATGTTGCCTTGGGCTTTATGAAATTCATTGACATAGACTTTTATTAACTTTGTCAAACTTGGGCAGACGGTTTTTATAGTTATTAAGATAAATGTATTACACTATTTTTGTTCATTGAAAATTGAAAATGAATAAAATAATCATAAAAAAAAAAGGTAGTAAGACGGAAACAAAAAAATAATATTTTTTATTCCAACCTAAAGTGCTACTTGTATCAAGAAATATTCATATCAAAACTACTGAACAAAACTTGAAATTCCTGAAGTAGAAAGTAGCTACTATGTGTTAATTGTACTACGGACCTGAGGCATATAAAAATATAAAATTAACGGTTTTCTTTATTTTTGTATATCTAGAATCGAAAAACCACATTGAACTTGCCATGCAAAATTCTTTCAAAATAGGGTTTTTTTCCACTTGGGAACCACTGTGCGGCGGCGGTGGTGCTAGACTCTTCAAGATAATTGAGCTGATAGGCTCCGGATGCTCTTTTCCCAGTCTTTGGCTATCTCAGATGTGCTAAGGCATGCAGTGTTGAATTTCTTCCTTTGGGCGGTTTTCGTTTTCTTTTCGTTGGACACTCGGGCTCTGAACTTTTTCACTACCACAAAGTGGTCAAAGTCCTTGTTTGCTCCTCGGAAAGTTCGCACCTCCAAAATGTTTGATGCGTACCTTGCACCAATTAGCACGTGGTCGATTTGGTTGGCGGTTCGACCACCTGGAGATCGCCAGGTTGCTGTGTGTATCCTTCGCCTGGGGAACCTAGTGCTACTTATCACCGTATTGCGAGCTGCATTAAAGTCGATTAGTTGGAAGCCGTTATCTGTTGCCGTTTCGTGGAGGCTGTGCCTTCCAACTAATCCGCCAAAGATGTTTTCCTTTCCGACTATAGCATTAAAGTCTTCGAGCACGACTTTGGCATCGTACTCCGGACAGGCTCCAAAGGCTCCGTCCAGGAGGTCGTAAGACTCCTTCTTGATAGACTCCTCAGCTTCATCGGAAGGGGTGTGTGCGCATATTAGGCTGATGTTTTGAAAGGTAGCTTCCATGCGGATCACAGCCAAGCGATCGCTAATCGGCTTGAAATCCCACGACGAATTCGAATCCTAGCATGTGCAGTCTTTGATGACAGCTTTAATAAATGTCGCAATGTTTCTTTTTGTTATTCCTGATCCTATCCATCGTATCTCCTGGATCAATGTAATATCTGCCTTGTACCGCGAGAGGACAGATTCAAGTTTTTGAGTAGCACCTGGCGTATAGAGTGTCCATACATTCAAGGTGCAAATTCTTAGGTCATAGTCCATTTTCGTTACGGGTCTGGTTGCCATTTGAACGGGGTTGTTATCCGAGGCTCCACGCATCTCTCTCATAGCAATGGGTTTTTTTAAACTGTAATTGGTTCGTTATCCCAACGCACTAGCCTCCAATCTGTAGGGCTATGGGTTAAATGTTGAAATTCGTTCTTTGATCGACATTCGCACTTACAAGTTCAGCAAGTTATGACATAAAGCCAAAACCAGTATCCGGCGGCTACCAACTTGGAGGTATTGTAACTTGATGTGTAGGAAAAGATACAGCTCGAGGCCCCCAGTTCCTAGAGCAGACAACACCTAGTAGAGCCAAATCCCATCAAAAAACCTTTTATTTGAATCCCACTAATATTATAAATGTGAAAGTGAGTTTGTTTGTTACGCTTTCACGCCTAAACCCCTGAATCAACTATGACGAATTTGGATATTGAGATAGATGGGACTCTGGAAGCGTCAATAGGATACTTTTTTTTACCATATGAGACAAAAAAATAAAAAAATATTTGGTACCAAAACAACTTAATATTATATAGGAACAAAAATAAATCAACAAAGTTTTACAAATAATTGTTTTTATCATCAATTCATATTTATCTTTAACTATGCCATTATATAACAACCACTGTACCTGTACTATAAAAGACCAATTTGTCTTACTTGTACTTCCATACTTTTAATAAACTTAAACTTAAGCATAAGTTTGAAAAGAAAATCAATCAATTTTGATATTTCGTTTGAGAGATTGTTTGTTTTTTTTTTATTATTATTTTGAGGTTGTCTAATATTATTAGGTTCACAAACGTTGGCTTAAATTAAACAGGAGCTCATCGCGAGCCCGGGCAGTCAAATTTGCTCGATTAAAAAGAAATCCATTCATGCCGAATTAAGGAGGCTGCCTTTCGTTGGACACTCGGGCTCTGAACTTTTTCACTACCACAAAGTGGTCAAAGTCCTTGTTTGCTCCTCGGAAAGTTCGCACGTCCAAAATGTTTGATGCGTACCTTGCGCCAATTAGCACGTGGTCGATTTGGTTGGCGGTTCGACCATCTGGAGATCGCCAGGTTGCTGTGTGTATCTTTCGCCAGGGGAACCTAGTGCTACTTATCACCGTATTGCGAGCTGCATTAAAGTCGATTAGTTGGAAGCCGTTATCTGTTGCCGTTTCGTGGAGGCTGTGCCTTCCAACTAATCCGCCAAAGATGTTTTCCTTTCCGACTATAGCACTAAAGTCTCCGAGCACGACTTTGGCATCGTACTCCGGACAGGCTCCAAAAGCTCCGTCCAGGAGGTCGTAAGACTCCTTCTTGATAGACTCCTCAGCTTCATCGGAAGGGGTGTGTGCGCATATTAGGCTGATGTTTTGAAAGGTAGCTTCCATGCGGATCATAGCCAAGCGATCGCTAATCGGCTTGAAATCCCACGACGAATTCGAATCCTAGCATGTGCAGTCTTTGATGACAGCTTTAATAAATGTCGCAATGTTTCTTTTTGTTATTCCTGATCCTATCCATCGTATCTCCTGGATCAATGTAATATCTGCCTTGTACCGCGAGATGACAGATTCAAGTTTTTGAGTAGCACCTGGCGTATAGAGTGTCCATACATTCAAGGTGCAAATTCTTAGGTCCTCATAGTCCATTTTCGTTCCGGGTCTGGTTGCCATTTGAAGGGGGTTGTTATCCGAGGCTCCACGCATCTCTCTCATAGCAATGGGTTTTTTTTAAACTGTAATTGGGTCGTTATCCCAACGCACTAGCCTCCAATCTGTAGGGCCATGGGTTAAATGTTGAAATTCGTTCTTTGATCGACATTCGCACTTACAAGTTCAGCAAGTTATGACATAAAGCCAAAACCAGTATCCGGCGGCTACCAACTTGGAGGTATTGTAAGCACTTGATGTGTAGGAAAAGATACAGCTCGAGGCCCCCAGTTCCTAGAGCAGACAACACCTAGTAGAGCCAAGTCCCATCAAAAAACCTTTTATTTGAATCCCACTAATATTATTATTATTATTAAATGTGAAAGTGAGTTTGTTTGTTACGCTTTCACGCCTAAACCGCTGAATCAACTATGACGAATTTGGATATTGAGATAGATGGGACTCTGGAAGCGTCAATAGGATACTTTTTTTTACCATATGAGACAAAAAAATAAAAAAATATTTGGTACCAAAACAACTTAATATTATATAGGAACAAAAATAAATCAACAAAGTTTTACAAATAATTGTTTTTATCATCAATTCATATTTATCTTTAACTATGCCATTATATAACAACCACTGTACCTGTACTATAAAAGACCAATTTGTCTTACTTGTACTTCCATACTTTTAATAAACTTAAACTTAAGCATAAGTTTGAAAAGAAAATCAATCAATTTTGATATTTCGTTTGAGAGATTGTTTGTTTTTTTTTTATTATTATTTTGAGGTTGTCTAATATTATTAGGTTCACAAACGTTGGCTTAAATTAAACAGGAGCTCATCGCGAGCCCGGGCAGTCAAATTTGCTCGATTAAAAAGAAATCCATTCATGCCGAATTAAGGAGGCTGCCTTGAGAGCAGAATTTATATGTCTACGCCAAATGGAGCAGTATCCTCACTTTAGTGTAAGATCCGGCAGACAATTATAACATGCTGTGGTTGAACGCATAGCCGAAAAGTCTGGCAGGATTTTTTTGACGCCCGCGCTCAGTACTATAGGGGTTGAAAATAGCACTTTTCAAATTTTTGTGTCAGGGATACAACCACTTCAATTAATTTACATATTTAAAATAAGAAATTGTGCTCTGGAATTTTTCCTAAGTCCACAAACTTTAATTTTATGATCTGAGTGAACTCAGGACATGACCCTCTAAAGCAAAGCTTATCGGCCATTTTGTTAGTTTTTGTTTGATTTTTTTAAATTTCCAAATATTTCTGGATACGGTGCACCTAAAATGGTTTGAAAATGAATTGATGTGGTTGTAACCTTGTCACTAAAATTGGAAAACAGCTAAATATTTCCAACACCCCGTCCCCAACACGGTTGTCTTTCCAGACTTTTGAATTCAACTATAAGATGCATGCACCTACAGATTCACAATTCATATTTTGGTTATGCGTTCACCCAAAAAATTTTCCACCAGCCATTGGACTAATAGCAACGCAGCAACGTAGAACCTATGACTCTGCAGTAAATATTTTTCACTTTGTAATAATTTTATCTCCATGTGTATTAACGAATAACCTGAAATAATGATGATAATTATTTCTGTATATTGAGAAAATAAAAATGAGCGCGAGCGAAGCCGCGGGTAAAGGCTAGTAACGAAATAAAATCGATATAAAAACAACAACAAATAGGCAATTATTCATTATCAGGGATAGGATTTTTCTAACTTTACCTTTTAGTTGTTCGTAATCGTATGAAAGAATGAACTATATACAAACACATTTCATGTCTCTCTGATTCCAAAAATATCTTTTTTATTTTGCCTTTAATACAAGTTCATTGTTTGTTTAATTATTGTAAGATTAAAAAATAAAAAAATAGTTTGAAGCTTTGAGCAAAAAATGCTGCAACGTCAATTCCAAACTTCCCAAAAACGTTGAAGTGAGTTGGTATAGGTATGTATGGACTATGGAGTTTTAAATGTGTTCCAGTCGTTTCTGCTCTAGTAGAGAGGCCCTTTAGGTCCTTCAAAGCACTATTTTGTTGTTTAATACTACCTACTATAATTGAACTTTAAGTTATGTTAATATTCTCTTTATTTAATAAATGCCTTTTTTGCCCTTACAAGGATTTTGTTTTGGCTTTTTTAAGTATTTTAGGTCAACAAAATTCTTGCCCTCTTCATTGCATACGACCTTAAACTTAAAACTGAATCAAGGACAATCGGCAAATATGTATGGAAGATGGTCTAGAAACCAATAACAAAGAGACGTATGTCGTTGGAAAAGTAATGCCTTTTCAATGACATATATATTGTCAGTATTGGTTAGACCAGATTTCATAAATTTTGTCCATACTGAATATATTTTATTCATACTAGAATGCACCAGAGCACAATCCTATTTAGCGAATAACTTTTATGACACAGCGATTTGAAGTAAGCCTTCATAGTAACTATTGTAGTACATAAAAATACCTTTGCAACGACACAGTGTCGTTGTTTTTGGTCTTGTAGACCGTTTTGTCTTATTCTCCTTTATTACGATCGTGATTTTATAGTTAAATAAATAAAGTTGGTGGCGCAACAGCTCGTAAACATCCAAGGCTTAGTGACTTACAACTCTCAACTATTCCTGTGTGCGTGTTGTTGGCAGGAATGTTTTGCCGAGTCCCAACGGTTAGTGACGAGTTACTCTTGGAGAATTTGTCAGTTATTACATACCCTAACTCAATGTCCTTTAATAATATAACAAGCCATAATTCCAAGGAAATTTCTAACATGTTCGCAAATTTTTTCAAAGAAGCTTTCTTAGACCCCAATTATAATGAACCATTAGCCTTTCCAACTTCCTCACAAAATTATTCGCACCTCAGTTCAATTAATTTTGCAATTTCTGAGACTTGTATCATCGAAAACATTCTGGAACTTGACGAAAGTTCTAGTCCTGGTCCTGATGGCGTTCCGTCCTGTGTATTGAAGAAATGTGTATCTCATTTGTCTTATCCTCTATTTGTTCTTTTTAACAAATCTCTCAGTACTTCAATTTTTCCAATGGTGTGGAAAAGTGCTTTCATAACACCAGTTCACAAAAAAGGATCTTAGAATGATGTAACAAACTACCGTCCTATTGCCAAACTTTCAGTAATTCCAAAATTGTTTGAGTCTATTATTTGTAACGTCTTGTCTTTTAACTGCAGCTCTATTATATGTGACAGTCAGCATGGTTTCGTAAAAAAAAAGTCAACTATTACAAATTTATTTCATTTTACATCTTTTTGTCTGGATGCTTTCGAAGATCGAAAACCAGTTGACTGTATATTTACTGATTTTAGTAAAGCTTTTGACAAGCTTTGTCACAATACATTAATTTATAAATTAAAAAATCTTGGATTTAATGAATGTTTTTTATCATGGATATCTTCTTACTTGGAAAATAGAAAACACTGTGTAACTTTTCGTAGTGATTGTTCTACCCAATTTAATGTTAACTCTGGTGTTCCCCAAGGCAGCCACTTGGGTCCTCTATTGTTTATACTATTTATTAATGACTTAACTTTGTTCTTACAACATTCCTCGGCTCTTATATATGCCGACGATATAAAACTCTATAAGAAAATAACCTCTATTGAGGATTGTTTGCTTCTACAAAAAGATTTAAATAGTTTTAGGGCGTGGTGCAATACTAACCATCTTTTATTGAATATTGACAAATGTAAAACTATGTGTTTTACACGCAAAAAACTTGTATAATTTTTAATTATACAATAGATTCTTCTCCTCTTTGTAAGTTATCTGTGTTCTCTGACCTGGGCATAGTTCTCGACACTAAATTGACATTTACTGAACACTTTAACTTAATTATCAAAAAAGCTAACAAAGTGCTTGGATTCATTAAGCGATTTTGTCGTGACTTCAAAGATCCTTATGTCCTCAAGCTTCTTTTTATATCATTTGTGAGACCAGTCCTCGAATACGGGTGTGTCGTATGGGCGCCAAACTACTCTGTGCACATCAATAGACTGGAGGCAGTTCAATGGAGGTTTATGCGGTTCTGTCTTCGTTTTCTTCCGTGATGGTCCCAAAGAACGTCTCTACCCCCTATATTCAAAGACTTAAGTTGATAAACCTACCTTCGCTCTCGAAACATAGGCAGTACCTACAGCTATGTTACATAATTGGAATAGTGAACGGTTCAATAACATCTTCATCAGCTCTGTGTAGATTAAATTTCAGCTATAGTCAAGTAAGCATAAGAAGGCAACTACCTATATGTCCTATATTCAGCAGATCAAACTATGGTGTCAATAGTCCTCTAAATCAATTGATTTCAGTTTTCAATAAATAATACTTTTTGATTACATCTATTAATGACAATTTAAAATGTATCAAATTTAAAGAAACCTTTTTTAATACAATATTGTAATATAATATGTATAACCCTTATGGTATAATGTATAATTTGTATGTGTTTAACGTTAGTATTTAACGGATTAATAAATAAAATTACATCGGAAAAATTACATTTCAGTTGAACGCACAAACCATTATGCTACGAGGTACTACAGCTTGATTTATTATGGCTTTTTCTGCTATAATTCAAATGGTGATATTTTTTAAGTTATGCAAACGATTCTTATTCGAAATTTGAGTATAGGAGCAGGTACTCGCGACTTGTCGTGTATTTCATTTCAACGTATTAACGGGTAAAAATAAAACTATGCAAACAGTGTGGAGTTCATTATATAGTTTTGTCTATATTATTAAAAAACGCCATAAACATCCACCAGTTGCACACATGCGATTTAATTGCATACGTTGGAAGTTACACTTTCAAATGCGGAATTTATAGCAATGACCATTTAAGAATATAGAAGTTTCCTGTGTTTGTTGTAGCATTTTCAAGTCATTGAGCACTCTCATTTACAAAAGAAAAATCTGACATTTAAAAGTTTTGCGACTTAAGTTATCTTAAAAAAAAAATTAACACTTATAATATACAAATATACCTGTTTATTTAGATTGATGGATTATGGGCGTAGTACATTTTAAAAATCTTACATTTTGTATTACGTTTACAAGTTCCGTGACAACATAACATATGTACATACTTTTAAATTCGCTTGACGTAAATTAATTTTAATTTTTCAAATTGAGATATGATAAAATAGAAGCCATCATAATAATAAAATAATGAAACTTCAGGAAATAAACTGCGCGTCAGTTGTTTGAGGCCACTATTTTCACAATCGATTTTTCGCGATATATACCTGCAAGAAATTTTTTTCCTGGAAATGTTTGATATTTGTGAGCAGGTATACATATTTTCCATTAAAAAACAATAAATTTTTTGTTTCAATTTTTGGTGGTGCTTTTTGAAGAGCTGTATCTCTGTTATGAGTGGTCGTATAAAGTTGAAACAAATGTCAAAAATTTGTTTGAAATTTTTGTTTGAAGTACCGTTTTTGCGTTATTGAAAGAAATGACACGAAACACAAAAATTTTTTTTTAAGGTCCTCATTTTTATGACTAATTTCTTTTGAGTCAATCAAATGTAATGGTCAGATACCAAGTTTATTCAGTTCCAATTCAACTTTTTTTGTCGAACAATTTTTTTGCATGGTTTTGGTTTCTGACTGAATAAAAAAAAAAATATATATAGACTTTGATTACCAATATCTCAGCAAATAACGACGTCATACAAAATTCAAGGACAGTTTTGATGATGCCATAGCGAAAGCTATTTAACTGAAGAGGAACGTTTTCCAGTGCCACCGGATGCATCTAACAAATACAGACAGCCTCTACTACTGGTACTGGCCACCGTATTTATAATAGTGCCGTTTAGGCTTAATCGTCGAAATTTTTTAATAAATCTTGATCAAAAAGTTCATGCTCAGAACGTTTAGGGGCAACGATGCCAAGTTGAATGAGGTTTTTGTAATTGGTCATTTAACATATTCTTTAATTTCTTAAGGACTTCAATGCAAAATGTCTTCGCCTAAATCCCCCTGAATTTTTCCTTCAGATCTTTGGATGGCGAACATATTGTCAGGTGTCACATTCTTTAATTTAATTTTTATTTGGCATCTTATTTACTTTTTTATTTTATACAAAACACAAAATGTTAAATTCGAAATTCTGTATATTACTCGGCTATTATTGGCCAGATTTAACATAAACTACTCCCTAAACCTTCCTCTTATTTTTAAGACGAAATTCTTTTACTTTCAACTCCATTGTGTGAACCCATTGAATACGAGGACGGAAGCATTTATTTTTACTTCCGATAGGTAGTATATGTACAATGTACATAATGTATGGCAAGTTATACATTCGTAAAAAAAATTTAACTCGACATTTTGATCAGACTTGTCATTACGATGATAGGGAAGACGAAAAAAGTGGGTCTCACAATTCTGTCTGTCTGTCCGTTGGGCTGCAGCCTAAACGGCTTGATCAATTTTCTTCAAACAAAGCATTTTTTGGTAACTCCCCCACACGATTTTTTCTTTTTTTTAGAACAAAAAATAATGGTACCAGCCATGAAATTTTTTAGCAATTTTACATAATTCATATTTTTCTCGAAAACGGCCCAGAACTTTTCTTAAAAAAAGCCAATAAATTACGTTTAGTAAAGGCTACCTTTGGGAAGTGTTGCGACGAGTAAGTCGCAGCACGAGACCTTATGTTGATTTTTTTTATGAAAACACTTATTTCATGTAATTGGATTACAAACCCTAGAAAATATGTATTTTTATATTTCACGTTTTGTTTGTAAACTTACAACAATTTGAACTTATACAATGTCTCGGCTTAAGCGTAATCTTATAAATTTCCTAAATTTTTACAAGGTTTTTCATAATTAGAATAAAGTTGGTATTTATTATATCACGATTGGGATTCGAATTGATCAAAATGTGTGTATCCCGCCAACGAGGTACATTTTTAGCGGTGAGCTTTGAGCCGCAAGAAGTGTCTACGACCTATGGTTTTAGTGCTGCATTATGGTGAGCAGACCTGTTCGCAACAGTTAGAAAACCACTCTTCAAAAAATGGTTATTAATGTCCACTCCCAAAGAACCATTTTTTTTATTTTCGATTTTGTCCAAACGGTATGACTGATTTCAATAATTTTGTTTATACGGAAGCTTCCAAAAAATACAAATATATGGTACAAAAATAAAAAAAAATAGGATTTTTTTTTAAATGTTTCATTTTTTTTTTTGGAAATCAAATACTGCGAAAACGACATTTTGAAACTCGATACTTAAGTTTATATTAAAAATTATTAAAATAAAAACCGCTCAAACGATTTTAAATTTCGTTTTCCTATTATCATAATACAATCAAGAATTAAGATGGCGTGCTTTTTTTCTCCTCAAACTATCAAACGAGTTGTTTTAGCTTATTTAAATATCGTATTGAATGCTGTTAAACATTTTTCTCTCATAATTTTCATGTCTTTATATACCATTTTCATAAACTCTCAGCCTCTTGAACATGAGAGCAAGTACGAACGACACAGTCGTCCGTTTTTTTTACGTATAGCTAGCGAAAAACTAATAAATACAACAAATACTTAATTGAATACCTATGTAGGTACTTACCCTGTTTCTTGCTAAAACAGCACGTTAAAAACAGTTTTTCAGGTTTTTTTCAATATTTATTTTGACTAGTCTCGTCCCCCTCTGTGTAACAGTTTGACACCACTCAGAAAATAAGCTAGTTAGGCCAGTTTCATTCGGTTTGGTCTGTATTCGGTTTCAGTTTTGTATTTTCACACATACATATGTATACGATTCCTATAAGGTTTTTATTCAAATATAAATTTTTGATTCCAAAATATCAACAAACTTCAGCACGAAGTGTCAATTCCGAATAAAAACAAACAAAAACACCTAATAGAACCAGTACCTATGTGCGAACGCTACGATTAGTTTGTGGGCACTAGACCTTAATACGAACAGTTCTGAAACCGAATAAAACGGATTCGTGTCGAGGGGACGTTCGGTGCTATTCGGTTTCTGTTAGGTTTTTATTCTTGCCGTTTTCATCGGTTCACACATCACACTTAGAAGGTGCGACCGAAAATGAACCGAATATAGACCGAATCCAATGCAACCGAATATGTGTGAACCAAGCCTTATAGAATATTTGAAAAGCAAAAAACAATTTTGTATTTGTTAAATTTAATTTTTTTGAATGTGCACAGTAAATGGCAGTATAAAATGGTACTCAACTAAAATGGACCCACAGTGTTTAATTTTGTGATTCGCACACCTCCCGCGAATATGGCTTTCCAACCATTAGTCCAGTAAATAGAGGTAAAAATAGGGGGGTTACCCTACAAAAGGTCGGGTAGTTCTAAATTTTTGATATGTTTAGTATGGTTGAAAGTTGAAAATTCCATATTTCCACAACCACGCCCCCTCCGCCCCTTTCAAAATCCTGGAGAAACTACAAAAAATCGGCACTTTTTTTCAGTTTTTTGCTTATAACTTCTTTCCGGTATATTTTTACGGAAAAAAGTATGAGAGAAATTTACAGACAATAAAATTTCCTACAAATATGACTCGGAAAGTATTTTTGTACAACCACTACAAACGGCGCTATGGAGCTCCCAAAAAAGGCTAAAATTTCGTATTTTGTAAGATTTTCAGTTTCTTCCCTCTTTACAGCACAATAACTCCTTAACCGTCAAGCATAGGGCAAAATTTTTCATAATCAATCTTGTAGATAATTTAATTGGCTACCAATTTCATGAAATTACATTCGACGCTCTCTTAGTCGAACTCCCCCTAAGTTGAATTTCCCTCTAACAAGAATTTTTCACCCTGTTTGTTGTATACTCCTCTCAAATTTCCAAATTTATTTTTTTCTCTCTAAATCGAATTTTTGGAAAAATTCTCTCAAATTCGAAATAATTTTGATATCCCTTGAGAGTTTGACTTAGAGGGAGTCGACTGTACTTTCATTTTGTAACCAATACAATCGGGAATCGGGTGAGTTTTGAGAAGGTGTTTTTTATTCAAACGTATTTACGAGCTCACTTTCTTTTCTGTCTGTTTTATACAGTGTACTGGAGTCCCGTAGAAATTTTATTAGGTACCGATTTGTCTGACCACCAAATTCGTTTGAAGTATACATAGGAGAGTCAGAAAACAGAAAACTTGGATAGACACCACGATATTCTGAACCCGGTATTTTAGTCGCTATTTTTTTGAGGTAGTGCACAAAATTCCATGATAATTGGAGAGATGAAAAACCATAATACAATTAATTTGCACCCATTGCCGCTCCCACTTTTTAAACATAATATTTTCGGAAAAAATTATAAAAATTCGGGTGTTGTTCAGATGACCCATGAAGGGCCAGAACCACAAGTGCTCTTGTAATGGCTTACCCTCTAAACCAGAGGTTTGATCTTCTTTATTGCCTTCAACTTGGGATTCAGAAACTCAAAAAGCTGGAGCACTGTTTCCCATTCGCACAATCTAGCTTAGCCTAGTCGACGTATTTTGACTTTTTGAACTACATTGTCTTTGAACAGCTCATTGAGCTCACGTTTGTGCCTTCTCCTCCAAAAATCCGTCGAATAATACGAGTATTACTTGCGAAAGAAGCCAGTATCAGTTTTCTTTTCTGATTTTCATCTTACCGAGAGTAGGAGTGTCTTGAGCGTAAGAAGAGTGTTGTTAATTGTTTGACAAACTGATTAATAGCAGTGGTTTCCAAAAGTAATTTTTCGTTGAATATACACATAGGTGTCATCCATGGAGTAAATACGAATATTGACTTCAAGGTAAATGAAATGCTAAACTACTTCGAAGCTGCTGCTAATAAAAGTGATGTTTTGACATAGGTTGTAAACATATGCTTTTTTCTTGACAGCACTTAAAAGTCCAATTACTCGTTAGCTTCAAAACCAATATATTTCTCCTGTTCTTCAATCGCCATGAAGAACTCTATAAGGACACAATGGAACATAAGATAGGGCATTCTGTGTTAACAGCTTCTCTATGTGCTATCTGTTCCAGAAGGAGATTAAAAAAGACAAAAATGCTATCGCATTTCCTCGCCGAGTGCACTGTACATGTTTTGAACAGTTCGGAGATGCTATTCTCTAGTTGCACATTGCATTTGGCATATTGCATCTTGCGTTTTAAAATGTCAAGAGATACAGCGGGGTCTTTTTTCTCGAGATCTCGAGCTCAGTTATCGCCATATAGAGCTATTGACGATGAAAATGCTTCCATAAGCGGCCTTGAAGCCAATGTAAAAGCTTTGTGTCTCGACTTGAAGGTTATTGGTCATTTCCAGAATTTTCCTCATTGCTAAGATTTTTGATTTTTTACTGGCATTTGTTTTAATTTTATCATAACTATCTACAATTTGTATTCCAATGAGTAAGATGGATGACAAGACTTGCTCCATATACAACAACAACGTGGACAAAATTTTCATAAATCTACCGATTCTAGTGGTCATAAAATGAAAAATACAGTCGACTCCCTCTAAGTTGAATTCTCACGCAATATCAAAATTACTTCAAGTTAGAGAGTTTTGCAAAAATTCGGTTTAGAGAGAAATAAATAAGTTTGGAAATTTGAGAGGAGTATACAACAAACAGGGTGCAAAAATTCTTGTTAGAGGGAAATTCGATTAAGGTGGAGTTCGACTTAGAAGGCGTTGACTGTAGTTGCATGAAATTGGTAGCCAATCAAATTATCTGCAAGATTAATTATGAAAAATGTTGCCCTAAACTTGACGGTGCTGTTAAGAGGGAAGGAACTGAAAATCTTACAAAATACGAAATTTTTGCCTTTTTTGGGAGCTCCATACCGCCGTTTGTAGTGGTTGTACAAAAATACTTTCTGAGTCATATTTGTAGGAAATTTTATTGTCTGCAAATTTCCCTCATATTTTTTTCCGTAAAAATATGCCGGAAAGATTTCTTTTCTAATTTATATTTGGGCTATTTTGGTCAATTTAAATTTCTATGCAAATTAAAACAAATACATACATAAATTTTATCCCGACGTTTCGCTGGATTTTCTCAGCATCTTCAGGGGCGTTTAATTTATCTACATATGTATATATATCTGTGGTGTTTGGTAGAAACATGATAACTCCATTTTAAAATTTGCGTCTTTGCGTCCACTTTACATCGACCTACAACCTAAACGGGTGAACCGATTTTCTTCAAATTTGAAACATAATTTTTCAAAGGTTATGTTCATAAGTATTCCAAATTTGAAGAAAATCTGTGGCCTCGTTTACACTCTAGCTTGATTTAAAGTGGGCGTAAAGACGCTAATTTTAAAATGGAGTTATCAGGTTTCTACCAAACACCACAGATATATATATGAACAATTTTTCTTTATTTATTTTTTGATAAGAATTATTTAAACTTACTTTGTTTCCATTGCATTTTTAATATTGAAAATTCCATCGTCCCAACATTAAACATCAAAAACAAAAGCAATGACAAAATTAGTAATAAATAAATAAATAAATAACAATGAAAATTAGTTTTACAAACAAATTTAACACTTTAACACAAAACATAAATATCACAGAATGGCAATGTTGTAAAGAAGTTACAAACAACTGAAAAAAGTGCCGAATTTTTGTAGTTTTTCCAGGATTTTGAAGGGGCGGAGGGGGCGTAGTTGTAGAAATTTGGAATTTTCATCTACCAACCATACCATATAACATATCAAAAGTTTAGAACTACCCGACCTTTTGTAGGGTAAAACCTCTCTATTTACTGGACTACATATAATATTTATTCAAATTAGTCGAATACTTTTTAAGAAAATAGTACCACAAAATTGATGTAGGGCTATTATTTACTACAGATAAACTCTCAATTTTATTCGAAATTTCAATCTTTTGAAACGCAAATACTATTAGTCCAGTTAATTTGCTTAAAAGGGCGCTTTGCGAGCAAATTGTGGGATAGTTTTGATTTTTTCCCTCCTTTATGTTTTTGGGGGTGCTGAATCCGAATCTGAGGTTTGCCAACAAAATTTCGTGACGCAACATGGAAGAAAACACAAAAAGTGATGCAAAAATGCATTTCTAGGGAGTTTTTCACTAATGGCTCAAAAATTACCAACTATTCGAAAATTACCTGAAAGGGCCATTGACAGTATATACAATTTCCAATAAATCCCTATGTAAGGTTTTTTATGTGACAAACAATTTGGACTCAAGCGCTAGTCGAAAATTGACGTATTTTTACTGTTTTCGAAAATCCACTCGAAAGCTCTAAGAAATTACTTAGTGTCACAAAATTTGAATTTTTGTATGTAACATTAACCAAGATGTATTTTTCTGGTGGTCTTTGATGCGCAGAGTTCGAATCTGGCCTTTAAATTGCTCTATCACGTCACGTTTTTGATATACACTCCTCGTCAACTGAATACGCACAAACATTTTTGAATATATTTTATCCATTTTTTCCAAACAGTGATGGTTATTATGCCATCTGTTGATGGTAAAAATTTTCGTAACATATAAATAACAGAATTTCAAAGTTTTATCCAAAAACAACCGTGAGTTTTTCCTTCAACCACTTCCAAAGTGTAACTTATGCAAAGTAGAAGTTTTTTTTTTATTCAACTGAATAGGTACAAAAATTAAAATTGGTATTGGAATGGAATGAAACAAGTTTTTGTTTAAGTTTAGTAGTGGGTACTTCCACCTTTATTTTTAATTACTTCGTAAATTCGATCCAGCATGGAATCGTATAGCTTTTTAATGTAATTTAACGAAATTTCGCTCCACGCTAATTTGATTGCAGAAATTAAGGTTTCTTTGTCTTCGAACTGACGACCACCCTCATAAACTTTGCGTACTAACCATCCCCAGACATTTTCTATGATGTTTAGATCAGGTGAGTACGGCGGCCATTGAAGCAACTGCACTTGTTGCTCCTCTATCCATGTTTTTATTATGCGCGCTGAGTGAATAGGCGCATTATCATGTTGGTAGGTCCAGTTTATGGGTCCAAAGATGTTAGAAAATTTAGGAAAATTTCTTTCCAAAATTACTTTATACCCAGCTGCTGTCATTCTTGATGTTACAACCTCGAGCTCAACTGTTCCATAATAACTGACTGCTCCCCATATCATGACACCTCCTTCACGACTATGATGGCGCTTTAAAAATCTTTTTTTTTTTCTTAAGTCGTGAAAATAGAAGTTGAACCCATCAGGGCCATCGAAATTAAACTTTTTTTCATCTGAAAAAACCACGTGATACCATTCTTTTTTCCAACTCATGTGAAGTCTTGAAAAATCTAATCGCAACATTTTCCGTCTCTCGTCAAGTGGTGGTTTTTTCTTAAGTTTCATTCGTTTAAGATGGCTTGAGTTGTTGATTACTCTTAATACTGTTGAGCAACTTGCGTTTACGCCGACTTTTTGTTTTATTTTTGCCACAGAATCAGAAGAATTTGATGCATATCTTAAAATTCTTCGTCTCTCAGCTGCTGTTGTTGCTGTTTTCTTACCTCCCTTCATGTTTTTGCCGTATGCATCTTTATTTTTCAAGTAAGAATAAACTACATTAAAACTTCGGCCAACTTTATCAGCTATTGCACGTCCAGTTAAGCCTTGGTCTCTAAGTAAATCGATTTTAGCTTTTTCAACACTGTTAAGACACGTAGATCTACCAATTTTTCTTAAAATTTGAAATCAAGAATTAAATTTTACTGAAAACACTAAAATCGTTAATTTAAACTGTCAAGCACTCCAAAAAACTTATAAACAACGAAGAAAATGGCGTTGTACCTATTCAGTTGACTAAAAAAAACTCCTACTTTGTATATAAAACACTTTGCAAGTGGTTGAAGAAAAACTCACGGTTGTTTTTGGATAATTCTTTCGGAATTATCTGCTTAACATCTTAAGGGAATAGTTAGCATCAACAGATGGCATAATAACCATCACTGTTTGGAAAAAATGGATAGAGTATATTAAAAAATGTTTGTGCGTATTCAGTTGACGAGGAGTGTATATTCGAATCTAAATATTAAAAAAAAAAGCATTTTTTATGCAAATTTGAAGTAGTATTTTTTTTCGAGGTAATTTTTAAATTCAAATACCTCCATTCGTCTTTGAGAAATCGTTTGTTTTCTTCCTTGAGGTCCCAGGTTGAGGGGAAAATCACAATTTTTGCCGATTTTTTTAGACGAAAGGGGGAAAAAAGGGGACGGGGAAAAAAACTTAAAGGGAGAAAATATAATCTTATTAATAACAGTAGACACAATTTTTAAGAAAGAACATTAAATAAGTATTTATCTTCTAGTTTTTCGCCCAACATGTGATTTATAAGCAACTTTTATAGTTTAAGAAGTGTTTTTAAGTTTATTTTTTTCGTTTACCAACATTATAAGAAGTTATTTTGTATGAATAAAAATAAAAATGTTAAGAAAAAGTTTGAAATTATAGCATTTTTTCTTCGGAAAAAAAAGGGAATTTTTTTTTTGAAAAAAGGGGAAACAAAAACGTTTTGGTGCCAAAAAAAGGGGATTTTTTTTTGAAAACCTGGGAACCCTGGGTCCTACTAGCTAATTCAAAAAATCCAGTCAATTTGTGCTCAAAAGGGAAAATTGTGGGATTTTTCGAATAAGGTAGTAAGACGGAAACCAAGACTCGAAGACGAATGGAGGTATTTCAAAGATTCGAGAAGAATTTTGAAGTAAATTGTTCATGCTTCAGAATGACCATACAAATTTTTTCGAAAAACATTACCTCGAGAAAAAAAATAAGCCCAAATTTGTATAAAAATGCATTTTTTAAAATATTCATATAATATCTCAAGAACGTGACGTGATAGAGCAATTTCAAGGCCAGATTCGAACTCAGCGCATCAAAGACCATCAGAAAAATATATCTATATTGGTTCATGTTACATACAAAAATTCAAATTTCGTGACACAAAGTAATTTCTTAGTTAGAGCTTTCGAGTGGATTTTCGAAAACAGTTTTAGTTCTAAAAATAACGGTACTTGCCATACAACCGTTAAGAAAAAGCTAATTTATCTCCAAAACGGCTCCAACGATTTTGATAAAACAAAATAAGTGAATTATTGTAGATATGGCATGGCGTACCTTCTGGTAAGAAATCACCAAAAACATTTATTAACAGTACATGCCATAACGGTTTTTTTGATTTTCGGTTTTCTCATTAACCACTCATCTGATTTCTATAAAAAATTTCACAAAAGCTTTGTTAGAATATAAATAGTACTGCATACCAACATTTTGGAAAAAATAAACTTTGGATTTTTAAAAAAAGATTAAAACTTTCTTTTTGAAAATTCAATACCTACATATTTCAAAAACGGGTTGATGAATTATTTTGAAATTTCAATGTTAAATGTAGGTACATTAATATACATAATACTCAAAATTGGCATACCAAAAATTTTTTTGAATGATATTACAAAAATTGTATATATAAAAAAATATTTTTTAAGAAAACGGCTCCAACGATTTAAAATTTGTTTTGCTTATATTCATATTTTTTTAAGTAATCAAATGGCAAACTTTTTTTGAGCTCTAAGTTTTTTATCATTCTGTTTATACGGTTAAAAGAAAGATTTAAATACTTTTTAACACTTTTTCAATAATTATGTACTTGAATATTTTTTGAAGTTCTTAAGTTCCACACAACTTGAACATAAGAGCAAGTACGTGCGATCCCGTCGTGCATTTTATTTATTGTGTGACTTATGAGCAGGGCTGTCGTTTCAATTTCACAGAAAGCAGTACTTCGAGGAAAAAAATTGCAGTACACTGCAGTACGGCAGTAAAATATATACCAACATAATTGTTAATGCATTTAATTTTGTTTAAATGCAAATATTGTTCATTAAAAATTATCACACATCCGCCAGTTACCTATTTAACTCTAGTGCACTGCAATGGTGGTATTCATTATTTCATTACCTACAGAACTATTGTTGTATTTGTGCACGTTTTTCTCAAAATTATTTAAATAAATTAAAGCCAATAAATTTTCCAGTTGATGGCCTTACTTACCCTGGGCACCACAATAACTTGGTTTATAATGAGAAGATTTAGCGCATATAGTAGAACAAATATTGCTCATCGATTAATGCAATTTTAATAATTTTTTTGACAAAATTTGCCACTCCATAAATTGGCTCCATGATTTACTCTAAAACTATTGAATGCATCAAAAAACATGTAATTTGTATTTTTTATAAAATTGAATAAGCTGCAACTTTTACCTTGTTTATTTCATACCAAAAAGTTGATAGTTTTCGAAAAATTTGCAAAAAACTGAACTTAACAACTTTTTACTCCTCCAAAAATTATTTTTTTCAGCCAAAATTTAGAAATTGGAAATTGCTCAAGACGTCAAAACAAAGCCCCACCAAAATTCAACTTTGTAGGAGTTTTGTCGAAGTACGTTAAAATCTAAATTTCATGGCCTAGAGATCCATTAGTATAATTTAACATTGCTTTTGACAGTTGGGTGAAAAAACTATATTTCGACGTGTGTGGAATATTTCGTTCCAAATGGCATCAAAATATCCTTAAACTTCCTTTTTTCGGATCAAAATAGAAAATCTGAAAAATTCCAGAATTACGAATTTTTTACTTGTGATCAGCGCTGCAGAAACAGGCACTTAAGTGCCAAACTGGCACTTTCAAATGAGTTTGGCACTGTGGCACCCATTGGCACCGACAAATTTCAAATTTGGTACTCTTTTTTTTATTAAATATCATACGTTACCAACATGTATTAAAGTAAGGCATAAATCACAAACAAACCTATGCTTTCAATGAGCAAACAAACAACTTAATTTAAAATTGAAATAAAAGAAGAGATTGTGGCCTTACAAAAATGTAAGCTTGGCATTGTAAGTGTTACCGTCATTTTTTAGTAATTTTTTTATGTTATGTAATTTTTTTAGAAAATTGCTTTTCCCGGCTTAACGGAGGAGAATAGAACCCCCTTCCATACGATTTTTTTCTTTACTCAACCCACCCTAGACGCTCAAGCTTCTTGTCACATTTTATGGGGAGATACCAGGCAAGAAAAACTCACCTTGTACTGAACCTCATAGGTGGCGTAAAAGAATAGGATCATATTTAATATAGAAAGAGAAACATAAAAGTCGTAACTTTACCGATTGAATTACATATGTCGAAAATTGTTACTCTTATGAAAAAAATATTTAATGTTTTGTACGAAATTTTCTAGACTACGACCTTCCTAGTCTTTGACATTTCTTATGTAAGAGTACCCGTTCGAGAGAAATTCCTTAAAAACCTTTTGGCGGGGCCTTTGACCCCCCGTAAATTGTTAGCGGATTACAGTTGCCATAGAATGCCATGAGGAGGCTATATACCAAAATTCAGCTTTTCGTAATTTTTTCCTCACCAAAAAAACACAGAAATATGCAATTCCGATGAAAAATGCCAAAATATTCCCTACCGGACGGTGCTCAAAAGACAGAATTTGTTATGAAACAGATTTCTATCGTGGTCTCTTATAAAAAACGTTGCCCAAAAAAATATTGTCCACCATACTTGAACATCCGATTTCTTCGGACTTGAGTTCATCATCTTGGCACTCTGTGGCACCCAACAAAATTATAATTGGCACTGCAATTTTATTTCCTGCTGCAGCGCTGCTTGTGATATACAGGTACAGGCTATGCCTATATTGCAAACTACGCACTCGTAAAAAATGGAACTCGAGATCTTTCTCAATACATCTATATACATAGTGAGCGTATTCTATACAATTTTATCTGTTTTGTTTATAAAAGAAAACATTAGATAAAAAGGACTAAAACTTTTTGGATATGATTATGATTTGAAAATGTTGTGGGAAAAAATTTTCAAAAAAGCAGTACTTTGGTCGTATTAGCAGTACGGCAGTACGGAGTTTCAAAAAGCAGTACAAATACTTCAATTGCAGTACTTCGACAGCCCTGCTTATGAGGCTTTTTAAATGACCTATACAAATGTTCTCTCGATATTTGGTTAGTAGATATACATTTTATTCTTCACAATGACATTTATTACCATCCATACAAGTTAGCGACTGTGCACAAATTTTCCCAATGCTTTAGGGTGGCAAGCCTGCTGCGCTTTGGACCTTTTCGATTTTATGTATGGTTTTAAGAAACCCGCGATTATGTCAATCGTCTGTGGACCTTACAAGACCTGACGCCCAACAAACAGGCAGAAACATATCCAATGCTGTGCTGCTAAGAGCTTAGGGTCTTTCATAATAAGTGCCAGAAATCAGCTTATTCAGTGTGCATGTGCATTGGGCAGTGGAGTGCGTCACCTATCGGATTTATGTACCGACATTATACAAAAAATCTGAAAAGGAAGTTGGTCGCTGCAACATGTATATTTCTTATTAAACCTCATTTTTGAATATAAAAAAATATCCTCACATCGTTCTGTGGATAAATATTTAAACTCTGCCTAGCTCTCACATCAAATATTTGAATAATCTTACTAAACACCAAATAAGTTTTTGTTTATTCCTCAATGTGCTTGTTGGAGTGTAGTTGATTGTGAAATAATATTCTTATTACCTAGTTTTTTTCCGTTCGTGCAATATAAAGACGAAATTGTTCCTTATATGTCTAAAAAGTTTTAGTTATTATTGAATGAACAACAACAACTTGTGTGTGTTACCACCAAGTTTATAGGCTGGAGTTATAGCTATTTCACGAGAGCCACCTCGATCATCAGACTCCTTTAGTGGTGCTTAGTCTGGTTATGCTCGTATTAATTGAAAAACTCTTTGCCGTCATATGGGGGAGCGAACCATGAACCTTGCGATTCAGAGGCCGATGCACTACACACCGCGCCACTGAAGCCACATGGTTAGCTCTATCCCATTGCAGGTTTCGTTGTTTATCAATTGCAACAGCGAATAGCATTTTTATTAACACACACAAGCTTGCTATTGTTCAATCGGTTTTTTTCTTTTTTTCCCCATGCACCGATTCGTATGCCAACAATTCGTTGGTCATACAAGAATTAATTTACATTTTAAGTTGGGTCTTGTGTGTTAATGGAAATCCACACAAGTGCAGTGCATGCTGCGCATTATACATCAATTACCCAGCAGGAAATTTGCTCCTCAATGAAAAATAAAGGTGAATCCCTCGTCGAAATCATCTGTCACATTCATTGAGGAGAAGTTCTGCATTGATTTCATTCATTGAAAGTCATGCAAAAGGTAAGTAGATTGCCATTCCAGTTGCATCTTCTGCTTTGCTCTTGAAAATAGGTAAAGAAAATACGAAACAAAGCAATAACCTTTTTTGACATCATAAACTCAAATGAATTCAATACTGAACGGGAGGGATAATTCCTTTTCCTTTTCAGTGGTTATTGCAATCCACACAGCATTGCGTGTTTTATGCCTGCTATGCGAAAGAGAAAACAACCTTTTCTTTTCTTCCGCATCAAAAAGTTGAATGAATTCTATATAAACCGTGATACGAAGATTTCCTGCATACAAAATTATGCATCCTTTCATTGGTTTGTCTGCTCTGAATTGTTACGGTCGTAGCTGTAGGTAGATACATATTTCTTTTTTCTGCCTGTTGAATAGATATTTGACCTGAAACAAAAAATTCCGATGCGAAAGTAAACCTTTTTTGTTTTGGTTTTCCTCGATCGGTCACGTGAAATTTCTTTGTTCTAGAATAGATTTTGTGATCGAAGAGAAAAGACGTATATTTTTTAAGTGTTTTTCAATCAAATTGATAAACATGTTCCTATTTGATAAAATTATAACAATGACCCAGGAGACTAATCACATTCACCTAGGTAATTATATTTTATATTAGATTAATTTCTATAACTCTTAAAGTTGGTATCCCTCTATTCCTTAGCTCCAAATTGAACAAGTATGACGATGATCATCATTTTTAAGAAAATTGCAGCCAAAAAGACGAGGAAGTACCTACTTTCTAAAATCGAACAAACATATACGTATGGTTATTTGGAATTACATTGTTTGTTCTGTTTATCTTCTTTATTTTAGTTACTTTAAAAAACTAACTATCCACTTTTCTCTTTAATATTTTATTAGTTAATAAACTTCTTAAATACATTATACTAGTTGAATTTATTTTATTTTATTCGTCATAAGTCCAGCTTCATTCCAGATGCTTCGCTTCTTTTGATGAAATCAAAGAAGAAATGCATAATGATTTCAGTCACATTTTTTCTTCTACGAAAACATCCCCTCACAGTTGACCCATTTTTCATGTATTCATTCGCGTTGAAGAAAGCATCACATAACGAGAACCATTTTTTTCTGATAAGAAAATGAAGTTATGAATTCGAAAGTGCCATGAGCATAGTGATTTCATTACAAAATATTCATGGAGAGAGTGTGTAGGTACTTCCTTCCAATGACAAGCCCATGTTAAATTCATGATAGGATTCCCTAGGAAATTCATGGGTGCAGCTCCTTTTCCGTGAGGAAAAACCTACTTCTTCAGTAGTGAATTTTTGGAAATTTCCTACTGGGTAATATTGAATAATTTTGAATGAACAACAAGAACTTGTGTGTGTTACCACCAAGTTTATAGGCTGGAGTCCTATCCAGCCTATAAACTTGGTGGTAGTCCTTTCCCAGCGGGAAAAATTAAAACTTTAATTGAGGAAAAACCTGCTTTTTCCTTGAGGAATGGAAGCTGTACCTGCCACTTTTCAGCTTATTCTTTTCATGAATTTAACATGGGCGTGTCATTGGCGGGAAGCACATGCCACTTTCTCGATGAAAATTCACTAACGAATTCACTACTTCAATGGAAGTTGTTTATTCACCGACCCAGGTGATGAAAAACATGGTGATTGCATAATCTGTGAATTCACTACATACGGGTATGTAACTTATTCATCAGTTCAATAATTTCGATGAAAAATGTAATGAAAATTCAATTATGAAATCACCAGGTTAGTGGTAGTTTCTCTTTCATCAATTAAATCCTCCCATTTGTATTGTTTTTTAAATCCCAGTGGGAAATTTTCAAAAATTCACCGAGGAATCCCCAGCTTTTTCCTCCAGGAGTAGAAGCTAAACACAAGTAATTTGTTTAATCAATTTGTGAGATTATAAACATCGGTAATGTACCCTTTATTTTAAGATGAAAACAAACCAAAAAGCAGTTCCCATTTCAAATCAAAAGGTATTGGCGTTTCGGCAAACGCAATTTCTATTGAGTTAAGTTCGTCTTACATGAACTTTTTTACAGAAAGTCACTGTGAACTGTATCCAACAAAATGAGAATTTTTAGTTGCCAAGAAATCATAAACAACTTTGTGCATTGATTTCATCGTTGAAATCATTAATTACAATTCACCATGACATTTGTTTTTTCTGTTCTCGCCATGAATACTTTACAAAGCAGATGAATGGATTCAAACAATGAACTGATGATCTTGTACATTACTTTTCCACAATTTTTTCATCACATAATTTTCCCTTTTAAATTCACCGAAATAAAGGATCGTTTCATAAACACAAAGCAGAAAGTGGACTCAAAGCTACGAACTGAGGAAACTTTGCATTACTCTTCACGTTCACCTACTAAATCATTGCATGTCGTTTCTCTTATGATTTGGCAAGTGAATTCATTGATTATTTCAGCAATAAATTTCATTGCGGACGATATTTCCCGCTGGGATCCAGCCTATAAACTTGGTGGTAACACACACAAGTTGTTGTTGTTCATTCGAAATTATTCAAAATAAATTGATGTATAATGCGCAGCATGCACTGCACTTGTGTGGATTTCCGTTTACACACAAGACCCAACTTAAGTTTTAGTTATTATTGTATCCTTCGGTTTTTCGCAAGTGGGCCTTACTTGTTTGAATACGAAATAAAGATATTTGTTTGAAATCCCTTGGCAAAAAATTATGAACGATTGAAAACCAACCTGCGCAGTCATAAAACTGTCATAAGTGCAATTTTCTTAAAAGTATTAAAATTTCAGCTATTCTACACACAGTTTTTTTCTGCCCTTTGCATTAAATTGAACTAAAGAGTGAATTCGCTTTTCACGAATAACAGCTGTAGTTTTATCGAAACAATACAAATGTATTTCTGACAAGAAGAGTAAATTCTACAGTTTTTATAAATAAAAACAAAAAACAACACGGGACACCTCCGACAGTGGCTGAAAAAACCAGGTCAGAGCTTCAATGCAATAAAAATTCAAATTAAGTATTGCACTTTTTCTTTCCAAAAGCAAAAGTAGATTACTAGAACTCTTCAATCCAGGCTAACATATATCCTGCCTTAATATTTTGCTTTGTGGTATCGCGTTGGATTTTGTATTAAATAAAATGCATGACTGGGTCGCACATACTTGCTCTTATGTTCAAGACCCTGTGGATTTAAAAAAATTGTATATAAAAACATGGAAATTATGAGAGAAAAATGTAGAGAAGCATGAAATACGACATTTAAATTGGCTAAAACCACTCTTTTGACAGTTTGAGGTGAAAAAGAAGAATGCCATCTTAATTCCTGATTGAATATACATAATTGTATAGAAAAAAAAAATTAAAATCGTTGGAGCGGTTTTAAAAAAAAATAATTTTTTGTATATAAAATTCTTAAAATATTTTTAAGAACAAATTTTGGTATGCAAATCTAGAGTATATATTTATGTGCATATAATAACAAAATTTGAAAAAAAATTGTCAACCCGTTTTTGAGATATCCAAATTTCAAAAAAAAAAAAAAAATTTTTAAACTTTTTTTAAAAATCCAAAAACTTTTTTTTTGAAAATTTTGATATGCAATATTATTTGATCTTATCTGAATTTTGTATATAAAAAAATTCATCTAAATTCGTTCAGCCGATAACGCGAAAATTCAAAATAAAAAAATACGTTCTATGACAGGTACTATTAATAGTTGCTAAGTGTAAAATTTTATAATTTTTGGTAGTAGATCGTACTAATTTTAGTCTAAATAAAAAGTTTAATCAAAATCGTAGGAGTCGTTTTTGAGAGAAAAAATATTTTCCTTTGCGGTTTTTTAACTTACATATGTATGGAAGGTACCGTTACTTTTTCATAAATGTAAAATTTTTTCTAAAAATATTTTAGAGAGTACTAAAAAACTCTTAAATATCGAGTTTCAAAAAAATCGATCATGTCATTTTCGAAATATTAGATTTTCTAAAAAAAATTTTGAAACATTTTTTAAAAATCCAAAAAATATTTTTTCAAAAATTTTTGTACATAAAACTATTTATATTTTTTGGAGTTTTCCGTATAAAAACAATAATTGAAATCGGTTGTACCGTTTTGAAGAAAATCAAAAATTAAAAAAATGGTTCTTTGGGAGGTACCATTAATAACCATTTTTGAAAAATGGTTTTCCACCCAAAGGAAGCCTTTACTTAAATAAATTTACTAATTTTTTTTTAAGAAAAGTTGTCGAGCCATTTTAGAGAAAAATACGATTATTTAAAATTATGTACCAATTTTGAAGAAAATCGATCGAGCCGTTTAGGCTGTAGACGAACAGACAGACAGACAGACAGACAGAATTGTGCCACCCACTTTTTTGGTGTTCTCTATCATCGTAATATCATGTTTGATTGTTATCTCAAATTTTTTTTTGCATGAATCCAAAACTTGCCTAATAGTACCTATAATCGCAAGTAAAAATAATACATTGAAATAATATTTAAATGCATATCGGTATCATTTGGAATCGAGCTTTATGCGAAATTGATGATTCTGGAGAGATTCGCCAAACAATTTGGTAGAAACCAAAAACGTTGCGTAAAAAATTACTTTTTTACAGCAATGTTACGTATACGTTTTTGGTCGTCCACAAACATATCGGATCTTCAGATATAGAATCTATCCCACTCCGAGTTAAACGCGTGGAATCTGCAAAATATTATTTACAGAGTACAACATCACTATCATAAGCAATCCTTAAGCATTGTTTACTTTTATTTTAAAAATTATTCCTCACATCTAATGGTATGCATTGCCCTCTAGCACACACGCAAATACAAACCAAAACATTTTCCCCACTCACAAAAACTTGTCTTCAGTCACGTATCTTTTTATAACAATCAACTTAAACCAGTTTGGAGGGTATTTTTTTAGAAATGGTTTTAAACTTAAATTTTCTTCAACTTACAAACTGTTCTCGTTTTCGCATTAATAAACATTCGTGTACCGATTGAACTGCTAAGTGGTTCGAATGTGACGAATGATGACTACTGTGGTGAGTCACTCGGGAAAATCTTCGAGCTTCAGAAGAATTTCCCGCACCGGTATAGTTGGCATTCTCCAAAGGAATTTCTTTTTGAGTGAATTTTAAGCCATTCGGAGACGAGTCTTTTTTGCGATAAACCGGAGAAGAGTGTAAAGATCGCGATTTTCTTTGAGGAGGTGTCACTTCGGAGAGTGGAACATGATCTACAACAATATTTGGCGGAGGTGTTCGTTGCTGCAAGTTCTTTGTTAGAACTGACAATTTTGATATTGATGGTGACGATTCAACTAAAGAATATCGGCGGAACATATTGACACTTTGGTTTAGCCGCGACACATCAACACAAAAAAACGTTATTGGTAGCACAACACATGGAACGCACGTCTTACCATCAGCGGATTGTGAATGAAACTGGTTTGAAATTGTTTGGCGAGTAAGCATCACGAGAGCCCAGTAAACCTCATCCACACCATCTGGTTGAATTCTGCTTTGCTAATTTGTTGAGAAATATACAAACTTGTACTGGATATACGCGACTGACATTATGCATTTATTCCTCTCATAATTTACCCATTTATTACCATAATCATGCTTTAAAACAGAAAAATATAAAAATAATGGCAATTTTTCAGTCGTGTGAATTCAGCACTGCAAAAGGTATAAATTAAACGAAAGCGAATAAAAAGAACAGAAAAAGGCCACGCTCGTGATAAAAAAATCACAATTTTCTGTCTGGTCGACTATTGAATGTGATACGGGTTTTGTTCCAAAAAGCATACAACTGGTTTTAGGCTTCTACAAGTAAGTTCATTGTACTAAAGCTTTGAAGACATGTACATGTACATATCTATTAGGCGATCATTGATCAATTATTTAAGAGAGAGTCAACAGTTAAAAATATAATTCAGTAGTCTCAATGAAAAGATATTATTTGTTTTTGTTATAATAGTATCATACAAAAAATTCGTTTGGAGAAAATGTGTTAACACTTCAGAATTTTTTGTTGTAGTGAGCTTAAAGCAAGCTGCATTCTACAATTAGAGGCTCATCATGAGTGCATGTGTTAGTGGTTAATAGATTGAGCAAGCTAAAACAAGCACAAAAATTAATACAAATTAACAAAAGACACATACTCTTAACATACAAAATTTAAATATGTTTGTAATATATAAATCAAGAGCAAGACATAGTAATTCACGAGAGTGGAGCACTGCTTGTAACAATGTTTTTAATCCTACTTTACTTATGCTAAAATCAACAGAGGCAGTGTTCAAATTACAAAGTTAGCTAATTCGATTAAGAGGTTCTTGAATACCATAGTTGGTTCGATGAAAAGGAACGTGAAAAAGTTTAAATCTTCCTAGGTGGTGACATACCATGCGGTATAGCTATACAGGCTAATAAGTCAGGAGCAACAATTTCTCCAGTGATGTTGGTGAAAAAATAATAAATTATTAACACACCTTTGATATAAAGTTTGAAGTTGCAGAAGCATGATTCTGTGTTCATAAGGTGGCAGTTTATGAGGATCAGCCCAAGTAAGACCTCTCAAGGCAAAACGAATGAAGTTATGTTGTATTGATTCAATATAGACCAAGAGCCGACAGCAAATTTTTGGAGTGGAGGTATAACCAAAATCGGAGTATGAGGGATTATAGGTACATGTATCGTGATATGGAATATGAAAGTCTGGCAGATTTTTTTCTCAGCCTTTGGTGGGGGCGGGGGTTTAAAACCCACTTGGTTTCCTCTTTATATGGTAGGGTCATTAACACTTCAATTCACTTTTAAAAGATAGGATATAATGCTCTGTCATTTTCCCTAAGTCACACTTATACCTTGGTGATCCGATAAATAGGACCCATGATTTAACCTTTTTAAGCAAACCTTATTGGCGTTTTTTGTGGAGACTTTATTTGTTTATTTTCTGTTTTGCTGAAAATCTCCAAAAAGGGATGATAAGGTTCACGTAAAATGGTTATATCTTGAGTTCTGTTAATCGGACCGACAAGATTATGGTGTTTATGCTTAGAACAAATGACTGGGAATCATATCCGATTAAATGAATTAAATGGTTTATAGCCCTGAAAATAAATCAGGGGACTTAGCTCTTTTTAACCCCCCACCCCTCCCAAAGGCTGAAAATAAAAACCTGCCAGACTTTGGTATTTGATATCATGATACATGTACCTACAATCCCTCATACTCCGATTTTGGTTATACCCGCACTCCCAAAATTTGCTGTCGGCTCTTAGACTAATACGGCTTTTAGAATTTCAGATGCCTGCGCTCAGGCTTTTTATAATAATAGAATATGAAGAAAATTTGAAAAGAAATTTGTAAGGGACCCTGTTTTTTTTTATTTTATTTAAAGTACTTTGTTTAATATTCATGTACATTAGGGTGGTCTTTATATTGGGTTTTTTGAAATTCCAAGTTGGATAGGCATCAAATGACTCTAAATGGAGAAAAAAAATTTCCTAATTTTTTCAGATTTTTATTCCACCCCCCTGGTCTCCCTTTTTTCACTTGAAGGTACAAATAATGGAGTTAGGGTGGTTCTTATAACACGAAAAAATAAATCAGAACTTATAGATAAGCTTCAGACGAAAAAAAAATCGTGGAGAGGGGGTCTATTTCCCCCGTTCAGGAGGGAGGGGTAATTTTCTAAAAATTTGACCCAAAAAAGAAAATGATTAAAAACAACGGGACCACCCCAAGTAGAAATTTGTAACTTCTCTGAAAATTCATACAAAATTATGGTCACAATTTCGGATAATAAGTAAATATTTTGAGTAAATAGAGTTGCGGTAATTTAAGAAAACACTCTGTGCACTCTGCAACTACTTTGTGACTTTAAACATCAAATTTTCTTATTGGTAATAATATGGTTACCTTTGTAACCTAAAAAGTTACTATAAGGCATCATCCAAAGTCAGAAAAACCAAATCGTAACTAAAAATGTATCTACTTCTATACTACTCAAATGTCATAAGCTGTGAAGCATATTGTGCCTTCTAGACGTTACCATTAAGTTTTAGTGTACCTTTCGGTTTATTTACACAATATTCATTTTAATTTGTGACCTTTTACAACAACTGCTCAATTTAACAAAATGAGAAAACTTTTTTTGGAGATCGAGATGTCATTCAAGTGTCTTTTAACTTAAAATGCCTTCAAGAAGAAAAAAACACTTTAAATTCACCTCAACTATCCTTCGCTATGAGTGATAGTAGGTATGTGTGCTGTCTAAATTTTATTCAAGGACGCAGTATGTGCATATACTGAAATAAAACCAGTTTCATAAGAAATCTGAGGTACGTGATGGTCCAGTAGAAAAATCTGAAAAATATAGAAAAAAGTTGCAGTAACATTTTTTATGTAGAATTCGTTCAGTCCAAAATACGGAAACTTAGCACATATTCGTACCCCTTAAAGCACCGTCTATGGTCTATGGCGGTTCTAGGTCAGTTTTTTTTTTTTTTTGAGTCTGTTAGGTTGCAAGTCGGAAATGAAACATCATAATGTGTAGTTTTCGGCACACGAGCCTATCGCCATATTGGATCTTAGAAATATAGCTTTACATTTCAATATAATTTGAGTATTTTACATCTTAAAAATTTTGAATATTGTGTTAATATTCATTTTTTCTTGAGCGCGTTAATTTTTTGTTCCAGAAGTGTCTAATATTTTTGATAAAAATGATCTCCGTTTTGATTTTAAGGGCACTATAATTCCCGTAATTTCGAAGTCAAACTTGTTAAATATTTTACATACTTCTTAGCAATTCTAAATTCTTTTTTCCATTTTTTGCGGTTGTAATGCAATTATGTATGTGTGTATATGTCTGATACATATTAAATATTTTACTGCATACTTACTTCACTGCGTCAAATGGACGTAAACATACACATTTCCTTAAAACTGAGGTAGGTACTCAATTTCAATAAGTTTCGGTTATATTATACCATACTATGATAGTCACAAATAGGTAACAATGACCAAACGAGTTTATTCTCTTGCGTAGGTCATAATAGTGTTATCGTTGGCGCAGTTGTGTATTCCCCATTTGGTACCAACTAAGTGATAAAAAGGTAACAAATGGAGTTTTGTGTTCATAAGTACACTTTGACTGTGTGGTTCAAATGCTGATGTGTCGTCACAGCGTGGTAACATTTTACAACGAATTCTACTTGGGACTAACAATGGCATGCTATAGCTTTTTTTAAAGCCATGAATCCAGTCTCTAATATATTTTTTAAATCAATTTTTTACTGCAAATAGTTTCTGAAAAAAATAGTTTTCAAACGTAAAAAACTATTATTTTTGTTTTTATTTTTATGTTTTGAAAATTATTTTTTCAAAAACTATTTACAATAAAAACTTGATTTAAAAAATATATTAGAGACTGGATTCATGGCTTTTAAAAAAAGCTATAGCATGCCATTGTAAGTGGTCCCGTTGTAGACCCACCTCCTGTACGATTTTTTTTTCGTCTGAATCTAATCTATAAGTTCTGACTTTTTTTTTGCGAGTTATAAGAATCACCCTAACTCCATTATGGGTACCTTGAAGTGAAAAAAGGGAGACCAGGGGGGGTGAAATAAAAATCTGAAAAAATTAGGGAAATTGTTTTTCAATGTTTTGAATCGAATGAGGGCTATCCAAGACAATGTGGACATTAAGGACCACCCTAATGTACATATTTCAATCATTTTTTTTTCATCAAACCTTCTTTGAATGAAATTAAATATTATTACTAGAGAACTAATAAAAAAATATAAGATTGCTTTGGGAAAATTCGAAAAATAATATTTTTTATTATTGAATTTAAGGATGTGTTAGGAATTTTTCTGGCTATAAAAGGAGTCACAGAAATTGATTCGAGATAGTTTTTTCTGAAGTTTTCATTTGTGCGGTAGCTCTCGAAGTTTTTTTTGTGTGTCGAGTTTGATGGAAAATTTCCAGATTCAGTTTTAAATTGTTTTGCAATAAATAATTATTAATTTGTTTCCGAAAAAATAATAAATTATAATTCAACGAGTGAATACAAAACATTCTTTGTGAACCAGCTTTGAAATTTGAATTTCAGGCATTACCGTTTCAAAGAACGATTATTCTTGCAATTTTCGTTTTATTAAAAATTCACAATCATCTATCAGTGACAGAGCAAATACCTTAGACAGCAAATAGCTTAGACATTTTGAATCCAACAATCTAACAGTGTTTGTGAATGGAAATTATTGGCTGCTACCACCAAAAACAATCTTAACAAAGACACCATTCTTCGAATGCAGAACCAAGAAAGTACCAGATGAAGAGAAAATTTCAATTTCAAGATTTCAATTCGTTTTCTGCTAAGCCAAATAAATCTTCAATCAACATTTTATCATCAAAGACAATTTTAGTTCTTGTTCAGTGTTATTTTTTTTTCCAAATAATTTTCAAATTTCTGTCATTTGTTGTTTTCATTTGCAAAGGGAAGTTAAGTATTCTTAATTCGGATATACTGAGTTACAAAAAAAGTGGCGCACCTTGAAATTTTGCAATATTTTTAAGTGATTTAAGAAAGACATTTGATCTCAAAAACACGTTTTTTCAAAACAGTTTTGTTTATTAACATAAAAATAAGTAATTATTTATCTAAAAAAAAAAAACTGAATAAAAATAAAGCTCTGTAAAAACATAGCGGCATATTATCAAAATGATAACAAGACATCCAAAGGTATGGCTCACTTTTTTTGTAAATCAGTGTATTTTCACTTTCTCACTGTGTTTTGTTTGTGCATTTCGTTGAATTTTAAATAAAAAAAATATTATTCCCTTCTATTTCTAGTTATAAATAGGTTCAACAGGTACAAGAACGAGAGGCTGTGCACATCCTTTTTGATTCAAGACCTGCGTATTTATAATTGAACCACGAATTTTGGGCAACATTTAATAACCGTGTTATGGTTAGTTTTCTTTTTATTTAAATTTAAACGGAATAAACACACTCTGGACTGTAAAAGGTGTCCAAGATTTTTTTTTTTTCAATTTTAACAAAATTAATAATGTTACTTAATTTCAAAATATTAATCTCTTAAACTATTCTGCATTTTATCTCAAATTATTTTACTTTTTCTTGATCTAATATAAACTTAACTTAACTTAACTTTGACTTATGTATGCTCTGTGTTCATTTTCATATAATAATCTTCTATTATTCGATTTATTAGTTTCTTCGATGTTTTAGGATGAATATTAGGTAATTCCCTTTTTTCAGTGTGTTTGTGTAAGTGAATGTGGTGAGCGATATTTTGGTTATGATAGGCATGTAGTTTGTTTTTTTTTTAAATTTCTTGTTAGGGTCTAATGTAGAAAATTTGAGTGTAGCAGTGGCGTAGGCAGCCTTTTTTTTTAAGGGACTGAGTGAGGGCAATAATCACTCACGGAAACCAATACCATCTTCCGGTTTCCCACTTCAATAATTCCTTTCTTATTTGATTTTCAATTTCTATTCTCTTTTCACTTTTTTGTTTAAATTTTTACTTTTAAATCAGGCATGTAGAGTAACATCGCTTAGCGAGTCAGCGCAAAAACCCACCCCTCCGACGAGCTAGACCTTAGTAATGCAAGCATGCCTGCCCGCACTCGACAAGCCAAGCAACCTACCATTCAACCGTTGATTTTCTAAAGGAGTCCTGTATCTTTTAGAAGTCATTGGAAACCTTAAAAAAAATCTATGACAATATTTTGAATTGGTGAGAAAATTCTAATATTATTTTCATCGTGGTGAGAATGATTTAGGAATTTTGTTATAAATTCTTCTGATTAAGTGGAGGGACTGAATATTTATAATTCAAGTTAAAAGTTCAAGTGAGCTCAACTGTTAGAATAATAAAGTTCACAGTATCTCCTATGCTGTGATTTTTATTAGTCGGTAAACATCGATACAAAATTGCGTCTAAAAAGGGTACGATCACAGATACTAGAGTAACTATAGTATCTGTGGTACGAGCCCAACTACCGTACCTGGGCGAAACGCAATTATGGAGTTGAGCTCACTTGAATTATAAATATTCCGTCCTCCACTTAATCAGAAGAATTTCTTTTCAAAATATGTTCACTCTATTATTATAATTAATATGTTATGAGCTAAAGTGAATTCCCAAGTCTTTGAAACTTAAAACACGACAGAGTGTGTGTCCCGAAATGGAATATTCACTCACTACACGTTTCCCACAGAAAGTTATAATTCGACATTTATAGTCCGGGAGCCGACCGTAATGCTATGTTTCCACCAAAGGTTTTTGCTCAGATTAGATTTAATAAATCTTTTTGGTGTTTCCACCGCACAAAAAGATGCAAATGGCGTTCCAATTTTTCTTATGAAGTGCGAATGAGACAGAATGTTTGATTCGTCTGAAACAATGAAGAACTGAATGCGAGTCTCGGATGAATCGTTCAGCACCATGTTAAAATAGGTTAGTTCGATTTGTAAAACTATTTGTCCTAGGAAGATTTAACAAGATTAATTTCTAATCTTCCAGATTTACGAAATAAATTTGTATGGTAAATCTACGAGATTTAAAGGAGATTTAAGGTTAATCTCATTAAATCTCAGATTAGCGCTAGGTGGAAATGTAGCATAAGATTACCTATCTCATCGCGGCCACGCAAAAAGAAAATGCCAACCGAGAGCTTTGGTCAAAACATTACCAAAACAACTGGTCGGACTAGTTTCATCTGGTGGCAATGGTTAGAAAATGCACTTTTCAGGTTGCATGTTCCGCTAAATGCACCTATAATATAAGCAAGTTCTACAAATCTATTTATATAAAAATGAATGTTTGTCTGTGTATGACGAATAGACTCAAGAACTACAAGTCAGATTGAGCTCAAATTTATGGGTTATATTCAAAAAATGACTGGCAAGGTTTAAAAAGTTATTTGAGAAATTTTCAATAAGTGGCGCTGCACTTTTGTCATAAAAAAGAAAAATTGATGTTCTTATGTGAAAAAATAAAGTTTATTTCAAAAACAAGCTCTGTATTTCATGTCAGTAAATACATATAATAATTATTGCTGAGGTTTGGCTGAGGCTTATGAGTTTATTTGTTTTTTTTGTTTAGTTTTAATTGTGTATTGTCGTTGTAGTCCAGGCAATATATGAGTTAACATGGGCAAAACTGCAACAGAAGCTTTTTTAATTAATTTATGATCAGTTACCACTATTGAAAGACATATCCAAAATCGGACAAAATCCCTCCATGGGAACACCCCGAAAAAAGGATTTCAAAATGGCGGATTTATTGGTTTGTTGTTTTTGGTTGTTATTTTTATTACGCTGTGATTTTTTTCCTTTTAACTAAGTTTAACTATGACTGGCGGATTCGAGGAAGGAGCTATGACATTCTCATTATTAATAACCCAACCCCACACAATTATTTACATATATACCATATCTACCATAGAAATAATATATGTTATCTTAATATACAGGGTGTCCCGTAATGAGTGGATAATACTGCAACTGGTGATAGCAGGCCTTATGACTGCTCAGAAAAAAAATATTAAAAAATATTTTTCTTGTAGTCTCCATGGTATATTTTATTTTCGAAAAATGTTAAAAAATTCGGGGTCTCCTAAAATACCTAATTACAACGGCCACCCATAAAGGATTCTTATTATTTTTGTATTTTTATAATATTCTTGAATAACCGTTCTAAATGATGGGTAGTAAATTTTAACACCAGCTGATGCATTTTTTGTGTTATAATTTTTTAAAATTATTTTTTTATTCAAAAATAATTCGTTTGGTAACTATAAATGAAAACTTCTTATCCTCGCACAAATCTAATTTTTATTAGTAAACGTTTTCGAGAATATTTATTCTCATCTTCAGACTAATAGCAAAACTAAAAATTTTTAGAAGATGAGAATAAATATTCTCGAAATGAGGACATCATCATCATCGTGTCCTGTAACCCCGGCTGGAGGCTTAGAAAACGTCTCCATCCTTCTCGGTCTACTGCAAGGTATTTTAACTGTGGCCACGTCTTTCTCTGAGATTCTGCTTCCGCTAAGACAGTTGATTTCCATGTTGTTCTTGGTCTTCCAACTCTCCGTGCACCCTGAGGATTCCATTCAAAGGACTGCTTTGTAATTTCATCTTTTGGTTTCCTCAGTGTGTGACTAATCTGAAGCTATTAAGCTTTCTTATGTCAACGTCCAGCCACTCTTGACTTGTCCTGCGCCACAATCCCTCGTTTGATATTATTTGTGGTCAGCGAATCTTTAGGATGTGGCGATGACAGTGATTCACAAAAGCCTTTAATTTCCTCAAAATGGTAGACGTGACTTTCCAGGTTTCACAAACATAAAAGCACGGATTTGACATTGGATTCAAAGAATCACAACTTAGGAGATTTGACTAGATTTCCAAATAGGGGACAGAGTACCGAAGGCAACACCAGCTTTATTTATTCTACTTTTAACGTCCAGATGCGTACCACCGTTTGCAGAAACAATACTGCCAAGGTAGTTAAACTATTCGACTTCTTCCACTGGCGTCTCCTGTATAATAATACGCTGCTGTGTGGAGAGGCCTGTGACTATGAGCATTATTTTTGTCTTTTTGCTGTTTATTCTTAGACCACTCGACTCTCCCTTCACTTGCAGTGTCTTACACATCCCGTTCAGCTCATTGTCCTTTGCATGGTAAAAAAGCAAAATTAGCAGATCAATGTCGTCTTCTATCACAGTGGTATGAACACGTTCTGAAGAAGAGTTTCGGCACAAACAATGTCCACACCAGCATCCCAATTTGCGTTACTTTCAGAACATCCTTGTTTCTTCAGCAATTCACCAAACAAGGCAATAATTAAAGGTTGAAACTGTTCTATTTGCCGACTAACTTCATGAAAAAGTCCGGGATGCGACTGTAAGTTTAGGTACATATCTCATCGTAGCTTTTGAAAAACAGGAAACCAACCGGTAGCTTTTGTCCAAAAATTTACAAAACCATGGATTGGGCTAGCTTTTTCAGTTAGCTTTGGTAAAAAAAAAACTCACTTAACAGGTTGCACAAGTATTATTGGGGTACCAAATTAAAGTCTTCTATATGATAGCGATGTTTGGACAGCTTTATTGGTTGTCTTGAGTCGCAATACTTTTTTTAAAAAAAGGATTGCTTACACTTTTTCTTCAAAATTTGAAATCTATTAAAAATTAAATGAAAGTGGTAAAGGTCACTTACTAAGCTACATATTTGATATGATTTTACTCAGTTTTACAGTTTTTTTTTTGTATAAAAAAGCAACGAAGCAACCTAGACAAGTCAGCCAACAGACAGTTTTTGTAAATGATTACACTAATGCTATCGGTTACTATTCTGTTTTTCAATAGGTAGCTATGAAATGGGGTCACGCGGCTGCCTCCCGGACTTGATGTTGATAGGCTCAAATTTAATATCTCTACTGGTCTTTTTGTACCGTGCGTCGCGTCATCCTTGATATACGTCCTACGTTTAATTGAAATAAAACCCTGCAATTTAAAGAAGCGCTTGGGGGCTCATGACTGGTGGGGGGAGGGGCTGGTTGACTGCGTCTTGACTGTGGTATCTATTTTTCTTCAGTATTTGTTGACTTTAAAACAATATTTTGTCGTGTCTATAATTTTCACTTGGGCTCCAATGAGATCATTGTTGAGGAGAACACCGCTGAAGGGGGGTTTTCAAGGAAGGGGGTTTTGAAAGAGGGGGGGTGTAAATGGGAGGGGGTTGTCTTTTTTCCTTAGTTTTTTAGACTTAAAGTGAATAGTCGAAGTATCCCTTATTTCCTCTGGGGGCCAGATATCGGGAAGGGGTTATGACTAGGAGAGGGGGTGACTGGGAATATCATGACTGGTAAGTTTCATGGCCATCTCCTAGGAAAAGCAACTGATTTCTGCACAGAAAAACAGTAAAAAAAACAACCTAAAATCCGCCATTTTGAAATCCGTTTTTTAGGGTGTTCCCATGGACGGATTTTGCCCAATTTTGGATATGTTGTTCAGTATTGGATACTGAACAAAAGTTCATCAAAAAAGCTTCTGTTGCAATTTTGCCCATGTTTAGGGTATTTGTAGCTTAGATTGCCTGGACTATTGTCGGTTAAATTGATCAAATGCATTTGCAAACATATAAATAAAGAAAATGATATGACAAGAAGCTTAGGGTATTTGGTAATCTTCAATCCTGGAACAGTTTTTGACGGTCAGCGTGTGTCTTATAGTCTTGAAACCGACCGTAAGATTACCTATCTCATCGCGGCCATGCAAAAATTGGATGCCAACTCAAGTTTATTTATTTATTATTATAAAGCTTAATACAAGCCGCTTAAAATATTACAAATATGTCTTAAAACTAAGTTGACTAGATTATATATTTATGTATCTTAAGTCAAAACATTTAAGAAACTACTGATCGGGCAAGGCTTTTGTGGATGGTCAGAAAATACATTTTTCAGGTTGCATTTTCCTCTTAATGTACCAATAATATAAGCAACTTCTACAAATGGGGTATCAAAAGAAAGCTAAGGCTGTCCTCTACACGATACCAATGGTCCGACAAACTTTTTTTGGGTGTTGCCACCAATCATTAAAATATTCAATGATGAGTTTAAATGATAGCTATAATGCATTAGACACAAACAAATATGCATTTCATCAAAAATAACTTCATATGATGTGACCAAAATAAATTATTCGATTTTGTGACATTTCTTATATATCGGCCATTCTAAAGTAACGGAGAACACAATCGGACGCTTGTAGTAAGGTTTTTCTTGTTAAGAAATTAATATTTTTTTATGAAAATCTGTGTTTTTTAAGAATTCATCACAAAGTACACGACACAGAAGTTTCACCAAAAAATTATGAAATTTAGTAAGTTTATTCAAAAAAATAGACGGTAACGGAGAAGACACGTACGATTTAGAGATTTCGGACCATTGAAGTTGATTTTTTTTGTACACTTTCATAAAACCAACATTTATCAGAAACCATCCTTGGTTTAATGCCAAGTTTCATTTTACTAACAGAAAAAAATATGAAAGATGGTAACGGAGAAGACAGCTAATGGTAACGGAGAAGACACGTACGATTAAAGATTTCTATTTTGTTCAGTTATATTGAAATTCGTATTTTTAAATTATTCTCATCAATGATAAAAGTGATTCAGGCAATTGAAAAAATGTGTGTAAAATTTCATTGGAATCGGTTAACGTTAACACGTGCTACCTAGCACTTGAAATTTTTCATTCAAAACACATTGGGTTTTCACAGTTTTTACTCAAAATATCAGCAAAATTGTAAAAGTTGATGGAAAATCTTTAAACTTGGCACATAAATTAACTACTGTTAGGAGTATCAAAAAAAAAAAAATATGTTCAATAGTTTTGCATAATATTAACCCCATCAAAAAATATAATTAAAAATCGTTGTTTTTGTGCACTTGTTGCTATTTTAAATGGAGTAACTGTTGTTTACAAAAATTAAAAAAAAAAAATATATTTGTATACTCCTTATTGTATTTAGCATATTTGCCAAGTTTAAAGTTTTTCCATCAACGTTTACACTTTTACGGGCCCTTTGAGTAAAAGACTGTCAAAACACCATGTTTTTTATATGAAAAACTTCAAGTTCTCTCACTAGCACGTGTAAACGTCAACCGATTTCAATGAAATTTAACAACATATTTTTTTTTAGTAACCTTGATCCATTTTAAGCAACGGGATCAAAGAAATTCAGACTTTAAAAAAAAAGTGTCTGTGAGTCGTTGAAATTTGGATGAGAAAGTGCAATTTTGCCTTCTCTGTTACCCTGTTTTAGACAGTAAGACATGATTTAAAAATCTATAAAAAATCCTCCATAATCCTTTTTCAAGTCTTGCTTTGTATGCGGAATAATTTTACAAACACCAATATAGTTCACCATTTATACCAATTTTAGTCATTTTTCGGTAACGGAGAAGACATGAAATGTTCAGTCATTTTGAGGCGTAATACTATTTTTACAGCACTCCTATCAGAAAAATAGTTCCGAATTTAAGTAGTGTATTGAAAACACTTATAAAACCTAACTGCACATCGCCAGTTGCATCACAATTTATAGAGAACTGATAGCGGCAAAAATGCCGAAAAATGCCCAAATACGAAAGATAAAGTATGGGCTTTTTTGATCACTTGCCTATTTTACAACAACAAGTAAAATTTTATATTTACAATTTTTTCGTTATATATTGTAAATATTGGCATATTCAAATATATTTTTTTCCTTAATTTGAAATTTAGTTGCTTGGTTTCGAAATTTTTGGAATGGCCGCACTATAATGACTAAAAGAATGAATTTGTCCATTCTTTTGTTGTTGCTTTTGTCATTATACCTACTGGCAGTTTTCCAATCGTGTTAATCCAGCATAAGTCATGAATCTATACGTCTAAGAGCCGTCTCTTGCGCTGCCTATCGCTCAATTCGTTAAGCATTATTCTGAAAGTACATATAGAAATTTATTATTTATTTATTTTAATTTAAAAATAATTTGTGGTACTTACTTCAGTTTTGAACTGTGAACCTTTCACACACGGAGGTAGCACTCATCATCTGGGCCAATTGACTACACAAAAAATTGGTGCCAAAATCAATACCCAAGTTGAAACTCATTGAATGGCCTGTGTGTGTGTTAAAACTGGCAGAGTGCTACTTTAACAGGCGGCCAGGTTAAATTCAAATAATTTTATTTGAATGGCCTGTGTGTGAGCATTTCAACACTGATGTCACGTTAAAATGAACTGGCAGAGTGCTTCTTTAACAGGAGGCCATGTTAAATTCAAATCGTTTTACTTGAATGGTTTGTGTGTGTGCGTTTCAGCACTGGTGTCACGTTGAAACGAACTGGTAGAGCGCTTTTTTTAACATGAGGCCAGGTAAAATACAACAGGTAAGAAAAACCATATCAAATGTTGATTCAACCTGATACGTGGTAAAACAGAAATTCATGACATACAGTGTTAGAAAAAAAATTACCTCGGTTAAAATTAACACTATAGTCTTGTTAAAATGTTTTATTTACAAGAATTTTGTGTTAAAATAACAGGTCATCTTTGTAAATCAACCTTAATATTGCAAGAACGTCCACAAGGTTGATTTTACACTAAATAAAAGGTTACTAAAATCAGGTAAATTTCTGAAATGTCTGTAACTTTGTAAGGGATTGTGCACCTCGTGAGTTCAACAAGTCCCAGGTTAATTATTTACCTGACGTTTTTGTCTGAGTGAGAGCGTTTGATGCGTTCCGTTAAGGATGTACTGTATACAATTTGGCTGTCACGTAATCCCACTGACGAGTTATTATGGGGTTCTTTAATGGAGGTGGAGATGATTGTGAACTCCAGACCGCTTACGTACATTCCTATTGATCACGAGGAAGAGGAATCCTTGACGCCGAGCGAATTTATATACAATGCCTTAACATTGAATTTCTTTTTTTTCGCTCAGACAACTGTATGTGGAGGGTTCGCGTGTTGGAAAGCCGCACAGCAAAACAAACAAAGTTGTCTATCACGGCTACGATAACTTTGGCGCCAAGATTTGATGACGGTTTTTTGTAGAGAAGTTTAATACAATCATTTTTTACTATGGGTGGGGTGTCTCTCTCCCTCGGTTTGGGCAGGAGGGGCAGTTAAATAAAAAAAATACTTAAAATGAAAAAAAAAAGATTTAAAAATTACGGTAGCACTTACAGTTAAGTATTATACCATTTTTCAAAGCCAATACTCTGTTCTATTAGCTAGTTTTTAAATCAAATATAAATAGTTTTTGAAAAAACGGGTTTTAAACTCAAAATTTGGCAAAAAAAGGGTTTAAAGTGTGATTTTTCAAAACTGTAAGATTTTGTAGTTATTTTCTGAAATTTGTTACTTTAATTAATTCTTCATCAAAAACTGAAAACAAGATTATTTTATGTCTTCTAGGTTTTGAGAAAATTGAAAATTACTAAAACTACCGGTATAAAACTCGAATGTTTGTTGGTTTTTTAATGATACAAGTAGGTATGCATACTTTGATCATTACAATTGCTTTATATCGGATTATTGAAATGCACAAGAAACTTTGCATACACCCAAACCTAGCGTTACAAATTGGGCCCATCCGGGATGACCTTTTTTTAACAACCACCCTAATATATCCATGGCCGTCGTGAAGAACCAGGTAAGTCGAGATACCTGAAGTGAATTTTAATTTTTCAAAAATTGTTAAATAAATAGTTAACAATATTTTAAAAAATTTTGACTTCATCTAATACTTTCCTTATACATATATTTGAAAATACGTGATGAACACTTGTTTTGACATAAGTCAGATTTTGTCAATGTTATTAAACATTGACCCCGATCTTCCAAATTTATTTGTGTTTGAGTTACCTGGTTCTTCACGACCGCCACGGATATATGCTGCAGTCATACAGTAGTGCTCAGGTAATGCGAATTTTTCATAATGTATTACATTTCATGTGGGAAAATTTTAAATGTGTATACACATATGTATGTACATAGGTATATCATATGAAGCTTTTGATATTAGTAGCTATTGACATTGGGAACACATCGAGCCTCGCACATACCCCAAATCCTAAAGTGAGCCCAAGCAGGGGGATTGCAAGGGGCAACATGCCCCCCCATACATATCTCACTTTTAAAACGCAGCAGCCATAATGCAAGCAAGCAAGCAAATTAAAATTATTTCAAAAAAGAGGTATCAGTAATTTTGAATTTTCTTAAAAACTAGAAGACATAAAAGCTTTTGTTTTTTCGTGTTCGATTCAGAATTGCTATGAGCATTGACCAGAAAAATAAAATTTAGTTTATCATTTCACAATTTTGAGAAAAATTGATCAAAACATTTTTGTTTGTGTTTTTTATAAAAATTTTGAATTTAAATGCAAATTTTTTGAAAACTATTGACACAAATAATATAATTTAAATGCAGGATTAAAGAATAGAGTTTTGGCTTTTAAAACCGTTATTGTTTTGTATTTTATTTCTTGCTGTTGTTTTTTAATATTTGTTTTTCCATTTAAGTCGCCTTTTTTCGAAAATCGCCCCTACCTCCTAAACGGAGCGAGATAGACCCCCCTCTCATAGACAAAAATGCTTGTATTTGACCCCTCTACAAAAATCCGCTATCAATTTTCGGCGCCCAAGTTATCGTACTTGTGCCGATCCTGCTTCTTATCTATCGATCTATTTCAATGATCCAAAAATAGGTAATCACTCTGGCGGCTTGGAGGCGATTTACTATTGTGAATTATCTCAGTAGTGCAAAGAAAAGAAGCAACAAACATGAAAAATAAGCAACAAATAAGAAAAATAAGGCAAAAAAGACTAGTATATAACACTCCTGTCTGTTTTATTTATCATGATCTGATTCGGATCTTTTTTGTTTTTGTTTTGTTTTTATAATCTGTTCTGTCTATTTTGTGTTTGAGTTGTCATTTTCGTAATTCATATGTATGTATACAGGGTGTCCCGTAATGAGGGGATAATACTGCAACTGGTGATAGCAGGCCTTATGACTGCTCAGAAAAAAAATATTTTTCTTGTGGTCTCCATGGTATAATTTATTTTCGAAAATTGTTTAAAAATTCAGGGTCTCCTAAAATACCTAATTACAACGGCCACCCATATTTTTGTATTTTTATAATATTCTTGAATAACCGTTCTAAATTATGGGTAGTAAATTTTAACACCAGCTGATGCATTTTTTGTGTTATAATTTTTTTAAATTATCTTTTTATTCAAAAATAATTCAATATTTTTTTTACCAAAGTTTGAAAAATAATAAAGGGAAAAAAATTTATGATAACATAAGTGGCAAATTTGATGAAAATTGGCCTGTTTAATGTACTTTCCAAAATGGTATAACACATGTTTTTGTCTACAACCATAACCAATAAAATTGGCATTTAATCTACTAAAGTAGTTTTTTAACATTTTATCAGATAAAATTAAGTTACTTAATTAAGTAAACACTACGACAACTAATGAATGATTCATATTGGTTTTTTAATTTTTATTGCATTTAAAAATAACCGTTCTCAAATAAAGGCAGTAACATTTAACATTTTATCGCCAATTCTCTTCCTGCTGGCGATGGACGACGTATTGACGGCCAGTGTTGGTACAGCTGAGCGACAGGGCATTCAATGGAGACCGTTCGAAAGGCTCAGTCATTTAGACTATGCCAATGACATATGTCTACTGGCAAATAACATCAGTGCGCTGAACGGGATGTGCCAAACGCTGCAAGTGAAGGGAGAGTCGAGTGGTCTAAGAATAAACAGCAAAAAGACAAAAATAATGCTCACAGGCCGCTCCACACAGCAGCGTATTATTCTACAGGAGACGCCAGTTGAAGTAGTGGAACAGTTCAACTACTTTGGCAGTATTGTTTCTGCAAACGGTGGTACGGATCTGGACGTTAAAAGTAGAATGAATAAAGCTCGTGCTGCCTTCGGTACCCTGTCCCCAATTTGGAAATCCAGTCAAATCTCCTTACGCACTAAGTTGAGATTCTTCGAATCCAATGTCAAATCCGTGCTGTTATATGCTTGTGAAACCTGGAAAGTCACTTCTACTATTTCGAAGAAAATGCAGGCTTTTGTGAATCGCTGTCTTCGCCACATCCTAAAGATACGCTGACCACAAATAATATCAAATGAGGAATTGTGGCGCAGGACAAGTCAAGAGCGGCTGGACGTCGACATAAGAAAGCGTAAATGGCGTTGGATCGGTCACACACTGAGGAAACCAAACGATGAAATTGCAAAGCAGTCCTTTGAATGGAATCCTCAGGGTGCACGGCGGGTTGGAAGACCAAGAACAACATGGAAATCAACTGTCTTAGCGGAAGCAGAAGTACCTTGCAGCAGACCGTGAAGGATGGAGACGTTTTGTTGACGCCCTATGCCCCAGCCGGGGTTACAGGACACGATGATGATGAACATTTAAAACTAGTTGCTGTATTTTTTTTATAATTTTTTAATTAATTTTTTAATAAAAAAATGATTAAATATTTATTTTCATCAAAGTTTGATGACAACAAAAATTGAGTTGTAAGGAAAAGTCAATAGATATACCAATGTCACTATTATGTCTGCTAAATTTACTAACTAGTTCACTTTTAAAAAGGTTAAGGTATGTAAAATTATCATTTATTTGTATTTTTAAATAAATTTATATCAAGTGTTCAAACTGTCCCACATTCACTGTAATACAGGCTCTGAATCTTCTAATGAAGGACTTCTCAATAAAACAAGCATATTGGCACTCATTTATTTTCACAATACCATCAATTTCTTCTCGCGGTAAACGTCCTCCGCTAGTGCTGCCCAGTCCATAACAAGGCATTCGTCCTTCTGAAAAACATTGGTGGACTCTGATGAACACTCGATAGTCCGGATGTCGCGCATTTGGATATCGCTCACTATAGAGTGCTGCAGCTGCGTTAGCGCTTCCTCTGCATTCCCCGTATATTAAATGCATATTTGCATACTCCAGCGGCGTATACTGTGACATTCTTAATCAGTATTAATTTAATCAAATTAAAAAATTCGTTTAATTGACGAAACCAGTATAACAACGTTATACGTTATGTAATGACAGAGAATTGACAATATTTGCAAATAACACTTTTTTATGCATTTTAATGCCTATTTTATTACAAGTCAATTTTGATTTAAGAAAGTGTTAAAAATCTTCTCTAGTAGATTAAAAGCCAATTTAATGTGTTATTGCTGTAGATAGAAGCTTGTGATTTACCATTTGGGAAAGTACATTAAAAGGAGTTTTTTTTTAGCATTATTTGCCACGAAAGTTTTCAGTTTTTGTGTTTTTTATTAACTCACAAACTTTGATGAAAATAAATATTTAATAATTTTTTTTTATTAAAAATTAATTAAAAAAATTATTAAAAAAAACCAGCAACTAGTGTTAAATGTTACTGCCTTTATTTAAGAACGGTTATTTTTAAATGCAATAAAAATTAAAAAAACAATATGAGTTATTCATTCGTCGTCGTAGTGTTTACTTAAATTTGTAACTTTATTTCATCTGATAAAATGTTAAAAAACTACTTTAGTAGATTAAATGCCAATTTTATTGGTTATGGTTGTAGACACAAACATGTGTTATACCATTTTGAAAAGTACATTAAACAGGCCAATTTTTATCAAATTTGCCACTTATGTTCTCATACATTTTTTCCATTTATTATTTTTCAAACTTTGGTGAAAAAAAATATTGAATTATTTTTGAATAAAAAAATAATTTTAAAAAATTATAACACAAAAAATGCATCAGCTGGTGTTAAAATTTACTACCCATCATTTAGAACGGTTATTCAAGAATATTATAAAAATACAAAAATAATAAGAATTCTTTATGGGTGGCCGTTGTAATTAGGTATTTTAGGAGACCCTGAATTTTTTAACAATTTTCGAAAATAAAGTATACCATGGAGACCACAAGAAAAATATTTTTTTATATTTTTTTTCTGAGCAGTCAGAAGGCCTGCTATCACCAGTTACAGTAGTATCCACTCATTACGGGACACCCTGTATAATGTAAAACAAAGGGAATACTTACACCTCTTGAATCTCGAAATAAAATGGCCGCATGATATGGATCCAATGTACCATCGCCTCTTAAGCCTCGACTAGCCCCAAGCGATGCACGTCTTTTTTCTAAATCAGCAGAAGCACGTCGCATATGAGCACCTATAGGAGAGAAATAACAAAGCTAATCAATATTCATTTCAAAAATGGTGTTTCTGTTAATTGATATACATAATTGCTATGAATTACGAGTAAGTACCAAGAATATAAATTAAATATTTAAACTTATTCGGCCAACGTCAATGCAAATATTTCAGATGACGGACGTGTCGAATTTAAAATTACTAAAACAAAAACGAAAAACAAGCCCCGCAATCTAGCGAGCGTCAGACATGCCGCTTTGTTTACCTTCTTTGACAATTTTTTCGTAAATTTTATACGTGGCCTCACAATCATTCAGAATCCTGTTGCGACTTATCAGGTTTGCATCAAGACTCTTCGATCGCATTCGAAAATTCTCTTGTGGATCATTCAATGGGGAAGTACATGCACTAGTTGACGAGTCATGAGATTTTCGCGGCCAAATATGCACCTTCTTGCCGAAATGCTTCAGAATCTCCTGAATTGAATGATGATGGTGGTGGTGAGGTTTATGGGACTTTGGTGAAGAGTTTTCGTCACTGCTGATACTTTTGACAAAGCTACTGTTATCGAACCTATGTCGATAATATGGACTTGAGATCCCATTTCCATCTGTTTGCGAACTTTTGTAATCGTCCAACGAATATGCAGCTCCAACCCGATGAAAAATAGAATTAATTGAAGGGCGTTCGTCACGACGAGATTGGCAGGCACCTGTATGAGTGAAATACTGAGGACCACCCTCGTATATATCATCGAGATCATGTGGAAAGAACCCAGCTGGAATAGGTGGAGAGTCACAGCTTTCGCTGCGAGTATATCTGCGAATGCTCTGGAAGAAGGGGTTAGTAAAAACAGCGAATTAAAGTAACTATTTTTATGTTTACATTATAAAAGCCAGGGCTGTTGCTTCTTTCAAAACAGTTACGTCGCGTTGATGATGTACCGCGACGACAGCTGCCACCGCCATAACTCTCAAAGGAACTACGGGAATAAGTTGAGTTTGATGATGGTGAGTTTCTGTTGTGACGTATACCATAATCTGGCACCGGTTGGGGAAGAGAGGACATCTTTTCGGGCCCTTTGTCTAAAAATAAAAACAATTAAAGCAGACATAGCCCAGTCAAATTAGTCAAAAACAGGGCATGGCATCGATTTTTCAATGGACAAATTTTTTATGGAATCTGTTTGAGTGCGCCTTCTTATCATAAAAACGAGTTTTTGGGGTTAGGGAAGAGCCGCCATCTTGAGAAAAAGATTGGTTTTGTGTTGTTTTTTTTTTGCAATAGCTCGCTCGCAATTCATTTCACAGCAAAACGTCCAAATTTGTAGAGAATAAAATTACCTATAAAATAAGCTATCAATGACCTCTGTAGGTTGTTTAATCTTTGAGTTATAACGGGCCAATGTTCGTTCCTCTATGGGTTGTGTTTTGCGGATGGTATGAATTTTCTTGAGTTATCTCGGTTACCTTTGATTTTGTTGGATGATGCTCTTAGAATCAATTTTAGTTCTCATAACGACCTATAAAATGAGCCTTTATTAATCGATATCATCAACCACGAATCGTGTGAACTATCCAACTCATAATTTCTCACTTTATGAGTGAAGGGAAAAAAAATAAGTTAACATATTTTTTTTTCGAAAATGTTTATCCGATAAATCGTATAAAAAAGGTGTTAATTTAAATGTTGTCCATATTAATGATATAAATTTAACATACATATTTCATACGTGGAGTTGCATCCACGACATATAAGGTGGTAGGACAGCCGGGAAGGTCAGGACACCGACGCATCGTTACTTGTTGTTGAAAACTGAGTTATATATTTTCACTCCAATTGTAAACCAAAGGAATTGCATGCGGTTTTCCTGGTGTAACGAACAAAAAAACTCAATTAGAGACCAAGAAGGCGTACCCAAACAGATTCCATAAAAAAAATTATCCATCGAAAAATGCGATTTGATTTCCTAATTTGACTGGGCTACAATAAACTTATTTACTTTAAAAGTCCAATAATTCTTAATGTATAATTTTGTATGTGATTTATGTAGTTTATATTTAATCAAGCGCTAAAATATTAATCTTACTTCGACATATTTGGGTAAGTGGATTTAAACTTTAAAGCCAAGCACAGGGAGCCATTGGAAAGTATTTGATGGTTTTATTTATTTGTATGTTCAAAATGCAAAAAGGTTTTAAGGACCATTCACATGAGAGCGACTACCAAATGACCTAAAAAAAAGTGAGGAAACTCAAGTCTCATTCCCACAGACGGAACATTTTTAGAAATTAAAAACTTAGGTCCTTTAGTTAGACAGATTTGTTTTCACCTGTTTTGTTCGTATTTGCAAGGCAAATCATATTAGTTTTTGATTAGTAAAATTGATTTCCTTTTTTATTCAAAATAAGGATTAAATAAACTTCAAATGCCAAATTTTCATTGAGCTCCGGCCTAATTGGACAAAGATGGCGCAACCCAGCGATGAGCTTCGGTGGGTCGCATCGCTTGTTGATAGCGCTACCAAAATGTGTGTCCTATTACCGATCGCTTCTTAATACCGTGCGTGGTAGGTGGATGTAAACACACTATCGGGCGACCACGAAGGTGAATTTCGTATGTGGTTTCCTATTTGGAGTTTGCACCAAACCTCAATGTTGATCAGAGTAAACAAAGCTAATATTGAATGTACAAGAGAGACTTTTCAAATGCGCCAACCGCAAAGTATGATGATTGCGAGGTTCAATAAATGTATAACTATAAATCTAAAGCAATAACAATTCTTAAACCCCACCTTGATATATAGATTGATATAAAATTAAGATTAAATAAGATTCATTGATCATATTTTCCTTGAAATCCGTTGTATTGTAGTGCGATCAAAAACAAACTCCCTTGATTTTAGGCGATTAAACAACTTCTTGTAGCGTCGGTCGCGCAAATTCAGTACCTGATTAGGACATTTCCCTTTAGGTATTGAGTTTGTTTTTGAAAGCTTGTGTGGAATAGCTTGAGCGATCTCAAAACAAGCATGTGCGACTGTTATACGTCATCGCGCTACCGCGTTTATATTCTAATAATGACACATTGATTGATTTATTGAAGTTTGATATTTTGGTTGTCCGATACAGCGATCATCGCTTGTTGCTCAGTCGTGCGATGGGTGCCAATAAGGACATAGCCTTTTGATGTCAAGCGATGAAACAACTTCTTGTCGCATCGGTCGCACAGTTTCGATATAGATTAGGACACCCCTTCAAGCATTGAGTTTGTTTTTTAAAAGCTTGTGTGAAGTAGCTTGAGCGATCTCGAAACAAATATATGCAACCGTTCTTCCTCGTCGTGCAACCGGGCTTATATTCTATTTTATAAATATTTGATATTTTGATCGTTCGATGCAGTGACTATCGCACGTTGCTCGGTCATGCGATGGGTGTCAATCAGGAAGAAGCCTAGGCTATGTTTGATGCGGCTGTAGTATTTTGTTCAGAATTTACACCAAAAGTCAATCTTGACTTGAAAAAAGATGAGGCAAACGAGTCTGATTTCCGCACATGAAACTTTTATAGAAATACAAAAATTTAAGTCTCTTTGCAAGACAGATTTGTTTTATTTTTGATTAATAAAACTTTCCTCTTTTTTATATGAAACAACATTTTGCTAAATTATTTGACCCCAATATTTTTTTTTATTAGTTCTTGGAATTTTTACGTAACCATTTACAATATACCTACTCGCTGTTTTACCCAGTGTATTATAACTTTATAATATAATTATATAAATTAAAGCTTATCAATCAGGCATTACAGTGGGGCAAAAAAAATATAGGTCATCAGTGATTTGTTCGATATAGGTATTGACTTTCGAAAGTAACTCAAAAAATATTTTTTAAAAAAGTTTTTGGCTCGTTTATTCAAAATATGTCAGGTGTAGAAAAAAATGTTTAACATAATTTGAAAGATATTTTTATGATCTTTCATTTGATATCAAAATATTAATCCTACGTGCCATACTTTAGGATTTATAAGTAATTGTTTGCAAAAAAGCCAGATTTTTTTAATTTGCAAAGGTCAACTTCAAGCTCAATTATCTAAAAATCTCCGGAGCCGAATTCGAAAATATTTGGCAGATAGATTGGGCTAAACGTTAGCTTTCATTTGGTACTAGTCCCATTAGTGTACGCCCTGGGCCCAAGCTCCATAGGAAAATGGTCATCTGCTTTCTGCTACCGAAGAAAGAATTCTCACAAGAATGACGGAATTGGAAACCACCTTGTGCGGCAAAATAAATGAACTGCAAACCCGATGCAACATACTTGAGTCTCGAATCGACTTGCTCGAACGACAACAAACCAACTCTGATGCTGTGCTGGTAGGTGTTCCTGCCTCAGACAGTGAAGATCTTAGGTAAATTATCAATAAATTATGTGATGCTGTCAAATTTCCTACACCACCAGTAAAAATCATTTTTCGAGTTAAACCGTCTGATCTAAATGGCAGACTAACGTCATCGTCATATGATGACACAATAATATTGAAGATTGAGAATTCATTTGACAAAAACAGCTCATTAAAAAGTTGTTATTCACGCTATACTCAAACAAAAGTCAGTTTGACTCTTCGTGACATAGGGATGGACTCCAACCAACAAAATTACCTAAATGATAGTCTCACAAAAAATAACTACGCATTGCATCGAAGCGCGCTGAAACTTAAAAAATACAAAAAATATCCGCCATCTCCAACATCAATGGACAAGTTTTTATACGAACCCTCGATGGTGAGTCCAAGCTTATCACCTCTCATGAAGATCTGGAAAAGTTCTTAGTTATGATGCTGCTTTATTTAATATTATTTTTAATCTTTATACATTTTTTTTTGTTAATTTTGTATTTATTGTATGTATTCCCTGTTCCTTCCAATGGCACCGCCATATTAACTTTCCTTATTCATCTCAATATCCCATCATTATTGTTGCGTTTTCTGATTTGTTGTTTTCTTATTGTCTTATGTTTGCTCTTCGTGTTGTTTTTACTCGTTTCTTTTTGCAATTTGATTAATGCAAATCGCTGCGCTTAGTCTGCTATTACACGATGAAACTAGATGCATGCGCCTTCTTCGAATTCTTCTTTGTTTTTTTTTTTCGTCCGCTGATTCAAGCGCTATTACATGTTGAAACCAGATTCATGAAACCAATTTGACAGTTCTCTTTATTTTTCATTTCCGAGTTGGACTGTGTCAGGGTTGCCACTTTACTGCAATTGCAGTAGATCTTCCGCATTTGTTTTCTCAGAATAAATCTATTGCCTTAATAAAATCTGCTGCGCTTGATTTTTCGAACAATAATTAGCAGGTACATAAAGTGAAAATATAATACATCATGTCTGTTCGTTTACTTCCCAAAACTACAAATTTTATTACAATTTAATTATTTTATTTATCAGTTTTGTTAAAATAATATTTATTTTATTATTGAAAAAAAAAAACGACTAAATATTAGTCTACCGCGAAAAAAGTTTTTTGTAGATTTAATGTGAAAAATTTTCAGAGAAGTGGTAACCCTGACTGTGCTCAAAAAATTATTTCTGTTTGTTGCATCGATGTTTACTCCTCGCACAACGAAATCACATGAAGCAGAATGCTAAAAAAACGGACAAGAGAAAAGAGAAACGTCAAATAGTTGCACCGAAAATATTACCCACGCGACACAGGGCAGTTTTTTTCCGTCTCATCTTTTCGATTCTTTTTTTTCTTTTGCACTTATGGTGTTCGAAAAGTTGCACGCGTCTAGTTTCATCGTGTAATAGCAGACTTGGTGTTGCTCCGGTGGAGAGTGGTATGGATAACATGAAGCTGATGCTACATTTAATGGGTAATATCTAATATGCAAAAAGATGAGTTCAATTTGTTTTCTCACTTTTTTGAGAACTTTCTTAGCTTCGTATGCAAAAAAAAATTACTGACCGAGTTAGATCTCATGTGGTGAGTTCAATCTCACAGTGATGAGATAGATCTCATTTTGAAAGCTCTTATGAGAACGAACTCGGTTTGCCATGCAAAAATGTGAGAAAACAGTTGATTCCATGAGATCGATCTCACAAATTATTGAGCATGGGTTTTCTCTTACTCAGCTCATATTCAACCGTCAAGATACCAGAATTTCAGCTTGATTTTGTTACAAATTAAGTTTATAAAAATTGGAGCGAAGAACTTTATTTCCAATTTTGTTTTGCATCCACCTACTCTTGTTAAAAAAAGGGAACAAGATATTTTTCAATTTTGTTTAGTGATTTTTGAAGAGCTGTATTTTTGTGGTAGGTGGTCGTATTATTATGAAAGAAAAATCATTTTGCGGTTTCATGTTGCCTGTACGGAGGATTGTTGGAAAATATTTTTTTAAAGTATTTAGGTACCGTTATTGCTAACCGTATGAAATGAAACGAGGCAAAAATTTTCTATTTCTGGGATTTTTTTATAATTGATCACTACTTATATATCAGCAAATAATGACAACATACAAAACTCAAACTTGAATTAGTACCTGCCACGTACCTATTCTAAGAAAACCTTTTAAAATTTAACCGTTAGAAAATAAAAGTAAAACAAAATTTAAAAACCGTTCAATAAATTAACATCAAAACTTACAGGAATATTTAAGGTATATTAATATGAAAATCTGCAAACCAACACCAGGTAATAATTCAATACATATTTGCAAAGTGGCAAAAAAATAACCAAGAGACGATCACAAAAATTGTTTTTTTTTTTTTGTAAATGTCTTAACGGCGAAAGAAAATCCTTAAGGATTCCTTTAGAATACATATTCCAGTTTTAAGAACCGCCCTTCAATTTTGTATTTTGTCACTGTTTGCTTAAATATAAGTGACCAAAGACTAAGGTCTTTCCTTCAGCTTAAGGCAGATATCTCAGGCCAAACAAAATTTTACACCAACCCAAAATAAAGTTAAGTGAAGATGAAGCTGAAAAAACATGTTACATGACTTATACATTTAACTGACTCAAAAATTTAAATTCAAAAGAAATTGACACCTTTAAAAAATTAAAAAAAAAAAAAGAAAATATTTGTCTTGCGCAAAAAAATTATTTACAAACAAAACTAAAAACTAGAAAAATTAAGCAGTAGGATATTTTTTGTTTCACTCAGAGAAATTTATATTTTTTTTTGTCTTCTACGCACTGCACAGAAATAACAGTCACAACCATTTAATGCGAAGAGCTTTGAGATCGATCTCATATTTATCGAGTGAGAGCTGTTCAGAGCGAACTCATTTGTTTGCATATAAAATCGAGTCCAAGCTCGGCTCTGCTCGATCGATCTCACATGTGAGTTCAAGCTCGTTAGCTCGGACTCAGAGATCTTGCTCATCTTTTAGCATACGACCCAATGTGTCAAAACAGAGCGGGAGTTCGTATAAGTCATTTAAACTCGCAAAGTGTTGTAAATAAAATCGATGAATTGCGAAATATATTTGAAGAGAGTCTTATGGATATTATCTGTATATCTGAAACTTGGCTTAGTTCTAATATGGTATGTGATCTTTTTAAATTGAATGGTTACCGATTGTTTCGTGCTGATCGTACAGTGAAGCGTGGTGGGGGAGTAGTCATGTATGTCAAAAACGATTTCAAGTGTAAATTAATCAAGCAGTCCACCCATTCAGACGTATCGGAGTTCCTTTTTGTGGAGATTTCGCTTGATGGTCATAAATTTCTTGTGGGTGTTATGTATTTAGCACCAAATGTGGCGAATGCCTCTTTGGTTAGAAATTTTCTTGAGGACTTTGGTTCGTCATACCAGAAATTTATTTTCTGCGGTGATCTTAACCTGGATTTTCTAAATGGACACAACTAATGATAGAATCCCTAGGCTTTCAATTTACCAATTTAGACCATCCTACTAATTTTTTACCAAATAAAACGCCATCGCTTCTTGACATCTTTCAGATCATTATAGTCAAATAGGTGCACCAAGTTTCTCGCAACATAATTCAATTTTTCTGGTTGTATGTATTTCCATCTAAAACAGCAAATACAATAAGAAAGTATCACGATTTTTCTTCATTGGATATGGAGTCTTTGTTTTCTGAATGTCAATTTCTAAATTGGGCTCCACTGTATTGTACTTCAAATGTAAATTTACAATTTTCTGTTTTTAATGAACATATAAATTTTCTTTTTTAATAAATACGTCCCTTTAAGAACTAGAAGGTGAAAAGCGTCAATATTCCTTGGTTTACACAACAAGTTAAAAAGTCGATTGATATTACGGATACTCGGTTCTATAGGTGGCGTAGATATAAATGTCCACAGATGCTCTTTGAGTATAAGCGGGCTAGAAATGCTACAACCTCCTTAAACCATTTACACCCAAGGGGTCTTAAATAAAAAAAAAATAGCTTTTTATAATATTTTCTGCTTATTTACCCGAAAGTTAAGACATATTCAACAAAATTACATTGGCGAAAAATTAAGGTTAGAAGTTACAGACCTGTACTTTTAATAGTACAATGGGTTCATGCATACACAATTTATCTGTATGGGTTTGAAATTTTGAAAAGCAAATTTCCTAATTCACTGTGTAACATAAATCATTTGACTGCACAGTTAGTTATATGTAATGGTGTACCAAGTTCCAATTACATGGAATTAATTTTTTTTTCAAATACAAGTACAAGGTACTGAGTACTTGAAAGTTGAAAGTGCACAGGTCTAATCGAGTTTAGAATCCAGTGGACTTAAATAAACAAAATAAGTGGAGGAGGCTTACGCGTAGGCAAAGGGGCAGGGAGGAACGCTTGTCCCCCGCCTCCCACTTATAACAAATATTTTTCATACATTTTATAAAGGAGAATGGGCAAATTTGTATGAAACATGGGCGTGAGCGGCCAAGAATGGTTTTGTCATTTTTGGATGTGTTTTAGTCCTACAATCACCGTGCAGAATTTTTTTCATTGTGGTGTAATTCAAAACCGAAAAATATGCATTTTTGTTCTATGACCTTAATAAAGTTTTACTAAGTTTCTGGCTTCTGACCAACTCAAAAACAGAAAAAGAAAGTGGAACAAGAAATCTAGACAGTCTCAAGAATATTTTGTATACAAAAATGGCCATATAACATCATTAATAAGAACATTTACCATAAAACTATTATATTACAATCCTCACAATATTAAAAAATCCTGAGTAAAATAATATGTTTAAAAAAAATAACAAAGTTGTTGAAATACGTAGGTACTGGGTCTGTTTAAACCCGAAAAGCGTCCTTGGGATATTCTGAAACCCCGTTAAACACACTAATACAGTGTCAGTAGACGTTAAGAGGTCAGAATAAAGCATTACACCCACTAAAAATATAATCACTATGCAATATTGCTCAATGAAATTGCATTATATAAATATTGAAATATCTTCTTTTCTAAATGAAATGCAATGTAACGTTTATAGTGAAAGTTGTTCCTGAGTAGCATACCTTTCATTTGACACTAATTTCATTAATGGCCGCTAACGCCCAAAAATGCCCATTCTCCTTTCTTATTTTGAATGAATCTCAAATCTAGATTTCTATACCAATACTAATTTTTGAATTCCCCCCCCCCCCCCCCCCCGATCCTCATCCTGCGTACGCCCTTGCTTAGATATAGTTTTGAGATGAAGGAGGAGTTTCTAGGTTGGCAGTACGTGTCAATTTGATGCAGGCGTTTAACCATCACATTTGAGGCAAAGTATACAATTTATACAGTCAAATCAAATCTCACATGCTTTCCTCTTAAAGGTTTTTGAGCATTGGTCAAAATGTCTTACCATATTGATATATCAATTGATAAATAATGCCCCTTCACTTGCAAAATTTCGGCATGAAAATTTTTATTAGAAATCGAGATTTTAGGATCGTTTTTTCAAAAAAATATTTGCTAGAAATAGTTCTAAAATGCTTTATGAATACTAGAAAAATTATGTATGCCAGATCCCACTGCACTATAAGAAGAACACCTAACTTTTGTCCCCCTTTCCCTGGAATTTAAATAAATTATTAATTTCGGGTTTATTTATTCCTCAACTTTATCTTTCTTTTTAATGCATTTTGCAGAAAAAAATAAAATACCTCTTTGATTGCACTTTTTCTTGTGCATGAACTTTTTTGGTGCAACAAAATGAAAATTAGTTTAAAAGTCATTTCATAAAAAGCAAATTTGACAGACAACTACGTGCGACCTAAGCAAATAAAATATTGGGAAAAATTTAAAAATGCCCTATGCAGTCAAAACGTAGTTCAAACAGTCAATTTTTAACTAAGCCTAGCTTTAATGACATAATGAAGTAACAGCATTTTGCTGTACTTTAAAAAGTACAATGGGAGAGAATGGGTTAAAGCCTAGTTTACAGTTCCCGTGCGCAAAAAAAAAATCTATGCAAATATTCTCGCATGTCAAAAATAATTGAGGTGAAATGTAAAATTAATTGTTTGCATGATTGGTTTACAGTTTCATGCAAAAATAAAATGCACGACTGGATCGCACGTACTTGCTCTTATGTTCAGGTTGTGTGGAACTTAAGAACTTTAAAAAATATTCAAGTAATTATAGAAAAAGTATAAAAAAGCATTTAAATCGTTCTTTTAATTGTTTAAACAGCCTGATAAATAACTTAGAGCGCCAAAAAAAGTATGCCATTTGATTACTTAAAAAAATATCAATATATGCAAAAAAAAATTTAAAATCGTTGGAGCCGTTTTCTTAAAAATTAATTTTTTATATATAAAATTTTTGTAACATTTTTTAAAAAAAAATTTGGTATGCCAATTTTGAGTATATATTAATATACATTTAAAACTGAAATTTCAAAACAATTCATCAACCCGTTTTTGAAATATTGATATGAATCTTTTTTTAAAAATCCAAAATTTATTTTTTCAAAAATTTTGGTATGCAGTATTATTTATATTCTAACAAAGCTCTTGTGCAAAAAATTTCATTGAAATCGGACGAGCGGTTAATGAGAAAACCAAAAACCAAAAAAACCGTTATATGACAGGTACCGTTAATAAATGTTTTTGGTGATTTTTTTTCTTACTTAAAGGTATATCATATCTACAATAATACACTGATTTTTTTTATCAAAATCGTTGGAGCCGTTTTTGAGATAAATAAGCTTTTCCTTAACGGTTGTATGGCAAGTATCGTTATTTTTTGAGCTAAGAAAAAATTCAATTTCCCCTCTGGAGAGTTACAAAAAAACCTTAAGTTCAAAATTTGAAGAAAATCGCTTCAGTGGTTTAAGCCTAGTTTACAGTTCCCGTGCGCAAAAAAAAATCTATGCAAATATTCTCGCATGTCAAAAATAATTGAGGTGAAATGTAAAATTAATTGTTTGCATGATTGGTTTACAGTTTCATGCAAAAAAAAAAAACTATGCTGTCATGGAATGTCATGCAAAACAATGGACCGGCAATTGATTTGCATGCGAAAAAAAGTGTGGTGAATAAAATATTTTTTTTTTGATGGTCGGTTTATACTTCCGAAAAAAAAAATATATTCACCTCAAGGCATTATTTGCATGCAAATGGTTTTCGCATCCAAAAATAATTATTTTCCATTTTTAGGCCTATAGCTTGTCAATTAAGAATAAATTAATGACTCAATGGGTGGTTTAGGCCAAAGCAAACGTTTTTCGCCTTGAATATTATTCAACTTGGTGCGCAGAATAGGTAGAAAATCGTTTTGAAAATTTTGATTTTTTTTTCGCATCGGAACTGTAAACTATGCTTTAGGCTGTAGGTTGAGGTACATACAGACAGACAGACAGACAGACAGGCAGAATTGTGCCACCCACTTTTTTCGTGTTCTCTATTATCGTAATGTCATGTTTGATTGTTATCTCGAAATTTTTTTTTTTGCACGAATCCAAAACTTGGCCTATAGTACCTATATCCCAAGTAAAAAAAACTATGCTGTCATGGAATGTCATGCAAAACAATGGACCGGCAATTGATTCGCATGCGAAAAAAAAGTGTGGTGAATAAAATATTTTTTTTTTTGATGGTCGGTTTATACTTCCGCAAAAAAAAAAATATATTCACCTCAAGGCATTATTTGCATGCAAATGGTTTTCGCATCCAAAAATAATTATTTTCCATTTTTAGGCCTATAGCTTGTCAATTAAGGGTAAATTAATGACTCAATGGGTGGTTTAGGCCAAAGCAAACGTTTTTTGCCTTGAATATTATTCAACTTGGTGCGCAGAATAGGTAGAAAATCGTTTTGAAAATTTTGATTTTTTTTCGCATCGGAACTGTAAACTATGCTTAATACACAAATCGAAAACACTTTATTACAAAAACAAATTTTCCACAGATAGGTCTAGAGCAGCGTATTGGGGAACTATTCGTGAAATAGGAGTTAATAATAAAAACACTAAATGCGATCATGATATAGATATAGATCTAAATGAGCTAAACGAAAAATTCATTAATTCATTGACTCAAGTAAATAATCAAATTGATTATTCTGCATTTAGAAACACTTCTATTAGCACCCTGAGAAAATTCTCTTACAGTGCGTGGATAGTTTATCTGTAGGAGAAGCAATCCTCTCCATTAAGTCTAAGGCTCAGGGATTGGATGGAATCCATCCGCTATTTCTTAAAATTCTTCTGCCGGTAATAAACACAAAGGTAACCCATATATTTAATAGTATTATTACAACAAGCAACTTCCCCGATCAGTGGGAAAACGTAAACATTTTGCCACAACCAAAGTCCTCGTCACCAGCAAATACTGAGTTTAGACCTATTGCCATTCTGCCTTTCCTAAGTAAAGTGTTTAAAAATATAGTAACATCCCAGATTAAAACCTATCTGGAAAATAAAATTTTGATAACTAAACACCAATCAGGTTTAAGAAGCAAACACAGTTGCACTACAACGGTACTTAAGGTTAGTGATGATGTCCGCTCCGATTTAGATGATGATATGGTGACTGTATCCGTATTTCTAGACTTCTCAAAAACTTTTGATTCAGTAAGCCACAGTATTCTTTTATATAAACTGAAGAATCAATTTGCCTTTGAGGAGTATGTGTGCAGTCTTATGACTTCATATCTAGCAAATCGTAGACAAGCCGTACATTATAAAAATAGGGCATCTTTTAGATTGCCAGTCCAGTCAGGAGTTACTCAAGGATCCGTTTTAGGGCCTCTTTTATTTACGCTGTTTATAAATGATATTTCAGAGAATATCACTAATTAATTGTAAGCATCATATATATGCTAAACTGATAAATCATCTGGTGTAACAGCCCTTTATAACGATCTAAAGTCAATTTTTACTGGTCTCAGCGAAATTAACTAAATCTGAGCCCATCAAAAAATAAAGCAATCAAAATGCAAAGATTTCCAGATGACATGAGCACTCCCTTATTACATGTTAATAACTCTTCTGTTGAATTTGTAAAGACATTTAAAATCTAGGTTTACATTTCAATGTTCGCCTTAGCTGGGATAATCATCATCATCATCGTGTCCTGTAACCCAGGCTGGGGCATAGGGCGTCAACAAAACGTCTCCATCCTTCACGGTCTGCTGCAAGGTACTTTAGCTGTGGCCCCGTCTTTCTCTGGGATTCTGCTTCCGCTAAGACAGTTGATTTCCATGTTGTTCTTGGTCTTCCAACCCGCCGTGCACCCTGAGGATTCCATTCAAAGGACTGCTTTGCAATTTCATCGTTTGGTTTCCTCAGTGTGTGACCAATCCAACGCCATTTACGCTTTCTTATGTCGACGTCCAGCCGCTCTTGACTTGTCCTGCGCCACAATTCCTCATTTGATATTATTTGTGGTCAGTGAATCTTTAGGATGTGGCGAAGACAGCGATTCACAAAAGCCTGCATTTTCTTCGAAATAGTAGACGTGACTTTCCAGGTTTCACAAGCATATAACAGCACGGATTTGACATTGGATTCGAAGAATCTCAACTTAGTGCGTAAGGAGATTTGACTGGATTTCCAAATTGGGGACAGGGTACCGAAGGCAGCACGAGCTTTATTCATTCTACTTTTAACGTCCAGATCCGTACCACCGTTTGCAGAAACAATACTGCCAAGGTAGTTGAACTGTTGCACTACTTCAACTGGCGTCTCCTGTAGAATAATACGCTGCTGTGTGGAGCGGCCTGTGAGCATTATTTATGTCTTTTTGCTGTTTATTCTTAGACCACTCGACTCTCCCTTCACTTGCAGCGTTTGGCACATCCCGTTCAGCGCACTGATGTTATTTGCCAGTAGACATATGTCATCGGCATAGTCTAAATGACTGAGCCTTTCGAACAGTCTCCATTGAATGCCCTGTCGCTCAGCTGTACCAACACTGGCCGTCAATACGTCGTCCATCGCCAGCAGGAAGAGAATTGGCGATAAAACATCCCCTTGTCTCACACCCTATTGCACTACGAAGGATTCGGATAGCTGCCCATTGTGCAAAACAAAACACCTTGCGTTGTTGTAGGACTCTTTGGGATAATCACGTGAACCAAATTGTCTCAAAAATATAGGCATCCTTCGAGGCCTTAGTCCAACTAGACAGTATCTGTCAACTAATGTTAAGTTAAAATTAATTCGGTCTTATGTTCTACCTTTAATACTTTATGGGTGTGAAATTTTTTCAAATCTTGACTCAGAGTCAATAAGAAAATTAAATGTGGCGTATAATAACTATGCAAGATACATATTCAACATAAGAAGATATGATCATATCTCAAGCTATTCCAGAAAGATTGCAGGCTGTCCATTACAGTCTCTCTTGGAATATAGAACTCTCCTTGCTTTATTTTAAATTATCCAAAGTAGAACACCGAATTATCTCTTTGAAAAGCTTAAGTTCGCGCGTCCTCTGAAATCTTTATTGCTTATACCCCCTAGGCACAGGTATTTGATAAGCAGTCATCAGTTCTTTTTTCATGCTGTTCGCCTTTGGAATCAGCTTCCTCATTACATGCGAAGAATAAGCGCAATGCGTCAATTTAAAGAGCAACTTTTCGAACACTACGCAAACAACAGCAACTAAAATTCCTTTTCTTCCCTATACTGTATTCCTTTATATCCTCTCCTTTGCTCTCTTGATTAAGATACTTATTGTCATTGAATATATTTTTTTAAAACCTTCTATATCCTGTATATGATCAAAAGTCTAAAGCCTAAAATGTACAGTTGATTTGATAAACAAATAAATATACATACATAAACATAAATAAATATTTTCTTATAGTGAATTTTTTATTAGATCTTAAAAATACCAAGTGTTTTAAACTATAAGACCTAGGATATGTGACCAAGTCGTGCATTTTTTTTTTCGACTGACACCAGACCGAAACCAGACGAGACCGATACCGAGACGAGACCTTGTTATACGAGACCGCAATCGAGACGATACTGACTTATACGCGACCGATACCGAGACGATACTGAAATTTTTCGATTTTAACGATACCGAGACGATACTTATAAAAATATCGTTTGGTTTGGTATCGTGGCCTGCACTAGATCTGGTAGTTCTGATATTTTGCTGAGTTGTTAATGATGTTGGCTTTGTAAATTATCCAAATTTTCGGCCTTTGCCAACAAGTGCAGTATGGTCAAAACTTCAAAAAAAAAACGCGAAATGTAAGCGACTTTTCATTATTAATGTTGGTTTTGTACCTAAAGGACCAGATTTAATTAATAAAATCAAATTTTCATTAATTTGAGCTCAAAATTGTGACCAACAGACAGTTCGCAGCCTTTCAAAATGTATCGGTACTAAATTTATAACAACAAAGTAGTATAGTAAACAGTAAAAAGACAAACACAGCGTGCTTGGCATATGATGCTTCAAAACACTTAGGGGTTATATTTCAGATACGTTTTTCACAAAAACAAGATTTAATACAATAATTTTTGTTACGTTTGGAATCGATATCAAAACCTCCCACATCACTCAAAATCGTAGTTTGATAAAAAAGAAGTTAAAGTTTCAATTTATTTCGTTTACTCGTATGAATATCAATTTTGAACAAACCAAGTTTTTGGGGAATACACTGTATGCGTCTGTCCAAACACAATGGTTACTCATTGAATGTTAGTCAAAATTTAAATGAATTCTTAAAATATTAAGATATCGCTTGTTTTTTCTATAAGTACGAAGTTCAATAATTTCGGTTTCGAATCCAATTCATATTAAAAACGACAGAACCTATTGCGATAGAAGTACGAAATGAGCTTACTTTTGAAAAATATCAAGATTATTCAAAATACCTAAAATATTGTTTTGGCTTTAATTGACAATCAATAATTTTATTTATACTCTTAGGTGCCAGTTAAAGCTATTAGTCCAGTCAACGAAGACTCAAAATCATAAAATAAATGCAATAAATCATGCTCTCTGGGTTATTATGTTATGGACCCCCAGGTATAACATACCAAAAGTCACCAGTCCAGGGCCGCGAGCTTTAGACAGGAGCAGGCACGTAGCCAGAGGGGGGGCTTGAGGGGCTGAAGCCCCACCCGAAAATCTAAACAAAAAATTAAACCTTTCTAATATGTTAAATTCAAATCTATAAAAATAGGGAGACTATCCAGGTATAGGAATAGTTTATTTGAATTTAGCTAAAGTTCTCAACTACTTGAAAATACTTCGTTAAAAAGCAAGAGACTATTTAGATATGTTTACAATTTTGTATTGAATTTTGGAGACTATTTAGGTATTTTATTTAACTCTAAAAGCTATTAAAATGAGGAGAATATTCTACATATGTATACCTACATTTTATTTGATTTGGAATTGGGATCAGTAAACGACTTCAGTTATTGCCAAAAAAATTGCAAATTAAAAATAACCACAAATTCTATAAGATTTCAGAGTAAAACAAACCAAAAATAAATAAAAATAGTAATATGCGCGTTACGAAAACATATGATTTAAAATAGCTTTCAGCTTGCGGAAATTTTAAATTTATATGTTATGATTAAGAGCAAAAAAATATTGGAAGTTCCGTTTAAGAGATATTTAACAATACAATTTGGATATGAAGAGTTTTGCTGCAAATGATTGGATATTGTCAATTTCCCCACCATTCCACCCTCTCACAATTGCACCCTTTAATATAAAAGCACTCCAATACTTTCCAATCTTTAATGATCCATTTAAAGTTGTTTACAATAAAAACCCGTGAATGTGATAAGTTGTTATTTTTGAATAGATGGTCAACCACAGATCCCTACGCAATACATAAGGAAGAATCCCACAAAAAAGTATAAGCTCTCATAGTAAAATGTATCTTATGAAACCGGGGATAGTTCGTGTGAATTTTCACGAACTTTGAATTTTACCTGATATTTTTGTTACGACATGGGAGTTTTAATACTTTTTTTGGATTCATAGTATAAATCTATTATGACGGAGCGTACGATAAGGCTATTAAATTTTTATCATTATTAAAACCCTTTTGGTTTTGTTAAGCTTAGGTTTTTAAAATTTAAATTATTTGAGTCCAGATATACAGAATGAAATCCTGGAGATATGTTCTGATATTGTAACAACTGAAATAACTAAACGGGCTATAAGTTCAAGTTGTATCAGTATCCTCGCTGACGAAACAATGGATGTTACTGGGTGTGAACAACTTTCGATATGCCTTTGATATATCGACTGTTTAACAGATTCCAAAAGTTGCATGCTTCGGGAAGATTTTGTAGGTTTTGTTCCTGTTGATGACTAAACTTCTGAAAACTTTACAAAAACCATACTGCAGCGATGTGAAGAACTGCATCTTGATATGAAGAATTGTGTGGGCCAAGGCTATGATGGAGCCGCATATATGGCAGGTCACTTAAGTGGAGTACAGTGCAGGATTAGGCATGCAACAGTATCCAAACGCTAGGTATGTACACTGTGCAAGCCATCGCTTGAACCTGGCTCTGTCTAATGTCATTTCAAGTCCTGCAATTCGAATTGCCTTGGTGTAGTAAGTGAAATATCTTATTTCTTCCACAACCATTCAAATGCAAATATAACTTTCTAAACTGTCATTAAAAAACACGCACCAGAGAGCCGCATATCCCAAGTTGCCGAAGACTTATTTGAAGTTCAATTAAGAGCTCCAAGAACTTCATTGAAACAAACACTGCGTTCCAATCCAGAAACCTCTTCTACTGAAGCCTATTTTAGAGTGTCTAAACTGATTCATTGCAAAAATTCGTTAATACAAAATCTTACGAACAGATTCATGGACAACGAAGACGAAGAAGTTCTACCATCGCATCGTTTCAAGCTCTTCTCCCAGGTTTTGCCGCAGTTGAGCGAGTGAACGAAATGGAAAAACTAACATATGATTTTGATAATACAATTTCTTTGTCAGCTGTGAAAGCTGAGTACATTCTTTGGTGCGGAAAAATATTGGCGAGTGATCTTTCTACCGAAGTTTTGAAATTGCTTGATATAGGTATAGCCTTACTATAGAGGTATAAACTTCTTGCTTACGGTTTTGGCCACGCTTCCAGTGACCACAGCTGGTGTTGAAAGAACCTTTTCAACTATGAAAAGGATTAAAGCAAAGCGTTATGGGGAATGAAAAATTAAGCTCTCTTGCTATGATAACTGTTCATTCGCATATTAATGTGGATCCAGATAAGGTGATTGATGTCATGAGAAAAAAATCAAGACGTCTTCTGCTTTAAGAAAATGTGTACAGAAAAAATATTTAAGTATGTTCTATTTAAAAACTAATAAAAATCAATAAATTGGAATAAATATAGTTTTTTTTTTAAAGAATTGCTCGTAAAATTTGGAAGCAAGCCCCCTCCAAAACAAAATTTGGCTACGGCACTGGACAGGAGGGTGGTTAAAGGTCCCCTTTTGTAACTTTTCGGGAATATTTTGAGAACTAAGCTTTTAAGCGGAAAAGTGTACACTACAAAAAAAAATGATTTAAAATGATTTAAAAAAAAGTTGTTTTCATAATTTTCAATTTTCTCAAAAACTAAAACTGCTACAACATCTGGTTTTCAGCATTGGACTCAGGGCTAATAAAAACATTAAATAATAAAAGTCAATTTACTACTTTATAGTTTAAAATAAAAAATGAAAAATCAAGTAACAACATTTTTCAATTTTATTTTTTTAAATTTTGAGTTTTCAAATGAATTTTTCAACAATTGTAAACTATATTTCTAATACAATCAAAGAATTTGTTTTAAGCTTTAATAAAGGTATAACACAATAATGTAAGAATTTCCGTTGTTTTTAAATAACTATTTTTCTACTCTAATTCAATGTTTTGGGAATTTGTCCCCCCTTATAGAAAAGAGGGGAAAATACACCTCCCCTTTTATATAATTTATTTCTTAGAATATATTCAAAAATTATTTCATAAAGCATTGGCCAATTACTTAGAAAAATGCTGTGTACTTCTTACCTTTGAAGAAACAGTGTTTCTCATTTGAAAATAAACACCATCAAAAATAATTAAAAAAGGACATTTTGAACAAAACCACCTTCTTTACACCATAACTTGCGCTCATAATGTCCCTGGGATGACCATGAATCAATATATACTTACTTTTTCCGATATTTCTGAGTAAATTGAACAAAAACCATTTTTTTGAATTTTCTTCTGCTCGTATCTTTCTTAACCTTGCTCCTACCGAAAATATGAATATAATTTTTTTTGTAGGAAATTTATTATTCTTTCATTTTGTTCCCGAAAAGTTACAAAAGGGGACCTTTAACCCCCCTCCTGTCTAAAGCTCGCGGCCCTGGACTGGGGACTTTTGGTATGTTATACCTGGGGGTCACCCCTACCACATAAAATAATAACCCAGAGAGCATGATTTATTGTATTTATTTTTCCTTCGTTGACTGGACATCATTGAAACTCATCATTGAAAATTTTAATGATTGGTTTTGAGACGTTTAGGAGGCAAAATCATTTATTATTTTGATGGACGATCAAAGCTCAAGATTTAATTAATATTTAAAGTCAAAAAAGAAATTCTAATAGGCCCAACTTTCCTCAAAAATTGACTTTTAATTTTTCAATGATCATTGGTAAGGTAGTTTGATAATTGAAATAAGAAAAATCTTTTTATGTGGAAAGTTGGGCCTTTTTGAACAATTTTTTTGGCTAGAAATATTAACTAAGTCTTAAAGTTTATTTTTCCATCAAAATAATAAACGATTTCCCTTCTTAAGCGTCTCAAAATCAATCATTAAAATTGTCAATGAAGAGTTTCAATGATAGCTATAACTGGCGCCTTAGGAGGCAAAATCACTTATTATTTTGATGGACAGTCAAAGCTCAAGACATAAATAATATTTCTAGTCAAAAAAAATTCAAAATAGGCCCAATTTTCCACAAAAATTGACTTTGAATTTTTCAATGATCATTGGTAAGGTAGTTTAATCATTGAAATAAGAAAAGTCTTTTTATGTGGAAAGTTGGGCCTATTCGAACAATTTTTTTGGCTAGAAATATTAATTAAGTCTTTAGCTTTATTTTTTCATCAAAAATGATTTTACTTCCTAAACGTCTCAAAATCAATCATTAAAATTTTCAATGATGAGTTTCAATGAAAGCTATAACTGGCGCCTTAACTTTTTTAATAACAAGCTGGCCCGCCCCGGCTTTGCTCGGTTAAGAAAAATTTTGAATGATATCCTCTACATATGTATAACCTTTCAAATACAAAAAGGAAGTTTAAAATCAGATTCCATATTTTACAAACCCCATTTCACACTATAAGTATTTAAATTTTGAAATGTCTTTAGTCCTTAAGCCCTTAAGAATAACCTTCCCAACTCGGAAAGTTTTTTAAATCATATACCCCTTTTTAATTTCTACCCAATTTCACCCTATGTATAAAGACAACATCCTCTTAGTAAACTCTATCAAACAGAAAAATAATTTTTGTTATCTCATACCATTTTGGTTTTTACCCCATTTATCCCTACAAATTGAATTTTTGAACCTTAAGCCTCACTCACAAATACCCAAAAAAAGTACAAACATTTAGATCTTTCCATTTATTAAAGAATTTTAAGGATCTGTTGAATATTTCCATGGGTTACCCCCTAAATAGGTACAAACAAACAAATAAATGTTTCATCTTTATAATATGGGTATTCATGCAACAGCGTAAGGTCGTCGTAAACATTGTAAAGCTTTAAACTTCAAAATTCTGTCACAATTTGTAGGGAAAATTTGAAAGATTTACGAAGTTTAAAAACTTTACCTAGCTTACGACGACTTTACGCTGTTGCATGAATACCCTTAATATATAGTAAAATGGTACCTGGGCGACCGAGCTCCGCTCGGCAAAACTTTTTTTTTTTTTTTGTAGTTATTCGTATGAAAATTTAAAATAAATCGAGGTGATATGGCAGTAATGTTTCTGCTCTAGTGATTGCACCCCACCCTCATAAAATAATTTCCGCTGTAAAAGTGGCAAATATTTTCTTCCAAAGTTTGTTTTAAATTTTGAGGACATATTATGATTACAAATTAAATCTGTTTGAAGATAAATATATGCAAACAAAGGTAGTTATAACATTCTAGATCTTAGTGACAGATTTTAGATTATATCAATTATTGTCAAGAAGGTGAATCTGTCACACTGTGAAAGAATGGCGCACAGTAACTCTTGCATATATTTTTTCTTGTTTTATTTACCTAAGGAACCTATCTTTTTTCAGTAAGTTAATTATTTTTAAATGTAAGTTCATTATTTTTAAATTTTTTTCTTAAATAAGCTGCTTATTAAAGTGCTTTTTTGTATAGGCGAATTTTACTCAAACAATTAAATTTGTTGTTGGTCTGCATCTGCATACTTTGAAAACTCCAGTTAAATTCTATTTGCTTTTTTCAAAAAACTTTGAAGTATCTAGTAAACTTGAGGTGTCAGTGGGTGAATTTTAAATAAAAATATTTATTATTGCCCAAATATTTATAGTCATTTCCAAGAAATAAAGTCATAATAAAAGTGAGCTTGGCAATGGGCGGATTCTTTACTGAAACCATATTTTATTTGTTTGCCTTTTTTATGACAGTAAATTCTGAAGTAGTACTCAAATCATTTCATTCATTTCCAAGAAATTGAACAAATATTTAGAGCAATTTTCGAGAAACAAAAGAAATAACCCCCTGCCCAATTTTACCAAACCCTGATTATTTCAAAAACCAAATTTTGTATCATTTTCGAACAAGAACAAGCTATGCAAATGCCATCCAAATCCTCAAACCATTTCTGAGAAATCAATAGGTAATTAATAAAGTGGATTGGCAGATGGTGGATTATACTAAAGCCATTTTTCATTTTCTATCTTTTTAACTAACTCTCAAAATATTATCCAAATCATCTGAGTCGGTACGAAGAAATACAGTTAGTAAGACCGTTTTCCAAAAAACAACAAATAAAAAAGTTGACATGGCAATAGATGGATTTTAATAAATATACTTTCCAAATGTTTTTTATCTTCAAACAGACAAGCTCTGAATATTTTATCCAAATTGTTAGATCTATTTTCGGGAAACCTTAAAATATTAAAATTGGTCGTGTCAGTGGGAGATTTTAACTAACACCACTTTCGAAGATTTGTCCACTGTTAAGAGCAAATAAAAAAACGGTATTTTGATCGTTAGGGCCGTCTCTGGGATATCAAGTAATAAGAAAAGTGTGCTTGGCAGTAGACTGGATTTAATAAAATAACCATTCAAGGTTTCTATCTCAAACGAACTCTGAAAATCTCATTTTATCATTAGAGATGGTTCCGAGAAACTTTAAAATAACAAAAGTGGGCGCGGTAGTGGGTGGATTTAGATTAAACCACTTTTTAGCCTTTTTGCTCATAATAACGAACTCTGAACATTTCATCTATATCGATAGATTCTTATCTTAGAAATCGAGAAATTAGAAAATTCGGCTTGGCCGGAGGCAAATTTTACTAAAATATTGCTCTCAATTATTAGCTTGCTCATATAAAGTAACTCTGAAAATTTAATTCAAATCGTTGGAGCCATTTCGAAGAAACAAATAAATAGTAAAAGTGGGCGTCGCTTCAGACCAACCATTCAATAAATGAAAAAGTGAGGGTAAGTAGGCGGATTTTAATAAATAACTTTCTAAATTTTGTTTTGTCTCATACAAAAAAATTCATAAAATCTCATCTAAATTTGTACGGCCTTTTCGAGAGAAATAAATAAATTATGAAAATAGGCGTGGCCAGAGGTGAATTTTACTAAAATGACTTTCATAATTTTTTACTTGCCCATACAAATAAATTATAAAAATTCCATCCAAATCGTTTGAGCTATTTCTGAGAATCTCATAAATAGTGAAAGAGGGGTTTGCTGTAAGCGGATTTTACTGAAACCGTTTTCAAATTCATTGTCTTTCCCATAGGATCAAATATTGTGAAATTTTCTAATAAGTCGATAGATCCATATCAGGGAAATAAAGAAAAAGAAAAAGTGGGAGTGACCGGAGGCGAATTTTTCCAAAATAATTTTCTACTTGTTCATACAATCAAATTCTGAAAACTTCATTTAAATCATTACAGGAATTTCTGAGAAACTGATATATAGTAAACGTGGGCGTGGCTGTGGTAGTGGGTGGATTATATTAACACTATTTTTTATTTTTTTTCATTTTTATTTGAGTGAGCTGTACAGATATCATCAAAAACATTAAACTTATTTCTGAGTAACCAAATAATAAAAAAATTGGGCGTAGCAAAGGGTGGATTTAAAAAAAAAAAACATTTTTATATTTTTTTCTCGTTCATAAAAACAAACTCTGACAATTTCATCCAAATAGTTAGAGCCATTTTCGATAAACCAATAAAGAATAAATATGGGCGTGGCAGTAGGCGGATATTCCTTGGACCATTTTTTTCCTTCTTATGGTAATAAGCTCTGAAAATATAATTCAAATCATCTGGGCCAATTCCGAGAAATAGATCACACAAAGCCACTTTCTAGAGACTAAAAACTAAAAAAAGTGGGTGTGGCAGAGGGCGTATTTTAGTAAGACTTTTTAAATATTTTTTTCTCATCCACAAGAACAAATTCCTGAAAATTTCAATCGTTAGAGCCATTTTCGATAAACCAATACAAAATAAATAGGGGCGTGGCAGTAGGCGGATATTCTTATTACCATTTTTTAGTTTTTTTTCTTCTTATGGTAATAGGCTCTGAAAGTATATTTCAAATCATTTGAGCTGATTTCGAGAAATAGATCAAACAAAGCGATTTTCTAGAAACTAAGAACTAAGACAAGTGGGCGTGGCAGAGGGCGTATTTTAGAAAATTTTTTAAATATTTTTTTCTCATCCAAAGAACAAACTCTTAAAATTTCATCCAAATAGTAAGAGCAATTTTCGATTAACCAATAAAGAATAAATGTGGGCGTGGTAGTAGGCGGATATTGCTATGAGCATTTTTTTTATTTTTTTTCCTTCTAATGGTAATAAGCTCTGAACATATAATTCAAACCATCTGGGCCGATTTCGAGAAATAGATCAAACAAAGCCATTTTCTAGAGACTAAGAACTAAGAAAATTGGGCGTGGCAGAGGGCGTATTTTAGAAAAACTTGTTTTTATATTTTTTTTCTCATCAAACTTTAAATTTCATCCACATCGTTAGAGCCGTTTCCTAGAACCAAATATATATATACAGGGTGTCCGCCGGGAAGGTATACTTCTTTGTTTGTTCATAATTTTTGATTAAATGAAAGAGAATGGATCTTATATTGATAAATGTTTTATTTAATGTCGGCAATTATGTATGGAATACAATATCAGGTAAATGTCCGCCTCTGTTAGTCTCACAAATGCGAGCCCTTTTGAGCACATTTTTCATTACATTCTCACATTTCACGCGGTATTTCATTAATTTCATCACGAATATTTTGTTTGAGTTGCTCAAGCGTTTCTGGTTTGTTTGCATAAGCCTTGCTTTTCAGATATCCCCATCCCCACAAAAAGAAGTCCGGAGCAGTCAAATCAGGTGACCGTGGAGGCCAATCAACATCAACATTTCTTGAAATAACTTGTTGTGGAAAGAAGTCTCGCAGTAATTCCATTGTAATCCTGGCTGTATGCGATGTGGCACCGTCTTGTTGATACCACATGTTAATCAAGCCCAAAGCATGCAGTTGTGGCGTTAAAAAGTGTTCAATCATATCACGATATCGCTCCCCATTCACAGTTACCGTTAAGCCGTTTTCATTTTCAAAGAAGTAAGGTCCAATGATTCCTCCTGACCACACACCAGAATGTAACTTTTAATGGATGCAAGGGTGACTGATGAATAATTTGAGGGCTTTCCATTTCCCAGAACCGACTATTCTGTTTATTCACATATCCATTCAAATGAGCATGTGCCTCGTCACTCATTATGATTTTTTCATGGAAATCGGGGTTGTCATGGGCTAGCTGTAACATCCTATTGGCATATGTACGGCGGCGTAAATGGTCTTGTGGAAGAAGCTCTTGTGTCAACTGAATCTTAAATGGAAACAAATGCAAATCCTTGTGCAAAATTGTGGCCAAAGTTGTTCTTTGAAGACCAAGCTCCTGAGCAAGGCGTCGAATTGAGGTTGATGGATTGTTTTGAACACTACCTTGAGCAGCAGTAATGCTTTCAGCCGATCTTGCAGTACGTGTGGTCCATGCTTGGGCTTATCACCTACAGACCCTCTTTCTTCGAAATCATTCACTACACGATAAAAAGTGCGTTTTGTTGGCACGTTGTTCCTCCCAAAAATTTCACGTAACTGTCTCATCGTCACAGTAATCGATGATTGATTTTGATAACATTTTATAACGATTAAAACACGTTGGTTTATCGAATATTTTTCCATAATAAAATTTGCCACGTGTCTACTTCACGACTGCCTAATATGAACTGTCAAGACTAATGTTTACCAAAATGGCGGCAAAACAAAGTAGTATACCTTCCCGGCGGACACCCTGGTATATATTTATACAAGTTTAGCTCGTGTAAAGTAATAAGATAGATAAGAAAAATAATTCAGAATTCATTAAAAACTAATGGAACAAAACTAAAACACATTTTTGAGTTACTAAAAACACATACAAAAATATGTTCTTATGCTAATATTTAGAGGCGTAACCATTTTTTCAATTGCACTTCATCGACAAGGCATGGAGTCAATAAGGTTGTCAATTTAATACTCCAGGCAATCTGAGAATCTAACCTAAATGGGTTCGTTCGCTGAAGTTAACCCAGGGTTGACCCAGGTTTTCTTAACAACCCCAAGAATTGTCAAAAGATACTGGGTTTTCAGTTCTTAAAAATCACCAAAGGGTCCTCAATCATGTTGTTGAGATCAACAAGAAACAATGAATGAATAAAAACAAAACACAGTTTCCATTTTCTATTTTTTATTATTAAAAACAACTGTGTATTCCTTGATATTATGACTAAGTTGATCAAATGCTTTAGAAAAGTCAGTGTAAATGCAGTCAACCTCACTACCGTTCTCTAAAGCATTGTATTTGTGTAAGAAAGTAAGAAGATTTGTTACCGTTTATCTTCTTTGCATAAATCCATGCTGTTTTTCGCATATTAAATTTTTACTATGAAATGCCAAGCTTTCACAAATAACTTTTTCAAAAAGCTTCGGTATACAAGACAGTTTTGATATTGGCCTATAGTTCTCTATATCATTCCTATCACCTTTTTTGAAAACTGGAGTTAAAAATGATTTTTTCGATAAGCAAGGAAACTTCCCTGATTTTATAGAAAGCTCAAATAAAGATTGAAGGGGCTGAACTAATATATGTCTACACCTTTTTAATACTATTGGGGGAATTCCATCTGGACCAGAAGAAAAATCATCATTTAAAGATGAGAGATATTCTAAAACAGTGTTCAGGTACACAGGCATAGTATTACAATTCGTTTGGGAATAGATATGTAAATTTTTTAAATAACTTTCGTCAACAACGACAGGCGTATCAACGAAGAAATCACAAAAATTATTCGCAAATGCGTTGCAGATATCTGTATTATTTTGTAACGAACAGTTTTTGTATACGAAATTTGCCGGATAGCCGTCCGAGTTCTTCTTTGAGTTGACAAAGGGTTAATGATAAAAATTAACAATCTTCTAAATATTTAGTAATCTACTAGCTCTTCCAAATTTAAAAACCTTTTAGTTTTTGTTTTAATAATTAGTATTATACTTATTCCATTTTATTAAATACAGTTCATACTGTGACAGTAGCTGACAGTGCTATAGAGTTTGTATGAAACTCGGCTTTGATTGTGCTTCGGCTGTTGTTGGATTTTATTTTCATCAAGGCTCCTTGTTATGCGCTCTATGATGGTTTTATTGTTTCTAAAGAGCTTTGACTGAAATGTTGTATAATGTAGAGTAGATGCTTGGAACAAAGATAAAGACATCAAGAGTATGTCTTGTATAGAACAGAAAAAATATGAAACTCTTGTATATGGGAATTGGAAGAAACTTAAACAAAAAGGCTTTTAATTTGTGAGAATCCTAAGATGAAGTACAGTTTTTTTGATAAAACAAAACAAAAAAGCAATTAAACTCTTTGAAATACAAAAGAAAATATTTTTTTGAGGAAAATGACAGATGTCATGGATTTAGCATGTTACTAAAAAATTAAAATACTCATTTGGTGATTTTAAATTTAGTAAAATGTTAAGAGATAGTATGATGCATATTGATCGATTTATTATGTTAGTATTAATATTGGTTTTATCAACAATATTTTCAATTACACTAGTTTACAAAGTTTTGGGTCATGGTAAGGTCGTTAGAAAAAATATATTTTCTAGTCTAATTTTGGGTCACTGAACACGAAAATCAAAATTATTGTTTTTTTTTTCCAAAAAAGCGTTTTCGAGATATGCGCTAAAATCATTTTCTCAGCTTTTTTTCAGCTTTATGGCAATATCTGAAAAAATAGCTGAGAAAATGATTTTTACGCATATCTCGAAATGCTTCTTTGAAAAAAAAACAAACTTTGATTTTCGTGTTCAGTGACTCAAAATTAGTCTAGAAAATATATTTTTTCTAAGGTTATTAGACCAATAAATTGTAGTACCTCGTGGCATAATGGTTAGTGCGTTGGACTGTCATGTAGGTGTGGGTTCGATTACCCGCCGTGCCACCTAAAAACAGAAGTGTTTTAGGTGGCACGGCCTCTTGCGAGGAACTGACGAATCCTCCAAGAGTATACTTGTCATGAATAAGTGCTTCTCATCTAGCCATTCGGATTCGGCAAAAAACTGTAGGTCCCCTCCATTCCTACCAACAACACGCACACAGGAATGGTTGAGAGTTGTAAGTCACTAGGCCCTGGTTCTTCACGAGCTGTTGCGCGTTATTTATTTAGACCAATAAATTATTGTACCCTACAAAAGAGGTCAGGCCCCTAAATTAAATATGGACTGATCAGAAAACTGTTTGCTATTTTGCCACAGTGCACTTTCAGTAAGTTTTGCACGTCAATTTCTCGGAAAAAAATATTTTTTTTTTTTAAATTGGTTGGTAATGTAACCAGATCGTCCTGCCTCAATTTTCCAAGCCTAGTTCAGTTTATGTACTCTTTGACTCTATGAACATGACATACCTCTTAATATTTTTTTATTAATTCAGTTAATTTAGGCAAGACATGTGCCTTGTGCTTTAGTTTTGTCCTGTTACTTTTTAATGAAATCTTAATTATTTTGATGATTTTTAAATAAGTTTAGTACCTATGAGTTATATATTTGACGCCCTATGCCCCAACCGGGGTTACATCAGGACACGATGATGATGAGTTATGTATAATAAAAAATTAAATTAATGATTGTGAATTAAAGCCAATAATATTTTGATTAGAAACAAATACAAATTATTAAACTATAATTGTGTTTTTTTTTATTATCTTTATATTTTTCCAAAGTGAGTTCATTTCGTGCTTTAGTTTTGGCCAACACTGATGTATATAAAAGCGTTGTTCATGATAACTAACAGCTTTGCCAAATTTTATAGATGCAATCTCATCATCATTACATTTTTTGTGTTATATATATTCACATACAAAGGTACTTACCATGAGACCAATTTGGAGACTTTGAAGATTTTGACGAACTTGACGAAGAATCTGATCCCAAGCTGCTTAGTCGTCCAGCACCTTCATTGGAATCATTATTGGAAATACCGTAGCTATGATTACTTGTCGGAGATTGTTGCCAACGATCGGCACTAAGTTGTTTTTCGACCGCATTTTGCCGATAAAGGTGTGTTATTCCGTGCATTGTAGGTTCTAATCTTTGTTTTAATTTAACTGAAACACTGTCGATCGCTCTTTTTTAACTTCACTTTACAAAAATACACTGACAAAGTCACATTTTCTACTTAAATTTTCTTTAATCACTGAAAATCTGCAATTGATTGTAGGCAGATCTTCAATAAGTAAGTATATACGTACTATGAAGCATAAACCACAAGACCGCAAAGTGACTATATCGACAATGACAACGAATACCTACGTTGACAGTTGATGATGATATGGTGTTAACTGCAGTAGTGGGGTTTGGTTGAATGCCCTGAAATTAAGTCAAACTTTGTCAGAAGGAAAGCATAGGTATAAAAAAAGGTATAGAATATAAAAAGAGGGAAATAATTATTTGCTGTTGTTTTTAGTTTTGTTTTAAAAATTATTGTTCTTGCTCTTAGTTGTGAATGATTAGTGACATCAAGTTGAACTACCAATCACTTTTCTTTGCTTTAAAAAATGTTTGTGTTTACATTAAGAGGGTGCTGATATGGTGCTGATATAACATAAACAAGCCACGTTCCTTTGGCGGTGGCAAAGTGTTCATGAGTAGATAAAAACCAAAATCTAATAGGTACATGACCTCATGTAAGAGTAGATGAGTTTTACTAGCGATGCCAATTGTTCCATTTAAAATGGCTTCTTGCCTTCTCCAAACGTACATATATTGTTAAAATCACAACTCAAAAATTTGGTTCAGGCAAAGTCCAAGTCCATACATAGTAAGAAAACGGATTAGCACTATGTTATCAAAATATGTGGACCAGAATAAGAGAAACCCTTCGCAAGACACTAAGACAGCTATGTCCCCCCTGATTAGCTTCACTTTAACATCAACGGCGAGTGCCATAACTGTGGTTCATCCCCTAATAGTATAAACGTCGTCTTTAGCAGGAGGTGTATGTATTTTACAATCCATATTTTATATTTCAAGAGATCAGAAATCGTCCACCTAGTGCTTGTGAGTCTTTAAGTTCACTTCTTAGGTCTAAAAGTGCGTATCCACTAGAAAGTAAAAAGACTTTCAAGCAGCTCTCGAGAGTAAAACCATTGTATGTCTATATAGTACTTTAACGAAGAGGAACGGTCGGCTTGACATCACATGCCGCACTGAGCTTAAAATTGACGTTCCTGTGAGAGTTAAGCCTATTTAAATCCTTTGTTAACTCCAAAAATAACGGTACTTACTATACCTACAACCATTAGAAAAAGCTTATTTATCTCAAAAACGGCTCGAACGATTTTGATACAAGAATTTTAAAAATGTTTATATAATTGATTAAATATTAGTTTTTAGTTTCCAAGGAACTTTTTGAGCAAGCACATGTGTCATACCTTTTATTGTTTTTTTTTCTATGAAAGCGTAGGTAACAGACTTGAAAATGCCCTTCATTAATTCTGTAAATCAAACTTAATAGCCTATTGAATAGACCGGAAAATGAGGGGTATAAAGGAACAATTACGTGCAAGGGTTTTTATTATTGAATATGTTTGTTTGGCCCATAAGCATTCTTAAAACCGAAAATGCTACTAAATTCACCCATGCGTTTCTGAGAGAATGGTCACAGTGGCCACTTTTCAATATTTTTCGTATAACTCGAAAACGACAGTTTTACATATACCTAAAACTTTTTGTTCAAAATTAAATTTTCTATTGGAAACTAAACGAGATGCGCAGGTCCTATAGGGGTATTGACATCGAACCCCCGTCAGAATCGGAGATCCATACATCAATAAATCTCCTCAAAAACAACAAGGCAGCTGGACAGAACGGAATACCAGCTGAATTCCTGAAAGCCGATCCCGTAACAGCGCAGCGGCTAGTTTATCCGTTGATACAAAGCATTTGGGAAAACGAAAGCAATCCCAAGGACTGGAAGGATGGTGTGATTGTTAAGTTGCCAATAAAAGGTGACCTTAAGAATTGCAACAATTGGCGTTTTGTCCGTTTTCCCAAAACTAATGGCAACTGTCATTCTCGAGCGAATAAAGGATATAATCGAGTCTACACTCAAGAGGCATCAAGCTGGCTTCCGCAGTGGTCGATCGTTTGTCGACCATATTAACGCAAGGTGTTTTGTTTTACACAATGCGCAGCTATCCGACTCCTTCGTAGTGCAACAGGGTGTGAGACAAGGGGATGTTCTATCGCCAATTCTCTTCCTGCTGGCCAGTGTTGGTACAGCTGAGCGACAGAACATTCAATGAAGACCGTTCGAAAGACTCAGTCATTTAGACTATGCCGGTGACAAATGTCTACTAGCGAATAACATCAGTGGGCTGAACGGGATGTGCCAAGCCCTGCAAGTGAAGGAAGAGTCGAGTGGTCTAAGAATAAATAGCAAAAAGACAAAAATAATGCTCACAGGCCGCTCCACACAGCACCGTATTAATAAACAGGAGACGCCAGTTGAAGTAGTCGAACAGTTTAACTACCTTGGCAGTATTGTTTCTGCAAACGGTGGTACGGATCTGGATGGTAAAAGAAGAATAAATAAAGCTCGTACCGCCTTCGGATTCTTCGAATCTAATGTCAAATCCGTGCTGTTATATGCTTGTGAAACCTGGAAAGTCACGTCTACCACTTCGAAGAAATTGCGGGCTTTTGTGAATCGCTGTCTTCGCTACATCATAAAGATTCGCTGGCCACAAATTATATCAAATGAGGAATTGTGGCGTAGGACAAGTCAAGAGCGCCTGGATGTCGACATAAGAAAGCGTAAATGGCGTTGGATTGGTCACACACTGAGGAAACCAAACGATGAAATTGCAAAGCAGTCCTTTGAATGGAATCCTCAGGGTGCACGGCGGGTTGGAAGACCAAGAACAACATGGAAATCAACTGTCTTAGCGGAAGCAGAATCCCAGAAAAAGACGTGGCCACAGCTAAAGTACCTTGCAGCAGGCCGTGAAGGATGGAGACGTTTTGTTGACGCCCTATGGCCCAGCCGGTGTTACAGGACACGATGATGATGATTGGAATGGATAGTTCAAAAAAAAAATTTTTTTTTTTAATTTAAGCAGGAAAGTTAACTAAAACCGATCTAAAAAATGAAGTATTTCTAAATTTTGTAATAAATTGTGCATAACTTTTTTTGAAGCAAAGATAGGGTCAAGATATGCATAGACAAAATAAAGTAGAGACTTAAGTCTTTAATATGGTTTGTTCAAAAATTAATGTTTCTTTAAAATTGACAGAGATAATCCCATTCAAACCTTATTATCTACTAATGATAGGATAGTTGCTACTTAATTGCGAATATTAATTGCGTTTTTGGTTTGCGAAAAAATGAGTGTCCTTACTTCATATGAACTTAGCAGGACAACTTTCTCAAACATGTGTATAAACGATTAAAAAAAATTATTTTGAGAACTAATTAATTGCGAATTAATTAGGCAAAAACGAAATTTTAACGAACTTCTAACCTGAATTTCCAAAAGTGTCATTACATAATTTTTCGCAGTTTTGGCCCGAAAGTTCCTCTTTCGGTACAATATGGCGAATTTCTCATTCGTAAAAATGATCGAAATCAAGATTTTGAATTTTAAAAAGGATGTAAGTTCGCAATTTTTTTTTGCTGTTTTTAAATTCTTTCAGTCCTACAGAACGAACAGCTGGTCCGATTAACATAAGATTTGGTACTAGGTGCTTGGCAAAAACTGCGGAAAATGATAAGAAATGGTAAAGTTTGAATAGCTATATCTCTGTCAATTTTCAAATAATATTGCTTTTTTAGCGTATCTTTGCTCCGAAAAAAGTTATACGCAATTTAGAAAAAAATTTAAAAATCTTTGATTTTTCGATTTTTTTATGTTGGTTTTTGTTTACTTTTCTTGTTCAATTTTTTTTTTTAAGAAATTTTCCAAACCATCCATTTCGATAGAAAATTAATTTTGAACAAAAAGTTTTACATATAAAATTGTCAAATTCGACTTAGTTTTCGAGTTACACCAAAAATATTGAAAAGTGGCCAGTGTGACCATTCTTTTGGAAACGCATGGGTGAATTTAGTAGCATTTTCGGTTTTAGGCATGCTTATGTGCCAAACGGACATATTCAATAATAAAAACCCTTGCACGTAATTGGTCCTTTTTAAAAGGTCTATTCACTAGGCATAATTTTGAAAAATGTATACTTGCGATTATTATTGATTAGAACGATTTTCAGTGCGCACTACCCCACCATAGGAATCAGTTTTGACTCTAAGAACAACATTAGCTGCGTTTTATTATCTCTGGGTCTGGGTCGAGGTTATCTTTTAACATGTATTACAAAAACAACATGGGATCTAGGCTTCTATCGAGGTTAATTTCAATAACCCAGATAGAGGTTTTCTCTCTGGCCGGCAGAGGGCTATTTACCATTGTGAATGGATGTCAGCGATTTGTCAGCAGTATAAGGAATAGAGAGGAAAAGAGAGTGCTTACATGAAAAACAAATAAACATAAGAAAAAAAGAGACTGATATACAGCACTGCTTTTGCACTAACCCACATCGTTTTATTTTCACGAGGTGAACCATATGGGTTATGAGCGATAATAAAACGCGGCTATTGTAGACAAGATTACAGTATTTTTCCTCTAGAAATTGGAATGACAAGTCATTTTACTAATTTTGATTAGTTTTCTATAACATAGGTATGTCTGTTTCTCTGAATGTCAAGCTACAGCTGAGATTACTGAAGCAATTTTGTTAAAATTTTGAACTTAATTTTTGTTGGTAATTTTCTATAGGAGGCAAATTGAAGTTTATTTTAACCCTAAAAATATCGGCACTACCGTTAAAGAAAAACGTATACTGACTTCAATTTTCTTTGTATGCGGTTTAATAATATTACATATCAAAATTTAAAAAATTGAAGTTTTAAAAAGCACTTTAATTTTTGCTTGAAAATTAAATTGAAAAAAAAAAAACGAGTGGAACCATTTTTAAAAATGTTATATTACATACCTAAATAATTGCCTCATTAATTTTATTAATCACGTAAATAAGTGTTGTAATTCTATATTACTTTGAACGTAAAAAATCAATTCAGTTATACAATGCCTATACACAAATATGGACTTAGATTTTTTTGATTTTATTTTTTTATAATTTGTTATTATTGAAAATGGAATAAGTTCATTGAGGGCTTATGTCCCGTTAGTTTTAATAAATATTTTTGCATTTTAAAATTCAACATTCTTATAACCTAAAATGCGTCACCTGAATTTTTTTAACATTTGCCTATATTTTTAAACACATTGAAACGCAAAAAGGAGAAAAGAAAAACACTAATTTTGTGGTTTGTTCTCTATCAATTTTTTTATAATAAAGGTTGAATTGATTAAAATTATTAGATGTTTGGTTGTATGAGCAATTGTAACAAAATTGGGATAATAAAAATTAATGATGAACATATCTAAGCCACAGTGCAACTTAAAAAAAAAGTTTCAGTGAAATTAATAGTGAGGAATGTTTTACATTTTTTACATTTTTTTTAGGGAGGTGTTTTCTTTTAAATTGAAGTAGGTTAATTCTGAATATACATTAATCATAAATATATATATAGTGGGCGATAACAATATGTTACTTTGGGTGCAGGGTCCATTTACTCCGTTAAGTCGAGGGATTTTCAAAAAAATTGACTTATAATAGAAAATAAATTATTAAAAACTAACGGCAACACTTACTATGCCATGCTATAGCATTTTTTAAAGCCAGAAATTCATTCTTTAATTATTTTTGTAAAATAAATTTATTTTTGTTAATATTTTTACAAATAATTTTCAAACTTAAATAACAAAAATAATAAAAAAATAGTTTTAGCACACAGACAAAATTTCATCATAATTGTAGTAGCCATTTATGATAAAAATAAGATTTTGTTAAACAGATACAATTTTCGTGGCTATCTTAAAACACGCATTTAAAGATCTCAATCTTGAAGATTCGTTGAGATCTTTTGAAGTTTTGTCTTGCTCCAATAGCAACATTTTACTTCTTGGAGATTTTAATCTACCGTCTATAGAGTGAGTGCTTTCTGAAGATGCATGTTTTCAAGAAGCATCTTTCATCTTTCTTTCTTCTCAAACTGAGCTTCAGCTTTTGGATAGAATTATTGCAAATGACTTACAGCAAGTGAGCTGTATCAAAAATTCAAAAAATCGAATTCTCAATTTAGTTTTTTCATCTGACACTATTAGTACTCTTGTTTTAGAATCAAGTTCTGGAATCACTAATATAGATAGTTATCATTCTCCTTTGGATATAGTTCTTGACTTGAGCAGTCATATTATGGAAAATAGCAATGCTCATGACTCTTACACTTTTGACTTCAAAAAGGCAAACTTTCAGTTACTCTCAGAAGAGTTAGCTAGATCTGGTATTGATAGTTTATCAGTATCAAGTAATATTGACGAAGCAGTTACTAGTTTTAACACCATGACCATACTTAATAATTGCATAAATAATACTATCCCTTTAAAAATATAAAAAAATGCGAGCTCTTGCCCCTCATGGTATACGAGAGCGTTAAGGTCACTCCGGAATAAAAGAAATAGAGCATGGAAAATATATTTAAAAACTCTTCCTTCCTTTGACCACAACTTTTACATTGCCCTTTTCGAAGAATTTAAGTCTGTTTCTAAGTCTCTATACACTAATAATGTAGAGAAGATCTCTTAGAAGAAGACCCTAAGGCATTTTGGAAGTTTGTAAATTCGAAGAAAAACTCAGATGGTTACCCCGCAAATTTCATTTATGAAAATTGTGTGTTAAAAGAAACTATTGATATTTGCAACGCCTTTGCGAAAAATTTTCGTAACTCTTTTGTGAACACGCGTCTCGATATTGATGAGGACTATTTCCAAAATTTGCATTCCTATGCACAAACGAATTGCAACAATTCCGCTGTGCAACAGAGTACTGTTTTAGAACTTCTGTCATCGTTAAATAATGATTTCTCATCTGGACCAGATGGAGTTCCTCAAATATTATTGAAAAAGTGAAGAAGAGCCAGTGGTCGGCAGACTTACGGTATTTCAGTACGATTCATATTAAGTGGAGGTATTGTCCCAGACCTCCTGAGCATGGAATGGGCATTCCTAATCCAAAGTCATAGTACCTCTGGGAGCAGTGGGTCACAAAAGTCGAAAAAATCGACCTCGAAAACGTGATAGCAGTACGTCAGCCTCTTTGATATGTAAGACGACATCGTTTTTGCTATTCAAAAATAGTAAAGGCAGACATAGGGCGTAGTACCTCTAGGAGTAACGGAATTTTTAAAAATGGTCTGGAAAAATTCCTAAAAAAATAAGCTTTTTTTCTTAGGTACAAAAAAGCACTTTTTCTTAAAGGAATACGTTCAAATCTTTTATATTTTAATACTAACAGTCCATTTAACTAAAAAAAATAGTTTTCAGAAACCTGCTGTAGTACCTGGACTTTTAACGGAGTTTCGAAACACAAATATTAGGGAAAAGTCTCCATACATATTTCATTGTTTCTTTTCAAATACAACAAAATGTATTTCCTGTTGAGCAATACGTCTGCCTATTTGACATAATAGATAAGTAGTATAGTTTTTATTAATTATAAAAATATTAGCAGATACATGGTGACGTTAATTGTTTTTTAACGAAATTTTGAAAAAAAAGCCTTACAAATCTCTATAAAAATTCTGCTGTGTTAAAAAACTTAAAAGAAAAAAAGTTTTTACTGAAGGAATATGTTTGTCTCTTTGATATAATAATTCTTATAGTTTTATATATTTAAAAAAAAATTATGAGCAGATACTTGGTGCATTACCCAAATCTGTAACGGAATTTAAAAAAATTAGTTTTGAAAAATTCCATAAAAATTCCGCTGTATTTCAAAAGCAAGAAAAAAATATTTTAACTAAAGCAATACGTCTGCCTCACTGATATATTAATTTGTATACTCTCTTTTATTAGACAAAAATAATAACAGGTCCCTGGTGCAGTACCTGTATTTATAACAGAATTTAAAAAAAAGCTTTGGAAAACTCCATACAAACTCTGCTGTATTTCAAAAGCAAAATAAAAATGTTTTAATTAAAGCAATAGGTATGTCTGCCTCACTGATATGCTAATACTAATTCTGTCTTTTGCTAGAAAAAAAGTATTGCAGACACCTGGTATAGCATCTATATTTATAACGGAATTTTGAAAAAAGGCCTTTGGAAAACTCCATACAAGTTCCGCTGTATTTCAAAGGCAAAAACAAAATGTTTTAACTTAAGCAATATGTCTGCCGCTCTGATATGTTAATATCGATACTCTCTTTTATTAGAAAAAAATTATAGCAGACACCTGATATAGAATCTACATTTGAAACATCTATCTGCTCATAATTTTTTTTTAATAAATAAAACTATAAGAATTATTATATCAAAGAGACAAACATATTCCTTCAGTAAAAACTTTTTTTCTTTTAAGTTTTTTAACACAGCAGAATTTTTATAGAGATTTTTAAGGCTTTTTTTTCAAAATTTCGTTAAAAAACAATTAACGTCACCATGTATCTGCTAATATTTTTATAATTAATAAAAACTATACTACTTATTATGTCAAATAGGCAGACGTATTGCTCAACAGGAAATACATTTTGTTGTATTTAAAAGAAACAGTGAAATATGTATGGAGATTTTCCGTTAGCAAAAACTATGTAGTCTAACATATCAAAGAGGCTGACGTACTGCTATCACGTTTTCGAGGTCGATTTTTTCGACTTTTGTGACCCCACTGCTCCCAAAGGTACTATGACTTTGGATTAGGAATGCCCATTCCATGCTCAGGAGGTCTAGGACAATACCTCCACCTAATATGAATCGTACTGAAATACCGTAAGTCTGCCGACCACTGGCTCTTGGACTAGTACCTAGTAAAATTTAGAAACTGCCTTTCAGATTCATTCATTGCCCACTCCGGTGTGCCCCCAAGATGGTCCATTTCTATTAACCCTGGCTATAAATGATGTTATTGCATGTATACGCTCTATAGTGGTATTCTTATATTTGCTGATGATATGAAGATATTTAAGTCAATAAAAACTAAAAGTGACCACGTTCTTCTGCAAGCCGATATTCAGATATTCACTGCCTCAATTGAAGAGAATTGAATTTGCTACAAATTTGTACCAAAGTTTTTTTTTTAAGATCAATAAAATTTAAGTTGCCACGAAAAACTTTTTTGAACTCGTTTTTCAATATGGTGGCCTAATGGTGGGGCTTTCAAAACCTTAATTCGAGTTTTATACTTGCACTGAACCCCCTTACACATCAAAAGAGAAAATCTTTGTCCAACCCAAATTTGGAGGTTATTGTAACATTGACATTTTGCGAAAATGTGAAAAACTGCTTTATCAGATGATTGACAAATTTTCTTGGTAATTTTGTTAATACATAAGCAAGTGTTATACCACTTTGGAAAGTGCATTGAATAGGCAACTTTTTTAAGTAACTGGCCATTCATGTTCTCATACAATTTTAATTTATTAGAGGTGGTCAAACTTTTTTGAAAATAAATTTTTGTACTGAAACAAATATTTTAAAAAATTATAATAAAAAAAATGCAATAACTTCCATTAAATTTTGCCACCTATCTATTAAAACAGTTTTTCTAGAATATTACAAAAATAAAAAATATTAAAAATCGTTCATCCATGGTCGTAGCGTTCACGTATATGAGGAAAGTAGTACTTGTTAACAACTTTTGGAAAAAACATAATATCAAAATAACCACTGGGAAAATATTTTTTTATATTTTTTCTGGAAAGGTCATAAGGCCTGCTAAAACCGTTGCAAGGTTATCCATTATTTACAGGACACCCTGTATAATGCGATTCTTTAAAAGATTAAAAAATAAGACAGAAGTTTTCGAAGAATCACCTACGGCAAAAGAGTTGAATTTATCGTTTCTCAAAATAGTCGAAACTTTCCAAAACTATGAATTTCCCGATGAAATTCAAAAACTTTAAAAGAAAGTTACGTTGCAAAACAGTAGTCAAAAGCTTAATCCATTTTTTCACGATTTGTACTGACGACAATTGTCCATTCTCGCTAATTCGTGTAAGTGGTCGTCTGTTGAACGCACCCTGGAGTATGATACCAAATTCCCATTTTTATTGACAAAAATTCACTATTTGTAAAAACGTACTTAACGTCCTTACATAGGAAATATTACCATGCTGGACCTCAAGCTCAAGGTGGCATTGCTTCGAGTAAGGATTTGGCTAGTAAACGCTAAAGAAGCATGCCAAAAGTTTGTGCGACAATGCATACATTGTTTCAAATACAAACCAAAATTGCTTACACAAATAATGGGTAATTTACCAGCGGATCAATTGCGAGCGCAACGACCGTTTTTAATATGCGGTGTAGATTTCTGTGGCCCGGTATATACCACTCTTAAAATTCGTGGCCGGCCACCGAATAAAACGTATATTGGTGTTTTTGTTTGTTTCACTTCAAAGACTGTACATTTTGAATTAGCTTCTAATCTGTCCTCTGAGTGTTTAATTCTCGCCCTTAAAAGGTTTATCTGTCGCCGAGAGGTTCGATCCACTGCGACAACGGGACGAACTTCGTGGGAGCTCAGAGGATTCTGAGAGGCTCAAGAGGAGTTCGAGAGAGGAAAGGAAGCAGTTCACCGGTATGCGGCAGAGGAAGCGTTCAGCTTCGCCACCATACCACCGAGAGCCCTTCATTTCGGAGGCCTATGGGAGGCGGCAGTGAAGGCGGCGAAAACACTCTAACAGCGTACCGTGGGCAACGCTCTTCTCACCATCGAAGAGGTGCTCACCGTTCTTATCGAGGTACAGGCAATTCTCAATTCAAGGCCAATTGCCCCTCTAAGCGCCGACCCCAACGACCGACGGCGAAGCACTCACCCCAGCACATCTGCTGATCGGCAGCAGCTTACGATTGCTCCCACCAGAAAAAGTGCCGGAACAGCAGATGGCTTGCTTGAAAAGATGGTAGCTTCTATGCTGGCTCAAGCAGCAGTTCTGGCAGAAGTGGTCCAAGGAGTATCTGCTTGGCCTTCAAGCTCGGTCCAAGTGGGTACAGGAGCAACCCAATCTAGTCGTGGGCAAACTCGTTTTAATCTACGAGGACAACGCTCCTCCACAGCAGTGGAAACTGAGACGAATCGTGGCGGTCGTCGAAGGGCAGGACGGAAGGGTCAGGGTCGCCGACGTAAAAACGCAAGGTGGGCTCCTGAGACGTCCAATCGTCAAGTTAGCCGTTCTTCCTGATTAGATTCATTTTGAAGCCTTACAGCCATTCAACGTGGCCGGTGTTTTGACGATGCAAACATTAAAAAAATTAAAAATAATGATATTATAATAATCGAAATAACTATTGTGAACTATTCGAATCTAGTATAAAATTTGAATTTCCCGCCCATCCGGCCATATTAAAATGTAAAACAAAAGAAGAAGAAACCAAAGAAGAATAAACTGAATAAAAAGTCATTCCAAACCAATACTTCAAGTGATAAGCACGCATTTTTATTTTAAATTATTTATCGCTTTTTGTCCGCTTTGTTTTAGTTTAAAAAACGTTTCAATTCAGAGGAGAAAGATTACGACACCAAGGATGAGTTCTACGAGCTCCTGGACAAGACATATGAGCAATGCCCTAGCTATGACATTAAAATTATCTTGGGTGATTTTAATGCCAAGCTAGGAAAAGAAGACGTCTTTGGTGGCACAATCGGAAGATATAGCCTGCACGACACCACCTCCGATAACGGCCAATCGACTTTGCTGCAGGGCGAAATGTTGTGGTAGCTTGTACGCAGTTCCCGCATCTCGATATTCATAAGGGGACATGGCGAATTTCTGGTCAATCAACCGCTAACCAGATTGACCACATTGCGATCGACGCAAGGCACTCCTCCAGTATCAAGGATGTCCAAACGTTCCGAGGAGCCAACGTTGACTCGGACCACTACCTCGTTGTAGCCAAGGTAATGCTACGGATATCCAGACCAAAGCCAAAGCAGGGAAATACTGTAAGGAAGTTTAACGTCGGACGCAAGAAATCGCCAGGTCCTTTTCCGATCGAGTCTCTCGCACCCTCTTAAATAGTCCTATGCCACCAACTGCAAGCATCAAGAACCAGTGCAAGAATTGCCAGGAAGCCATCAGAAATGCCGCCTCTGACGTGCTGGGCTTTGCTCGACCACCACAGCGAAACCCCTGGTTCGACGAAGAATGCCGACAAGTACATGCAGCCAAACAACAGGCATACAAAGCGGCGCTGCATAGAAGGACCAGAGCTGCTCGCGAGCTCTATCAGCAGAAGCGGAGAGAGGAACACAAGCTTCTAAAAAGGAAAGAGAAAGAGCATGACAAGCGCGCGATCGAGGAATTAGAGGGATGCCATTGCAGGAATGAAGTTCGGAAAATTTACCAAAAGGTAAAGAGAACCTCCCAGGGGAACATCGTAGTAGAATCGCAGTCGGTGCTGAGGATATGGAAAAATCATTTCTGCAAATTGTATAACGGTGATGACGAACCGAATTCCGCTCCCATGCAGATTGCACCATTCAACCCGGACGCCGTAGGCCAACAATTCCGTCCACCCGATCCCGACGAAGTAATGATAGCTATATCTAAACTTAAGTCCAATAAAGCTGCTAGAGCTGATGGCCTTGCGGCTGAGCTATTCAAAGCGGCTGGCGATGAATTGGTTAGGAGTATGATATGGTCGGAGGAAAGCATGCCCGATAAATGGAACCTCAGCATTGCTTGCATTGACTGCACCAACTACAGAGGCATCAGTCTCCTTAATATCGCCTACAAGATCTTCTCTGCCGTACTTTGTGAACGCCTGAAGCCATTCGTCAACAACCTGATAGGTCCATATCAGTGTGGCCTTAGGCCATGGAAGTCCACCATCGACCAAATATTCGCACCACGGCAGATCTTGGAGAAAACCCAGGAGTTTCAAATCGATACCCACAACCTTTTTATCGATTTCAAGGCCGCGTATGACAGCATTTATAGAGTCGAGCTATATAGAACAATGCCTAGTTTTGGCATCCCTGCCAAACTCGTCCGTTTGTGCAGGATGACGATGGAGAATGCACGCTGCTCCATTAAGGTCGGCAAAGACCTCACCGACACCTTTGATGTCAAAAAAGGTTTTAGGCAAGGCGACGCGCTGTCATGCGACTTCTTCAACATCGTTCTTGAAAGAATAGTGCAAAACTCTCACGTCAACACTAGCGGCACAATCTTTCAAAAGTCCGTCCAATTACTTGCTTACGCTGATGACATTGACATAATAGGACGAACAAAGCGTGATGTCAGTGGTGTTTTTGTGAGCATTGAGAAGCCAAGAAGATGGGTTTAACGGTGAATGAAAGCAAAACGAAGTATATGCTGTCAACAAGAAAGGACACCCAACACCAACATCTAGGACAGAACGTCACTATAGACAGCTATAATTTTGAGGTGGTCAGAGACTTTGTCTACCTAGGATCCGCTATAAACTCAGCGAACGATACCAGTGCTGAGATCAAACGAAGAATTACTCTTGCCAATCGCTGTTTCTTCGGGCTAAGAAGGCAATTGAGAAGCAAAGCCCTCTCTCGAGCAACTAAACTGTCCCTGTATAAGACGCTTATCATCCCGGTCCTGATGTATGGTGCAGAGGCATGGACACTGCTAACGGTGGATGAGAACGCGTTAGGCTGTTTCGAGAGGAAAATTCTCCGGGTGATTTTTGGTCCCGTCTGCATAGATGGGGAATGGAGAAGATATAACCACGAACTGTATGGGCTGTACAGCGACACCGACCTAGCCACAAAAGTGAAAAGCCAACGACTAAGATGGCTGGGTCACCTAGAGTGAATGGACACCAATGCTCCGGCCCGGAAAGTCTATGAATCCAACCCCGTGGGACAACGCAGTAGAGGTGGACAGCGTAAAAGGTGGCGCGCGCAAGTGGAAGAGGACCTCAACCAACTTGGCGTGCGAAACTGAAGACAGCTAGCTAGAAACCGAACCGGCTGGAAGAAGCTTGTTGGTTGAGGCCCTGGTCCACCCCGGACTGTAGCGCCACCTTAAGTAAGTAAGTAAGTTTTATTAGTCCAGTCAACGAAGGAAAAAATAAATGCAATTAATCATGCTCTGTGGGTTATTATTTAATGTGACATCAAAAATGTCACTTAGCCCCTTCTCATTCTCAACGCTTCAATTTACTACTTTATAGTGTAAAATAAAAAATCATTTAAAAACATTTTTCAATTTTTTTTTATTAATTCTGAGTTTTCAAACGAATTTTTCAAAAATTGTTAACTTGATTTGACTATATAATAAAAGAATCTGTTTTAAGCTTTTAAAAAGTTGTAACACAATATTGTAAGTATTTCCGTTGTTTTTAAATAGCAGTTTTTCTCTTTTCAGTCAATGTTTAGGGAACTTGTCCCCCCTTATAGAAAGGAGGGGGAAATACACCTCCTCTTCTAAAGAATTTATTTCTTAGGATATGCCCAAAAATGCTTTCATAAAGTATTGGGGTGTAACTTGGCAGGCACGGATACAAAGGGGGGGGGGGGGGCAATGGGTGCAATTGTCCCCCCCCCCTGGGCAAGAACGAATGAAGCATAAAATATGAATTTAATAAAATGTAATCAAAAAAGTTTATTTCGTTATACGTTTATAAAATTTTTTCTTGGCAGCGCAGCGTTGCAGCAATGAGTGGTTGTTCGTTGGCCGCTGAATGACCAGGTTCAGTTAAGAATTTCAATTCAATTACTTTTATTAAACATAATTTATACAATCTGGCTTATAACTAATATGATACTATGATAAATTTACATTTGGTGGCACATGGGGGCCTAACGTTATACAATGTCTTAAGTTTAACAAATTATAGATATACAAATTACAAATGTCAAAAAAAATTTAAACTAAAAGTTGGCTGACTTAATCGTCCTCAGGGTATTCATTCCCGGTTGTCATTGAGGTTCAGTTAAGAAAAGTTCCGCTATGCACAAATAGCGCCTTCAAATCGACTGAGTGGAAAGCTTATAACTTCGGTTTTAGATCTCGATCTTCAAAGTTAAGGTCTTTAATTAAAAGATCAATGTTAGGCTAAATAACTGTATAACATTTTGTGAGAAAAGTCAATTAATTTCATACTAGGAAGCAGGTTGAATCCTAAATTGATTTTATTTTCACTTTCCAATATGCTATGAATAAAAAATTTCACAATTTGAAAAATAGTGCTTTAAAAAGTTGTTGCTCCACCTCCAACCCTACTCTACAAATAAGTTAGTGGTTTTTATACTTAAATGTAACGGGAGAGGCGACAGGGGCACTTACATATCTAAATTTTCAACCTTGAAGTTGATTTCAATAAAAAAAAAAATCTTTAAACTACGTCAATTTACAAGTAATTAGGTTCAAAAATGTCTAATTCTGCTTCAAATGCTCGGATCTAATGGATAAAGATATCTTATTAAAGTTAAAATAATAAACTACATTTTTGTATAAAAGTTATTGAGAAATACCAAAAAATTTCATACTAAATGGGTGATAGAGTTCTTTTTGTGATAAATATTAAAATGAGCGTTTCCATTGAGGTAGTACTTCCACTAGAAAACTCTCGAGAGCGACTCACGGATATCTATCTTCCTCTCTGGTGAGCTTATTTCATGACTGTGTCTGTGTCCACTTTCGAGATTTACTTTCGAGAACTTCTTCAGAGCTGCTCGCCGCCTTTTTACTTTGAAATGGATACACAATTACACACATGTGTTTCGAGTTCGGCACTGTACGCAGCGATGCGTGCAGACGTGCTGCACATCTGTTTAAGTCATAACATACGTTTTTGATGTGAGAATTTTGTCACTTTTATGGATGTGTTTTAGGAAATCTCGTGTTCCATATTATTAAACTAGCGAAGAGTGCGAATCCAACGAAGAAGATTGGAGAGTAACCAGGAAACGACCGCAGCAGTCACTGCCGAAGAGAAGTTGGATGGAACTTTTATACCTAAGGAAAGGGTGGTTGTTTCATCAATTCGATTATCAAATGATTGCCATTTTTCCACGCAAATATTGCTATTGTATCGAACTGCATGAGTCTGGCAACTCTGTAGTGGATGTTTTGAGCTTATATGAAACATTTATATTAAAACTTTAACGAAGGCTAAATTGTATATTGTTAATGCAATGTATAACGAAAGTTAGTCACAATCGAGAAGGTCAGACGGAAAGGTTTAATAAAGAGTAGTGTTTTCTTTGTATTCTCCACCATAATCATTGTTTTATTTCAATGTCGGAAAGTTTGGTTTTGTTTCGATGGACGAAGGCATCTGAACAAACGATACTGTTCATCTCGGCTTTGATCTATAATTTTAGTTTAGCTAAAATACAGATATTGTCAAATTAATGCAATGGTTTTTTTTTGCACACAATCTTTTTTTCAATGTCTTTCAATTTTCTTGCGAACCCATTTGACGTTTATGAACACGTTCTCCGGCTTCTCAATATTTTTGTTGCCAACTCATGATGTTTTCGAGCATGTGAATTTAGCAAACTGCATAATCGAAAACAATGCTTACGCAGTAAAACTTGAATTTGTCTTTTCTAACAGCAGACTTTTGCAGTTTGCGTTTGAGAACATTCTGCAAAACGCATTTTTGACGATGATGACGTTCTCGAAAACGGCCTTTCACAAGCAATGTTAGGTAAGGTTGTCAGTTAAAGAAGAGGCTGGAAATTTCACTCGAACTCGAACGTCATGTGTCTGAATAGGAACATACCACTGTAACATTATGTTTTCCGAGCATAATTATTGTAGAGTTACGCAGGTCCAGAGGGTACTCAAAAACGCAGTAAAGACACCATGCTATAGGTACAAACCGCAAAACTTCGTTTCACAAAGTTCAAAGTACCCTCTGTTCGAGAGCTCTGGCAGTTATGAAAGAGTATATTGCTTTCTTCAAATTTTAAACTCATCAACTCACATTGCTTTGTGTGACCAGGCGTGTAGAGCGGTATGAATAAATAAATAAAATAAATTGGGTGGCGCAAAAGCTCATGGAGAACCAGGGCCTAGTGACTTACAACTCTCAACCATTCCTGTGTGCGTGTTATTGGCAGGAATGGAGGGGACCTACAGTTTTTTGCCGAGTCCGAACGGCTAAATGAGCAGCCTCTTGGAGGATTTGTCAGTTCCTAACAAGAGGCAGTACCTCGGATAAAACATTTCTGTTTTTAGGTGGCGGTATGAAGTGTACTAAAATTTTCTGTAGACCTCATCAAGATTTTGGAAACTCACGAAAACCCCCCCCTCCCCTGAACGAAATCCTGGATCCGCGCCTGTAACTTGGAAATATTCTGTGTACTGCTTACCTTTGAAGAAACAGTGTTTCTCATATAAAAATAAAAAAAAAATGTATCAAAAAAATAAATAAGGACATTTTAAACAAAACCAGCTTCTGTACACCTCAAATTGCTCTTATGACGACACTGAAATGACCATGAATCAATATATACGTACTTTTTCGGTTATTTATGGGTTAATTGATCAAAAACCATTGATGTTGTAAGACTATAACATTGTTTTTCAATTCTTTGAATTTTCTACTCCCCGTATCTTTTTTAACCTTGCTCCTACCGAAAATATGAATAAGATATTTTTTGTAGGAAATTTATTATTCTTTCATTGTGTACACTTTTCCGCTCAAACGCTTAGTTTTCAAAATATTCCTGAAATAAGGGGACCTTTAACCCCCCTCCTGGCTAAAGCTCGCGGCCCTGGGCTAGAGACTTTTAGTATGTTATACCTGGGGTACACCCCTACCACATTAAATAATAACCCAGAGAGCATCATTTATTGCATTTATTTTATAATTTTGAGTCTTCGTTGACTGGACTATATTTACCGGCAAGCAGCAAACGAACCTTCATACCTCTGGCATCTTTACAACTGAAGAAGTGAAGACTGAACAGTGAAATGAACAGTCTTTCATTATAAACTAATAAACAGAGATCAGGGATGAAAAATCGTGTTTCAGCAGTGTATCAAAAGATACAAATAAAGTGTACCTATCGAATTGTACTTTTTGATTTGTTTCATCAAAATAATATTTTGTCCACATTTGCTGTTATTTGAACGTATGTTCCTATGTTCAATTAATTAAATAACGTGTGCAATTCTTTTAACTGTTTATTATCTCACCTAACATTATTAGGTACATATGCGAAATCTGTAGGAATTTTTTGCAATACCCTTCGATTTTGCGAGATTTAAGTTTGATAAATTTAATTTTTTCGATTTTTAATTGTGAGATTGTTGAAAGCGGGATTTTGTAGATGCCATTTTCTTTAATCTTCTCCAACAAACTATCTTAATCATTTTTATTTTTTCTGTTATATCGTTGACAGCATCGGTTCCACAGTATATATTTTGAAAGATAATATGATTTTCTTTTTAATTTACGTAGGTATCTTTTTCGTTGAATTCAAAAGTGTATCGAATTTTTTAAAAGTATATTTGTGTACTTTAGCAACGTCGAGTGCATCGAAAAGAGAACAATTGTATCGACTTTTGCAGCCCCGATAGAAAGAAATCTTGAAAGAACTGTGACACTATACTAGTGTTCTTTTTATTTGGGCTGATTGTCCAGCACAAAAACTGGCAAATCGACGACGATGAACTATAGGAATATTGATTAAAGATTTAGTACCACAAAAATTGGTAAATTTAAAAAAATAATAAAAAGTACTATCAAAATTTCCTGAAACAAAAACAATTTATTTTTTATTATCTTTCTTAAACTATTAAATTTATTTTACAATCAGAGCCTAAACCGTGATGTGTACCATTTGTGAACTACCTACTTTTGAATTTTGAACTTACAAAGATTAATACCTCACCATCGATAAAAAAAAAATATTACTCAAGAAACCACATTTTAAATTCCTTAAAATTCGAATTAAACAAAGCCCCGTCATATTGCACCTCTTATATCAAAAAGTGTTTCAAGAGCAAAGTTTAGTTTACTTCTCTACCCGATTGTGCTTTTCAATGTTTATGCATTGAAATCTCCAGCAATAACGATAAACTTCTCTTGGATGTCGTGTAAAGACCGTACTCATCCATCGATTTATCTCCTATTAATACGTTTTTAGAGTAGTACCTCGTGGTATGATGGTTAGTGCGTAGGACTGTCATGCCGAAGGTGTGGGTTGGATTCGCAGCCGTGCCACCTAAAAACAGAAATGTTTTATTTGAGGTACTGCCTCTTGCGAGGAACTGACAAATCCTCCAAGAGTATACTTGTCATGAAGAAGTGCTTCTCATTTTAGCCGTTCGGATTCGGCAAAAAACTGTAGGTCCCCTCCATTCCTGCCAGCAAAACTCGCACACAGGAATGGTTGAGACTTGTAAGTCACTAGGCCTTGGTTCTCCACGAGCTGTTGCGCCACCCAATGTATTTATTATTATAATACGTTTTTAGAAGATATATTGTATACTATTTCCAAATATTATTCTTTGTGGTGATTTTAATAGCAATATATTAGTCGACAGTAGTTTGATAGACAGTGTGAGAACATTCAATCTTCATACCGTGAATGTAAGTAGTCCAACACATTTTCTCGTAACTCTAGCACTCTTCTGGATGTTTTTTTTGTTACCGACATTAAAAAAGTGATGTTGTATGACCAGCTATCAGCACCTGGTTTCTCGCGTCATAACCTCATATATATCTCCGAGATTTCAAGAATTTAAACCTGAGGGTCCTTGAGTCCGAGCAATCTGTTGGCAGGATGTGTATTATATGATATCTCCATATGAACAAGTCAGGTTTATTGAAAATCATCTGGCATGACTATTCGACGTCCATGTTCCTCTAAAAACAAAAACCATAAAAGATAGTGATAACCACTGGTTCACAGCAGAAGTTCGCAACTGTATTAATCAAAGAAATCGGGTATACACAAACTGGAAACGTTTTAGAATAGCCGAGGATTATCAACAATATCGGCAGCTTCGAAACAGATGTGTAAGCCTCATAGACGCTGTGAAAACCAGGTGGTATACAAATCATCTAAATTTGTCACAAAATGGCTGCAAGCTTTGGAAGAACTTACGTGGAGTTGGAATTGGACATCAAAGGCCATTGAACAACAAAACGCACTATTTATCGTGTAGTGAATGATTTCGAAGAAAGAGGGTCTGTAGGTGATAGGCCCAAGCATGGATCACAACGTACTGCAAGATCGGCTGAAAAGTTACAGTCTGGTGTGCAATTTGGTCAGGAGGAATCATTGAACCTTACTTCTTTGAAAATGAAAACGGCGTAACGGTAACTGTGAATGGGGAGCGAGATCGTGATATGATTGCACTTTTTAACGCCACAACTGCATGCTTTGGCCTTCTTGATTAACATGTGGTATCAACAAGACGGTGCCTCATCGCATACAGCCAGGATTACAATGGAATTACTGCGAGACCTCTTTCCACAACAAGTTATTTCAAGAAATGGTGATGTTGATTGGCCTCCACGGTCGCCTGATTTGACTGCTCCGGACTTCTTTTTGTGGGGATGGGGATATCTGAAAAGCAAGGCTTATGCAAACAAACCAGAAACGCTTGAGCAACCCAAACAAAATATTCGTGATGAAATCAATGAAATACCGCGAGAAATGTGTGAGAATGTAATGAAAAATGTGCTCAAAAGGGCTCGCATTTGTGAGACTAACAGAGGCGGTCATTTCCTGATATTGTATTCCATACAATAATTGCCGACATTAAATAAAACATTTATCAATATAAGATCCATTTTCTATTCTATATCTATTCTATTTCGAAAACTCCTGTTGACATTAGATGTGTAGGAAAGGATAAACTCAGGTTTCTTTAAATCCAGATTGTTTAAATTCAAAAGAAACTGCATACACCCAACCTCGCACCTACCCCAAATCCTATAATGCGCCCAAGCAGGGGGGCAGCATGCCCCCGATACATACCTCACTGTTTATACGCCGGCCGCACCTTTAGCGCAAGCTTAATCAAAGATTTAGGGTCCAAATCACCATGACTAATGTTATCTATCGTATCTACGTAGAATACATTCGGTTGGTTAGAAGATGATACTAAAAGACCCGTTTGTTGAACAATTCAACGTATATGCACTTCGTTTTTGTACTTTCTTGAAAAGAATCGATTCCCTAACGATATTAGAGCAGTCTTAACACTTGCAAACACTTGCCATGTTTCTATGCTCAACTTGTAAAAATAATTGTAAAAATCCTTTTTAACTAGGTATTCACTTAACAGCTTCTATAATTTATTAAAAAAGTATTTACTGTTATATACCTTATTTATGGGTTTAAATTATTAAAATAATTTTAGCTTGAATTTTCACACCCATTAAAAATGATAAACAATTCGAAATTGGCATACCATGCTGCGAATATTGGTTGAATCGTTCAACTAACGGGTCTTTTAGTAACATCTTCGACCTTTAATAAAAAACCAAGGTCATCAGTGGGTACGCGGAAGTGTTCTACGTACGATAGATAATATTCGTCATGGTGATTTGCACCTTCAGTTTTGTATTTAGTTCGCGCTAAATGTTGATTTCCGACCACTGTGTGCAGTAATACGTAAGCAAGCAGAAACCAAACATCCCATAAAAAAGTAGTTATAGTAATTTTAGATTTTCTCTAAAACTAGAAGACATAGAATCATCTAGTTTTCAGTTTTTGACTAACGCTGTGGCTCCATTGGCAATTTTTGAGGCAGTTGGAATTGGAATAGGAATGGCAATTTATTGCTTGGGTGGGCATTTTCATTGCCAGGCAATTTCAATTATAAAATGTGTGTATATAAATATTTGACTGCAAATGCAGTCGAATGCTGTTCTTATCCCCTGTTTTTAATAAAATTTAATTTTAATTCACTATATTTTGTCATGGGCGTTCTCATATTCTACGATTCAATTGAAAAAAAAAATATTAATCTTCCGATGACAACACTTTTAAAATTACATACACCACAACAGGGGTGATGGAACACCCCAGCTAAAATTTAATGCAAAAACAGTATTTGTACAGATAGTAAAAAATATTTATGGAATTGTAATACTTCATTGACATAAAGAAAAACAGAAAATAGGAAATACAAAAAAAAAAAAAAAATATTGCTGGGTAGTTAAAAGGACTAAGGGCCAGTTGATGCAAGTCTCTCTCATATTTTCAGGAAATGCAGCATAATTGCTATTCAAGCATGAAAACTTGATTTTTTTGCCTCAATATTCTGGACAAATTACATATCTTTACTGCTTCTGTAATTTAGGGGGGGCTAAGTTCCCCTTCAAATGACTCTAGAAGGTAACTTCACTAAAATTTTCGCATACATGAATGAGAACATGGGGTGATGTGTCACCCCAGTGCATATTGTATTCCACCGTATTCAAAAACCACAGGCCACTGCTTGGACTTCTAATCATCAACTGACATCTAACATATTAAACGACAAATACCTAGAACGGTAGAAAAGAAAACCAAGCAAAACCCAAATTACAACTAAAAGAAAATTGTCTGGGGTGATGGAACACCCCTGTTGTCATTCGAAGGAAAAAAGAAGCCATTCACAATTACGGGGAACCCCATTTTTCCTCAATTTATTGCCTTAACGATGGAAATCAATAAGTGCCTCTCATCATCTAGGCAATATTGCCATTGCCATTGACAAAGCGTCTCCATTTGCATTATTAAAGGCAATAGCAATGAGGCAATTTATTGCCTCAAATATTGCCAATGGGTAAGAATTGATTAGATCAACGAATTTTAGAAAAAAATTCTATATAATTTTACAGTTTTGAGAAATTACACTTTAAACCTTTTTTATGTTTTTCGCAAATTTTGAGTTTAAAATACGTTTTTTTCAAAAACCATGTGTAGATTTAATTGGATTCAAAAACTAGGTAATAGAACAGAGTATTGCCTATCGCTTTTTATACACGGAAAGAATTGAAAAATCACCAATTAAAAAATTTGCAGTTGCAATTTACGAATCATGTTTTATTTTTGATCCCAAAATAATACAAAAACTGGCGATTTAACATTCAAAACTTAGCAATTTACAAAATTGGTTTCTTCGTGATTTGTAATTAAAATCCATGATTCAAGCTTGTACTTTTCTTAGCAAAATACAACTTTTTGGCGTAATTTACTCTACTTAGAATAATTTCACAAACAGCATTTAAAAATATTGATTTGCGATTAATATTTAGTAATTCTCATTGCACAATCAGTGATTCACGTTTTTTTTTGTCGAAATTTTCATTTCCATGAGAATATGTTGTTGCAAATCACAAACAAAAAATTCTTAAATCACGACTTTCTTGTCGCAATTTACTTCTCGAAGAGCACATTAATGTGTGACACCAACAATGTGTAATGCAATATCAATATCTTAATTTTGCTCAGTTTTTCAAATTGCAAACAAAGAGTCGTAAATTACGAGATCCTGGGCCAATGTACCTATTTTAATTTTTCGTAATTTGCAGCTCATTTTTCGTGATCTGATCCAAGAGTTCTTTCCGTGTACATGCAGCATCTCTCTTCTTCGCTGGTAACTGAGAATTCTTCCACAAAAATGTATTGAGATACTCCGACTTAATTTTAAACACCACATTTTCATTTCCGTTTTCAGAAGACATTTTTTATTCTTCTTCTTCTACTCACTGCACAGAAATTAGAATTTTACAATCACAACAGCTTTGAGATCGATCTCATATTCATAGAGTCAGAGCTGCTGTGAGTGAACTATTTTTTTGCATATGAAACCGAACCCGAGTTCAGCTCTGCTCGATCGATCTCACATGTGAGTTTAAGCTTTTTAGTTCGGACTCTGAGATCTTGTTCATCTTTTCGCATACGAATACGACCCATGGTCTACGCTTATTAAAACTGCGTCATTTGCTACATCACAGCGGCTTTTTTGTTTCTTTTTTTATTACCTATTTAGTTTTCTTTTCTGAATTTTTGCATTCCATGTTTAGAGTTCTTTGGCCGTAGGTAACATGATTCCAATTCCACCTAGCAAAAAAAAAAAAATAATAGGAGCACTTAACCAACAGTGTAACAAACAAACAACCCCAAAAAAGCTCCTATACCTTGTAGTTCGTAGGTCGTAGCTCAAATTTCGCACCTCGTTGAATTACCTAACTCCCGCTATGTTACTTGCATGTATGTATGCATATTGTATATGTATATTGTATATGTATGTTCATGAGTAGTGCATATTGAAATGTTTTACTGAAAATCTTGGTCAAAACTTCAATATCCTTCAATTTAATATTAGGTATATTGTTTTTATACTTATTGTTGCTTTGAATAACCCAAAAGAATTTAAATTGTTAATTTTGTTGATAGGTACATCAAATATAAATTTATTTGACATACCTACCTATCCCTACTTAATGTTGTGATTAATGTAAATTAGAGTTGGTGTAAAACTAAAATATTTTATAAAGTTTAATCTTATAATGTTATTATTTTTCATTTTCAAATAGATATTTATAAAAAACATTCATTCGTATAAGAAACACTTGCTTATAAAAATGCAATTCAATACACCTTCTCTTTATTTCTTTTTATGTATATACATATCTATACATGCCCGTTGTTTGCATATAAGAGAACTAGGATGTAAGAAAGTCATTTCTTGCTTTTTTTCAGACTCTTATACCTATCCTGATCAGCACTGCCTGCTGCCACCCTATAGAATAGATGATTGAGCGCAGTATAGGTATATGGGGAAAAAAACGCAGTAGATTGCAATATACCGCAGTAGATCTCAGAAAATACAGCAAATAATCAAATTCAATCAATGTATTTTTAATACATTTTACTAACGAACAAATATAGGAGAATCTGGAGACTCAACAATGATTTCAAAAACGAACTCCACTTTAATATTATTTTTAGCAATAACAAAAAATAAAAAAGAAGATTAGTAAAAAGTCACATTTTTTTGGAGAATTCATAAATATACAAATATTTTTGCCTTACTTTCTTTTATATTCGCCATTTATGCATTTAAATTTATTGAAATTCCTAGTGAGTCTGAGCTCGACCAACAATCTTTATTGGGGTCTGTTAGCTTTTTGGCTAACTTTGGGTACTTTTCAAAATTCTCAAAAGAGGAGTAGATTCGTTTTGCTGCGCAGAAAATTTTCATTTGGGACTAAACGCAGTAGATATACTGCTAAAGAAGTAGGATTGCACTGATTTACATTGTACATGTTCAAAAATATATGGAAGCCACACAGATGCACCGATCCAAGTCATATTTTTTTTTTGCCAATTTTTGTAAATATTTTTCAACTCAAGTTTTACATTATTAAATAAGAGAATAATACAAATAATTTAATTTGTATTGTCCTTTTTACGAGTAAAATATTAATTGATTAATGGCAGTTTATTTACTAAACCTCTTATGACTTGGCTCGGTTCAGCTGCGAGCCCTCTATATTACACAAAAACAAAAACGAGGAATTTGTCGAAAACAATATAAAACAACAAATTAGGGGAAACAATTATTTGGTAAACTTTTTAGTTTAAATATCCCTCTGTGACACGGACGCGTCGACAATGTATGATACAGAATGTTGATTGTTGACACAGCGTGATTGAGTTGGAGAAGGAACTGCGCATTTATTTTCAGTCCAATGAAATTCGTTCTTCACTCCGCCCGGTGTCAAACAAAAATATAACAACATGACAAAGAGCAAGAACCAAGGATAAAGCGGTAAATATTTTTATACAAAAATAAAGAGAAGAAAAATGTCAACAAGAATTCATGAGACAGATAATGTAGGATTGTACCTTCTTAAGAGGAGTTGGAATAAGACAATGTTATTTTTTTACACAAATTAAAAATAAATAGGTAGGTAGGTAGGTACTCACTGATTTTATATCGGATATACCATAGATATTATACATGTATTTTTAAATGGTATGGCACACAATAATCTTAAAACACCTTGAAATTTTAGGGACAAGCACAATCCGTTCATCTTGATGAGCACATGAGTAAAAGTAGCCGTTGAACGTGGAATCACCTTCAATATAATAAACGTAGGTATGTTTGAGGCAATCGAAAAACCTGATTCTATTATATTTAATATCAAAAAAAAGTTCACTATGAGGAAGAGGCTAGACATAAACACCATTTAGAACTCTTATCATAACAAAAGAGTATTTTTTCAACACAGTCGTTCTTAAAAGAACCACTCAATTCATCCGCATTTCATTCATTTCATTTTATTTTGATTTGTTTATTTTTTTAATAGCCGACACGTGTAATTCGGAGATATTGCGACACAACAGCATCTAAACTAGCCGGCGGATGAAATTAAACTGAGGAATTGAAAAAATACTGTCATGTTTGAAGCTGTACTGTTGTAGTAACACAAAACACACCCTCTAGATTTGTGTTGGTGATGGTGTGAATCAAAATAAATAACAATGATAAAAAGAAAAACAAGAACTATAAGATAAAGAAAAGGCCGCATGTCATGTGGCGATAAAAAAGCTCTATTATTTTTAATTAATTTAAATATATAGGTACCTACCCACTTACTTTTATAGAAACGTACCAGTTTGGGAAAAAACAAGAAGCCAGAAAAGATAACAAACAACTTATTGAATAGATGCAGATATTTATTGTTGCTCCACATTATACGAATTATCAAATTGAAAAGAAGATAACATGCATTTAGAATTAAAATTATAACATATGTAGGTAGATTTTTTGTTTTTGCATTCAAAACAACAATTCATTCTTCGAATGATAATGAAATCTGATTGATGTTCTGTATGAAGGCAACTCATACATCTCAAGTTCGAGAGAAAAACAGAGATGCCACTTGTATGAAATATTATTTTACCGAAGAACAAAAATGATGCTGTGAAGTGAATTTAAACCTCCAAATCACTTAGACCTTTCAAATGCACCAGGACCGAAAAATGCTCCACGCAAAAAAAAAAAACAGCTGTTGTTCTGTGAATTATTGAAGAAATATGATTATACTTAATTATATAATTTACTACGAGACACAAAAGTTATGCAATAAAAAGAAAAAAATGTGTTTTGCTTTTCATAGCGATAAATACATTTACTCTTATTTTCTGCTTCGGATATACAAACACTTCTAGAAGTTAAGGGTAGTCTGAGTAAAAAATTGAGAGTGGCTCATGTCTCCCGTGTGGTCAAGTCTCCCATTTTCATCTACAGTGGTCTTTTGTCAATAAATCCGTGTGAGTTGTATATGTATATGATCAGTCTTACATTATCTGTGAGTTTCATGCACGTACGACAAAACAATTTTAAGATTTTATTATGAATTTTCATGCACGTACGACAAAACAATATTTAAGATTTTATTATGAATTTTCGGTCGTTTGTGTTAAGCCTATGGATATGCGACAAAACAATACTAAAGAAAAAATTGCGGCAAAACACATGGAATTTTTGTCGTATATGCCAAAAAGTGGCGCTTACGACAACCCGAAACTTAGGATATGCTTATTTTGTGGATATACGACAATATGCATACTAATTATCTCAGCAACGGTAAATGATAGGTCAATTCTGATTGCAGAAATAGAAAGAGGACCTTCGAAAACATACTACTGCATACCCACTTTAAAAAAAGTGCATTTTGGCGTTTACAACAAAACAATTCTCGGGCGACTTAATGACAAATTTAACATTCTTACACAAAGATAATTCTTGGACCAAATCACGAAAAATGAACTGCAAATCACGGAAAATGAGTCCCGATTTATACCCACAAAAAACCGAACTGGTTCTTTTTACTAACAAAAGGAAAATACCAGAATTTGTCCTACCATCAATAGAAGGAACCCAACTTAGACTATCAGATCATGCCAAATATTTAGGCGTAATTCTTGACAAAAAGCTAAACTGGGGTATGAACATCAAAGAAAGAGCCAAGAAGGCCATGATCGCTTTTTACTCCTGCAACAGGATCTTTGGTAAGACCTGGGGTCCAAGCCCTAAAATCATAATGTGGATGTACACGGCCATTATAAGACCGATCCTCACATATGGTAGCCTGGTTTGGTGGAGCGCGATGGATAAAGAATGTAATTATAAAACGCTTAACAAAGTTCAAAGACTAGCGTGCATAGGAATCACAGGGGCAATGAGGTCCACTCCCACTGCGGGAATGGAAGCCATACTCAATCTAAGACCCCTAGATCTATTCGCACAAGAAACTGCAGCCTATGGTGCTCTAAGATTAAGCCAGACCGATAGCTGGAAAAAGAACTCTGTAGGTCATGCACAAATTATGAACAAATTTACGGAGGGGTATGTATGCACAGACTACACAACACCCCGTACAAATTTTGAAAAACCGTTTTCTGTATCCATCCCCACAAGAGAAGAATGGGAAGCTGGTTTACAACAATCAGATACACCGATGGTAGAAATTTACACAGACGGATCAAAGATGGATACGAGAGTAGGTGCTGGTTTCTTTTCAGAATCCCTTAATTTAGCGAACTCTTATAGACTCCCTGTTTATAGCAGTGTCTTCCAAGCGGAGGTTCTTGCAGTGATTAAGGCTGCCGAACAGATCTCAATGTTGGCGATACCACGGGCTGATATCACCTTTTACATTGATAGCCAGGCAGCGATTAAAGCTATCTCTGCAACAGAAATAAAATCCAAGCTGGTTTCATGCTGTCGCGAAGAGCTAAAGATTCTTGCCACACAGCACAACATCAGACTCTGCTGGGTTCCTGGGCACTGTGGAATTCTGGGAAATGAAAAAGCAGATGAACTGGCAAGGACTGGTTCATCGTTAGATCAAAGCCTAACGGACTCCGGTGTTAAAATTCCATCCTGTGCCATTAAACAGACAATTGGTAAGAAGATAGTGGAACTTACCAATGACAGATGGAACTCACTCGCAACTTGTACCACTACAAAGAATTTGTGGCCTAGCTACAATAAGAAAAAAACGCACCATGTCATAAACCTGAAAAAGAGATCCCTGAATCTTTTAATAGGAATTATCACGGGACATAATCTCTTAGGTTACCACAAGAAAAAGATGAGACTAAGTACTGAAGACCTATGCAGAGGTTGCGGTGACGTAGAAGTAGAGGAAGACACCCTTCACTTCCTAGGTCAATGTCCGGCACTATGCAATATAAGGAAAAAATATTTGGGTAGCTATTTCTTCAATGATCTAGCAGAAATCTCGAAGTCAACAGGAAATAACATCTCAAGTTTAATGAACTTCATCAACGCCTCTAAATGGTTCGATGCTCCATAGGATTTCATAGGTTATATTTTTAAAGGGATGGTCCAATCCATCAGGGTACCACAATGGATCAACATTGATCTAAGTGTGACGGGAACAAGATCCACCGTCAGCCCATCAACCTAACCTAACCTAACCTATACCTTGGCTCCGGATGTAGTAATTTCCGCCTATTTGTTCGCAATTTTTTAAACTGAACAAAATGAAGACAGCTATTGATATTCAAACATCATGAATCAACTCTTTTTAGTATCAAAAATTGCTATCAACAAATCGCAATTTGATCTAAATAAACCTCAGTTGCATATATTATCCTCAATTTGCAAAAAAAATATTGTAATTACCACCTTCATTTCTTGATATTGCAAACTCGGAAGAGCAATTTTTGCTTTCCCCTTGTTTTTTTTTTTTGAAGATATTCATACCTATTTATTTTATTAAGATTGGGGAAGCAATTTTTTTCTTGTTTTCACTAAAGTACCATACAGAAAGCTTAAGTCCAAATTTTCGACCATTAACCCTTTGCCGGGTTAGTGCCATATTGATTTAAAGAGTGAATTTGTTTTTAACAAATAATATCCGTACTTTATAAGCTTATCGAAAAAATAAAAATGCATTCCTAACAAAAAGAGTAAGTTCTACTAATTTGAATATATGGTATTTTTTCAGATTTCGTGTATTTAACGAGTTATAACCAATTATAAGTAAAAAAATGGTGTTCACATTTTTTTAAACAATTTTTTTTTCTTCCAGTATAACGCGAAAAATTCTTTCAAAAGTTCTAGTTATCAATCACTATATCCCACAGTTTTGCCCGTAACATTTTCTGTTTCAAAGCAAATTGTTTACTAACTGTATTGCCTGAAAGGTATCTGCACATCATCATAATTAAGTGTTTTAAAAATGTGAGTGGGTTGTTCTCAATATAGAAACGGTTAAGACATTATTTATTTTTGAGTTCGTTGAAGTAAGAAAGAAATTTAATTTAAGAAAGCTTAAATCCAAGTTTTCGACCATCAATCCATAACAGGGTTGCCGCTATCCTCTGTTAAGGAGTGAACTCGTTTTTCAAAAAATTGAGCTCACATAGGTATGTGTTATTCAGTTTTTGTTCAATGACACGTTTAAATGTTCTCCTAAAAGTTCTTTGAAAATCGTTAACTTACAGTTTATATCTTAATATTTTTTAGTCCAAACAGTTGTTTACTTGCTGTAGCACCTGAAAGGCAGCATCACACTTTAAATATTGCAAGCAAAATGGTACCTTCCTTATTTTCTTGTTTTGAATCAATAGCAAGGCTCGGTTGATAGTTGCAAAAATAGAATTTTCTCTTTCACTGAAGAACAAGATGGTGGAAGCTTGCAGAACAAGTATAATCACGTATCTGATTTGCAAAATAACATTTATATGTATATTTGAAAACCAAAGCATGTAGCTTGAACTTTACTCTTATAAGCTGCTATCTAAAAAAATTAAATGTGACTTCTCTGCGCTCAATATTATGTTATGAATCGATTGATTTCTAATAATTTCCGATTTTTAAACCCAAATTGATCTGCAAGAATTGCGATTTTCAAACAAATTTTGTCTCAAAAACTAACACATCAATCAAAAATTCCTTAAACATGGGTATAAAATAATTTTTTCTTACCTTTCCAAAAATATAAAATTTTCTTACCTACAACAAGTATCATCCTGATTTATTGCAAATAATTTCTTTGCCATCTACTTCCCCGTTTTTGACTTTTAAACGTTCATACCTACCTCCATTCCTTTATTTTTCCGAATTTTTTCTTACACCTACGACTTTCTTGTAATTGTATAATCTATCGAATGCAGACAAAAACAACTTTCTTCCTTCCCCCGTTTAGAAATAGCCAAAGCCGAGTTCACTTTTTAAACCAAGATTGCGGAAACCCTGCAAAGGGTTGATCTAACGATGACGAGAAAAAATGTCTTCCCCAACGTTTTGTTAAATTCCCATAGGAGCTTTGACTAATTATGTATACTGGAAAGATTGAAGTGTACGACCTAATAAAAAGCAAAATTTTGTCGCATACAAGTGTTTAGTAAAAAAAATATTGCGATTTAAAAAGGGTCAAATGTCGAAAATATAGGATTTTCATATACAACTCCCAAACGGTGAATGTTATCGAAAAGTAATTTGAGCAAAGTTATAAGATAATGTGATACTCTACAAGAGAATTTTTTTTTTGTTTTTTTTTCTAAAACGTACAATTTAAACGATATAATTATTTTAAATTTCTATAATAAGTTAATAACACTGATTTCTTCCCTTTTACTTGAAAATGACGAAGTTGTCTAAAATCAATATGTGCTGAGCTCGTAGTTTATAAAATTGTCTACACATTTTTTTTTATTGTTTGCCCTCAAAACGCCCTAATAATGCGCCAATTATTGCTAAGTTACAATGGTTGAAATTATTTATAATAAGAAGACAAAGCAGAAAATGATTATTTTTAATTTTTTTTAAAATATACCTTGTGCATTATTGCTTGGGTATGGGTAAGATTAATTTTGTAGGCAATATTATAGTCTTCAAATTGAGCATATATTGATTTTAGACAAAATCAATACAAAACCAGTTTATTTATTTATTTACAACATCGTCATTTTCAAGTGAAAGGGAAGAAATCAGTGTTATTAACTTATTATATAAACTTAAAATAATTATATCGTTTAAATTGTAAGTTTTAGAAAAAACGGAATTATGGCTAGGTTTGCACATTTTTATGTCTATTTTGACTGGACTGATATGTCATTATCTACAAACTTAGCTCAAATTACTTTTCGATATTATTCACCGTTTAGGAGTTATAGATGAAAATCCTATATCTTCGACATCTGGCCCTTTTTAAATCGCAATACTTTTTACTAATCACTGCATGCGACAAAATGTTGCTTTTTATTAGGTCGTACATTTCAATTTTTACGTAAAAGTAAAAATTAAAAAACCGTTATTTTTGAATTTTGACCAAATTCTTAAAATAACTATATCTTTTGATTGATACATTTTAGAAGAAAATCATCATCATCATCTTGTAAAGCCCCACACTATGTACAAACTCTGCATAAAGTACCTTATGACAGCGTTTACCGTTTAAGACTTATACGTTTTCGACATTTGGCATTTTTGAAATCGCAATATCTTGTAACCGACCACTCGTGAGGAAAAAGTGTAACAAACCTTTTAAGCAGAATATTTTAACGTCTAAAAATTGAGCATACATGAATTTTGAACAACTTCGTCATTTACGAGAAATAATCAGAAAACCGTTATTTTTGGCTTTTAACCAAATTCTTAAAATAATTATATCTTTTAAACGGTACATTTTTGGATTTTCTTGTATAAAGTCAAATGGTCTACTATCGTTACTTGAAACACTTTCCGAAATTATTTACCGTTAGGGAGTTATACCCGAAAAACCGATATTTTCGTCAATTTATCATTTTTAAAACAGCTCTATTTCCTAAACCATCTGTTTTACGAAAAAATATGTATATATTTTTGTAGAAAATTGCCTGATCTACAAAATTTATTCATACTATTTTTCAATAGCATTTACCGTTTGAAAGTTGTAAGTGAAAAACCATTTTTTCGACACTTGACCTTCAATAACTTTTGTTGCTCGTGTGGAATTGACAAGGACTTTTTGCTGCTGATTTGTTATGTCAAAAGGAAGGTCTATACCAATTTTCAGCCTTATCGGAATTATGGCTAGGTTAGCACATTTTTATGTCTATTTTGACTGGACTTATATGTCATTGTTTCGTCTTTATTGGTCTTGTAGACCGTTTTGTCCTATTCTTTTTTGTCGTGTAAATGATTTGCATTGCAACTTATTTGTGATTTTGTCTGTTGTTGTTTTTTTTTGTAAAATGTGAATCCGTGCGTTCAAGGATTCAGATATCTGAATTTTTGCTGCTTGTGATTGGTCGGCTGTCATAAAAAATCTGAAAATTCAGATGACTTTAGTTACGTTTGCTTACGTTTTTCAGATAAAAATTTTCATCTGAAAATTCAGATGACAGCTAAAAAACAAGCAAAAAAAAAAAGATCTGCACATAGAAATTGTACTTTACAGTCGATGCAGTTTATTTTTGTGGTCTGTTGTCGGCTAGGTACGGAATGTGGGCTTTTTAATTTTTGTTTTTTCTTGTAAGTGAATAAAATCAATTTATGTTTACAAAATACTATTTTTACACGGCGTTTCGGCTTTAGTTCTTATTTGACAAAATAACAAGAAATTATAGTTTTCATCGCTTTTATTAGGCTAGTTCAGCAAAATGAGATCTCAGAGGGCTCAGTGCCAAAAACTGAGCAAGCAAATCCAATATTTTCTTTCCTGAGTGATTTGACAGCAAAATTTCTGAGGAATCCGGTTCAAGAGACTGAGATTTCTGAGGGCTCTCAGATCTCATTTTCAAGAACACGCCTATTAATAATAAATTGGGATCGATAGAAGAGCCCCGAGAAGACTTTCATTTGGGAGTAATACGTGTTGAGATTTGTTGGTTGGCTAAGAACAAGCGTTTTCCAGTCAACTTACATATAATTTCATTCCAGAGTCACAAATTTTTGGCTTAAACTTAATTTCAATTTTTGATTTCCGACAAAAAAATTACTTTTTATATTCGCTTCCAGTAAAATTAGAAAGTACACACAATATTTTGGCAGAAAAAAAAAATATGACATTTGGCTGAAATTTCAGAATTTATGTGCGTTTAACGTTACGTTTCAGTGCTGAATTTTCAAATTCCTGTCGATGAACGCGGCCAATTTAATTCCTTTTTAGTTGGTATCGTCCCCACTCAAAAAAAAAAAAAAAACTAAACTATTCAACCACTTGAAAACGCGGACAGACAAAAAATCCAACTTTTAAACTCGACTCCACTCGACCAGTCCAGTTGAGTCGAAATCTTGCATGAAAACCTGGGTTGAAATGACATTACATACTACTCGCTCTTATTTTTGTGCATGTATGTGAATATATATTTTTTGTAAAGAGCTACGCGGCGGACGCGCGCTAAACAAAAGTACATATTTTATTTAGGTTTTTTGCTGTCGCGCTAAACGAAACTGAAGTATTTGATTCTGTATAATGTTGTAATAGCTTAACGCAGCACTTTAAATAATTTTTTTTTCGACACTCGCCATTCCTTTTTTACAAATATTTTTCTTCTACTTATTACTTCTTCACTACTACCAACAAAGATTTTGTCATTTCAACTTAACTTCAACAACTGGACGATCCAACCACAGTGCATGTATAACTAGGTCGAAAATTCAACTCGACCAAAACTCGACCATCCAACCATACATGAAAACGTAGTATATATTGGTTAGGTCACTTCTAGAACAAATCAGTTACTATTGCAAGCTTGTTGCTTGAGACTAAAAAATTATAATTTGCGTGCAGTGACATCACTGTTTTCAAGACTGCAAACAAAACACCAACCAAACACTACACCTCATCCAACTCATACTGTGTTATATCAAAACATTTATTTTGGTTGTCCTTAAACAAACAAAAAAATTATTTCGCTTGTATTCAGTTTTATTCAATCGAATAAATCAACGTTTTTGTTCAAGTTTCGTTGCCTGAGAAAACTTACTTTTTTTGTTTTCTTTTGTACATTTGTGTACTTTTCGAGGAAAAGCTCAGACATTTTTCGGGGTGAAAAACGCAGTGAATTTGATTATACATACTTATGTATGTATTTATTTCGAACTGATTGCATCATACCTATGTATACATAAGTATACATAATTTTTGATCAGAGGTTAGAATTGCATTGTGTTTATTTGTCACTCATGCCAAGCGACAGATTTGTTCATTCTCGAAACAAAAATGAGGGAAACGGCACGTAGTAGTACATATTGGAAATTAAACGTTGTTTCCTGCATGTGTAGTATCCAGTAGCGTAGCTAGACAGGCGGGGGTCCGGGGCAGACAAAAAAAAATTGTTTTCATACCTAGGTACCTATTTGAATTAAAAAATAATTTTTTTTCGAAAATTCTGGGGTTAGGTACAATTTTCTAGGAACTATTTTGCGAAAACCGTCATCATAATAAATATTTATTACGTATGGGAATTTTAAAGCTTAGTGTTCAGTTTATAGAATGAACATGAATAAATTGAAGGTAAGAACAAATCTTCTGATGGAATATATTTTTCTTGACGTCTGTTGGGTTAGAGTTTTTTTGTAATAAAATTGTCAGAAAAACTAAGTTGTACACTTCAGAGTTTTTTTTTAAAGTAGGTAGTATCTGATGAAGTACAGCTCTTTTCAAAAAAGATTTTGAAAACACGCAAAATAGCACACCTTCTAAAAAGCTTTTCGTTGTTTTTTTTTCTTTCAAAAGTTAAACGAAGTGATATAAAAAAAGTAAAACTTGTGCCATGCATGACCTAGCTAGGGTCATGTCCCAGTAGTCGAACACTTAGTGGTTCATAATAAAGTAATCGTTACTGTGAGGAAACCATTCATATGTGATGTAAAATTATTTAGTAGCTTAAACTAAAATATTTGTTATAACTTTCAAGGTTTTTCTAGTAACTACTTTTCTTATAAAAGAACAAAAGCTGAAAAAAACCTAACTCCCCAGTAGTAGAACACTAGTTTGCTAAGCCCGAACATAAAGTTTCCTTATTTCGAAAACAAGATATCGTACATAGTTTCGACTTCTGGGAGTGTCCGAAATTAAATGTCAGGTAAATAATTAAAAAAAAAATATCCGATATTCTAAATATTTCCTGTCCAATGCCATGCTTGTGAAAATTATTTTATTTTCAAACCATATTTTGAAAATCAAAAGATGTCTGAATAAAAAGCAAGAAACTTTTTCCAAATTTCAAATAAAACATTCGATTCCAAGCTATGCATAGTTGAGTACTTCATGCTCGACAAAAAATTTCTTACTATAATTTATTTTTCTTTAGATTAAGCACTATTTTAGTAATTAATTTACAACTTCATTTTTCTTGGAATCAACTCAAATTGCTTCAGCCGTTTTTCCCCTGGACACTTCATTTTGTTTTCGCAAAAAATCACTACCCTTTAAACAATAGTAACTTATTTTTTTCATGAAGAAATGTAGGTGCTATGTTTATGTACCATACTAGCTTGTTCCAAAAATTCCAAGGTAGCTACGTAACTGGTTATAAATTTCAATAAAACTAACATAGCTGTGTATAACTGCACAATGAAATGAAAATTAGGTGACGGGCGGTCAGATCAGCTGCATTTACTACTTTCTTAAACTGACTGACCTTTTTTGTTTTTATTCTAGTAATTTTACATTACCCCAGTAACATTCGATAAAATACAATAGGATTACCCATACATACGAGAACTAGTGAATGAGAAACCAAATCACTGAACAAATAGTTTAGTTTTTTTATAATTACCATACATTTATGGCTCCGATTGCGGTTGTCGATTTGCTGATCGATGAACGACTTTTTTCGACTCGATCGTCGTTCATATTGTGATTGTCGATTACAATTGAAATTTGTCGATTTCACAATCGAAATTTGTCGAAAGTAGTTTTCTGGTCGATGCCCTAGGAACACTATTTACATTTGTATATTGAAACGCTGATAAAAATTAACTTTCAAATTGGAAATATTTGCAATATTCTTGTGGATTATTTACAATAGAGCATTTTTCATTCGATTACGTAACACAATACCAAACATGGAAACAAAGGTCGATTCGACTGCTAATCGACAGCCGCAATCGGGGCCTCAGTCTATCGTGGTAATTAAAAAGGATATAAAAATCTAATAATTAACAGGAACACAAAATGAGAGTTTCAGATCAAAATAAAATTAAAGAGGTTAAGAAAGGACGCTCTCGCATTTTATTCATTCTGTAAATCGTAACCCTCATTTGACCTTGAAAAAATATTGTTACGTGTACTTCATCATGTCCTGCAAGACGAAGAGGCTGCGCCTTTTTCAGAAATCCTATATAATAAAAGGGTAAAGGCAAAACGAGAGTGATATTGTGCGCATGTACCAACAAGGCGGGAAGAAGAAGTACAGGAACCAAAACAAAACCAATAAAAACAAACAATTATACATATTCACTCTTAATGATACCTACCTAAAAATTTTTGTCATAAATAGGTATTGATTTATTCAATTAAATTTTAACTGTAGGAAGGTACATAAATAGGTACAAAATTAAAGAAATTAATAAAACAAACATTTTAAAAATCATTGAAAGAAAAAAGGATATTAGGTAAGTACATACGCACCAATTTGCAGTTCTCTTACGATGGAACTACTAGGTACATATGTTTACATATGCATAAACATGAAGGATCCAGGGGAAAAATTGTTTAATTCCACTTTTTGAAAAAAACTAAACTAGTGATGGCATCTTATTGATTATTATGAGTACTATCTGATGAACAAAAAAATTATTATATTCTAAATACTTCCGGTCGTGGTCCTGTCAAAATAAATTGAATTGCAAAAACAGTCCAATGTCACACTTGTGAAAATTATTATTTATTTTCAAACTATATACACTCTGCTTCAAGTGAATAGACACACAAATTTTCAAAGGGACTTTGTACATTTTTTCCAAATATTGTGCATTAATGTATATATTGTTTGATGATGCAGATAGTTTGTTTATAATGTTGGGAAAATATTACTTTTCGCCGGCTGTCTTCCAAAGTATTCCACATCGAAAAATGCATTTTTTTTGGTCAACTGAATAGCCACACGTACTGAAATTGGTTATAAAAGTTAATGGAAGGAAATGAAACAAGTTTTTTTTTAAGTATTTTACTGGGCAATTCTAGTAGTGAGTAGTGTCACTTTTTTCCATTAAAGATTTATAATTTGATCCAGCAGCGTGGCATGGTAGTCTCTCTATGTAATCCAGCTAAATTTCGATCCAGGCTTAGATCATGGCTGAAATCTGGGATTTTCTGGACTTAAACTGATTTCCTTCCATTAGATTTTATAACCAATTTCAGTACGTGTGGCTATTCAGTTGACCAAACAAAAACTGCATTTTTCAATTTGGAATACTTTGGAAGAGAGCCGGAGAAAAAATAGCGGTGCTTTTTGTATTATCCTTTCTAATTTATTTTTCCAACATCATAAACAAACAATCTGCATCATCAAACGATACATTAATGCACAATATTTGGAATAAATGGACAAAGTACCTTTGAAAATTGTTGTGTCTATTCAGTTGAAGCAGAGTATAAGTATATATTTTAAAAATCTAGAGATATCTGAATAAAAAGGAAAAAACTTTTTCCAATTACCATGTCCGGTTCTTTCAGAAGAAAATTTCAAATAAAACATTCGAAATTTCGGTATCAACCTCGAAGGTCCTTTTGACTCATGTTAGCGTATCATTCAAACAAGATTAAAATCTATATATGTTTGTATAGTTGAGTAGGGGAGTCCGGGGACAAAAGTAACACGTCATGAAAGGAACAGGCCATAGCGTAGCGGACAAAAATTGCCCAAGGGAAGATTAATTTTCACACGCCAAATTAATCTTCCATGGGGAAATTTTTTTTTTCCGCTACGCTTAGAACGAATTTAAGGACGTTATTTTAGGTTTTAATTGTAATACGAAAAGATCATTTAAATTCGTGAAATTTGTTTGAAATTCATTGGCACGCAAATGCAAATGCAAATGCAAATAAGTTGATATTAGAATCGATAGAATCGAGAATAAATAGTTTCGTTCATTAACACCGCTCCGAAACTGTAATTATTGTTGAAGCTATGTTTTCATGTTAAATACCAAAAGTCCCTTCAGGCAAAATATATATTATGGTCAGTGCCTCTCCCCAATCAATCCTTCCGGTTAATAATGGAAAATAATTTCATTCAAATGGCTGCTTCGCTAAGTGGGCCTGCGATCGACTTAGAGAAGAATGCCGATTTTGCCAAAAAAAAATCATCTCTTCAGATGAAGCTCATTTTGATCTTGGCGTGTATGTAAACAAGCAAAATTGTCGCATTTGGGGTACAGAAAACCCGCACGCCATTGAAAAGCCGATACACCCAAAACGAGTCACTGTTTGGTGCGGATTTCGGTCCAGAGGCATAATTGGGCCATTTTTCTTCGAGTGGCCGTTACAGTCAATGGCGATCGTTATCGGGCCATGTTGAACGAATTTTTGTTCACAAAAATTGAAGAGGAGGATATTGGCAACATTTGGTTTCAACAGGACGGCGCTACGTACCACACTGCCGAAGCTACACTCCATGTAGTAGTAGCATTTTCAAAAAAAAAAAGTTATTTGGCGGACCCTTTATAAGAAAAAATAAGAATCTGACTGAATTTATTTAGTTTTTTCTCGAAAAATGTAGGCATCTGGACAAAAGTAACACTATGCCAGTGAACGAACGTAACACGTTACCTTCGTCCCCAAGAATTTTTGACTTCCTCATGAAATGAATTAAACAATTAATTTTTCTCAGAATCAACTCAAGTGGACTTAAGTCGTTTTTCTCCTGGACCCTTCACATATGTATGCTATAGGGGAAGAATAGTAGGTAACTTGCTTGTCAGCACAACAAAAATAGAAGGGTTGGCTACGAAATCTTGCAAATCAAAATCTCGCATTCGAAATCTCGCATAACGAAATCTCGCAATTACAAAATCTCGCTTTTCATAATCTCGCAATAACAAAATCCCGCTTTTCATAATCTCGCAATAGCGAAATCCCGCAAACTAAAATCTCGCATATCAAAATCTCGCAAAATTGAATTGCATTGCAACAAATAAATTTTTTAAATCAAAATGTATTTGTCGCAATGCAATTGCAATATGTAATATCCAGTGTTCACACTGTTATAAATTAATTTGAACTGTTGATTTTTCAATATTACTGATGTTGTCAAAAGAACACGAAAGAGAGAGAACATAGAAATGGGATATCCAGTTGTAAAGTGTCTTGTGCAAATATCATTAATCGTATTTGGCCTTGAATTAGAAAATACTTTTAGTTCCATTATAAACGCGTAAAAAGCAACTAAAATGATTATAGAGGTTACTAACAATAATAAAGGATGTAAAATTTTTTTTATTGATGGGTATAGGTAGTATAATTAGTTGGAAAGAAAAATTATGCAAAGTGCTCTTGGGTAGATATATTCTCAAATTAACATTTTTTTCTAAAAGCCGTGTGCGATACGTTGCTGTGATATTTGAAGTTGCGAGATTTTGATTTGCGAGATCTTGGTTGAAATTTTGGAGATTCTTAGGTTCGAAATGTAAATGCAAGAAAGAAAAGCGAGATTTTGCAATTGCGAAATTATGAAAAGCAAAAATTTTGATTTGCGAGATTTCGTTATTCGAGATTTTTAAAAAAATGCGAGATTTAGTTATTCCAGATTTAGGTATGGAAATATGGAATAATTCAGTAGAGTATAATTTGACACATTGGGTGGAATGCGAAACGTTTATCTCACTCTCATATCTCATTTTTTATGTGTAAACATCTAAGCGCTCGGTATTCAAAAATAAAATGCACGACAAGATCGCACGTACTTGCTCTTATGTTCAAGTTGTGTGGGACTTAAGAACTTTAAGAAATATTTAAGTAATTATAGAAAAGGTATAAAAAAGCATTTAAATCGTTCTTTTAATTGTATTAACAGCCTGATAAATAACTTAGTGCTCAAAAAAAGTATGCCATTTGAATACTTGAAAATATATCAATATATGTAAGAAAAAATTTTAAATCGTTGGAGCCGTTTTCTTAAAAAATAATTTTTTGTTTATAAAATTTTTGTAACATTTTTCAAAAAAAATTTTTGGTATGCCAATTTTGAGTATATATTAATATACATTTAAAACTGAAATTTCAAAATAATTCATTAACCCATTTTTGAAATATTGAATTTTCAAAAAAAAAAAAATGAATCTTTGTTTTTTAAATCCAAAATTCTAACAAAGCTTGTGTGCAAAAAAATTTATTGAAATCGGATGAGTTGTAAATGAGAAAACTGAGAAAAAAAACAACCGTTATATGGCAGGTACAGTTAATAAATGTTTTTGGTAATTTTTTTTCTTACCATAAAGTACACCATGTATACATTAATACACTGATTTTTTTATCAAAATCGTTGGAGCCGTTTTTTAGATAAATTAGCTTTTCCTTAACGGTTGCCCTACAACCGTTATTTTTAGAGCTAAGCAAAAATTTCAATTTCCCCTCTGGAGAGTTACAAAAAAAACCTTAAATTCACAATTTGAAAAAAATTGCATCATTGGTTTAGGGCAGACTGTAGAGCCAGATACAAACAGACAGATAGAATTGTGCCACCCACTTTTTTCGTGTTCTTTATCTTCGTAATTGTTATTGTTATCTCAAATTTTGTTTTCGCACGAATCCAAAACTTGCCCTATAGTACCTATATCGCAAGTAAAAAGCGGAAAGGGAAAATAATTGAGGGTTACGTACGAATGACCGACAAAAAAAATGTCGACTGGTTAAAATGTCGACTTTTATCGACTTTTTTGAAAGTTAAAATACCGACTTTGTTTTTACCGACTTATTAAAATGTCGACAGTTTGAAACGTCGATTTGACAAAAAGTCGACTGCCCTGATAGAAGTCGAGAAAAATATCGACTTGTCGGAATTTTTCCCTTACAGAAAAGTCGATATAAAATATAAGTCGACATTTTAACCAGTCGGCATTTTGACTTGTCGATATTTTGTCTGTCGGTCATTTGAAAGTAACCCAAAGAACAACGCTCTGCCTTAAATATTTACATGGAATAACTATAAACTCAAGAATCATACATTCTTGCCTAATTTTTTAACAGGAACTTAACAGTTTTTTGATGCTGTGGAAAATTTAAGACTGTGTTTAAGATACAAGTTCTTATTTGATTCTTATAATAATTAACTTATTTAGGTAGTTATGAATTTTATATTACCTACCTTTTGTTTAGCTTCAAGAAAGTTCAATAGAACGCATTTTTGTTGCCTACCTACATTATACCTAATATTTCGAACTTTTAACTGCCTCATTTTCTGGATGTTTTGTTATTGTATTACAATTAAAACACGTTACAGACCCTGAATATTAGGCAATTAAGACGTCAAAATATATAGGCAACAAAAATTAAATTACAAAAAATGCGATTTATTGAACTATGGCAATGCGATATTAGATAATAATGATCAGATCATAGTTTAGGGAATGATGTTTACAAGCGCGCGCTTGTAAACATCATTCCCTAAACTATGATCTGATCAAAATGTCGACTTTCAAAATGTCGACTTTTAAAATGTCGACTGTTAAAATCTCGATTCATAAAATCTAAATCACTGTCGACATTTTTAAAATCGACATTTTGAAAAATCGACATTTTAAAAAGTCGGTTAAATTTGTGTCTATATTTTGATCTGTCGGACTTTAAACCAGTCGAGATTTTTTCTGTCGAGATTTAAAAAGTCGATCTTATGGAGTCGATATTTTAAAAGTCGACATATCGTACCCAATCCAATAATTGAAAGTCATATTGGGTGGATATGGCTTACGAGTTCCGTTCCGAATGATTTTGTTTGTTGTAGGTAAGGTATAGAATTCTGTAAACTAGATTAAGTTTTCGTTTGATACCTAATGGTTTAAGTATTTGCCAAGTGGAATAAAGTCTTTACACCCCGAATCCACAGGAGAAAATTTCTCTCAGAATGCTCATCTTGACATGAAATATCTAATGGAGTCACTCCGTTTCATTTCATTTTATTTTCATTTTTTTGTTTCATTATTTTGTATCGCTAAGGCTCTCCCAAGCCAACGCGAAATCATAGCGAATCATTCGCAGCGATACAAAAAATATGAAAGATACACATTACACAATGCCAAAAAAACAACATAAACTGTCTTTGCGAATGATTTGCTATAATTTCGCGTTGGTTTGGTAGAGCCTGTATGCTGCTGTAGAAGTTAATCTCTGCATTTGCGGGTGGCAATTTTTGTTTGAGATATTAACATGATTTGACCAGTGGTTCTTTTTTGTTACTCTAGTTAACTGTGGTTAATGTGTCAAAAAGAAGAGTTGCAGTGCCTGAGTTAAAAAAGTGACCTTGAGTTACTTTTCATTTAGAAACGACCAAAGTTAAAAATATGGTTGAATTGTCAAACAAAATGCGTGAAAAAAAGTCGAAATAAATTTGGAATTAAGAATCAAGAATAAAATGTTGTTACATTACCCCGAGCCTTCACTTGAAATAAATGATTGCAAGAAATGTGGCATGTAGGCAATATTTTTTGTGGACATAAGGGGAATGTCTGAATTTTTTTATTTTCATAAAATGGAGCTGTTATTGCAAAAATGATATCAATTCCAAACCGAACGATCGAGAAGCAAACAAAAGATAGCTGAGAATGAAGAAATTGAGATTTCAGCTGCTTTTAACGGATTAATAATTTAAACTTATATCATCTAGGAGATGAGTTGCAAAAAGTTATTCAATTTAGGGACAACTTTTTGACGTCATAAAGTTAGTTAAAGTAGCTTTATTAACGAACGATTAAATTTAACTAAAGTTGACTATAATCTATAACTACATATATTTCGGAAGGGTTATTGTTTTCTAATAAAAAATAATGGTGACTGCCAGCAATGGTTGAATTCATCATAATTGTGTTTTCGTTCATTGTGCTTTCACGTTTGGGTTGTGCGACTAGTTTGTTTGAGCGCTTATTACAGATTATAAATTTCTGCCATACGTGATAATAACCCGATCTCTTAGGTGAAAACCGACGATAATTTTCAACACGAGTCCCGGTACTCACACATTTTTTAGAGCTATTGCTAGCTTTCATATGCAAAATGAACTTAAGATAAATCTTTCAGAAAAGAGATCTCTCACAATAAAGAGACTGGAAATTAGTTGTCTCGGGAAGTACAATGTACTTTGGTCTACTTCTACAGCTACACCACTGCAGCGGTTTTTTTCAAATTTTCGAATTAAAGTTTCTTGGTAATTCTCTGGAGGAGACATTAATTCTTGTATGCTTCAAAAATAACGGTACTTGCCATACAACCGTTAGAGAAAAATTTATTTACCTATCTCAAAAACGGCTCGAACGATTTTGATAAAAATCAGTGAATTACTGCAAAAGAGTTGTACTTTTTGATAATCTTTTTTTTACAAGAAACTGTTACTAACGGTGCTTGCCATTAAACGTTTTTTTTATTTTCGATTTTCTCATCAACGCACTGTGGTTTCGCCCATACGACAAAAATGAAAAAATAACAGTACTTATTTTTTTGTTTCTTGACTTTTTATAATATGTAGATTATGATTTAATATTTACCGTTGCAAACATTGCGTCTTAAATGTCACGTGTTATCAGTTTCGTTTTCGCATTCAAAAAGAGCTAATTGTTGTCTAAACATACAATCGAATTAGTGCGTACCTAGAACTTATTTAAAAGTGATTTTTTTTCTAGATAAAAGGAATATTTTCAAAATGTTTGTATAATGGAATTACAAAACCAAGGTAGTTAAAGTATTTTATTTTTTATCTAGTGATATTTTTATTTCAAAAGGTTTATTGGTCAGATCCAGTACTGTACGTTTGTTCATTGCCTAAGAAGTACCAATACGATATTTGGGCCACAAAACTGGCAATTCATTAGAAAAAATGCAAGTTGACATGCCATGAGGGAAAACATAAGTGCTTCGGAAAAAGAAAATTTTAACTTTAACCACTTGAAATCGCGCATATACTTTATTTGTGACCGTTTAACCAACCAACTTCTAAGGTATGTGTTCTTCTGGACCCGATATGTAGACGATACCTATATTTTGTATTTTAACAGGCACGGAACGTAATCTATACGGATTTTTGAATGATGTCCTCAACAAAATTGACGAAAATATTCAGTTTACTTTGGAATTGGGTGGAAAATCCTTAAATTTCCTTTATCTCAATATTTCTTTAATAAATAATTCATTCGAACTTGACATATACAGAAAAAACACTTACACAGACACTGTAATACCTATGAGTTCAGCGCATCCTTGGTCCATAAAAATGTCGTCGTTTCAATCTTTAATTGACCGCCTTCTTCGAGTGCCGTTAAGCTCTTCGAACTTCAAGAAGGAACTGCAAACCATAATAAAAATCGCCACTAATAATGGATATGATAAACAAATTGTCTTCAACATGCTGCGAAGAAAATCACAAAAAGTTGCTATACAATCCATTTTCCCAACCGAAAAAGAGAAGGATCCCATACAATGGAGAAAAATCCCTTACATAAAAGGTATTTCCGAGAACCTTATATGAACCTCTCAAAAATGGCAACATTAGACCAGCCTTTTTCAATAATTCAACGTTAAAAAATGCATTATGCAATAGTAAAATTTTGTCAAAAACCAGCATATTAAAGAAGAGCGGTGTTTACAAAATTAATTGTAATGATTGTGATGGCGTCTACATTGGAAAAACTTCGAGAAATCTGGAAAAAAGATTCAGCGAGCATATAAGACTAGTATTTCATCCTGATGCATCTTCTGGACTTTCACAACATCTTCGCGATTCGGGTCATGTTTGCTCCATAAAAAACATAGAACTGCTTCACAACTTAAATTCTGGACGCGTATTAGATAAGTTTGAAATCTTTGAAATAAACAAACTTAAATCACAAGATGTTCTACTCAACAATCAAATTGACTTGACCAACAATAGCCCTCTGCTCAACATTAAGATATAATTGTTTATATGTTTACTGATTTAATTTTATAAATTTTTGTTTATAAAAACCGATTTCTGTAGTCTTCACTATTATTTATTTACTTTTCTTTGGAGTTGAGCTATTCTCACTCTTCACTTTACAAGCAATGTCAGTTTCCTGATGATGTCTTCATAGGACGAAACGCGTCGAAATTTTATTCAATAAAAACAAATATACTGTGGATCTTTTAATAACAAGTGTTCTTTTTATTTATTAATATGACATCAAGATACCACCAAGTGCCATCCAAATACCCCATAGAGTCTATCAAATATATTTATTTATAATTAAGTCACACTATGTTTTTATTTTTGTTACAAAATATAATTATCTAAACAGTCGAATTTTTCAACATTTTATTTCAAACGTTAAAGAGCTTTGAACCTTCGTCCTTGAAACAAAAACAACAATGCGTTGGCACTCAAATGGACTTAAACAAAGATGTGGGCGTGTCAGTGTCGATAATTTTTTGTGATCATTTTTCATGCCTCAAAATTGCATCAAAATCGGTTGAGTTGTTTGGATTTCATTGCTTGAGACTGTTCCTTAATATTAAAAACACAAGTGGCGTGGCAAATATGTTTGTGTAGACGAATTTCTTTAAAAAGCATATTCTAAAAAAAATATCTCAAAACTTAATCTAAGCTTTTCCAGTTTGGGTGACTATAAGCGTGTTAGCGTGGCAGGAGGTGGAAATTTCTTGTGATGATTTCTTAGGTAATTTTTTGTCTAGCTGAAAGTTTCATCAAAATCGGTTAAGTGGTTCAGATTTTATTGAATGTTGACGCCTTCTCCATACAACCGAAACCACAACGGCCCAAATGATTTCAATAAAAATTTGAATACAAAATCTTTTTGAAAATGTTATGAGTATGGCATATTAAAATTTTGAAAGAAATTAATTTTGGATTAAAAAAAAATATTCAAATTTTTTTTTTTTTGAAAATTCAATATTTCAATAACAGTTGATATGAGTTTCAAATGAAAATTAATAAAGGCAGTATTACACAATACCATATATATATGTCCACTAGTGACATATAAGCGTGGTATATGTACATGAAAGAATATGTTTTTATGATACCATAGAGGTACTAAATACATCTTCTTTAAAAAAAAATAGATCTATCACACTGACCGTCTTTATATGGCATAACATATTTATATGATAATGTTATATCACCTTAAATAATCAAAACTGGCATACGACTTTTTTTTTAACGTTAAGAAGGTTTTATATAAAAAATATCTACTTTGTTTTTGCATGTATTTATTTTTCCTCAAGTAATCATATGACATTCTTTTTTTTAGCTCCAAGCCATTTTACAATCAAAAAAACGATTTCAATGCTTTTTTTTCTATTATTAATTTCCATAATTATGATTTTGAAGAAAATTAAAAATAATATTCCTCTGTTTTAATGAAGCGAATGAATTAAGTTCAAATAAAGAATTAAGACGTCTGTGAAGTAAGCAGGGTAACTTTCACCCACGCAAATGGGACCGTGACAGGAATTTTCAGTTTTTTGCATTTTTGTTTGCATTTCTATTCCCGAGTTTGCAGTTCGCCAAATAAGGGTGTAATTTATTGACCTGCTAACTTTACAGTGAAGGCTCCAAATTTGCAGTTTTTTTTTGCATTTCAAGAATAGGCTAGGCAGGGTTGCCAGTTTTGGGGTTTTCCCCACAGATTTAGGGGTATCTGGGGTGAGAAATGTCTGGGGTGAAATCTGGGGGTATTATTTTTAAAGTTAAAAATTAAAAATTGTATGACTGCTTAGTCCGATAGCCGACAGCGTAAGATTATCTACCTCATCGTAGGCCTAGGAAGCCAACTGACAGCATTAGTCCAAACATTAACAAAAGTTCTGGTCGGAGTCGGACAGGCTTTATCAGGCGGCAGTGGTTAGAAAATTCAATTTTCAGGTTGCATTTTCGTATTAAATAAGCAACTTATATAAATAGGGCAACAAATGAAAGGTAAGACTGTCCTCAAAAAAGCGGTACTACTTTCTTGTCTCTTAATCCTAAATTTATAAACCGAAAGTCATCAAGCGAAAATTCTTAATTCTTAAATTTCTAAGCTGCTAAAAATGTAACTTATCCTCCTTGATTATCAAATTAAATAGTATTTAAGATCGAGTAAAAATGAAAAATATGCTCAAAAAAGAAATTGGGTAGCACCACTTTTGCCTTGACGATATATCTAGTCAAGTAAATCTATGGTTTGACCCGGACAGATTGTAACAAAAGAAAATTTTGTGCGAATAGACTTACACCACTGGTGCTTAAGACATATCCAAAATTAGCCAAAATAAGCCCATGGGAACATTAATATTTAGCTGTTTTCAATATCGCAGTGTAGATGACAAAATGTATTCCATTATAAAGCAGACTTGTGATACATCTATTTCTAATGATTTTTCATGCTGATTCGAACTTTGATGTCAATTTTTACCAAACATCAATCTTCAAACCACCGTTTTTTATTATCATAATATGTACAATACCTACATTTTAATTTCTACTCTCTACTGAAATACTGTAGATATTTGTGAACAATCTTGTTTCTTTGAGTTTTGCTTGTAGGTATATTGTGTTTAAGAAATAAATTAATTGTTCACCGTAGCATTGTATATCCAATATATAGTATTCTCATGAAACACGATTTTGTAGGTAGGCATTTGGTCGATAGGTTCGCTGTGATCGCCTTACCGAGATCCCTTAACAAAAATTAGTATTACATTTGGACGCATAGATGGCCACGAGCTTTTTTTCTTCATGAGAATACTATAGAATTTATATACAATGACCGTAGCACACATGCTACAGTGCCAAAACATAAATTCCATTTCAAGAACCATCTCTGGAAAAGACCTTCAAGAACTTTTAACAATTATATCCTACACTAATATAAAACATATCAATGAAATTATTTTAAAATTAGAATTACTTATTTAACTTATTTTATTACCATTTAGCTCAAAGCCCTGGTAGGTAGAGCTTAAATTTGTTTGTTATTGATTATGTAATTTATTTATGTGTCAATAAAGTTATAATAATAATAATAAAATTAATTCGAATTTCGTGCACCGCGTGATTGGATGCTTGTGGACAGTGCCAGGAATACAGCTGTTTTAATTTAAAAAAAGGACAGTATGATTGCAATTCAGAAGACTCCAATATTCAAGAATAAGTGCTCAGAGTTCATATCTCGAATATATGTTAATACTGAATTAATTCTTATATTAATTGATTAAAGAAAAATTTAAACCCTTGGTTCCCAATTTGAATTATTCTTAGGAAAGTGCATTTAAAAAAAAAAAAAACAAATATACATCTATGTAATTCTAAAGCATAATAAATAACCCCATCGTTTTCTGCTCGTTAACGAATTGAGAAAAAGGTACGAAAAGTTAATTTTAGTCCATCCCCAGTGGCAGGATTAAATTAAATAATATGAACACAAATGCATTTGAAAACCATTTTTTATTAAACAAGGAAAACAATCAGTAAGTTTATCTCATATCCCTACTTATGAGTAAATGAAGTTTTTTTTATCATTTCATCAACTAAGTTTTTCCTTGTTTTTATGAGTACTAGATTGGTTAAGTTATTTGTTTATAACTTGAAACATAGAAGTCCTAGGACCATCTGGTTTCTTGTGTTCCACTAAAAATTGACAAAAGCATTAAATATTAAAGTCAAAAAAAGTACTTAATAACATAGAATTTGTAAAAAAAATCAGTTTGAACGATTTATTTTTTATTATGTTTTCAAAACTTTGAATTTGAAGGTTAATTTTTCAAAAACTATTCACTTAAAAACTTAATTAAGAAAAACATTAAATAATGGATTTCTGGCTTTACAAAAAATTATTGCATAATATTGTACGTAATGCCATTGGGTTTTAATTTGGTTTTTAAGATTTATGTAAAATTTTGTATCACTAAGTAGTTGGTTTAGGTCTTTGTTTATATCTTGAAAAATAAAAGTCCTAGAACCATTTGGTCTAATGCATTTAACTAAAAACTGAATAAAGCATTGAATATTAAAGACAATTCCTCGTACCTCGTGGCTTGATGGTTAGTGCGTAGGACTGTCATGCCGAAGGTGTGGGTTCGATTCCCAGCCGTGCCACCTAAAAACAGAAATGTTTTAATCGAGGTACTGCCTCTTGCGAGGAACTGACAAATCCTCCAAGAGTATACTTGTCATGAAAAAGTGCTTCTCATTTAGCCGTTCGGACTCGGCAAAAAACTGTAGGTCCCCTCCATTCCTGCCCAACAAACACGCACACAGGAATGGTTGTGAGTTGTAAGTCACTAGGCCCTGGTTCTCCTCGAGCTGTTGCGCCACCCAATTTATTTATATTTATTATTAAAGACAAAAATAGTACTTAATAACCAGTGACGTTTATTCGAAGGTGCGCAGGTGTTTTCCGCACACCCTACCAAAATCTTAGCATACGCACTTGTCTTTCTTTTTAATATTTTACCTGTATCAATATCCCAAACGAAAGTATGGACACACCCAATTCAAAATAAAATCATTCCGCGCACCAAGGCGAAGAAAATTCACACACAAAAAAACCTAAAACAAAACCAACACGAAGCTTTTTCTCCTACATATACATTACCTACTTTTATTAATCTATATGAGTCGGTGTTCAACTTCATCAAGCGAACATTCGTTCTTCATTCGGCAACTCGAAGCAAATTCATTTCCCCTCAAAGAAACGAAAAATTCACCCATCAGGGTGTTCGCTTAACTTAAGCGCACCGAGGTGAAGCAAATCCACATACAGACAATAAAAAAAAGAACACAAAGTTCATTCTTTCTTAAAGAAATTTAGATAGCAAGGTGTTCAACTTCATCGAGCGCACGGTCATTCATTCTGCACTTCGCTTTGTAGAGAATTCTGTATATCTGTTCATTTTCGTTGCTTTGCGCCAGTGGTGATGGATGGTGATATCCACATTACAGTGCTGGGGGATCATGAAAAAAATTCCTTTGCTTGGGAATTTTTACAAAAATTAGAAAAAAGGGAAGTGTATTGATTTTTTGAACTATAATTTTTTATATATAAAATAGGTGAATATTTATATTTTTTAGAATTATAAAAAAGCAAAATAGCAAATAAAGCAAAAAATATCATAATTGCTTTAAAAATACATATTAATTGAAATTTATTTAGACTTTTAACACTTTTGATTTTTTTTCAATAAATTTGATGCCTGTATCAAGGAATAATAAAGCTTGGTTAGCACCTTCACAGATGAATGTATTAAGTTTTCTTTTTCAATAAATTAAAGTAGCCAACATTTTTGAAAATTAATAGGCATAATATTTCCAGTGATAAAATTTAAAAAGTAGAATTATTTAGTGGCCCAAAATGCTTAGAATTATTTAAAACAAAATACAACTGACAAAACAATTATTAAAGAGGTTTAGAATAACTTCAAACATTTTTTTTATTTTTTTTTTTGATTTTATTAAATGAAAAAAGTCCCCCTCCTCTAATAATTGAATTACAGTTCTAAGATCCTTTATTTTTTTACAAAACAAACTATAAGTTGATGCATTGGTTTCGTGGTAACCTATTCTCATTGGCGCTTTTGCTCTGTTGTACTTTTGCTGATCATTATTACTTTTTTCAATAAACTTATGATGAGAAAGTTTTGTTACCGCTTAGAGTTGTTGTTTGAAGTATCTGCTTGTATTTTGCAGCGACTAAGTGTCCGAAAACAGGCTCGTTTTGAAAAATATATTTTCATTACAAAATAAGTTAGCGCACACCTAACTGAAATCATTACGGCACGTCCCTGTTAATAACAGAAAAAAAATCAGTTTGAAAAATTTGTTTTTAATTATGTTTTCAAAATTTTGAGCTTGAAGGTTAATTTTTCAAAAACTATTCTCTTAAGCAACTTAATTTAAAAATAAAATTAAGGAATGTATTTCTGGCTTTACAAAAACCTATAGCATGGTATTATAAGTGTTGCCATTGTTTTTTTCTAATATAAGTGATATTTTTTTAAAATTGCCCCTCCCGTTCAAACGGGGGGCAGTAAGACCCCCCTTAAAAATTTCTTTTTTTCTTTTTTCGGTACAACCTTCATTCTCTCATCATAAATTTAATGGTATGAAACACGCCCTCCACATGCATAAATGCATTCAAATTTAAGCCATTTCCCGGTGGTGGACTGTGGCTAATTTTGGAAATATGTTTTGGCATGTGTCATTGAACCTAACTGGAAATTTATTTCTTTTGTTACAATTTGTCCGGGGTTAGCCCTATATTTTCCGTTGATTTACCAGACTAATAGGCTAGGTTCAAAGTTTAATGTCCTCAATTTGAAAAAAATTTCATACTGACCTGCTAACTTCACAGTTAGGTCTAGTTATGCCGTTGCCAAGTAGCGTAATATAAAAACATAATCAAACAATCATTTTAATTTTATTATTTCGTTCAAAAAACTCAAAAAATTGCCGCTCAGGATTGAATAAAAAAATAAAACAGAATCTAAATCAGAGCGATGTCGCTCAGAGTTGCCGCTTGCCGCTCTGCTCTGCCGCTCACTGCGTGGCCGCAACCATAACATCAATCCCCTATGTTTTAATTTTTTGTTGCCGCTCAGGATTGTGTAGTTTTTCCGCTCTGCCGCTTTGCCGCTTGCCGCTTACTACGTGGCTAAGCCCTTATATTTAGCTTGATATTAATATTAGTTATTTTCTTTGAAATTTGTGGTATTTCTATAGTTTTTTTTAACTTTTTTCATATTCCGATTTTGAAATAAGAACCAATTGTTTCTTTATAAAGTTTACAAAAAAGCAATGGGTGAGTTACGTACGAATGACCGACAAAAAAAATGTCGACTGGTCAAAATGTTGACTTTTATCGACTTTTTTGAAAGTTAAAATACCGACTTTGTTTTTACCGACTTATTAAAATGTCGACAGTTTGAAATGTCGATTTGACAAAAAGTCGACTGCCCTGATAGAAGTCGAGAAAAATATCGACTTGTCGGAATTTTTCCCATACAGAAAAGTCGATATAAAATATAAATCGACATTTTAACCAGTCGACATTTTGACTTGTCGATATTTTGTTGAATGTTTTTTTTTTTTATTTGAGGCTGAGATTATGATATGAGAGACACGTTTCTTGCAGACAAAATCGAGAATTGTCTCATTGTAAATGCTCAATCTCATTATCTAAAGCTAAATCCTAGAGCGCAGTCTCATGAGGCTGAGTTAGTGCTTTTCGCAATCCACCCATTGAAAAAAAAACAATTAATTATGGGACAAGCATAGATATTACCCCGGACCGCAAATCATGGTTCATAAGTTCTAAATTGATCAATTGTGCATACGGCTGACCTATGGCCATAAGTAAATAGTAGGTTAGATAGTAATTTACTGTCGCAGACCTATTTAGCCTTCCTTTTTATTGTGATATAGGTACTACTATAGGGCAAGTTTTGGATTCATGCAGCAAAAAAATATTCGATCAATCAAACATGAAATTACGATGATAGAGAACACGAAATAAGTGGGTGGCACAATTCTGTCTGTCTGTACCGACATTTTTTTTCAAATTTCGAACTTAAGGTTTTTTTGTAACTCTCCACAGGGGAAATTTAATTTTTTTTAGCTCCAAAAATAACGGTACTTGCCATACAACCGTTAAGGAAAAGCTAATTTATCTCAAAAACGGCTCCAACGATTTTTATAAAAAAAATCAGTGTGTTATTGTATAATAAATGGTGTACATTTACGTATTTACATTTCGTGAATATATAGGTAATAATAAATATTCAAAACTGGTATCCCAAAATTTTGTTTTAAAAATATAACTTAAATTTTATATATAAAAATTAGTAATTCAAAGTTAAAAGTTCAAGTGAGCTCAACTTGAACTTTTAACTTTCAATTATTATATTCGGTCACTCCACTTAAACAAAAGAATTTCTTTTCAAATTTTCTTCATATTCAATTATTATAAAAATTAGTTTAAAAAAAAACCGCTCTAACGATTCTTAATTTTTTTTTCATATATTCCTACTTTTTCAAGTAATAAAATGGCATACTTGGTTTTGAGCGCTAAGCTATTTTACTAGTTGTTATACAATTTAAAAAACGATTTAAATGCTTTTTTTTTTCATATTATTTTATATATTTTCATTTTTCAATAATGATTTGCATATTTAAAAATTTCTAAAGTTCCAAGCAACTTGAACATAAGAGCAAGTACGTGCGATCCAGTCGTGCATTTTATTTAGTATAAATTCAGTCAGATGAGCCATCAACTAAGCAAAACTTTGGAAAAATGACACAAGGTAGATTTTGGTATATAGCCTCCTCATGGCATTCTAACGAAACTGTAAAAAGTCCCCACTGATACCAGCCTGTTTGTAGTAAAGCTTAGTTTGTGGCTTGAATATTTCCGGCAAAAAAGATTACCCCACTTTTTTTCATTAGAAAAACCGTTTGCGAGATATTTCAATCAATGTCTTTTTTGCGTGGTATTCCCCTGGAAAATTAGAAAAAAGTACTACAAAATATATATGGAATGAAATATATGGAATGTGGAATCGCCTAAATTGACGATAGCTATCTCTATCATTTCTATAGGCAAATAAAGAGAGAGAGCAATCCTGAAAACGAGAATCGTTTCTACCGATCGCTTTAGTCTTACGCGATACGGGCCCAGGAATTTATTTAAAGGTTTTGGGAAAGTTCCCCATCGGCCGGGCTCCATTACATTATTACAAAATTGTTGTTCACCCTCCTTTGATAATGCTCATCATTCTATTTGAATGCATAATTCGCTCTACCCAATTTTCACGATGAACTTTGAATTTTTTAAACGTTCTGACAGGGCCAACTACACACTCAAATCAGATTCCGTGATCTGTGATCCGATGAGCATTTTCTAGAGAGCGGTAAAAACCCATTTGGGCTGACATGAATTCTCTCGAGGTTGTATTCATTCTTTGTTTTGGATGCTATACATCTTTTTTTTGCTTTACTCGTACTTTACAGCCAAAATCTGCTATGGGATCTCGGTATGTATATTATTGTATTGTATGTTATAAACAAACGACGAACACCTTAGAATATTTTTTTTAAATAAATGCTCATGTGCAAGTTTGTTTGAATATTGATAAAAACGCAAGATTTCATTTATTCTAAATATGTCGGCCAGCTAAGCTTGATTTTGTACCCACCGGCTGGGTTCAGGAATCAAATATGTAATTTTATACACTATTAATGGTATTATTATTATAAAAACAGCAGAAAACTAGTTTATTACTTGCACAATTAATGGTATATTATGAAAACAGCTGAAAATCAGTTTATTTTTTGAACTATCATTGGTGCATTATAAAAACAGCTCAAAATCGGCATATGTTTTGCACCATTAATGGTATTTATTATTAAAACAACAGAAAATCAGTTTATTTTTTGCACCGAAATTCAAAAATGCTGACATTTTGCACCGCCGAAAAGACAATTGTGTTATTTTTATACTGAAAAACTGACAAATACACCAACATTTAAAATTTTTCTCAATCTCACACCAAAATTCATGAACTTACACCAAATTTTACACCAGTGTGCTACTTGAGTATTATATTATATTATATTATATTATATTATATTATATTATATTATATTATATTATATTATATTATATTATATTATATTATATTATATTATATTATATTATATTATATTATATTATATTATATTATATTATATTATATTATATTATATTATATTATATTATATTATATTATATTATATTATATTATATTATATTATATTATATTATATTATATTATATTATATTATATTATATTATATTATATTATATTATATTATATTATATTATATTATATTATATTATATTATATTATATTATATTATATTATATTATATTATATTATATTATATTATATTATATTATATTATATTATATTATATTATATTATATTATATTATATTATATTATATTATATTATATTATATTATATTATATTATATTATATTATATTATATTATATTATATTATATTATATTATATTATATTATATTATATTATATTATATTATATTATATTATATTATATTATATTATATTATATTATATTATATTATATTATATTATATTATATTATATTATATTATATTATATTATATTATATTATATTATATTATATTATATTATATTATATTATATTATATTATATTATATTATATTATATTATATTATATTATATTATATTATATTATATTATATTATATTATATTATATTATATTATATTATATTATATTATATTATATTATATTATATTATATTATATTATATTATATTATATTATATTATATTATATTATATTATATTATATTATATTATATTATATTATATTATATTATATTATATTATATTATATTATATTATATTATATTATATTATATTATATTATATTATATTATATTATATTATATTATATTATATTATATTTATATTATATTATATTATATTATATTATATTATATTATATTATATTATATTATATTATATTATATTATATTATATTATATTATATTATATTATATTATATTATATTATATTATATTATATTATATTATATTATATTATATTATATTATATTACAATATATTTTATTATATCATATTACATATATATTATATATATTAAAGACTACAGTATTTTACATTTTTGAAATGCACCCATCATCAAAACTGGACCACCACGTTAAACATTACATCACGAGTCATTCATTTTATATGAACAACTGATCAACTAGGAAACATCTTTCG